>OZ023328.1:27448499-27558499 GCA_964007535.1 Brachyptera risi
GAATAAATTTCATTTGAATTGACCAATCTAAATTTAAAATACATCTGTAAAAGCATTCAGACCCCTAGTCAAGAGCCCTACTGCTATATTTACCATTTGATAACTGGATAATTACTCATCATCTACGAGAAAGGTCAGAAACAATGCAAGTATACAACTTTGTACTATACATTGAAATACAAGCCTAATACGTACGATTTGATTTGAAATTTTGAATCTCACAAATGTACACGAAAGCGCTGATTCCATCATGGTGAAAACGGCCTGATATTAAAAGGATAGGACTTACTCCATGTTGCTTATCCCGTTACGTTATTGATAGTCATAGTTCTAATGAACAATATGACTTAGGTTTAGAATTGGGATTCTAACAATACACGAGGAATTGAGGATATCTACAGAAGGAAATCATACAAAAGTATTTTCCAGTTATTATGTATTGTCCTGTTGTTGATAATACTAGTACGTACATGAATGGTGGTACACAGACCTATTTCTCACAAAATCATGTATTGGGATCAATCGCTCTATCAAGTAGAAAGTCAACTATTAGGCCTATATTATGAATTACTGCTTAGAGAATTCTTAAGGAATCTCTTGCACAGAGACTGTGTATGTAATATAGCTTAAGCTCACAGTATTATCAATTCTGAAGTCGAAAATGTTCCAATTTTCATCTGATACGATTGTACAAGAACAAGATGAAAAATATCTTGAATCAAATTTCTATGCTTTTATTTCAATATCTTTAAAGGCTGATTACAAGTAGGGTAGGTTGAACATATCATAACTATAACAAAATTTTCCATATTATGATTTCTCCTTCTTTTTTAAAATATAAAATCTACACCTAATTTCTGAGAATGGGTGCTTGTTTGTGTAACATAGACCTACTAAAACCTATGACTATCAATTACATAATTTATACGTTCTTGATAATCATAGCTCAAGCAGACATTGATTTCACAGATAAAAAAGGTAGATGTTGGTATTTACCATTTGCTATTTAACCAACTATTTTTCAAACTTGATGTAATTAATCCAAATAAATATTTAAGCAAGCTTATTTCCAAGGTGCAGCTTGAATCACTGTCCAGCAGCTTAGAATTAAATGTTACATGATGACCACTAAATCTGTATTTGCTCTTAATAATATCATGTGATAATCACATTTCATTACAATTCAACATTAATGAGTAGATTAGACATGTATATATATATATATATATGTATATATATATATATATATATATATATATATATATATATATATATATATATATATATATATATATATATATATATATATATATGTATATATATATATATATATATATATATATATATATATATATATATATATATATATATATATATATATATACATATTTATATATATATATATATATATATATATATATATATATATATATATATATATATAGGTATATATATATATATATATATATATATATATATATATATATATATATATATATATATATATATAGGTATATATATATATATATATATATATATATATATATATATATATATATATATATATATATATATATATATTTATATATATAATATTCAACAATAATCCCTTTGACAGCTTACAAACATTTTAGAATAGTTTAATCATTAAAAGTTGCAACATACGGTAGTTTTAGATTCATCCAAACAATTTACAATCAAAATGTAATAATATTTACAAATGTCTGCCTATGTTTAGTAATTATCTACAGTATAGCACTACATACAGCGACTAAGTTACGCTTATTCTCCACATGATCTACTGTCTTGATAAAACATGATTGCTGAATAGTGAATAGAAAATAGGTACAGCCGTACAGTACATTCATTTTGCACTACATCGCTTCAAAAGTTGTATTTTGTCATTCTCCTCACCAGGTAGTTTAAAAAGGCCTATTTTCAGTTTTGAACCTTGAATTTCCTTCACAATATCTATGCCTAGGTCAAATTATTATCGGTAGTCTGTTTAATGTCATTTCGCAACAGAACTATTACAAATGATTTGATAATAGTAGGCCTACCTTTTGAATCAAGTTATCGAAGGAAAATGTAATTAAAAAGTATGGTTCTTATAATACAAATCGACCTACCTTTATCAATTTAGTCAACAAATGTTCTATTAAATAAATCTTGTACTCGTCATTTCTTCATCAACTCATTTATAATGTGAAAATCTTGATCTTGCAGCATTTACATAATTAAATAATTAAATATTTTAAAAAATGAAATAAATCATATTAGCCACTAATCCTTATCAACTATCATACTTATGTCTGGAATGCCCAATCAACCAAGGTATACAAGCAGTGCCAACAATTTGAAACAAAAGTAATTACATTCCAGAGATCATCATATATGCAGCCTGGTTAAATAAATTACAAACAGCCTGACAGGTAACACAGGCTATTTCATTAAACATGTACAGTACACAATTGCTCAAGAAAAACCAGTGACAGGAAAATAATAATTACAAAATCCTGCTTTACCTCATAATAATTCAACAAAATAAAATAGTGGTACAATTAGTAATACATGTAGTTGGATAGATGGATAGATACGTACTTGCTGGTAAAATTGTGACTCCGAAATTATGTAACAAGATTTAACTTGGATTAAGGGGTAGTTTCATTTCATGATACGAAATACAATGAAAAGTAGGGGAAAAAGTTTTATCCTTACAGTAAATTTCCTTTATACAATTAAGCCCTAATTATGTGAAGAAAAGAAAAAAAAAGTATGAGATGTTCACGTGGAGAGTACAAATCATTTTAATTTGGTCCTCATTGGTCGAAACTTATTTTCATTTGACATGATAATAATTTCACCACCTACCTTTCATGTTATCGCAACAATTTAATTTGAATGTCACGTGACACAAACCATGAGTTACATATTATTTTACCAGGCTCCAATTACCTTAAATGCACTCTCAATGTCCAGATAAAAACCAGTTAATCATAATCCCTTTATAAATCAGATCTAGATACTGTACCTGACTGAAGTAAAATATGCCAATCTAGACCGTATCTAGTATCTACAACTCAACAATATTTTTGATTTCTCGCTTACTAATTATTATCGATAGGCCTACCATTCTGTAGTAATAATAGTCATTATTCTACTTTGTTACAGTGAAACAATAAAGTCAATAATCATCATAAAAGAAACCTCGACTCCGTGATTTAAAAAGTTGAATAATGATAATTTTAGTTCAGGCGATTGACATACAATAGCTGGATGAAATAACTTTACATAAGAATCCTATTGAAAAGAATTAAAACTAGGTTGTCGAGAATAAACGCATGAAAAAAAAACAAATGAGATTGAGATGTGTGATATAAAATTAATGCTATCAACAAGTAAAATTGCTGAGATGCAAAACGTTGGGCCTATATTAGTATAAATAAAAACAATATTTTCTTCACGGGTGTGTCACGAATTTGTACCTTTTCCGACGAAATATTTTTGCAAGAACTATTCTCAACCGTATTTAATTGGAAAATTTAAAAAACCAACATTTTCCTCGCCCCAAGTACATGCTCTGGCTGAAAACAAATCAAATCTAAGCACCCACTACATCGCAAGCGCAAGTGTGCATTGTTAAAACGTGAAAAAGATTAATAAGTCCCACCAAACAGGCCAATAGATTCACACCATTCAACCAAGACGATTTGAACCAAACACAATCATATGGTTTGATGTCATAATTTTAACCTATTACTACTACTGCAAAAAGTAGCAATATTCATGTTTATAGAGGAAGAGTACTTCAGAAAAAAAATATCAATATACTGTAATATAGGTAATACAATCCTACCAATTAGATTGCCAATCGGATGTATCAACCACTCATCTCTGATTCATCTGTAAATTTGTAAAGATATGAAACTACTGAAAATAAAAAGATGAGCTGAATTCATTAATCGTTCAAACTATAAAATGCTATAGAGAAGAACAGTGAAAATTAATTATTCCTTCCCCTTGTAACAGTGAGACTTATTAATCTATATACTAAAGATCTTATTGGTTAGTCGGTGTGAAGAGTTTTCAGCTGCTCTAGTTGCAATTCGAGCGATGTCCGCTCCTCTTGCACATCGGCCAGTTCTTGGTTCAACTCCTGGCAGACCCGGATCAGCAACGAGTTCTGCTCGTGTAGTCGTCGTATGGATAACAATGGTGGTCGATCATGGTTTTCAGTTAGAGCATCTGAGATAATGTCCAAACCACTTAATCCTGCACAAAAAAACAACCAACAGTCAATTATGGTATCCATACAATTAATATGTAGAGTATAGAAATACTTTACTAGTTACCACATTATTAACTGCAAGAGTTAATAATAATAATAAATAATAATAATATGTATTACCCCTATTATGTTGATACATACTACACTGTGTCAAGATAGACAGCATAACACAAACACATTCTACACGAAGGACGTCCACACATATGTTGTAGGCCAATTCCATTTTTAATACCTGTGCTGAAGGTTGATTGAATCGTTGGATCAATAAATAAAAAGTTCATTGAGTTGCAACATTTTGAATCATGAATGTTATTGATGTACTTTCTGTCATGATGAACGGCGCGAAATTGGATACTGAGCTAGCGCCGAGATATGACCAGTACCATCTTTTTTCAATGTCGGCGATGCCCAGATAGAGCACCATAAGGGTTAATCATGAAAGTTCTCACACAGACAATATGAAAAATTGAAAATATTCAGTAAATATGAAACCCGGTTTGATAAGCTTCTCATCATTGAAACAGAGTTGATTTGACTTATTACTTACGTTGCACAGGTTTCCGGTATACTTCGAATGCTCCGTGTCGCCTAGGCTGAGGACCATCGGCCTGCGTCTCCTCTTCCTGTCCGAACTGAGCAAAGTCAGCAAAGCCCGGCTGGTGATTGGCCAATGAGAGTACATCTCCCTCACTACGTTGACCAATCAACTTCTTAGGAGATGTCTAAAAATACAGTAAGGAGAATCGTCAGTGACTGTTCAACGATTAAGTGCAATCATCTGTTCATGTCCAACTTGGATGCATGTTATGGCCTTATAGGTTCTCCAGCCTTGTTCTTAAATTAGAAAGCTCACTAAATTTAAATTTGTCACATATGTATTAAGGTACGTCTATTATTTGAACTGACTAAACGAAGCTTGACAAAATTCAACACTACGTAGTTATCTTCTGGTATTTACTATTTACTAAACTAAAACAGATAAACCGCGATGCTTGTTTAATCGATTTCCTGTGATCACTCGTTTTCTCGCTTACACCATCCGTTTTTTCTTACCCTACACCGAAATAGCCAATGGCAATGTTACGTTTTCCTGGATGAATTATTTTCCTACATGGATGTTTTTTCCTGGTCCCTTGAAAATCAATACATACTACTAGTTGAGGTTTCACTTTGAAACCAGAAAAATAAGCAAACAACAGCACAAGGCTCAAATCTCACTGTCATGAACAAATTACTTTGCTACGCATGTACGAGTTCTCACTTTCATCAATCTTTAATAACAGATATTGTGAAGAAAATCACAACCAGGAAATCAACACCCAAGTCAAAAATAGAGCACTAGATGTGAAAATCTTTCCTACCTGATATAGAATAATGCAATCCCTAAGAAGTGCAGTTCCACTGCTTCTTATAATACTAGTACAGAATGTAGTGAAATCTAATTATGCTAGTGGCTGTAAAAGCAACGACTTTAAAAAAATTATACATATTTCTCGAGAAATGCATTGCTTTGAAATGCCACTTGGGTAGGCCCTACATTTTTTTCATTAGCTGAAGGACTGGGCCTCAAACCATTCTTTGGCCAACTTCTACTTGATTTAAAAACAAGAATTTGATGATTACACTGTCATTTAATATATTTTGCAAGACCTGAAAAGAATTGAAAAATCATGCATCTATTTGATATTTCTAGAATTTTATGTATTGACATTCAAATGAATACAGATGTTGACAGCAAATTTTGTCACCCCCCTGGGCACTGACCTGATGCATCAAGTGTGGTGTTTCTTCCACCATAATTGATGAAAACTTGGATGGTATCAACTAGCGAGGCTAGATACTGGGAACTTGGATACTTCCTCAGTATCTAGCCTCTCTAGTATCTATTTAGATGCCAGCTGGACCTTTGCGATAATCTTAGTTATATATATTGGATTATTTACAGTATTCAGATGTGCAACTCATGATTATTTCTGATGCAGACTTTCTCCACAGCTGAGAAATATGAGGGTGAATTGTTAGATCTTTCAGCTTTGAGTGGTGAATGAAGTTCAAATTATATTGCGAATCAAGATTATTGTGATCTTTGAAGTTTACTGGGTTACCTGGTGTACTACTTTTTCTGATTCTTGCGAGGTATGTTCTACGAAGAAGATAAATGTAGACAGAAGAGATGCTGATGAAAACAATTACGTGTACACTTATTTGTACCTTTCTGTATTTATGCATGAAACAATTGTAAAGTATACAATTGAAACTAAACGTTAGAAGCGTAGTGTAATGTAGAAGAATCTAGTGTAATTTATACCGTGGTAACACTAACAGCACATTTTTTATTTTTAGTACATAGCTGGTTGCTCAGCTCTGGACACCGTTGCCTACCCATCGTTACTTATAATGATTGTTTTAATCCAAGGTTACATATCAAAAACTAACAAAAAAGTAGTTTTTGAAAGTATACGATAAAGAAGTTCATGTTGTTACCGTGCTCGGAGAAACCCTCGGAGGTACAACAGGAGGGGCACCAAGAAGACCTCCAGATTTACCTGTAATAAACACAAAAAACATTGATCTTGATTATACTATGAATGACCAATGGAGGCATGTTTCACTAAGAAATAATATAAACCAAAATTACTTCTGTATTAATTTGATTGGTCAGTTACATTCTTGGTTACCTTTGTATAAGTATGGAATACAAACTTTAAATACCTAACCTGGGCTAAAAACTTAATATTACTAAGGCACCTTTGATCTACATGGTTTTACCATGTGAACTAAGAAATTAACATCTCACAAAAAAGGTTAAGAAATACTGTTGTCAAGTGGCCAACAGAAAGCAACAGAAAGTTTTCTTTCCAACTTCCAACGTAGGTCTATAATGTAACTCTGGGAGAAAAAGAGTTGATTTGCCAGATTGTTAGAAACCATCCCGTTATTTACTTTTACGACTTATGGAAACTACAAAAAACCTCAGTCATAGAGAAAAAATTGTAAGGAATCAAACCTGAAGAGCGTATACCGGTTTAAAGTTGACTCGGTTGTGTGATGGGTTTGGGTGTCCAACCTTACCCAAACCCTAACCACATTATACAACCATCCATTCATAAGTACCCCAAAGCCCATGTCACACGACCGAGTCGACTTTATTCCGGTATAAGCTTGACAGCATCCCCAATCAAACTCATGCTGCCTGGATGTTGGTTTGGGTTACCTGTCACAGTACAGGCATGAAGATACAGTACCGTAATAGCAGTCTAACAGATAAATCAAATCACCTAGTCTGTTGAGATCCAAAGATGAGCTGCGTGTATGCGTGCGGTAGGGTCGAGGGGGTGGGGGAGGAGGTGGTTCTTTCTTGGGGCCCATCGGTTGTGGGGGTAGACCCACTGGAAGACTGGCAGGACCCGACATGCATCTGAAAACATCAACGAATGCTGCATTAGAATAGAGCTTAATTACCTTATTCTAGACTCTATAGACTAGACAAGCATCTAGCTGACAATCATTTATGTATTATGTTGAGAATGTTTTAAAAAGCACGCAATTCATTTTTGTTGTTACACTGTAATTATTCAAAGTGTATTATAAAAATATTTTCCAAATCTCTTTGAAGTTTTGGTTTGGATGGATTCATTTTGGTCCTTTATTCTTTCAGAATATTTGAAACTTTTTCGAACTCGACTCAAAGCTCATCAATTTTTTTCAGGACGTTTTTTGCAACATTTATACCCAATTTTATGAGTACTTTCCTTTAAAAATTCTTTTAATTTTTGAAAGATTTCTTTACATCTATTTGCTATCTATTTGAGCCCAGGCCTATTTTACCTTTTCAAAATCTGGTTGACTTTTTCCCCCAAATTTGTGGTGAATAGGCTACTTTAATTGAATAATATAATTAGAATCCTATACATAATTATATACTGTAGTAGGCCTCTACATATAATATAGGCCTACATATATAAATAAATGTGATAAGCACAGAAGTCAAGTCATGACACTATAGTTCCTATCACAGTAGAAACATCAAAATACTGTAGTAAAATGAACACTGTAGAAGCAATGAAATGCCAACAAAACAAGTGCAAGCAGAAAAAAAGCCTATTTACTATTTATATGAATTGGGTGAAAGGGAAAGAAAGAACAGTAGCTTACCGAGATTTATGAGTTGAGAAAGGCCTATTCATAGTGGAGAGCCTGTAGATAGAAGACACAGATGAAAGGTACACACGAGATTCTGACGTTTCGGCTATTGCCTTGGTCGGTCACAGTAGAGTAGAGAGTGATAGAGAGTGAGGTTCATCACTCTCTACTCTCCTGTGACCAAGGCAATAGCCGAAACGTCAGAATCTTGTGTGTACCTTTCATCTGTGTTCTATCTACGGGCTCTCCACTATGAGTAGGCCTTTCTCTACTCATAAATCTCGGTAAGCTGCTGTTCTTTCTTTCACTTTCAAACAATTCAAATATTCAGCCTCAGGCTTTTTTCCTATTCACTATCTAGTATTTAATACAAATATGCAAGATAACAAACTTACCCTAATATTGTGTCCGCATCCACTGTTGCCAGAGATGAAGGTTGAGGTGGCGGTGGAATAGCACCGGGGCCAGGGGCGGCAGGTTTCTTGGGTTGCGGTCGTTGGATTGGACGAATGTCGGCTGCCGAAGACTCGACCCCCTTCTTTGGGCTGCCCCCCTCGTACTCCTGGCCGTCGGGCAGTTTCCGAGGTGAGCGACACGGCTCATCCTCATTGGCAGGCAGGCATTGTGTCTCGGGGGTCAAGCGGAGGGGCACAGGATGCAAGATCTTTGGGTCCTAGGAGAGAAATATATTTAGAATTCAGACACAATATAAAGAAACTAGGAGTCATCTGTTCGGTTCATACATTTGAGGCACAGTTTGGAAATCTAAAGCCAGACGGGTCGATTAAGTACGAGTTCGGGTCAATGCCGCAATGGTCAATGTTTTGTGTCACTTGATTGTGTAATTATCGTAAGAATTCCGTTTTATTCCTTACTTGTTTGTACACACATATAACTTAGCTGTTGGTTGGATCATTCAGCACCATAAAAATAAAATAAGGATAAACATGATTGTGAAATGACTCAAATGAGCATAGTGAAATACAAAATTATTTCTCAAAAATGGATTGCATAACTCAATAGGGATGAATGCAAGACCAATTTTTGGAGTATACTCACATATAGGCCTCGACAAAAATTAATATCCAATGTCAATTTTACGGCATAGTATGATTTTAGGTACAACAAATTGGGAATACATTTCTTTTTACATAGAAACTATTAGAAACAAAAGAATCTCTTCTTTGCTTGTAAAAATATCAACAAAAAAATTGATAGAACTATCTTATTTACACAAACATTGCTTGTTCATTTATAAGCCTGGCTATACTGTAGTATTATATTGTGATTTTATAACCTGTTCAACCATATTTATTTTTCTGCATGGATCCTGAACTTCCAAACAGAAAATGCTGAAGTTTATGTTCATAAGCAATAAGCATGTACAGTATACCAATGTAACTGAACAAGGACATGACTGTGAATGCTCAGAAAAATTCAAGTTCTTTTAGGGTAGGCCTACCCACCCCATATACACCATATACAAACGGCAAAATGTATAGCTACGTCAAGTGTTTGAATTTACATTATTCACACATATTCAGTAATCTTGGATTTATTAAAAATTTCAAAGAGTTATCCGTGTCCGAAGTATTTTAAAATTATAAATTGAGTTTTTTCAAAAAATTGTTATCCCCTTTTGGTATGAGAGAACATTATGCTGCAAAATTATGGCATTGATCCTGTGGACAGGACAGCAAAAATCACACGAACAATGTGAAATGTGAACAATTGAAGTAAAGTGCTTGTAAGCTCATCAACTAAAAATGTGTGAACATTGTATATATTATATATACAGTGAAACCTCTATGCATTGACCCCAAAACAATTGCTTTCCTTCATTTATCATTCATTTTTTCTCACCCTACTCCTATATAATTAATCGATGCTACATTCTCCTGGCTGGATCGTTTTCCTGCATGGATGGTTTAGATTTCCTAGTCCTTTGAAAAACGATGGAAATAGGTTTCACTGTACATTTATATTATGATTTATGACATACACATATTATACTCCTAATAACCCATACAGGCCATACTTCATTGTAAAAACTTAGAACAGCGGAATCTTGTAACCACTGGAAAATGTAATTATATTGAATTAATACCATTTTACTTTGTACTTCCAAGTTGTAAATAAAATGGAGAAATACTAATACATGATGATACAAGATATTTGTAGCTCACCTGTTCAACGGCTGATTTGTGAAAATCGAAGTTGACAGGTTTCGGTCCGGGCGAAGAAACAGAACTGGTTGGGGAATCAACGAATTTGGTCCACTGAAATTAAATTTAGAGATTCAAATTAGAACCTTCAAGAAATCACTTCAGGGTATCTTGAAGCAAGAAAGGTCAACTGAACTGGTATAGCATACTATTTAAGCACTCATATAAAATGTACAACTTGGATAATATAGAGTAAGCCCTTAGGCCTGTTTGTTTGTGTAGCACCAACCTGAACTAAAGTTCTGCTGGTGCAGGAAGGAAATACGTCATACTACGGGTTTGGTGCAGGAAATGAGCCCTAAATGTGGAGGTACAAACAAACACGATAGTGCCGATTTCAACGGTTTCTAGACGCGAATTTTGAAAATGAAAAAAGTTATTTGGCTAAAATCACGGAGACGTAATTCTCCATGTCAACTTGATTGAAAATAATCACAGCCCTTATTCAAATATATAATTTTTCATTCTCATCGACACGAATTTAAGCGTCAACAATTTGTAAGCCAACAAATTGTCCGCCTACAATTTGATTTCAGCGCCTGCCATCTTGAACTGAACTAAGCACACCAGCTCCGAAGCTGGTGTAGAACTACTTGAACTAGTGCAAGTGAACTGGGACAAAACACGATAGTGTAGCTTTGGTGCAGCAACACGGTAACAAACAAACACGAAAGTGCAAGAACTGAAGAACCAGTGAAGGTAATTAATTCTATGATTCACAGATTCTACGTGATTTCTTAAAATCCGCGTGATTTTTCTGTTTGGTAAATTTGATTGTACAGTCACTTATATAATTAAATATAAGTGACCTAAGGAACAAATCTTATTCGAGTTGATTTTTCGAACATAATTGTTTATTCAGCGTGAAATTTTGATGCTTTTGTATATAATCACTCATTTTTATTCTTTTTGACTTTCATTTTAGGTCATTTTCAAATGAGATTTATAATTTTTTATGGTAATTTGTCATTATTGTTATTATGTTGCTTTTATTTCTATTTTTCTCAATTTGGAAATATTAATAGTCTGACTCTGATCATTATAAAATATTTGGCACCACTTTTATATGCAAAATATTTTTTCATGCAAATATACTTCTTTTCTCATTGTGACAACTTCAAAATATGTAAGAGCTGGATCTACATTTACTTGGTTAGCTTCGAAAGACGACTTGGAAATAAAGCTAAGCGCATCTGGGATTACTGACAATATCATCCTCCCTTTTCGCCACCTCTCTTTCTCCCATACCTTTACTTAGTTCACACATTCCTGAATTGCCTCGAGTGAATAATAGCGTGTCAGTCAGCTACAATTTTGTGGCAAAGAAATACGTGTATTGCTCAATTCATAACCAATTTTTTTTTTTATACATCGAGTCTGATTGTTTCACAAATGAATCAACTATTGGCTGCTGACACTTGAAACTGAATCACTCCGTAGGTAGTACAATGATACACACTGTAGGAAAAAAACTTTGATGTGAAGAGTTTTTGAAATATCACTTCAAAAGTAATTTCATCACATTTTTTGTATTCATTTACATACAGTACTACAGTATATAAAAACTAAATGAATTCACAAAAATAGAATGTCATATTAATTAAAAAAGTATGAAATTATTTCTGAGTTGATAGGCCTAAACAATTTCATTCAATGTCAATGGTTGGTTTGTAAGTTTCACATAGAATACAATACCGGTCGAAAAGATGAATTCTACTATTGTATTAGCACTGAACAATGTGAACATGCACTCCCTTAAGGCGTTGCCAGTCTTCATCTGTATCGATGTGCTTGTAAAAGAACTGACTTTGGACTAAACTGAAAATAAACAGTTTGAAAACAACCATATGCGCTTGGCAAACAAAACGATGGAAAGTCTAGTCATTTTTTGTTGTAAATCAAAGTAACAGAAACTATTTACAGTATTTGTATCAAAATAGTAATAGGTATGCTGATGAAATTTAGTTTATCTGATAGAGGAAGGTTAACTCAACCAAAGTATTTATTGTCATTCCCTTGCTACTATACCTATCTACTGGTTTTGTTGTATGAATTGGTTTGACGTATTTTCCAACTAGTTTTCCAAAATTTCCTCAGATTTTTTTTCATTTAAAATTTTCAAAATACTGTTTCAACATTGATACATCAATAAATAGCCAGAAAATTGATATATTTTTGTGAGTGTACATTTTTCCCCTTGGGAATTTAATGCTTTTGAAAAATGCCGTTATGTTTCTTATCGTAAAAATCATTCTGAAAAAAAAACGCAATGCCCCAAAATACCACAGACATACAAATATAAAGGTGATACTGATACACGTATTAGTGTTTGATATTTTGGTAGACAGCCTTCTACTTTCGTGGATACAAGTACATGTACAAACGTAAAATGTACTACATTTAGACAGCCGTATCCTTTGGACAAGAGTAATGTACATGTATATCTAGATTCAAGTTTTGTCTACACAACAATCACATTATTTGATGCGTGTTGAAATAAAATTAAGGCCATATTACACGGTGGTTGAATAGAAGGAATGGGCTGGTTGCAATTGATGTGTACATGCACAGAAGACCACATCGTCAATTTTCTGGATGAATAGATTCCAATTGAGTTGTATAGAAATAGTTTTAGAAGCTCAGATTGCATTAATTCAATAGAGCCCACGAGATTTGATTCGGCCAATAGAAGAATGTCAAATCAGGCTGCCAAATAATGAGCAGTTTTCGATGTTAACATCTTTATTGCGGCAATATGGGAAAGCTTTACCTGAGAAGGCTGTGAACCATTCAATTAACCAGGCCGTATAGTTGGTGTGGTCTATTGTCTGGAAGAAGTGATCTCGAGGAATGAGTAGATTGCATTCTTTCGTAACCATTCACGTTGTAATATGGGTTAAAACATCACCTGAAGTGATAACCAACTATAACTAGCTTCTATCTCTGAGGTCTAATGAGTAATTAATATATTATGTTTTCATTTACCTAATCTCTCAAAAATGTTATTTAAAAGTTTCAATTACCTGTAAGACCTCCTTGCTCCTGGGAGGTGATGCAGGCTCACCAGTGGGTGGTGACAAACTGGGAGGACTGTTCTCTGGACTGGGTAGCTCAGCTGTAGCCGGCCTGATAGGTGCTGCTGTGGTGGGCGGCGGAACCAGCGTCGACGGTAGACTTTCAGGGAGGTCAATGTTATTGCGTCTTAGCACCACCAGGTGCATGGCAGTGTTAAACTCGTCCAACGACAGTGCTCCGTCTTTGGTAACGTCGGCTAGCTGCCTATAGAACACAAAAATTCTGCATACGTGGTAACCAGGACCCTCACTGCAACTGCCACTTGAAGTAACGTCCTAGGCTTAACTAGCTCAAAAGGACTTTGATGAGTTATTACTTACTAGAAGAGCTAAATACTATGACAACACATAATCCAATGCGGAAACAGTGCTAAAGCAATTGAAGGGTCAAAATATCAGTTTGAATTATGATTAGATGGAATTCAGATGAACCATATTGATCAACATTGAAGTGTCTATACCTTCAGCCGGGGACCAAGTTCGAAATATGTCAAATTTCGGATTAACCGAGTTTGGATTAATGAGGGTTTATAGAGCACGTGCATATATGTGAGGACTGTGATTTGATACCATATGAGAGGACTCTTTTGACACGCTTATATGAACACTTCCATGAGGAGCATGTGCATGTATGTGAGGACTGTTATTTGATATCATATGAGAGGACTCTTTTCACACGCTTATACAAACACACCCATATGACACATGTACATATATGAGAGGAATTTTCAAATTCTTCAATGAAGCAGAATTAGCCTTACCATATTTTTCGTAACTCTTGCACAGGAAGCCTCGACTTCTCAAAGAAAAGTCTTGCAACCGGCCCCGCAATAAGTCCAAGTGGATCAGGCTGAAGAGATCGAAACTGTGCCGTGTAGTAATCTCTTTGTTCGTCAGTTATAACCCACACTTCCCCCTCTACATCTTCCTCGCTACTATGACGATCGGATGACTCCTCTTCAGTTCCCAACAACTGACGTTGCTCCTCGCACACTAGACAGTAAATAAGTCTGAACATATGCACAGTTGTAATTAATAAACATGTTCAAGAGAATAGACATACACAGCCCTAAATCCAAAAATCAAAGGAAGATAAAGTTTCAAGTACTTCAACAATTTATGGTTTGGGATAAGAATGGTCATGGGGCCAATGATGCATGAGGTTGAGTGCATGGGATTGAGGTTATTCAGGTTGGACATGAAGTCATATACTATTTATTAGCAAATGATTAACTGAGTACCGGTACGGTAGTAGATTAGCACACTCAGCTTTTGAAAATGACTCGCTTTTCTGCTTCATTTTCTCAATTACGGGTCTTCTTTGGACTCTGCATGTTAAATAAACTTCAACCAATAAACTATTGAGTAATCCAATAATTTTTTTATAGAATATAAGTTGGAGGTGAACTTGAAGGCTATCCATCCAACAAAAGTAATCTTTGAATAATAGAAGAAATGGTTTTGTAACAATTTGAGAGAACTAGAAAAGAGAACACTTCAGCACATACATTTTAAATCATCTTGAGAATGATATAAATTCACCTTGAAATATGGAGCAGAACTCGTCCAGACTTTATTCACTAGATTGTGTTAATCTCAAGATCAATAACAAAGAAGCAGTAAACAAACTTCAGGCCTATATTTTCATTCCATCATTCCCATCAGCAGCACATTATATGCAACGTATAATGTGCTGCATTGGAAGTGTAAATGTGGAATGTGTGAATGTGAAAATCGTCAATATTAAACTGTGCCGCTTTCTTTTTCTAATTGACTAAGATTCTGATTGACAAACTTTCAGATCAAGTCAGAGGTGAGAGTCCACCTAAAATCCAATCTATCAACTTTATAAGCCTGAAGTTTCCAGTGTTTGGAATCAATTGTGTAATTGATCTTTAGTTAAGATTAAACAACACTTTAAAGTTTGAATGGAGTACCAATATCATAATTACTTGAAACAAAATACTACTCATTTCATACCAAGAGACTGCCATTGTGTTGTAGTTGCCCAGTTCTTATCTTGAACGCTATTGGTCGGTGTAGGTGAGTCACTGGCCGTGCTTGACGCTTCGGGTGAGCCTACTTTTAGCCGAGAAGATGGCGACAGAGAGCCACCATTTGTGCAAACAGAGTCCACTTCCATGGTATCTTCCTTGACAATTTGGCCCTGCTATAAGAACAGATGTTTGTTAGAACCCTCTAAGTTGTTATTTTCAGCTGCTAGCACAAAATTTATCTGTAAACCACACTTATACTCATGTGAATCAGTAAATCCAATAAAATCTGATTATTGCCATTTACCTGAATAGTTTTATCTGTGTCATTCAGTTGAATGAAATCAGGACTAACAGGCTGAGGCCCACAATTGTCCCACGTTTCTAGAAGAAAATAAAAAAATACATTAAAATACAAGGAGAAAAACAGTACAGTAATGGCATATCAGTATCACACACTCAGTCTTGGAATTCAACATGGTACACGTTTGTTGTAAATATATTTCCCTTTCAACTGATTGTAGCCAAGTTAGTAAAATTACGATTTTAATTACAATGACATTTAGTTATACCCCTAAATCTTTGAAAAATGTGCATTTAAAAATGTTAAAAAATGATTTCTAATGTTGAATTCAAACAATCATAATGTGTATAGGCCTATAATATTTGTACAAATGTGGCTTCCAATCGTAATTAAATTTCTAGTGCTCATGAATGTCAGATTTTTTACACTTGGAATGAAATGTACAACAGATCTATGCTCCTTCTAGCCAGATCCACAGCATGTGTAGACCCTTATGACCGCTATTATCAAAGTGGTGTGTGCCAAAACACAGATGGGCACAAACCACAGATTTCTGATTGTCAATAATATTTTATCACACAATATAATTAAACTGAAAAAACTCTCTATTTTATCTGATATCAAATATAATTTTTCCATAACTCACGGCTGGGTATTTTTGTTTTTGAACAAAAAATTATTTACCGGCAGGCCTACACTTAGAATTGAGCCACAGCCCCCCAGGAACGTGAAGTGTTTCAATCATAGTGCTTCAATGCCATGTAAATGATGAATAATTATAGTAATTATTGTCAACATTTTTATATTGAAGCTAGCTTTTTATAATTTAGCATAGTGCTTAGCAGTAGTGCGTGAAATTGGACGTTGGTGGACGTATGCGGTTACGTTGTCTACACGTTCAATCAGTTGGTGAGTGCCGTTAGGTTCGACAGTCCGTCAGGCAAATGAGCAAGTTTCAAAATGTTGAATATAAAGCTACCCGAATAGGTCTACCTGCTAGGACATAGAAGACCATTCTAATTCAAATGCTTACATTTAAAAAAAAATAACACTATATTCTGGAATGGGCATGATGGTCTGATACAGGCTAAGGTCTTTCTGTTGAATTGAATAGACCATTTCAGAAATGAATGAGCCATCTAGCGGCGATCGTTTGAACCAGAACGGGATGTTATTACCCAAGTTCGAAAGTCCTATGCTGCCAATACTATTTAGCACGTTTGATTTATATTATTGTGCGTTAAAGTGGACGTATCAAGTTATAATATGATGGTAGTTTTATCATTTATAAATATGTTTACTATATACTGAGAGATTTACACACTGTCAGAGTGAGTAAGATGAGAGATAATGCAAGTTATGTATATTAATGTTTTGCCTTTAACTCTGTGTATAAGACGGCTGACTTTTTGAACAGTACTAAAACTAGAGCGAGAACAAGAAGCGATCTCTGCTGCTAGGAGGCGGGACGCGCCTGCGCATTGAATAATGAAAATGGTCTATTGAATTTGAAGGCACAAAGGCAACTAGGTCATTTTGAGCCTAAGGTCCATCTGTTATCATTAAGATTAAGAGCCTGATGCAAATTCATGTCAAAATGTACGATTGCGTCTATCATACAGCTGGGAAACAGTTTAGTGAATCGAATCGGTTAATAGGTTTATCGATGTTCAGTTTGAAATGGTTAAAATATTTCACATAAATCGCGATACCGGTACCTAGAATTGTTTAGTCAAAACAGTTTGGAAATCAAAACATGCCAGTAATATTTGCTCGATCACTTTGCCGCCTCTCTACTAACTTAGAGTTGCAGGCATGCCCATTCAAAGTGATTTGGCCTCTTCATCACTCACTTTCGATGCGATTTGACAGTGCCACCCAAATCGCATACTATTCAAAGTGTGTTGAAATTGGAACAACTTTGCCCAATATCAACATGTTTAAGCCATTTCAAGCTGAATCGATTCAACTCAACTGCTTCCCGATAGCGTGATAACCATAGTCTAAAACATGGTAGGCCTCCAACAAAATCTCGAGAGCTGTCTCAGAGCATAGGCCCTACATAAGAATATATACCAAAAGTATTCTTCCAAGTAAACCGAGGTAAAGGTACTTCAATAGTTGTATGAAACAATTCTGGACGAATCGGTAGACCAGCTTGAAAAGCTGCAATTAATTTAAGAGCTGAGTAGAACTGTCGTCGACCCAAGTGACTAGATGAAGAACGTCCCCCACCACACAAATCTGTAATCTGAAAAACATGGGCCCAGTCAGAGAATTTAGGATCATTGATTTGCATGACGATTGAAAATATTTGTTATATTAAAATACATACCTGTTTCAATACGTCAAGAGGAATGTTGGCAGAGAGAAAAAATTCAGAAGCTTTAGTATTTGATATTTTCCCAGTATTGTCAGAATCACAGCAGACAAACAGGTCTCCAAAATATCGCTGTTCTGTTTCAGATAATTGGATGTCTTCCATTTTAAGTCATTAGAAAATGAAGTAGGAGGTGTGAATTACATTTAAATTGCATATACAGTTGGTAAATAATGACCATTTTAATTACTTCCTAAATAATTTTTAACGATCCAGTAAATGTCAGGCAGAAAATAATGCCACCATGTTTCTTCGTACTGCAAATATCACAGCCTGCTAGAGATTTTATTTTGGTTTTGACATTTGACACATTTTGATTCTTCTATTTCTTAGTGAACGATCGCAGTCGTACTTGGCTAATATGTTTGGTTGGTACCATCATTGAGTTTCCCAAAATATTTGCTTCTACCTTTGGTTGGTACGTTGGAAGTGTAAATTTACAAGTTTTCAAAGTTCTTTCTGTCCTGTTAACTACCTATTTGCTTTCAGTCATTTTATCAGCAGAGGTCCACAATATTAGAGTTTAACGGTTCAACTCCCTTTGCGAGGGCTGCATAAGTGGCGTTGTTATTCACACAATATTATTAAAATATGATGTATTGCTGGATAGGCCCTCCCTAGAGGCTATTTTACCTATGATAGCACCACCATCGGCGTGCGCAGGGTAAAACCAGAGTCGAGGTAGAACTGCTTTATCGTCTCTGGTAAAATATTAGGTGAGGCCCAAATCGCTCATATATAATATATATATATATATATATATATATATATATATATATATATATATATATATATATATATATATATATATATATAAAAAAAATATATATATATATATATATATATATATATATATATATATATATATATATATATAACTTTACTTAAAATAAATAAATATATCACGATTAAAAAACAGCCCAGTTTCAGTCAATTTGAATATATATATATATATATATATATATATATATATATATATATATATATATATATATATATATATATATATATATATATATATATATATATATATATATATATATATATATATGATATATATGATATATAGATTATATATAGATTGGCGGATCCAGGTCATATTCATGGGGAGGGGGGAGATTTCACTTTGGAAAAGAAAATGCCGCATGAGAACAGTAAGTTGTGAGGAAACGCCCCTTTACCGCGAAGCCAGTGACCCGCGGGAGCATGAAGGAAATCCCCCTTCTGGCCCCGCAGGGATTTTTTTCAGATTACACTTATTCTCAATACGGTTTCGCGTGTTTCAGATGAGATACAGATGCGGAAATCATTCTACTTGTGAAATAAAAAATGACGCTAAAACCAATATTTGTAGCTGCAGGGTCGTTCCTTGTCATTTTAGCGCGTCAGGCAAGCACCAACTGAGTGTCCATATCAAAAGTGAATTTGCAAGGAGGGAGTCATGCCCCCCGTGGAAATTTTTGAAAATGTACTTTATTTAGTACGATTCTACGGGTTTCAGGACCTACACAAAATTCCTGGAAAACATAGATTTCAACAAGACTAATTTTGCCAAATGACTGTCCAAGCAAATAAAACGCAGAATCAATCTATCATTCGATAACAGTGATATTTGAATATCAAAACATTCACTCCATCTAGTAATGTGAATGGAACAAAATTTGATTATTAAAATATAGGCCTATTACTGATGGAAAGCCACAAATGGGCGTCGATAGTGGCCCTGAAATTTGGCCACTGAGCAGCCGCCCTCCCTGCCCACCCCTGGAAACGACCCTCGTTGTTATTATCGTTGTTCACGAAAATTATAATACTTAAGGTGGATCTATGAGTTTTCAGCATGACATAAAAAGTTTTTTTCAGCGTGGCAATGATTAAAGACATTATTTAAAGAAACTGTTTTCAAGGAAAAAAATTCCAAATTTTTTCCCGGGACATAATTTTCACTTTAACTTCTGAATTTTGATCATTTTTCGTCCATCCCTGGAAACGTCAGGAAAGACGTGAATGAACACAATTTCCACCAAACATCCTACACATTTTTCCAAATAACATCCTTCAAGAATTTTTTTGATAAGTTCAATAATATATCAACTGCGATTTTTTTTATGAAGCGTCCTACTTTTCTCTGCTGTGTCGCATGGAGCGGTCATCAAATTCAACATTACTCTTATGGAGAATTCAGAATGACAGGTATTGCTTCTGAACCATATGTTTTAAAAACACAAAAATTGCCAGAGACATTCCTTGTCATGTTTTTAACAACCTTCTTCATCAAAATTCGAATAATTCCATGACAATCATGAAATATGAGCCTTGTCGTTTTCACCTGATGCAACACTTCATAAAAAAAATCGCAGTCAATATATTATTGAACTTATCAGAAAAATTCTTGATTGAGGTTATTTGGAAAAATGTGTAGGATGTTTGGTGAAAATTATGTTCATTCACATCTTTCCTGACATTGCCAGGGATGGACAAAAAATGATCAAAATTCAGAGGTTAAAGTGAGAATTATGTCCCGGGGAAAAATTTGGAATTTTTTTCTTAGAAAATAGTTTCTTTAAATAATGTCTTCAATCATTGCCACGCTGAAAATTTTTTTTTATGTTATGCTGAAAACTCATAGATCCACCTCAATACGTCAGTAATACAATAATACATCGATTTCTACAATCCGAGTAAGTCTCCTTCACTGTCGTGAATTGTCACACCAAGTTAAGACATGGAAGATGCATTCACAGCCATAAGCTTACTGAACTTTTCTTCAAAATTCAATGGACAACTAGAATCTGAATAAATTCAATTTTTTGTATTTCTTTATATAATTAATTAGTGCCGGCCCTAATGTATCTCCGCCTGTGGCGGAGATACATTAGGTGCGGCCTGGGCCTACTCGGACGCCCCCGTGCGCACGCCTATGAGCACCACCTATAATGTTTGACTTGGCTTAATCCTTGGGGGTTTTGATGACGGTTCTGATCTAAGGGGTGGAAGCAGGCGACAGTTGTACCCATATTTAAGGGTGGGGAGAGATGTCGGGTTTCAAACTACAGACCAGTAAATTTGACGAGCTGTGTCTGTAAGTTGATGGAGAGAATTATCGGAATATACATTAGGGAGTGTTTAGGAAGGAAAGGGTGGTTGGTAGAAGGACAACACGGGTTCAGACAAGGATTCTCGTGTGAGTCTCAACTTGCTGGTCTTACACAGGACCTATTTGATAATTTGGTAAATTTACTGATCAACGTACCACGCCATTTTTTTTCAATTTTGTTCACTTTTTTCTTCATTTTTTTTAGAGTAAATAAGCTCCGTTCCGCCTGCCGGCTGTATACGCAAGGTTTGTACACTAACCTGACCCTAACCTAACCTACTGTCCACCTTTGTCATCTTAGTCAGATCACAAAGCATCAACTTCAAGTAAGTAAAAAACATATTAAAACAAACAAAATACAAAATGTCCAAACTACACACCATAGATATGAACAAGATCTATCAGAAAACACAAAAAACGCGAACATAGGACAAAAATTGGCCATGGTACGTTAATCAGTAAAATTACCGATAATTTGGACAAGGGAACCAAGGTAGATGCTGTCTTCCTAGATTTGGAAAAAGCATTCGACAAAGTGCCGCATAGTAGGTTATTGAAGAAACGGACAAATTGACGGGTATTGGAATAGACACGAGAGTTGTTTCTTGGGTTCAAGATTTTCTAGAAGGGAGAAATCAGAAGGTGGGAGTGGGAGAAAAGTTTTCAACCGAGATCAAGGTGACGTCCGGAGTGCCGCAAGGCAGTGTCCTGGGCCCACTACTTTTTCTAATATATATCAATGACATTAAGGGAACATTAAAATCAAGAATCAGACTATTTGCAGACAACACATTCATATACAAGGGTATAGAGAAACAGGGGGATGAGACTGAAATTCAAAAAGACTTGAACAAATTATGGCAATGGGCGGAGGAAAATCAGATGAAATTTAATGTGAATAAGTGTCGAGTAGTTAGGTTCCTGGGCAAGAAGCACGGCGATAAACCAAATTATGAAATGGGAGGAGTCAGATTAGAGACGAAACCAAGTTATAAATATTTAGGGGTAGTTTTAGACAAGGAGTTGAACTGGGAAGAGCACATAGAGAAGATCACAGCAAAATCAAACGGAAATCTGAACTTTGTTATGAGGAATTTGGAAGGGGCATGCGAAGCTGTTGAGGCAAAGGCTTACTTGACGTTGATAAGACCGATAGCTGAATATGCGGCGACAGTGTGGGATCGGTATAGAGTGGGACAGATCAAGAAGATAAAAAGTATACAGAGGTGAGCAGCGAGAAGAGTTACAGGGAAGCTGAAGAGGAGGAAATGGATCATCAAAGTAAAAAAGCAGGAAGGGTTAAATATCAAGCTGCAGAGGATACCAGAGAGTGTGAGTAAGATGATTGAAGCGTTGGGATGGAATTCGTTGCAAAAGAGGAGAGGGCAGATGAGGCTGTACAATATGTATAGGGCATTCGCAGGGCAAAGAGCATGGAAAGATCTAGGAATGAGATTGAAGGAACCACATTATTATGGGAGAAGTGACCACTGGGCCAAAATAAAAATCGTTCAAGCACGACTGGAACGACTGGACAGGGTGAAATATTCATTTGTCAATATAACAATACGGGACTGGAATGGCCTGAACCAGAGTATGTTTGATGGAGTTGATAGGATTGGTCAATTTAAAATGAAGCTGGCTAGATAAATTCAGTAATTTTAGATTTTGCAAGTAATTTAAGTTAAGAATTAATTTTAAGAGGCCGCAGGCGCTCGTATTTCACGCCGCAAACTCTCACGGCCGTAATTTTTGAGATATCAATATGATTGTTTTTGCATTCTGTTGATAATTGAAAGAGGGAGGTTATCGCATTCACAGAATTTTGAACAACAAATTTGTAATTTTTCAAATTCTTCAAATGGAAAATGAAAAAATTTCTAGTTAACGGAAACCTAGATATATATTTTCCAATACCAAAAAAAAATATGGACTGTGAAATATATCAAAAGTGTGAGTCAGGGAATTAACGGCGTTTACGAGAATATGAGTTCGGCGGGCTAGTCTATGGGCTGCGCCTAGCACACGATGCATGTTAAACTCGAGTCTGAAGCGAGCGAACAACGAGCGCGTGCAGCGCGCCTGCGGCCTCTTAAGATGTTACCACCTGTTTAAAACTATTTGTAACAGTGAAATAAACAAACAAACAAAAATAAACAAACAAATCTACTATCTCCCCACACCAGCATGCGAGTGATTCGCTTCGCCACCGTTCAGGAACATTTCCTACGCCAGGTTTTCCCAAAATGATATTCATTGGCATTCAGTTTGTAATACTTATGTCCTTGTGGTTTAACTCAAAGTCTCAAACCACAGATAATCGAGCTCAAACCTGAGTTTGAAATTGTTGGTCAGCTTGGAAATACCATTGAGATACCAATATTATTTTTTAATCAATCCTAAGTTCAACACTAGTTCTACCATTGATACTGTAAATTCAATGGTTCTACTTCTAGATCTAAGGAATTGAAATCAAGATGCATTGAGGGTTGCGTTGGTTTGCCGGTTGGAGATGGTGACTTCACTAATTCGAAAACACGTTCCATTTCCTGAGTACTTTTCAAAGAAATATTGATCGCTGCTCTATCTGGTAGCTGAATCGGCGTGCACGTAAAGTTAGTTCCTTTTATCACCACTTACCTACGCACGATTGATAATTCTTAAAATGTGGCTCGTCAATTGGAACATATTTTTTACATGGGAGAGATAGGAAGTGAAGACACCATCTCAAACTGGCAAACCAATGCAACCCTCAATGCATCTTGGTTGAAATTTAGGTATAACTGGCACTTATAAAACCATAACTAGGAAACTAGGAACTTGAGGAAACTAAATTGACAAGATTTATTATAATGATAGACAGTCAGTACAACCTCTTTAGTACATTTTTCACCTTGGTAAGTTTTATTTTTTGATCCCATCTATAAGCTCCCACATGAATAGTATTCATATAAGAAACTATTCATATATGAATAGTTTCTTTAGTAAGTATTTCAAATAAGAAACTATTCATATATGAATAGTTTCTTTAGTAAGTATTTCACTTTAGTAAGTTTTTTCTGTCTGGTTCCCTGAAAAATGAACTGAAGAGGTTCCACTGTAACATCTACGGTAGGCCTACTTATAACTGAACAAACAAGGGTAGAATTATCATATAGCGCATCACGACCAACTCCCTTGAACACAATGGATTGCATAAAGGATGCAAAAAGTTATGCATAAAGGTATCAATAAAAATGTGTCACTTTCATTGGCTTGATAAAACAAAAACAAAAATCAGCCATATATGGCTAATTTACCCCTTGCCCAAAAGCCTTTATGAATAATTTTGATAAAATTGTAAAACAAATGAAATTGGTCGCAATGCATTATGTTACAAATTTACCCTTGTTTGTTCAGAGCTGTATATATATATATATATATATATATATATATATATATATATATATATATATATATATATATATATATATATATATATATATATATATATATATATATATATATACTGTACTGTATATATATATATATATATATATATATATATATATATATATATATATATATATATATATATATATATATATATATATATACGGAGTGCTTGCTAACACACTAGTGTGTGTCCAACGGCATGTCTGGAAACACACCAGTGTGTGTCCAAAGACATGCTTGGAAGCACACTGGTGTGTGTCCAGACATTCCTTTGGACACACACCAGTGTGGTCGCACTATAGTGTGTGTCCAACGGCATGTCTGGAAACACACCAGTGTGTGTCCAAAGACACGCTTGGAAGCACACTGGTGTGTGTCCAGACATGCCTTTGGACACACACTTGTACTTATTTTTCTTGTACACGATCTCAGAAATATACTATTTGAATTACGTGATGAAAGAAGTTATTGGCCTTAATTATCATAAATTCACAATAAAGTTGTACTTTTGAGCTCATTATGTTAGGGGAGGCAAAAGCTTGGAAGTCGGCCATATTAGGCCCTACGTGCCTACTCATTTCTTGGAATTTTGAATGAACCAGACCTAGAATTTAGTAGCCTATAATCCTACTATAAATATAAGTAGGTCAAGGTTTATATTGAAAACCCATTGAAAACATTGATCGGTGAAGTGATCTTAAAGAAGAGTAACCAGCAAAAATGGAGTAGAAAAAACTACCGGTAAGTGACATTTTTAAAAAATTGAACACATTCAAGGCCCTTGGGCTTCCCCTCATTTTTAGAGGTTAGGCTCTTTTTACAACATTGAGGCCTAGATCTAGAGTCTTCAAACGAGCTCATTAACAAGGCTATAATTATAGCCTTGTTAATGAAGCCCTGTAGTCCTATGTCTTTTTGACCCTAATAGTAAGTATTACGGCTGGGAATGTCAACCTATCATTTACCAATAGGCCTAGGCCATTGAATTTCTAGTTGTAGTTTGTAGTGGCCCTATGCCTATAACAATCTGTAGGTCTAGGCCCTAGCCTTTTTTATGTTGCAGGGTAGGCCTAGGCATTGAGTTTCAATTGCCTAGGAAAACGAGTAGGGGCTATAGAGGCCTCACCGGCACCGATAATGTACCGGTATTTATATCAAAACGTAGGCCTATACCGGTAGGCCCCCTAACAATAATGTACATATTCAATTTTACCATTTTTTCCAGAATGAACCAAATCAGTGCAATAAAGAATTAGATGGAAACCACTGAAGGATTCAGCCAGTTGGAGTGTTGACTACAATAGCAAGCTAAGTTTTTAATAATAGTTTCTTGTCATTCTTCAATTTCTTTTCATTTTTATCCTTTAGTTAATTTCTTGTCGTCCTCTCACTGTAGGCCCCTATAATGTCTACTGTTATTGCTGGTGACTCTCAGGTGAAATATCTTTCTGGGTACATTACACTGAAAGATGTTATCTGCTCGAGTTTCTCCGGTAAAAGGGTAGATAATATACTTCCATTTATTGCCCATAATGTATTCAAAGTGTCCACCATCCTACTGCATGTTGGCACTAATAACACACCCCGTGATAGTCCTGAGTCAATTCAGTCACATTATGAAGACCTCTTAGATGAAATGGCCAATATCAACCCCACTGCCCGTTTAATCGTTTCCGGAATTCTTCCGAGACATTCTTCTATGTTCCCTGATGCTCCTTACAAAAATGTTTCAGGTTTGAATACTGTTGCCGCAGCTACCAACATCTTGCTGCGGGAGATGTGCACCAGACGTGGAGTAGAATTTGTAAATATGTGGGAGAAATACCTGGAAGATCGATCCTTCATTTCCCGTGATGGGCTCCATATATCACCAAAAGGCCTAGTCTACATGTCGAAATTCTACGAGAACGCAGTTAAGAGGCCTGTCAAGATGATCAAAACATTGATTCCTTCTCTGCCTGATCCTTCAGCCTCTGCTGCCACCAATGCTACATTAGCAATGCCATCACCATCTTGGGCTGAGGTGTGTGCCATGAGTGGTAGTAGGCCTACTGAAAAGACTGTTCAACCCTCAACTGCAATGAATAGTAAGAATTCATTTTTTTCTCCTTTCAATCGTCACTGTACCGTACCGGTATCTGATGAAAATTCTCTCTTGGTAGGCTCAACTACATAACATCACATTTGTCTCTTCTGTTTATTTTCAGCACGTGTCAGGCCTAAACGAGTAGTAGACGAGTTCCCTCCACTTGGAAAACCCATGTCAAAACCAGATGGTGAGGAAATTGATCTATTGTCATCAGAATTAATTGAAATATAATAAAGTTGGATTGATGATTAAAAAATTTCAATACCGGTAATTCAATATGTGTTACTTGTATACCGGTATTTCAGATTTGACTCGTAGGGCAGGGACAATGAAGCGGCCTATGACAACAACCGACACTGTCGAAAGAGTGCCGGCTGTGAAGAGGGTGGCTGCGGTCGAAAGAGTATCTGTGGTCGAGAAGGTGGCTGCAGTCAACAGGGTTCCTGCTGTAAAGAAGGTGGCTGCAGTCTACAGGGTGGCTGCGGTGAAGAAGATGGATGCAGTCGACAGGGTGGCGGCAGTGAAGAGAGTAGCTGCGGTTGACAGGGTGCCCACTGTAAAGAAGGTGGCTGCAGTCGACAGGGTAGCTGCGGTGAAGAAGATGGATGCAGTCGACAGTGTGGCGGCAATGAAGAGAGTAGCTGCGGTTGACAGGGTGCCTACTGTAAAGAAGGTGGCTGCAGTCGACAGGGTAGCTGCGGTGAAGAAGATGGATGCAGTCGACAGTGTGGCGGCAATGAAGAGAGTAGCTGCGGTTGACAGGGTGCCTACTGTAAAGAAGGTGGCTGCAGTCGACAGGGTAGCTGCGGTGAAGAAGATGGATGCAGTCGACAGTGTGGCGGCAATGAAGAGAGTAGCTGCGGTTGACAGGGTGCCTACTGTAAAGAAGGTGGCGGCAGTGAAGAGAGTGGCTGCAGTCGACAGGGTAGCTGCGGTGAAGAAGATGGATGCAGTCGACAGGGTGGCGGCAGTGAAGAGAGTAGCTACGGTTGACAGGGTGCCTACTGTAAAGAAGGTGGCGGCAGTGAAGAGAGTGGCTGCAGTCGACAGGGTAGCTGCGGTGAAGAAGATGGATGCAGTCGAAAGGGTGGCGGCAGTGAAGAGAGTAGCTGCGGTTGACAGGGGGCCTGCTGTAAAGAAGGTGGCTGCAGTCGACAGGGTGGCTGCTGATGAGAGGTGTGATTCAGGTTTGTTTTGTTCTTCTAATAATCGTATTCATCATTTGTTGAAGGGCGGGGGAGGGAGGGATGGCACTGTACCAATTGAACTTGATTCTTTGTACCATTCAGTTGAAGATTTTCATACTGCATATGAAGAATGGAAAAGAAATGGGCATCACCCTATGACTACTAGAGGTTCATATGTAACCAAAGGTCCATCACGTGATTTAGATTCATTTCCTTGGCACCAAAAAAACTATAAATGCAAACATTATCAACGGGTACCTAGAATGCAGGGTGGTGGTTTAAGAAACTTCAAGTATAATGCAAATGGTTGTCCCGTGAAATTGACCGTGAAATTTTATGTTAATTCTAATTGTTACCGCATTTCTGAATTGAATGATCAACATAACCACCCTGTAGGTCCTGATATGATTAAACATTACATAGATCAAAGAAAACTAACACAAGAAGAAGAAGTTGAAATTCGCCAATTTATTGATTACAGAATGGAAACGAAAGAGATTAAGAGATTAATTTTTGATAAATTTAAAAAAACTGTACCATCTAGCGACATTAACAATATCAGAGAAAGATATAGGCAAACAATTTCAGGGGGTCGAACAAATGCTCAAATGTTGATTGATGACGTGGCAGATCTTGGTAATGAACATGGGAACACAGTACATGTAGAGACTGATGAGAACGGTCAATTGTGTTACCTGCTAATTCAAACTAAATGCATGAAGGAGTTAGCTATCAAATATTCTGATGTTCTCATGATTGATGGTACATATAGGCTTAATATTGAAGGTTACCCCCTTTATGTTATTATGTGTGAGGATGGTAACGAGCGAGGGCGTCCTGTATGTTATATATTTGTTCAACTTGAAACGGAAGAAGTTATAGATAAGGCATTTAAGAAATTTATTGAGTTGACTCCTGAAGCTTTGAATTGTCAGGTGATGGTAATGGACAAAGACCAAGTAGAATTTAATGTTGTTAGTAAAAATATTCCTCATTGTCATATAATTTACTGTATTTTCCATGTTATTAAAATTTTCAGAGAAAGAGTTAAAAAGAAATACGATGGTATTACTGTATTTAATAAGAATACCGGTACCGTAGTAAAAAAACTATTATTGGTGTTATGTGCAGTATGATTTATGCTGATTCTAGAGAACAGTATGATGAATATTTGGCCAGACTGAATAATATTTCTCCTCCAGAAATATATCAATACTTCATTGACAATTGGGATGGGTGTAGAGACCGTTGGGTGAAATATTCCAAAAGAGAAATAGGCTTAACTACTTTGGGAAACAATACTAATAATCGACTAGAAAGCCACAATCAAAAACTGAAAGATTTTATCGATTCTACTGACCGTTTACCAAAGGCTATTCGGGGCTTGATTCGATATACTCAAGATGTCCAACAATCTGTTGAATTGGCTGCATTCAAACAACTCAAAACTCCTTATAATATAGACTGTGTAGATCACGTTCATGTACAGATTGCTAAATTATGTACAAATGACATAACACAAAAATTATTCCAGCAAATTAAAAAATCAAAATCAACACTTTATGTGTTTAGTGCGTTAGATAAGTCGGTCACAATTAAGGATAAAATCTACATCATGAATAAGGAATATACCAAATGTAATTGCTCTTTCAGTATCCATTATAGACTTCCTTGCTCACATTTATTCAAAAGTAGACAAGAAATGAAATTGGATATATTTACTGTTGGTCTCGTTGATCCGCGGTGGACTAAAAAAACTTTTTTGGAATCAACACAAACAGGATCCGGTTCAGTATCATCGTCAGCAATGCCAAACCCTGTAATTCAATCATTTATGAAAAAACCTCAAACAGAATCGCAGAAGTTTACTTTAGCAACATTACATTTTAAACGTGCTGCTTCATTTTTATCCACGTTGGGCACCGCTCAGTTTGAATTGGGGTTAGCTAGATTTTCCGATTTCTTTGTCAACCTTCAACGTGACTTTTCTCTCACTTCCGGAGTTGAGCATAAGAGTTTCGTAAAAGAAATCGAAGACAGAGAGCGATATTGGGATATTTCTTCAAATACCCCCGAAAATAAACCACCAGGCGTAAACTTGAACAAAGGAAATGTCTTTCACCCGACCGTTTCAATACCAGATTCCAAATTCGTCGCGTATACCGAATCAGACTCTGATATTGACGAGGATTCCAAATCTAAAATGAAATTGAACAATATGTTCACTTCAAAATCAAAATACAATATTGCAAGACCAGTTATTTCAAGGTTCAGAAAAGGTGAGACAAACTCAGATTCTGAATTTGTAAATGATCCTGAACCCTTTTATGACCGAAAAGAACTGAAAGTGCCACAACTTCAACCTTTAGTCAATGTCGACATACCATCTCGTCTATCAAGAAACACAATTGAAAATACCATTTTAAAATCAAACTCAAATTTACCCCTAGTTGTGTATTCTGCCTCAGCAACAGACTCTGACTCTGATTTTGTGAATGATTCTGAATCTGAGAGAAAACTCAATCGTACATATGTGATAAAATCAAACTTGAATGCGTACATGCCTCGTAATTTCAAGCCCGGCAGAATAGGTGAGACAGACTCAGATTCTGAAAATATTGACGATCCTGAACCGTATCATGACCGAACAGAGTTGAAAGTCCCACAACTTCAACCTTTAGTCAATGTCGACATACCATCTCGTCTATCAAGAAACACCATTGAAAATACCATTTTGAAATCAGACTCCAATTTGGCTGTGCATTCTTCCTCAGTAACAAACTCAGACTCTGATATTGTGAATGATTCTGAATCTGAGAGAAGACTCAATCGTACATATGTGATAAAATCAAACTTGAATGTGTTCAGGCCTCGTAATTTCAAGCCCGGCAGGATAGGTGAGACGGACTCAGATTCTGAAAATATTGACGATCCTGAACCGTACCCACAACTTCAACCCTCGGTTAATGTTACCATATTGTCTCCTCTTCAAGCCATAAGAAACACTCTGACTATTCCTTTTGTTAGCAGGCGCCGTGGTCGACCAAAGAACACCAAAAAGCTCTTCCCTATTTTTTCCAGTGTAAATTCAGGCAAACCTGTTGTCAGTTCATTTTCTCTCAAAAGTAATCATGCACTTGATAAAAGAGTATCAAAGCGTAAAATAGTTGACATACATTCCTATAGTCAACATACAGGCTCGGCAATAAAATCAAGGAAAATTGCTCCAGTCTCTAATGAGAAATTGCCAGTAGAGTCTATCGTTATAAATGAGGACTCGTTAGTTGGGGAACCTACAGTTTATTGGATAAAAAAACTTAATCTTACTGCTTACGATAAAAATCAACTGTTAGGCAACCAGATGCTAAATGACGCTCAAATTAATGCTGTACACCAAATGATGCAAAGTGCCTTTCCAAATGTGAGTGGTCTTCAAAATACTTGCTATGGTGTGCGCCTTGGTTTTCACATGGCAAATGCTGCCAATATGATACAGATTCTCCATGCACAATCTTCCAATCATTGGGTTACGGCCACTAACATTTCTTGTCCAGAAAATACAACGGACGTTTATGATTCCATGCTATCTTCTGGATTGCATGACGTTTTTGTTCAAGTTGCCAATATTAGAAAAAGTGTTTCGGATACAATAACAATCAGGAAGAAGGTCAATCAGGTGCAATCTGGTTCTACAGATTGTGGACTTTTTGCAATTGCAAATGCAATTTCCTTAGCCATCAATGGCGAGGTACATTCTGGTTTAATATTACAAAGTACAATGAGAAAACATTTACAAACCATTTTTGAAACTGGAATTATAACTACCTTTCCTTCTGTAATCAAGGGGCATACGAGGGGAGTCAAGCCAGTCATCACAGACTTACGTATTCTTTGCGTGTGTAGGATGCCACAAGTTACGTCTTTGGATAGCAACTACCGGAAAGTGTACAAAGATTTAGTTGCATGTGACAAGTGTAATTGTCTCTATCACAAAAGATGTGAGGATCTTGATGACATCCTAATTCATTCAGTTGAGCCATACATTTGTAGATTATGCCAAAAATAGTTACTGTACTTGAAGTCCATGTCAAGGAGAGATGTCTGACGTCAGAGTTTTTCGCCACTACGTTACTCCCACTACTTGCTCCTTTGAGGTGAAAGTCCGAGACTCGAAGAGTTCATAGCTGAAAGGTTGCATTAAACCTGTGCCGATTGAACAATAGAAGTTGAGTGACCATTATAGAAATAAATTAAAATCATCATCGAAGAATTTATTTTATTCTATTCTGAAGATACGCATCGAGAATTAAAATCTAAGCAATCAACTTTTTTACTGTAAAACATTCACTCATATGCGGCCAAGATACGGTTGAAAATAACAGATGAATAAAAATCATGTTCACAAACATATTGCTGAATTTCGACTCTCACCCCAACGAAGCAAGTAGTGGGGGTCACCTAGCGGTGAAAAAAATCTGACGCCAGACTCATCTCTCCTTGACATGGACTTTAGGGTTTGGTACTCATTGTAAATTCTCGCACTGTCTTGAGGTGCCATCAAGTGTAAACTGTGGAAATTATGTTTGTGGTCAACATTTTGGGGTATTTGGTTGCTTGTTACATGATTGTGTTCTTAATAATTGTTGCACAAGATGTCTAATCTATTACCTTGCTGTTTCAGAGTCTCAGAAAAAAAGTCACATTGTCACCTGCATATTACTGACATCTCAGGTTCTTGGGATACCCATCTACTGTACTTGGGGCTGTTGTTTCAAATTCTCGTCAAACCAAATTTATAATTTGAGAAAATCCAGGACGATGCTAAGGAAAGTAGAAAACATTGGGGGAGGGAGGGGGAGAACCAGGAGGTACAACTGCCCTGCAGGAATATTTTTTGGAATTAGAAGTCTTTTAGTTTTATTTGAGTTTTTTTAGTACCAGTAGTCCAGTACTATCAAATCATAGATAGACTTTTACCGTACTATATACAGTATTTGCATTCAATATTATACCTTGGGGGAAATACTAAAGGCCTGAATAGATTAAAAGTATGGACAATTATCTGCTCTCACTGCAGTATATCATATACACTGCATAGGGGAAAGGGTAGAAATAGCGTGTGAAAAATGCAAGTTGCAAGTCATGCAATGATTTTTACTTTGGAGGGGATAGCAACGCAATAATGTGGAGGTATACGTATGATCAACAAATCCCTTAAATTCTTCTACGTAGACCACTTTTTTTCGTATACTTATTTTCTTGAAATTGCCCTCCTTTTTTTAGAACGTCTTCAATCTTTATTCCATAATTTACCATATACATATTTGTTGATGAATTAATAATTGCAATATCGTGTATAATTAATCATTCATAAATTATGATCATTTAGAAACATATCTACTTGTAAATACTAACATATTTTTGCTTTTTCAGGTTTATTTTGATTGAATGAATCACATGATGTGTCTAGTGCATTGAGGTACGTTCACAGAGCCACGGCAGCACAAATTTGTCGAGCGGCAAAACCAACCAATCACAGACTAGCCCTGTTTGTCGTCGGGTATGGCCTTTGCAGTAAAACTTTCACTGTCCGTCAAACTAGCCGTGATGACGTATATTGCGGCCACGTTTGGCTTCTAACTATTTATTTGACGTACATTCTACCGATTGTCAAGCTCACTGTCGACCTTGCCTAGATTGTCATTTCATTTCAATTCGATTATATATATATCTCGGGGGCCGATAGAGGTTACAGTTATGAACTGAATTCTCTATAGGTTACGAATACGATTAGACCTACAAAGCGAATTTCATAAAGGTCCTGGTCTCGGTTGAGGTATCGAACTAAAATTAATTACAGTTGCGAATCGGATTCAACTTTTTTCCCATTCTGAAGTTGTAACTAGTGATTTCAATTCTCAATAATTACAGGGAATTTGAATGAATGTGGCACAACTGTATGCTATGTATGCATATCATGCTTTGTATGAAATGTTTGCTTCAGCCTTCAACCGGGGAGTGCACGCTGCTCACACGGCACTACCGGACTTATGCCTCGCTTATCAACACGTTTTGAAACTGTCCATCGACACCATTCACACTCAATACCATTGAACCGTATTTAAGAACCTTTTATGCAAGACTGATTTTTCAACAGTGAGCCGGACATCATGTGATATGCTCAACTATGTCAAAATTGACGACTTTATCAATGATGACCTCTCATTTTACGGTATGTTAGAGCTCCGCTGCCTGTGTTCGCATGTGTGCCAAAACAATTTGTATCAACACTACCTGTCAAATATGAGAATCGACTTGACTGTGGTAGAGTGAACGTCATACATAACTTGTTGCCGTGTCTCTTTGAACTATGGTACCTTTATTATTGATGTTTTGTGTTTCCACTCGTTGAATACTGATTAAGTTTTCCTGCCTGTTTCCAAGTTGGTATATCTTTAATTTGAATCAGTTGAATTATTTTCTTGTTGGACCTTATATCTCTAATTTATCAACTTCCATACCTGTACTCTCTGTGAATGAGTATTTGTGATTTGAATATTAAAATAATTTCTCTGTCTGTGTCATAGATTTTGCCTGCCTTTTTTAGAGTTGGTTGTTATCATCAATCATCTTTAGACTTCTTACTGCATCGTATCTTGTTATGTAGAAAGGAATGTGTTGCACTGGTTGTATATTTTTTCAATCAAATGAATGGACTTGCAACACTCGGAGGTCATGACAGGAATTTCACAGGACTCTCAGATGATATTGTTCAGATATTCTTCTAACTACATAGCATTAGTTTCATGCGTCTGGTTAGCTCGGCAGTAAGGCGTCAGGCTATTATGCCTATGCCTGGTTTATTTTTATTTTTCAATTTTTGAATATTAAGTAAATGCATGAGGGTTATCTATGGGTAAGGAAGATTTTTTTGTTTAGAAACCAAAAAACTTTGCCAAAATTTTAATTATTCATCATAACAAATAGCATAGGCCTACTAAGGTACGGCCATACCCTCGGTGAAATTTTGAAATTCCTGTCTTGACCCGCTCGTCTTGCAACCAGTCACGTAATGTGTGTCTGGTGCATGAATATTACTGTTTCAACTTGATGAATACAGTCATGCCAGTCATTTCATTGTTGTGCCTTTTTTCTCTATTATTCAAACTCTCATCCCTCAATTGTGACTTGAATAAATATCTGTGATTCATATCTTGAAATAATTTTTCTGTTTACGTAGTTTATTTGGACTTTACTTTTACAAGTTTGTTATTTTACGATTTTTATTGCTTTTAGGGCTGGTTTTACTAATCTTGGTGAAGTACTAATCCACTAATTATTATGTATGGTACGAAACTAGCATGTCTGACCACGGGCAATGATGATAACAGTTGAGCTAATTATCGCTTAATCCACTTACAATCGGTTGGTAAAACCGGATCTTATTGCTATAATTTTTGTAAGTAGGAAATGTTTCATTCTTTGTTGTGTTTTGTTGTTGAATAAATAAAAGTGACTTTAAAAAATATTGTGTTCTCTTATTTTCTTTCATTAGACGTGAAAAACCTAGGAGTAAATTTATGGTGATTGATATGCTGGGATGACAATCCCAGATAGTCACAGGTAGCTTTTAATGCTGTAAAAAAGTAGTCTTTCAATTTCACATTCATTTTTCATAGATTTTGAATTCAATAATTTCTGTAATCACCAACAATTAAGTGATGACTTGAATTATAACTACTTTGGTGTCCAGCACATGAACCTTTAATACAGATCAATCCACACAAGTGATTTTTAAAGACGAGCTTAGAAGCATGCTAGTTTTTTCATACTGTGTTTAACGACGCTCAGTACCAAAATCAATTACAGTAGGCCTGCCGATGAGTACAATCTAGTGGCATCATTGAATGATATATGAGAAGGAAGGTTTTTCTATAAGGTGTTTTTGGATAGTGAGAATTAGACGGTTGTGACCTGATAAGGAACCATCCCAGTATTGACCTGAACGACAGAGGGAAACCACGAAGAAACTCTGTCAGGGTGTTCGACCACAGCGGGAATCTAACCACGGTCTCCTAAAATGACTTCGGTGCGCTATAGTCACGCGACCACTCGTCTCAGTTTACCTCTAGTTACATGCCTATCAAATCCAGACTAGTGTGCTTCTTAAGAAAAGCTTAGGAGCACACTTAGTTGCCTCTAATAACATGCCTATTATATTCACACTGGTGACCTTCCAGAGATTAGCTTACTCAAACTAATTTACCCCTAATAACATGCATAATAAATACACAAGCCTAGAAGTATAGTTATTTGCCTCTGACCAACTTGTATCAAGTAGGCCTAAAGTGTATAATTGTAAGTAAACAAACCAATGAAAGAAATACTATTCTATTAAAATCAAATAATTTAAATTGAAATGAAGTGTGGTTTTAAGCCTATTCGTAGAAATATACTGGTGGGAAGCCTATCCGTAGAAATATACTGGTGTGTGTCCAAAGGTCTGACTAGAAACACACAAGGTGTGTGTCCAAAGATATGCTTGGAAGCACACTGGTGTGTGTCTAATGACACGCTTGGAAGCACATTGGTGTGTGTCCAAAGATCCACTTGGAAGCACACTAGTGTGTGTCCAAAGATATGCTTGGAAGCACACTGGTGTGTGTCCAATGACACGCCTGGAAGCACATTGGTGTGTGTCCAAAGACCCGCTTGGAAGCACACTAGTGTGTGTCCAATGCCGGCCTATATATATATATATATATATATATATATATATATATATATATATATATATATATATATATATATATATTGCTATCCATCATAATATTAAATCTTGTCATTCTAGTTTCACTTGAAATTGAGAATTCAACGTTAACACAGGCTCTAGCACAAAACACAGGTATAGAATCGTTGGCAGTCTCGAAATGTAGATAAAAAAATGTGTCCTGCAGTTAAACATACTATTACTGCCTTACTATTATACTTGCCTTCAGAAAGTCACTGCCTTTCTGTTTCTCCTGTTGATTATTTCAATCGTTCTACAATATTATTGATTTCACCAGTTGATCTTTTTGAAAGCCTGAACTGATAAAAAAAAAATCACTCCATGCTTTTAAAATACACATAGGCCCTACTATAATTTATTTGAAACATTGGAATAATATATATATAGGCCTAGGCCTATGTAGGCTGGAATTCCATGGAATTTTGAATCAGAATAAATTATTTCTACACAAAAATGTCCCCGAGGTTATTTTTATTCTTATGAGGGTTTTCCACAATTTGAAATGTTTTTTCTCAAAAGTAGGTTAACCAATTGTGCCTTAAAACCGTATGAGTATCAAGTTTGGTGATGATGTACGCCTATGTGAATGCCAAGTTTAATCATATTAGTTGTTTTGTTTGATTGTGGAATGCAAATAATTACACAAAAATAAACGTTTCTCAAGAACAACGAAGCAAACGCAGCATATGCCTTGTAAGATGAGCAATACATCTATGTGAAGTATCCCTACACACCTTGACTCTTATAAAGTATACGGTACTCCATTTGTCAAGTATCAAATCTAGAAAGCCGTGAATCTCAGCAGTAGTTCTATTTTATTTATTTATTTACGTATTTAATCATTTAGAAACTCTTACAATTGCACATAAATGCGCAGTGACAAGTTCCCTAACTATTTCTATTCCACCGCCTCCCTAACCTTCGGACGAAATAACTTTAACCCTAATCCATCCCGTTCAAAAACACTTCTACTAAGCCCATTCCAATCCCTACCTGTCCTATTCAAGAAAGAGAATTCACCGACATCTGATCTAGCCCCCTTTATAACTACCGCACTATCATGACCTCGCCTACCTCCATACTTTGATTAATTTCTTTTTATCAACTCATGCAGCTCCCCCGATTACGCTGAAGAAATTACATGGACGATCCTCCTTTCTCGGTGTTTCCAGTTCCTGCCATCCCAAGTCTCGAATCATCTCAGATGGACTCTTCAACATTCTTACCCTCTCCCCCTTTTCATTTGCCCCCCATTTCCATCTCCTAACCCAGGGCTTCCCAACTGGCGGCCCGCGGGGCAAGTCCGGCCCGCGGGACCTTTTCAAATGGCCCGCAGTAGGATCTTATGAACCAATGTAAAATCATTGCAATTTATTATAATATTCTGTGTAGTCAATTTGAGAATATATTTGGCAAGGGATGAACTGTTGTAACAAGCCAAACGGTAGGGGCGGCGTTTAAACTGACATCACAGTTGATAATTTCTGACAAAATATTCGTATTCTATCCTACCATTTGGCTTGTGACAGCAGGAGCACCCATTTGACAATAATGTGAGCTTCCCCTCTTGCACCATATTAGTAATATAGACCGAAATGAAGATATAAAGAAGAGAAGTGCAATTTAGGTAATTGAATTTTGATTTGAGAAAAAACGGTCATAGAGAGCTCGAAAAATATGTTGTTTGTATACCAGCGTACCCATAGGCGTGCGCAGGACATGACATTAGGTACGGCCCAGTATAAAGTGTCCCATGTAATTAAATTTATATACCCCACAGGGGGGTGTGGGGGGCTTGCCCCCCACCCTGCCCCGCAGGGAAGATTTTGTAAAATCGTATTTTTTTATATTATTCTCTTGGTCTGAGAAGACTTGGAAGTAGGTAAATGATAACCAGATTGCTTACACATTGTTACAATAAATTATTATAATTTATGATTTTCGAGTAGTGAGGTATTTTATAAACACGAGGGATTGAAAATTTATATTATTATATAATCTCCAAATCAAGCAATAGATTAGGTTCATTAATGAAATTCTTAACTCTTAATGAAAGGTGGGGAAGTAGGACAATCGGCCAGCACTTTACCTTTCAACGAGTGTACCTGAGGACGGTTCGGTGCATACTATTACTAAAAATATATAACATATTTCAATTCAAGAATGGATATATTTATTCAACAATTGAAGGTGAATAGAAAGATCACATGTATGATTCTCGTAACAAACTAAACACGAATTGAAATATACCAATTTTTTATCGGCCTAATGCGAATATTTCGATCAAGATATTCCATCAAGAATGTACTTTTATATATGTTTATATATTTATCATCTATATATGACTAGTCTTTATCAACATGAAATATTATTGAGTGAAACTGATGTTGACTTCAACTGCAAGCAACTGTGATTATTCAATATATTCAATAACATATTGATGTCTAACATGCTGGATTTAAAGAATCATTCGTCTTTCAGTAGGGATGATACTCATAAATTCTTCAATCACATCATCATGCTTTACCAACGATGTCAGTTCTTGCTCAATGAATAAAAGCATCATGCCTTGAAGACGATCCTGAGACATTGTCGTTCGCAGCTTTGTCTTCACTATACTGAGTTTGGAGAAGGCGCGTTCGCAAGAGCAGCTTGTAACCGGAATGGTTGCAAACAATTTGATCACTTTGAGAAAAACGTGAAAAATATCCACTTGACCAGTTGACTTGAACCACGAAATCCATGCCTTGTAGTCCTGGTTCCCTTTCGGAACCAGTCCAGAGCTGTCAGCGTTTAGCAGCCTTACCTCGGCTTTTAGTTCTTCTAAAGGTACTTCGAAGTGGGAAGTCAAGTATGAAAGATGCTCACCGTCAACTGATAGATTAAGCATCATGCCAACAGATGTAATGAGTTTCATCGTGTCCTGTTGGAAGCGAGAATCTATACCAACTATCAGTGAGTCCAAAAGAGGGTTGAATGTCTTGATTCGGATCTCATCTCGTTTTTCCGTGAACACATGTGATGTTTGTGGGTTATCATCTATTCTTTTGGAAACCATTTTCCTTTTGGGGGCAGGGATTTTAATCTGAGCGTCTGTACAACATTCAACGACTGCATCGTACATTTCATTGAACTCATTTGGATCATTGCGCATCTTAACAAACACTGATTTCAGATCCTTCACTTTATTCACTGCCAACAACAAGTTCAACTCTTCATGCTGCAAATACGTGCTCACTTTGAGTATGACCTCCAAAATTGGCTGCATCATTTGCAAGCACAAAACGAAGTTATACGATTCTAATTGTGACAAAAGACCTCGACCTTTAGCCCTCACGTCTGCGTGTTTAGTTGTTGTATTTATCTCTCGAATAGCTGTAACTATGGACGTATAGTTTTTTTTTACCGAAGATACTGCTTCAGCTCTGCATGCCCATCTGGTAGCAGAAAGAGATTTCAACGTGTGAAGCTTAACATTAATTCCTTTCATAATCTGCTCCAGTACTGCATGCCTTGCAGGGCTACCTTCGATATAGTTGTACACAAACTGTATTGTGCCAAAAAAATCAAAAACCAGATCATTATTTTTATGCGATTTACATGCGTCTACAAGGACCAAATTCAGGCAATGAGCATAGCAGTGAACGTATAAGATTTTAGGATTTTTAGCCTTGCATCTTTGTTGTACCCCCGACTCGTGCCCTGACATTGTAGCGGCGCCGTCGAAACACACTGCCGTAACAGAACTCCAGCTGATATTCAAGTTCATACGCACCTCATCTAAAGCGTTAAAAATGGATTCAGCGTCCGTCATTACCAGACGTGTCATCGTTACGAAGAACTCTACCGTTTGCAGACGATCGTTATCAAAGAAGCGAACCACTACAGCCATTTGCTCGTGGTGACCACAGTCGCTCGTCTCGTCGGCAAGAAGAGAAATAGCTTGCCCATTGATTTTTTTTTTAATCGTTTCTAGTACTACATTATGTATAGATGTAATCAAATCGTTCTGAATTCGATTGCTCATATATGTAGCATTACGGGGAGCAGTAGCTAGATGATTCTTCATCACAGGATCGTACCTCTCTAATAAGTCGACAACTTCTAGGTAAAGACCTTTTTCACAACTTGCTGATGACTCATTGTGCCCTCTAAACGGGCGGCCCCCTTTTGCCAACATTAAGGTAATATCGATGAGACGATACATTACTTTCCTGTTATTTAATCTCTCAGACTCCCTTTTCTTCAAAATTACAGCTTTGTGATCGTCCAGTAGGCAATCAACGGGCTTGTTGTTCTTAAAAGATTCCCAAGCCACAACACTTTCAATGTGGCATCGGCTATGTTGGTGCCTGTTTAAACTTCGCGTACCTTCCTTCCAATACTTGAATCCTGTTTTTAAAAACGCTGAGTCAATATGACCTTTATTAGCTGTACTATTGAAAGCGAAAGCTCTACACGGAAAACAATAAGCCGCATCTTCTGCGCAGCTGTATTCCAGCCATTTAAATCCGAGATACCAATGATCATGAAAACTCCTATATTTTTCTCCAATTTTGGTTCTTGGAAAATGCGTCAGCTTTGGTTGGCAGGGCCCCCTTTTCAGTCTATTATCCCTTTCTAAACGTTCGGTTGGAAACGGTTGGCACGGGTCATCTGGGGTTGCGCCTAAAAACGATTTTGGATCCTGGAGTTCTGCTGGTTCGGCTATCAAATAGTCAGGATCGGGCTTATCGCTATCAATATCATCAGGTTTCATGTTCTGTTGAATTGGTACCTGCAGGTCTACTAGCTGTTCAAGCAGCAACGGGTTCACAGTGGAAATACCATGACCAACATCAGTATCAGATATTTTAGTCTTCGCTTGAGTTGTCGAAGATATTTTAGTAGTAGGCCTAGACGGTTTATCAGTCTCTGGTGGCACATCTATTGGGAGTTAAAACACAAAATAAAACAATCTTATCTTTTCAATTTTCTCAAGGTTGCAAACTCCGTTTTGCTAATCAAATCGAAATTACCGATTTTGAAACACGTAAGTCGATTCACGCACTCGCCTACGCATATTTTATATTTCTAAATTTGAGTGGAAGTAATTTTATACACGCTATCTCAGGAAATGATATAAAATGTTTGCAATTCATATTCCTATGCTAACGTCAAACGGCCCAACAACAGTATATTTCATTGCACATTACGCGTGTTGGCCAATGAATATTGAAAGTCAATACATTATTAATTGTTTAAATTCTAAATTTCCGAGAGCTGGTTGAACCAAATGATGATTGAATATTAATTAGTTAATCATTAGTTAAGGTACGAAAATAGCATACGTAACCAAGGGTAATAATAAGTTATTCCGCTAATTTTTGCTTAATTCACTAATCATCACCTCGATCATCACATGGTACTAAATACCGGTTCTAAATAAAACATGTTCATACCGCAAATATCAATATTGAGAAGATACGTGTTATCTTAGGCTTTAGAGGTAAATAAACGAGCTGTAGATCATCAAGAATCAAAACTACATTATTCTGATCTTACCTTTAGATTTGTCTTTTGTAGACCTAACTCTTAAATCAGGATCTTCACTTGATTTGGGTGTCTTCTTTTTAAAAAAACTTAATATGTTCGGTTGGCTCATGGCGAACACAAAGAGAATTTTATCAGAATACTTTCAGTTTCATGTAAACACGTGCAGTGTTGGACAATAAGCCGACTAATATGAACAAAAATATGTACACAACTGGCTATGTGAATCCTGCACCCTCTGCTCGTAAAACGTAGTTGTTGTGCCTACCAGGACGTCCCAGAAACAATATCCTACGAACGCGGCTTCTCTCCCGTCTCTGTACTATGGAACCGAAAATGAACGTAACCGGCAGTCTTCCCAGAAATGAAACACGAGCCTCGACAATGCTAATTTTACTCTTTCGAAGAATGAAAATTGAAATAGTTATACCAACTATTGCCATCGTTTATCGATTGTTTCAGATACATTGTCGTAATAATTTCAGTCGTTGTCAGACAAATTGTTTGAAATAACTACAACAATATTTTTATTTAAAAATTGTGTAAATGTGGAGTGCGGCCGTACCTAATGCTTCACCGCCGCATGCGGCGGTGAAGCATTAGGTACGGCCTGGGCCCACTCGGCCTCCCCTGTGCGCACGCCTATGAGCGTACCATATTGAAAACAATTGAATAATGAATGAAAAATCATTGAGCAATCAATTGTGTGACCCACCTCAACTTTTTCTGTGAAAAAATGGCCCTTTGAGCTATCTAGTTGGAAAGCTCTGTCCTAACCCTGCCTGTAACCCTTCTAACAGAAATCCTTTGAACTCTTTCCACATCCCTTATTTCACTTAATCTATAAGGATCCCAAACTGAACTAGCATATTCCACCATGGGGCGCAAAATTTAAAATCTAATCGATGTGGGCATTCATGTACGTCTAGCAAAATATTCAGAGAAAATTATCTGTGTTTTTTTAGAGAGATTTTATTTTTTCAATTTTCCTGCCCAGCCAAATCTTATATAGAGTTTTTTGAAACTTTGAGATGATATTTCTTAGAATTGGTCCAACCGATATAACCCAAAAACTGTACAGTTCCAAGTTGGATAAGTCTATGTGTACAGAAAAATTTCATGTCGATCACTCGAAGTGCGACCTGTGCAGTGCTTACAAACAAAAACACACCTAGACAAAAAAGCTCCATAAGAGTAGGATGAAGGTCTTTGCATTCGACAATCTAATAAAATTAAGTGTTTGCTTATCCTGATTCAAAAAATGAAAATTGTATTACGGGAGCGTTAGTAAAGACCATGCCACTCTTACAGGGCTATGTTGTCTATTGTATTCATTTGGGGTCGTACTTGAATTATATCACACTTTGAGAGGCCGGAGGGGTGATTCAATGTGCCACAATTTTTGGTAGGCATTTGTGATGTCATATTTTGCTGTAGATAAAAACCAGTGTTGGGTAATAAACTTTTAAAATGAACGCGTTCGTATTTTCTGAACTTTTCAATGAACGCGTTACATTTACAGTCGACGATCTTGAGCTTTCTTCACATTCGATTTTTCGGTAATCTTCAACGGAATGAAACGTTCATTTGAAAGTTCATAATTTTTATGAGTTCATTATCACTCATAATCCTATTCGACACGATCGCACTATCCGTACTTCCCCGTCCAAATTCCGAATGAGATCCACTATTTTATAGTCTATCCCAAATGTATATTCCCTGTTCGGGATTTCATCATGTGATCACTTATCACCAGGCGAGCCGGCAGCCACGTGTGGTCAAGGTTGACGTGTTGTGACTTGTAGTTGTATGTAGGCTTTGTACACTGATTGTATTGTTCTAGCATCTGGAAGCAACGTGCATTTAAAGTGTTTATAAATTATAATAGTGAATGGTCTGTTGGTTAATTTGATGGTTTTCAATTAACTGTAATATAAATGGATGACGCTTTTGGTTGTTGTCTAACCACCGAGGAAGATGGACCATTTATTTGAAACCATTTTGAACCATTTATTTCCATATAATTCTAAGGTGAATTTTTGAACGAACTTATGTTTTTTTTTTAATTTGAACCTAAACTTTTATAGCAAAGCCAAGAGAACAAACTTTGAACCTTTTAAAAGATAGATTTATTTGACATGAACTTTTTAAAAGTTCCTTTTATAAGTGAACTTCCCCAACACTGATAAAAATCTATTCTAATCATACATAAATAATCGTAAATTACAAATCGTCATCTCCAAAGGAGAACTTGTGTGTTACAATTTCTTGATTTTGAGGTTCATTTATTTAAAAATTGGGCTTGAGCTGAATTTTGCGTTTTCAATGACATCGTATGTGCTACTCGACTTATTCAACTCAACAAATATCTTAAAGTGGTAAAAAAACTCTTGTCTTACGTCAAAAATTTTCATTTCATCAATTACATCGCATGTGAGGAAGTATTGGCATATCATTGCCCATCATGAAATTTTCTATAATGTCGTTTTTTTTCCATATTGGGTTTTAACGACGCACTATACTGATGGCTACGATCTATTGGCGTCGATGGATGATGAGATGAAAGGTCATTTTATTAGGTGTTTTTGGATGGTGGGAAGGAGTCGGTCGTGGCCTGTTATTAAGGAACCATCCCAGTATTGACCTGAACGACAGAGGGAAACCACGAAAAACCCCTGTCAGGATGGTCGACCATGGCGGGAATCGAACCCCGGTCTCCCGAATGACGGTTCAGTGTGTTACCACTCGGCCACGCGTCTCGGTCTATAATGTCGTGTATCGAAAATGCTCCTCTTGAGTAGACCTACATGACACATATGATGTAATAGAAACTAACAACTCATTCAACTGTGCTGATATAGTAATGATGCCTATAGCATACTTATATGCATTATAATAGCTCTATAATGAAGTTATGTGATTCACACTGTAGGTGACAAAAATATATAGGCCTATCAAATTTTGGTTTTAGGTCAATTCTTCCTCAAAAATTTTTGCAAAAATTACTCTATGATTATGATGTATCCTTTTATTGACAACGTTGCTGAATTGCAAGTAAAAGTATTCAATAAACATGTGTTTAATAACAGATGGGTTGATTAGTTGATAGATTTCTGAACAAAAGCTGGAGTTCTGTGAGGTGTTTCCCACTAGTCCTTTGATTGAATTATTTCAGAGCTAAACCAAAGTTCTAAAATCAATCACTATTGGTTTTGCTGTTGAAAAATACAGATTAAAAAATAACGTATGTGTCATGTCTTTATTTTATTTTCAATTTCTTGGACAAATGATAATGCGCTTTTGCTATAATTGAGGTACATAAAAAAGTGCTGATAATAAAATATTATGTTAGGGTTAAGAAATGAAAACAGAAAAATTATTGCTACATCGACGACAAGCATATTGCAAATTCTTAGAATTTCCCAACTTCACGGTCAAGATCGGCCACAGTGTCATACAGCTTTTTCATCTTATTTTCCAGGTTCGATATTTTTAAAAATGTAGTCAGTATCTCATCCATTTGCATGTATACCTTACTGCTTGCTGCATGTAAACTGTTAGGACCACTCTTTTGCATGTGATTGCGCACAAAATCTGACGTTGTTGCAGCCATTGTGAGGTGTTTGCCATAAGGGACTATCTCTGAATCTATTATCTCTTGGGTAGGAGACAGCCGACAGAATTTGGCGACTAAATCTTCCATAGCTTCAAGTCTTCTTTTTGGTACTGTTTCCGATGATGATTTGTACAGTTCGTTCAAAGTGTTTATATAATCTCTGTTGAGTTTTAGCTTTGAGCTATCTGGTACAGAAGCAAGTTTCATTCCCGTGTGGCTATTTATTACAGGTCGTTGGTAATGCTGATTTGCAAATTTCATTACATTCGCAAACTTCCTTATTAGAAGAACGCTGAACCCCCAACGAAATACGAGTATCAAAGTGAAGAAAGCTGTAAAGTAATATACTATTCCCAAAGATGATAATTCCATCCAAGAGGTAACACCTATACCTTTATTACTAGTGTGGTAAGGACATATGCGTACAATAATACTCACAACGGAAATTAGAGAATGGAGTAAGTTACGGAATTGTTCTGATGTACTTAGAAGTAATAGATAACCAGTCCACACAAAAGCAAATGCTGCAAACAGAAATACGAAAGTGTAGCAATACATCGAGAAAGATGATAATTTGATAACTGTCATCATCAATTGAACCTTAAATCTAACAGAGAAAAGGTGACAAACAGCAAGAATGATGAGAAATAACATCACAGATGTAACAACAATTAACCATTTATCCCAATAAAGTAAGGGATAGAAATTAATGAACTTTGTATCATCTGAATATTGGAGACTTTCAATTGATGAAGTAAGTTTGAAGGTACGTCCAAGATATAAAATGATTGCCATGATTCCCAAAAGAGTCAATATGATTCGAAATGTTAACCAAAAGTTATTAATATATCGCATTGATCTTAGTTTAGCCATAACTCTACCTTCTCTTTCAATAAAAATCAACATTAATATGACCAACGAAAAGAACATCATTACAACAAATATCTCGCCGGTAGAACTTATCGGCCTGACTTTGGCAGTGTCGATGTTTGTTTTGACTTCATAGTTTCCAGTTGATGTACGTTCGGCTAGTAATCTTATCATGCTAACCAAATGACGGTTTGGATTGTACAAAGCAAACTCTACGATAATTACTCTAGTGTGACTGTCAAACCATAGATTCTCTTCCAAATACTCTAGGGTTTTATGAGTAACCTGACTGGTACGACCCAGCAGAACCTCGTAGCCACCTCCAGAATATGTTGATATTTTTCCTGTAGTATAGTCTGTTCCTAGAATCTCTGCACTGTAATGAATCCAAGCAGTTTTATGTAGACCCTTTATTGATTTCACTGGTTCGAAATGGACTACCTTATCATTTTCATTTACAAATTTTTGCCATGATGGTCCATAGTTTTTGTTATCTGCTTTCATCTTGTATCCACGATCACAGGTAGTAGAGCTATCTTCAAGTTCTGCGCAAGATTCTTCACCATCGCGAATCTGCCTTAAACGCGGTACACCAATAAGATAATTTGTTGAGTCAGCTGTTAGCCCTTCTTCAAGTGATGGCCTACCATTATAGTAGACAACTTTGTAAATGTTTGCAGTAAAAGTCCCACACATATAGTCGATAAAACTGTCCATCGTTCTCACATCTTTCTGCTCTAAATTTCCATTTTCTCCACGGTTTAGCATATTGTTTATATTACTTACTTGATGGTAACTCTTTGAGTCTCTTATTCCAAAGATGATACAGTTCAGAATGATTATAAATAATAAGAAAATACCTAGATCCACAACAAAACTTCTAGCAGTAGCTGCCATTAATGCATTTGTTTCTAATAACTGTGTTCTCTTTCGTGGTATTGGTTTGTACATTGGTCTTGTTCGCAGTTCCTTCAACTGTGTTTTATTTGGCAGGTGAGATCGTTCCTCTTTGGTCCTCGCTTCCATGAAATGAACTAGTTCACTGCGGTCTTCAATAGACATTTCCCGGTGCACTAACGTAGAATTATATAATGCCATTATCATCAGCTTAGCAGTTTCAAATATTATACTGAACACTACTGCAAACATCAGTGTTACAAAATAGCACACAGTTAAACTTGAACCGTAGCATATGCCATAGAATATTGTGAAATAACAACAAACAGAAATAACTAGGATGGAAATGATCCAAACCACATAAAAAAACCAATTTGGCAGTAAATAGTTTTCTTCCACTGACCTCTTACCAATCATAGCTTTAGTATGAGTATCAAGTCCTACTGAACTTTTCTTCCCATTTAAATAACCAACTATGTAGCTTAGCCTCTCTGCTGCATGAGAACTCTTCCCCTTCAACAGAGATTTTTTCGGTGAGTTGTTGAGTTCTCTATCGAAGTCAATAATCAGTGAGCCGCGATGGTAAATTGGCGAATCTCCCCAATATGGTTTTGGAGTGATACATCTAAACATCAACTGGAGGATGAAATTCAGGGGAAACACAATAGCTGCTATGATAAAAGCGTACCAAATATCGAGATAGGTCAAACTTCTTTCGTGGCTGGATTCAATATTGGTTTCGATCCTGATTGACGGTATCCGCTCTTCGGGATAGTCGTACATGTGAGCTACCATTGCCATAATCATGGAAATCTGAGTGAATGCGACAAGTACACGTTCACAACGAGTGTAGTTACTGTAAATATGTCTATGGAACATACTTACCCAACCGTGATACCCTTCATCAAACTGTTTCATAAAACACTCTCGGAATCGATAACCCTTCTCAAATACCACGCTGTCGACTGTTTTGTGTACAGTACAACTAATACTTCCATCTCCGTATAGCGGAGAGAGCCATTCTTCAGTGACAAAGAACCAAATCTCATGAGTCTGAATATTATGTACAATTACTTTATCACAATACCAATCTGGATTGGAACCAGTGTGATCATGCCAAAGATTAATCCAGGCAATGTCTCCTAGAGACGCTTTGGTTTTGAGCATAAACCAGTCTTGTGTACCACGACATAAAACAGGTCTATGAGAGTCGGTCAATATATGAACTCGGCTGTTATCCACATCTCCCACGAGCTGGATACCAATGTGAGATGTAGTCCCCGCGCGAAGTCGACGTCCTGTCTGAACAATCACAATGTACATGTACGAATCTGTTGGCTCGTTATCCGTTAAAAATATAACGTCCCTCTTCAACAAATCCTCTGCATCAGTCATTCTAGCCCAGATCAAAAATCCAAGAAATAGAATGAGAAGGCAAATTATTGTAACTATGAGCGTCAGATTATCGTTGAACCTCGTTATTAATATGTCATCGTGAAAAGGTCGATGCTCGGCACGTATATTGTACACCCCTGCGGTAATCGTAGTGAGGTTGTTACAGTCGCAGACTACGTTATCGTAATATTTCGAGCCCCGAATGCTCTCACAGTCTGGTGACCAAACCATTGTCTCCTCTTGCCAAATCAAACATCTAGAATAAAATGCCTCAAATTGATAGCCAATCACCCTATTGGGTGATTCACGAATGTGATTCACAGTAGGAATATCATCGTCATAACTGTAGATACTCTCATATTCGCCAGCAAAGTTTTCGGGAAACAAGTTATATGCTGCATTTTCTTCTTTGACAAGATCGCGCAGCGTTTCAGTGTGAGGTAGAACACCAATGTAAAAGAATTCTCCATCATAATCTGCCTGTTCATCTGAGGAGACGGTGTACATTCCTTCTATACTCACACCTGTTATATTCTGAGGTACTGTTATGGCTTTTTTCCAGAAGTCTAACTTTTCGGGGCGTATACCCTTTTTTATAAGTACCCGCAGCTTGTATTGCGCTTGTGAAAACTGTACCCTGACTTTTCCTCCTTGTGGTGCTTGAACACGACTTACATCCACATCACTATCTTGAATCAGCCAATGAGGACGGATATTTAATTTTCCTTGAAAGCTATACTTGGACATCTTCGATGTAGTCAGTAACTCGACTTGACCAGAAACTGGGGTTCTTTTCCCTTGATCATCATACACTTGTATGCTTACCAATGGACTGTTGATTTCCATAGGTAGCATGTGCTGCCAGTATGGATTGTTATGTGTAAATAGGGCGTACATGCTATAATAACTCTTCTTCTTGGCAGTAAATAGTAGACTCACTTGTCCATGACCTTTCACTTCTAATACTGTCTCGTTCATTCGTTCCATTGAACCTTTCTTCACCAGCAATGATGCTCCCAACGCGTAAATAACAGTTTCTTTTTCCTCTTTTACTTTGTATGCCATGAAAAGCTTTACAAATGTTGAGATATTCGAAAAAATTTCGTTCAGACTCCTGTAAAACATTTCTTCTTCCGTTATTTCAAAAAATTCTTTCACAATGAAATGTTCATTGGAATCGTGAACAGCTTGTGGTTTGGGCCTAATCAAGGAATAGTAATATAGTGAATTCTTGAATAAGGCAGAAGCAATTATTAAAATACTCTGGCCAAGGCTTATCATGTTTGGTTTATAAATTACTACATTATTCTCTGATAAATGTTGAATTTGTGTTACTATTTTCTTCAGGATCTCGGCACCAATTTTTGTAGTTTCTGGCAGATTTTTAGCTGAAGGTAAATGCAGTACAGCACCAAAAGTGTATGAATAATGATTTAAACTATATGTGTGCATTATTGGCTGTTTGATAAGGTAACTGATCAAACTAGTTTTAATCAAATCTACAGTCAGCGATAAATCTTCTCTATTTAAATACCGTGCACTGTCGCTTTGAATATAGTTCAGTGTGGTAATTGCAATTGCTTGTATTATCTTCACAACGTCTCCACTGTTGCTTGCTTGTTTCATGGCAAGTAATGAGGAATCACCTAGTGCTGAACTACTCAATTGATCCAGTAGCTTGTATGGTTCTTTTTTCAAGAAGATGAGCGGTAGAACTGTGACGTTCAAGTCGTATCTAGAAAATATTCCCAGGGTATTGGTGACCGTGATTCGGACTATGCTTTTGTAGTCACTGTCTGCCGTTCCAGCTGCTAGTCTCACATCGTTCAATATAGGCTCTGTGCTGTATCCACGTACCACACCCACCTAAACATGTTACATTTATAGCAAAATCAGTTTGAATGAATGTCATTAGTTGCAGGTTATTTTCAAAACTTCATAAGTATCTAGTGGCAAATTTCTCAATGTTAGTCATTATTCCAAAATTGGACAATATTAATGAGCTCAAATATTAATATTGCCTCAAGTAACTAACTCTGTGGGTAACCTACAAACTGCATTGTGCCCATTAGGTTCATTCCCTCCATAGATTCACAGCCCAAAACTTGAAGATGCCAACTGAATTCATTTTGCCAAGAGCCGATGAGCAATTATCAATCGTAAAAAGCTTCGTAAAAACCCTGGGAAAACTATGTATGCCACAAAGCCCATTAACAGCAAATAAGTAATAATATATCCTTACTTATAATCACTTGTAAATTTAAAAAAGCCCAATCTATCTCTGTTTCACCATGAACTAGTTCACCAACTCATAAGAGAGTCAAAGTCTTTATCCTCATTTCTGCCAAATGTCAAAAGTTGTCTCCTCTAAATCTCTTTTTAAAATACTGAAGAGTCCTTACCAATCCTTGATGTATCTCCTGGTACTGTTTTACGTCATAGGTCAGTAGCGTGTCGCTGTCAAAGTCGTTACAGGTGATCGTAAAACTTGTAACTAGGCTATAGCCGCTCTCAGGCTCGATTGTGCATTCACCAATCGTTATCGGAAAATTCATTTCAATCACTTGTTCGGCGGATCCAAAGTCTGTTCGCGTACTTGAAATATTCAACGACTGGCTATTACCATTGACCACAAACTTGTATGCAAAAGAGTGAAATAGTCCTTGCGTGACGATCAGAAGTTTATTATTCAGTCCGAGTTCTGTTTGAGACTCATCTATACTCTTGACTGGTACATTTCCTTGAGAACCTGGTAGTGTTATGATCTGCCACGTATACCGGAAATCATCATTGTCTTCTGGGCAAGTTATACACGTGGCCTCTAATGCAATCACGTCATCAGGATTAGCCAAGACCCCACAGTTGTACAAACAAATAATCCGTATTATCGGAGTTTGTTGGGCCACCGTTTGAATGACAACGCTAATGTTATTAGAATTCTGGTGGCTTATCAATCCCAAGTTTACGGTATATGTGCATGTAATGTCCAACTGTCCATGTGGGATGGTTAAAATTGGTCCCATTTCGGATAAGCGTTCATCGTTGCAATATGTTGAAAGAGATGGCAAACACCTGGAATTCGTTATATCTGTTGCATTATGACCTTGAGGGTCGTTTATTCTACATGACCAATGATACTGATTTATGAAAGAGACTTGCTTATCAGGAGCTAAATTATAATCATATGTACTTGATGCATTTAAAACCACATTATCGTTTTTTCGAAATTCCATGTAAATACTATCAACATTGAGTTTTGGAATGAGGTGGACTGCTATGATATTAAACCACGTGACCAATTCCACTTCTGTTTTGTTATTACCTGCCAAGAGATTTACACAAACTCGGACCGTGTATCTACCCAGCGGGAGTGTAAAAGGATAAATTACTAGATGTGATTTACTTCTTACAATATTAAAATTGTTCACTTCTTCAGCAATTTCATTAGCTTTCTTATATTTATTGTTTTTCTCAATTGACCAGCTAAATGTTGGCTTTACATTTGAATTGTCTACTTTTGTCCTTGTCAGAATTACTATCTGGTCTTTTCTCTCAAAAATGAACTCGCTTTCTTCCTTGTCAGCACAATTCCACAACTCTGCTGACAGGTGAACAGCTGTAGACTCTTTGACGGCTACATTGTACTGAGCTTGGAATGTGATGTAGTTCCGATTTGCAGCTTCAACAGCAATGTAATAGAGTCCAGCTCTGATGTACTTGTGTTGTAAAACAACTGCGTATATATCATTTTCTCGGACATGCATAGGGGGAAATGACATGTTGAAATGATTGCGCTTGATGTGTGTAAAGTTTTGTTTCACAGCTTTGATTACTTCTGTTCCATCTCCAAAATTGATTGAAATTCTGGGCAACACTCCTAAAGACGTAACGTAGAATCTATAATAGTTTGTTTCTTCTGTGTATTGTTTGATGACATAAAGAAAATTTGGCATTTTCATTGGTTTCACTGGATACCGAGTACGTTCTTCACAGTGTTTCCCTTTATACAATCGTGGACACTCACAGGTATAGCCACCAAAGTTTGATTTGCAAGGAGCATTCTGCAAGCATGGATTACTTGTGCAATAATTTATTTCCTTTTCGCAGTATTTTCCTGTGTAATGCATCAAGCAACTACACTTGTTTTTTCTGCAACCTGCTCCATGCTGACATAAACGTTCACAATAATTATCGTCAAACATGTAACTCCCTAATCCCTGCGATGTGTTATTAAATGCAGGAATTAATCCATGCTCTTTGTCGTATGAGCATTGGTAATTATCGTTTGAAATATCCAAAAACGTACATCTGAAAGAATTGGGGCATAAATGTGCATTACAGCGACCATACACTTTAATATTTGTTGTATTAATCAAGGTCGAGTTGTCATAGGTTGATAAACATAGAAATCCAACAGAAATTTCTTTACATCTCTTCTCTTGCTTTGCACATGGTAAATCATTCACTCCAACAATATACTGGGAGCATATACTGGTTCCTTCATAACAGTCACCTCCCACACATTCACTTTTGATAGGTGCGCCGTATGACCAATCTGTAGGCCTAGTTCTTTTGCTCCGTCTCTTGTTCGTATGTAAACTTTCAACTGATCTAATCTTGTCTTCCAAGTCTCTCTCAAAAGACTGGCAATGTGTATATATAAATGCAAAATAAAGTAGATAGCAATACACTTTCAAAGTTGACATACTTCGAAAATTCTTCACAGGTCGTTAATTATTTCGTTGATTTTTTTTTCTACACTTGAAAGATTATATTAATTACAATGTAATGTAATAATTACTGCCTGCCAAATTGAACAGATACGAAACAGTTTTATCAATTGTTGTCGTGTATATAGAGACTATATCACTGCCATGTAGAATGCTAAAATTATCTCCTCGTTTCAACAGCCACCTGGTCATACCGTAGGTATATATCAAGGAGGTTAGATACTATTAGTATCTAACCTCCTTGGTATATATACTAATGTCTTTGCACCTGGTTTTCAAGCACAATATTATGGCACGCATGGCACGATGTAGTGATACATCCATGCTTTTTGTCGTATGAGAATTGGTAACTATAGTTTGAAATATCCAAAAACATACATCTGAAAGAACTGGGGCATAAATGTGCATTACAGCGACCATACACTTTAATATTTGTTGCAATAATCAAGGTCGAGTTGTCATAGGTTGATACATGGAAAGCCAATAGAAATTTACCAATAAAAAATAAAATACCAAATACAGGTATACGAAATAAAAATACCAACCTATTTTATCATTCTATAAAGAAGCTGTGCTCCAACTCCCATACTAATAACATGGATGGGATTTGTGGTTTCTTGCGGTCAGTTCAGAGCCAAAGGTCCCGATTGCCTGTCATGATTTAGCGGATTCACTTGTGAACTAGATGTAGATAAGAGTGGCTACGGTATTGGTTGCATTGTTGAACTTACAAAATCTATAATTTGCGTAAAAAATAATGCAACTGCTAACATAATAATACTATTGAGCCATGTGTAGCATTGTTGTTTTATATAGTTTTATATAAAAGTGATAGTTACGCTACAGGCAATCGGGACCCTGGACTTGGAATCTGACCCCAGAAATTCACTTTCAAGACCCGAGTTGGGTCACTGTCTTTATATTATGATAAAATAGGTTGGTATCACTACATCGTGATTATGGTATTCTCTCAAGGAAAATCCACCCACAGACATTGTCAAATGTTTTCATAATTTTTGTACGAAAGGTTAGGCTCTATTGAATTTTTTTTTTTCAGGTGAAACTTCTGAGAAAATTTGGGAAAAACATGTTGAAAGATACGTGAAGAAGCATTACCATAGAGTATTTCTTTATTCTATGGCGCTACTTATAAAAAAATCATTAGATAGTTGGCTTAAAGATGAACATCAATATATTGTTTGAATAAATATTAGTTGAATTATGTTTCGTCTTTTCATACCTATACAGTGAAATCTCTATGCATCGTTTCCAGATCCATTGCTTCCCTGTTTAAATCATTCATTTTTTCTCATTACACTCCCATATAATCGATGCTAAATTCTCCTGGATGGATCGTCTTCCTACATGAATGGTTTTATTTTCCTGGTCTCTTAAAAAACGATGGATAGAGGTTTCACTGTAACCGTTTTAATACAAATAAATAGTTTTTGTTACCTTGATTTTACAACAAAAAATAACATGACTTTTCCTGACCTTGAACACTGTTCAAGCATATGCTTGAACAGTTGAACTCTGTATTCTTTATTTACCCCAAAGTCGGTTGTTTTACAAACGTGTATAGGCAATGCATTGCAGAGTCCTTGTGAGCAGCCTTCCTGCTTGCTCTCTCTCTCTCTCTCTCTCTCTCTCTCTCTCTCTCTCTCTCCAGTCATCGCTGCGACATGATGACACGGAATTTGCATCTATATACCGTGCACGCATAGCATATTCACCAAGATCATGGCAATAGAGAGAACATACCCTACAAACATGGGAATGCCCTGGGTATCTCCAAAATCTACCCAGCTGTGCATGTCATGGGCATGAAACCTGAGCATACCCCTGGAAGTCCCAAATGTCCTGGAGGTACCCAGGGCATGTCCCTGGCATGCCCAGTGGGTAGCTTCAAATCTCGAATCACAACATGATTTGTGGGTATACCATGGGCATGTCACTGGAACATCATATGCACACTAGGGTACACCCTGGGTATGCCAAGGAACCGCCCACAGTGGGTCTGTGATAACATACCCATTTGGGTAGACCAGGGGCATGCCCTGGCACCTTCCCAAGGAATGCCACTGGAGTCCCGCTTCTCATGTAAATGGGTACGTTTTGGGCACCTTTTGGGAATAAAACATGCCCACTGGGTATGCCAGGGATATACCCCACATACCCAGTGGGAATACCCAGGACAGCCCAGGGGAACACCTCGTGTTTGTAGGGTAATTAACTTGCTTATTGGGAATGTTACATGGAGCAGTTACATGGTCAATCAACTGGAGAGAAGAAAAGAAAATAGAGGCAGCAGAAATGAAGTTTGTAAGGAGCGTAGCAGGAGTGTCAAAGTTGGAGAAGAAGAGAAGCAGTAATATAAGGAAGGAAGTGGGAGTGGAAAGGTTATCATTTAAATTGGAAAGGGAGAGACTTAGGTGGTACGGGCATATGCGGAGAATGGAAATGGAGAGAATACCGAGAGCAATGTTTTAGATAGCAGAAAACAATGGAGCTAAGAGAAGAGTTGGAAGACCAAGAGAAAGGTGGCAAGAGGGAGTCAAGTTCGGGGTAGTCAACCGAGGAGAAAAATGGGAAGAAGTGGAAGACGAGAGATGGTGGGAGAATAGAGAACGATGGAGGGAACTCGTAGGAAGAGAAGAAGAAATAGAGGATAGGCCTAGCAGTAGTGAAGAAGAGGAGGAAGAAGTCGGAACTGGCAGGAACCGATTGATATGAGAAGTCTGCCCTAGAAAAACTGGTGGAAACACCCCCTGGCCCAATTTTATTGGTTATCTGGGTTTGAGATATATATATATATATATTGGGAAAAATTGAATCTGATGTAAGTTATTACGCGGGCCGAGCTCATGTATGGCCCACTTTGCGCCTCCCTGGCGAATACCTCGCAACATCCTCCGCGGAAACGAACTCGACATCAGCCTACGTTGACCACCTCCAACGCCGTCTCAAACAATTGCGCCCAGTTCAGCCTTCGCACGACGGACAGCACGCAGTTTTCGTTTTCAAAGACTTGGCAACATGTACGCACGTTTTTGTGCACCATGATATGGTCCGCACTCCCTTGCAGCAACCGTACGACGGCCCGTTTGAGATCATAGTGCGTCATGAGAAGTACTGCACCATCATGCAAAATGATGTTCACAGTCTCAATCAACCGACTCAAACCGGCCTACATCATGGCCGACGACATGTCAGACACCCAGTTGACGCTAACCATGCACACTGCGCCCCCAGCACCAGCGAACGATCCACCGTCCTGAACTACCAATGAACCAACACCCGCGTTGTGCCCAGCGATTCGTCTACGTTTTCCTGCTGACGACACGTCTACCACCTCCACCAGTCAACACACAATCCCGACGACGCATCCATTTTCCAGTGCGACTGGTGTCGTAAGAGCATAGTTTTCTATCAGACGTCTAGGACATTGGGAAAGGGGTCCTATAGCGGGTTGATTCCCGTGCTCTAGACACAGTTCAGTAGATGGCCGCAGGGACCAGGTAACAGTACACACTAGAGAAGCCACCTGGAGAGAGTTGGTCTACAGTCGGTTTCCCGGACACATCGCCGCGTCTGCTTTTCTACGCGTTTTTCTCTATTTACAATCTGCTTACATCTTCATTGTAAATAAATATTCGGCTAGCATCTAAATAAATTGTTGAACATTCTTTCTGTCTTTGCCCGATTCCCAACCACCAAAGAATAATACAACAGAGAGTGATCAGTGCAATTATAAAAGTTACACGAACATTCTCCGATTACGTTTGAAAATATTTCTTGACCTCAAATTTCATTACCAATTTACTATTACCACAATGATGGTTGGATGAGCAAAGCAAAAACTCGACCAAATTATGGTAGTTCATGCTAGTAAATGATTAATACATTCTACCGTACTGAAAAAAAATGACGTTTTTTTTCTCACTCCACAGGTCAAACAAAAGTACAAATTCAGTTGAAACTTGACGTATACAAGTGTCATCAATCTCATCATCTTATTCCATACTGTTTAGTTTTTAGGCGCAATCGGTTGCACCTCTTCTGAGAAACCCCATTTATAAGTTGTGACACAGAGGAGAATCTTTGGGGTAAATATTTCCTTCAAATTATTCCAAATTTCCATGGAATTTCAATATAATAATGCCACGCATTATTCCGAAGTTTCACAGAAATCAGATCAGCCGTTTTAATGAAAAAACTGATAATGTAATTTTTATACACCAAGCAAAGCTATTTGCTATGAATAGCTATGCATATGAATTTGAATAGCTATGAATTTGCTATAAATGCTCGCTCATCCAACAACGCATATGTTGTTTTTTCCGATTAGGCTTTTAACGTAATTTATAATTACTATAACCAATTTCATGTAATTTGAGACAATAAAAGGCTGCACAGCTTCTGTTCATCCTTATGTCATACTGAATGGTCTTTACAGAATGAGTTGCTGGCCTACTAAATTCTCTTTCTTGAATAGGAGTAGTAGGGACTGGAATGGGTTTAGTAGAAGTGTTTTTGAGGGGGATGAAATAAGTTTAAAGTTATTCCGTCTCAGGGGATAGGGGTAGTTAGGGAACTTGCCACCGCGTATTTATGTGCAATTGCAAGAGTTTAAATAATGAAAAATATTCTCTATTTTATTGTGATCAATCAGATTTTCATCTGTTGCTTTTAATTGATACTTTCAGATTTCCTAAATTTTATTGATTCGTTAGCATTACAGTGATAAAAACTTTGTTTTATTTTGTTACAAGCTAACAAATAAACCAATTAAGTACATCTATATTTTGTTCATCAAGTAGTAAATTGTATCAAGTCTTGCGTTCAGATCTTGAATCTTCGTCTCGAGACGTACAATTTGGAAGTACGTACTTACAATAGAATTTGCATCTCTTTGTCGCTCATAGAAATCTCTAACTTCTGCCCCTAACTCTTCTTCCTCTTCGTCTTGCCATATGCCTGTCTTCGCTGCGGTGTGTCTTAAATTCCCTTCAATGAGATCAAATACAGTCGCTGACATGGCCAAAACTTTGGCCTCAGAAATAAATCCTTTTTGTAATCGCCCCATTTTTTTTTTTTCATGTCTATATTCAGTTACAACTCTATTCATAGCTTGAAGTCTTGCCTTGGAAATATTTGGTGTTGCTCGTATATATTCATCCAATAATGTGTCTGCATTATCTTTCGAGAATCCTTTACATCCAAACATTGTAACTGAGCTCAAGTTGAGTTGCATGAAACTCTTATTAACAGGGTGCTGCCATTTGTCTCGAGCTATGTTCACCACTCTGTGAAACTTTTTTATCATAATAACAGAAAAACCCCAACGAAAGATGAAAATGAATGCAATGAAAGCCAAGACATAAAACAACTGAGCCATTCTCTTTGATTCCATCGATGAATCGTGAGGTGTGTCAACGATAGAATCAAAACGGAATAGCTTGGCAGCAAATCCAGATATAGCAGTTGAGGAATTAATAATACTAGAGAACTGATATGAGCTACTTGCAAATAATAAATGGCCAGTACACATGAAAGCAAATACGATTATCAAAAACTCCAGTGTATAAGTAAGTATGGTGTAGCTAGATACACATAAAGTTGTGGACATCAATTGAAAGCTATATCTTACTGATAACATATGCCATATTGCAAGAATTGCAAAGAAGAGCATGAAAGATATGACAGTTATGAGTATCTCGTCCCAAAACAACAGTGAGTAGAAGTTGGGAAAATATTCAACATGAGCGTTAGCTAGTTTATCAATTGATGTATCGAGCAAGAGATATCGTTTAACATAGAGTAACGTTATTGCAATCCATAAGATTGCCAATAACATACCAGTGCCAAACCAAACATTTCCAAAATACTTCCGTGGTCGTTTATGTAACCTACTGTCACTGTCCCAATTTAAAAAGAACAGTAACATGAGTATGTTGAACAAAACAATGATGATTAACGTCGTAGTAAAATTGATCGATTTCACTACAACTGTATCAATAGTTGTTTTAACTACGTAACCACCTGCAGCTGTGCGTTCGGCTAATAGTCTCACTATACTGACCAAGTTGCGGTTAGGATTGTATAGAGCAAACTCGACGATCACAGCTTTTGTTAGACTGTCAAACCATTCTCTCTCTTCTAAGTACTGGAGTGTGTTCAGGGATGTTTCGGTCGTACGACCCAGGTACACTACATATCCTCCGCCAGAATATGTAGACATTGTTCCATAGATGGTAGTAGTACCCAACTCAAGCCCTGTGTGATAAAGCCAAGCTGATGCCATAGCTGGATTGAAAAATTGTATATTGTCTAATGGTTTCCAAGATGGGTTATAGTCTGTTGTGTCACCTACAATTATCTTGTAATCATTGCTGCATTTTGAAGTGGAATTCTGTTTTGCAGGAAGTGCATAGTTGCAACTTTTTGAAACTCGAATCTGTCTCAAACGCGGCGAGCCGACACGATAGTTAGTGAAATCTTTTGTAATTCCTTTGCTAGTTATGGGCTTTCCGTTGTAACCAAAAGTTGCATATATATTTTTTGTGAATGTTTTGCTCAAGTATATTAAAAATTCCTCTTGACTAGTGATTAAATCTAGCGTTGATTTACCAGACATTGCCTTACTCTCAATCAAATGAAGCTCAATGTTACGAACATTGTAGTAGGAAATTGGGTCTCTCAAGGCGTTGGATATATTTTTAAGAATAATAATAAAGACCACAACTATACATGTTTCCCATACATATTTCTTATAAGTCACCTGCTTCATTTCATTTCTTTGCAGGAGGTCTGCTCTATCTTTCGGTATTGGTAAATACATTTGTTCTTTCCGTAGCTCACCAATCTCATCGCGTACTTCTGGCACCAAGTACATCGGCACAGTATTATCATCGAGTAAATACCAGACCAGCGAACTTTGATCCTCAATTGTTAACTCTTTCTGTGCAAATTTTGAATGCAGGTAACCGAACAGGACAAGTTTGCACGTTTCCAAGAGTAACGCACTACTAAGAATGGCTATAACAAATGCTGATACAAAACAATAGCTGACCATCAGACTGTATGAAATTCCGTAGAGGACAGTAAAAAAAAGACAAGGTATGATGATCAGAAACAGAATGATCCACATTATGTATTTCACCCAGTATGGAAAACAATAAACTTTTCCTTCAGTCTGTCTACCAATTATTGGTGCTATATTATTGTGAGGAATGAATGCAGGTGGTCGTAGCTTATTAGAGTGAGTAACCGGATAGAATTGCCAATCTCCATCTCCAATGTTCTTACCTTTCGATGAAGTTGGACGTTTCAGTTTGGCTTCTGAATGACCTTTTTTAGGTATTTCTATAACTAGCAGTCCACGGTCATAGTGAGGAGACTTGGACCAATTTGGTGATGGTGCGATACAAATGAAACATAGAATGAGAACGAGATTGATTGGGAATGCAATTATTGCGGAAATGAAACCGTTGTTAAGTATTTGCCAACTCCATACTTGCAAACCTGTTGAAAGTTGATATATAGGTTTACCGTGCTGGGGATAGTCAAATGTGTGCATCACTAATATCATAATGATTGATATATGAGTAAAAAGAACACCTAGTCGTTGACATCTTGTAAACTGATTATAAGACTGAAGATAGAACAAGCTTAACCATCCATGCTGCCCAGCATAAAATTCATCCTTGATGCATTCCTTGAATCTGTTATGTTTCTCCAATAAATTCTGTTCCACTGTTTTATAAACAGAACAGCTCATCGTTCCGTCGCCGTACAGTGGAGAGAGCCATTGCTCGGTGATAAAGAACCAAACCTCATTGTTCTGAATATCATGTACGATTATTTTTTCACAATACCAGTCTGGACTCGAACCTGTGTAATCATGCCAGAGATTAATCCAAAAAATATCTCCGAGAGGAGCTTTAGTCCTCAGCACAAAACAGTCTTGTGAGTCGCGACGTAACACCGGTCTTTTGTTGTCAATCAGGATATGAACGCTGCTGTTTGCTATTTCACCTATCAGTTGGATTGCAATATTGGATGTCGTTCCTGCCTGTAGTTGTCGGCCTGTTTTCACAATGATAATGTACGAGTATAAATCTGTTGGTTCGTTATCAACTAGAAATATCACATCTTTTCCTTCTTGGTCATACCCATCCATACAGACTGACCAAATGATTAAACCAATGAATAGAGAGATTAAAAGGATGACTAGTTGGAGAATGATATGATTGTCCTCGTAAGTCAAGTAGAAAAATACCTCTTTGAAAATTCGTAAGTCTCCTTGGAGGTTTTCAAATGAAGGTGATAACATATCGACATTTTGACATTTGCAATAAGCAGTCTTGAAACTAGTTGGTCGTTCTACTTGGCAGCTCGATTCCCAATCATTGCTATCTTCGTTCCAACTTAAACATCGAGCTCCGTATGCTGCAAATTCGTAACCTAATGTTTTATTTGTTGAGTGTTCGTGCAACTTCATTGGTAGAGGATCATCCCAGTTGGCATCAATTTCCACCTCCTTGCCTTCCTGTTCATCGTATGAAGCCATCCGGGGAAATAGCAACTCGGACGGGACAGATTCTAAAAGCTTGTGAAGTGTATCAATGTGTGGTAGAATGCCAATATAGAAATAATCGTTATCAGATTCAGATACTTCGTCCATGTAAAATGAATAAGAAAGTTCGCGAGGATCTGATGCTAAAGGTTCAGGAATTGCTGTCGAGTCACTCCAGAAATCGATTAATTCTGGTCTTTCACCTTTTTTCACAACAACCTGAATCTTCATGTTGTCTTCCATTGGCATGAATTCCAAAACTAGCTTTCCACCTTTTGGCACTTTAATCCGACATACCTGTATGTCATAATCATTGAGCGTCCAGTATGGATGGATGTCTAATATGCCACGCATTGTATTATGTTTTACTTGCACTTTTGATTGTATTATCACTTGGACAGGCATGTTAACTTTCTTACCCTCCATATTATGCAGTAAAAAACGAACAAATGGATAGGTAATCTCTTTGTATTTACGATGCCACCAGAATGGGTTTTCTTTCATATAGAGAAAGAATACTGATAACAATTCATCTTTGCTCTCCCAGGATGTAGAAAATACTGGAATGATGCTAACCAAATTGGGAATTTCAAGTGTGCGTTCGCTCATGACTCTCGGTGTTACTTTCTGTAAAAGCAGATCTATATCATTGCGACCAAACAGCTGTGTACTACGCTCCTGTTTCACCTTGTACGGGATTACAAGTTGAAAGTAATCCACTAAATCTTGAAGAATGTCTTTTGTGAAGTTTTGAAGTGTTTCTGCTTGATCAATATTTTTTATATTCATCTGACTTTCATGATTTGACATTTTTTCATTTTCTCCTGTATGTTTATTGTTCAGTAAAGGTGCCACTCTATCGTGATAGTTGACTGGCATTTGCAGTAAATTGGCTGCAATTGATAGAATTGGTGGGCCCAAATCCAGAATGTCAAGCTTTAAAACATGCACATGGTTCACTATTAATACTTCAATTGCTGCTATGATTTCCTTTAATATTTCGTAAGCATTTACGGCTGGTTCCATGTCTGTACTTATTTTTGGTAACTGCAAAATCATATCTAGAGCTGTAGCACGGTGTTTTATAGCATGTATGTCTAGCATTGGTAATTGAGCAATGTGATCTACTAACATGCTGCGGATAAAATCCATGGAATCAACAATTTGGTCATTGTCCATGTAGCGCATGCTGTCACTCTGGATAAAGTTTAGTGTTGTCATAGCAATGGTCTGAATCATCTCGACTGTGCTGAACGTGTTTCCAGCTGCCCTCATCTTACGCAGGGGTGATTCGTCCCCGGCTACTGCGCGTGTCAAACGGTTCAAAACTTCACTTCTATCCCTCATGTAAAATACGGGTGGAAAAACTGTAACGTTGTAATCGTAAAATGTATATAGACCTTTTGAATGTGTAACAATAATTCTGATTTTTGTTACGTAATCAAATTCAGCTTTACCTGGCGATAATTTTACATTTTCAATTTGTGGTGATATATCATAGCTTATAAAGTCTCCTGTATCTATTTCATTGGTGAGATTTGTGAACTGTACAATTTCATAGGTCAGTGGCATATTCTTGTGAGTAAAATTGTAACAACGAATAGTAAAATCTGTGCTTAAACTATAACCTTGGTAAGGATTAACATAGCAGTAACCTTGTTCTGGAGGAGTGCCAACTCTTAAAACGTGCTCAACTCGGGACAACATTCCAAAATCCATACCCTTAAGTTCATCATTTGACATGGCACTGAACACAAATATATATTTGTGGTTCATTTCTAACACTCCCTCGTGTATAATTAAGAGCGGTGTATCCAATCCATAATCGGTGTGATCAGCTATAACATGGTCAATGTTGATTATGTTGGTAGATTTTTCTCCGCGTTCCACGTCATTAGCATGCCACTGAAAAGTCCCAAGATCAGAAAAACCATTTTCACAGTCTTCACAGATAGCTTCAAAAGCAGTTACCTCATCTGGATTTATGCCATCCTCATCACAGTTTCGTAGACATTTTATTGATACTACATGAGAATTGTCCATTGTTATTTCAACTCGAATAATCATTGATACTGTATCAGTAAACCGGTCTGCATGTGCTAGACCTTTTAGCGCATGAACGGTGACAGTAAAGTCGTAACACCAATTCTGTAGCAAAGCTTCTTTGGGTACAGTTAGTATAGGTCCATCTTCTGGTAAATATTTGTCACTTGGGTAAGGACAATAGGTATCTTCAATATTCTCTGTACTTTGATAAGCATCTTCTAATTCTTTCACTGGGGCACATGTCCACAAGTAACTTAACGAAACTTGTTTGTCTGGAGCCAGGTTCGGATTTAATGTGTCGGACGCGTCCAGTATCATAGGCTCATTCCAACGTTTGCGAATCAGGTGACCACCAGCAACGTTTATAATAATTGGTGATTCTCGAATAAGAATTCGAGTCAGGGCTGAGCTTTCAAGATTCGAATCTGGCTCTATCATTTTTACATGAAGTTTAATTATATACTTTCCAATTGGTAAATGATATGGGTAAATATTTAGCTGAGGTTGGTTGGTCACAATCTCTGCTAGTGGTTCATCATACACATTTGATGGTAGTGCTATTTCACTGAATTCTGCAACTCTATGAAAAATCCATTTGAATGAAAGTTTGGAGTTTGAACAATTCACGTGAACATTCGAGAGAATTATTATGTGACTTTTTCGCTCATGATCGGTTGCTTTACCATCAGGTGTGGCACAGTTCTTGAGCCTGGCAGATAGTTTGCAAAATTTTGTTTCAACTACTTTTACAGTATACGTTGCATTGAATGTTAGGTAGTTTCGATTTGTAGCCTTGACCGTTATATTATAACTACCTGGGTTCTTATATTTGTGTTGGAAAAAAGCAGCATCTAGATCATTGTCAATGAGATTCAATGGTGGATTAAACAATCTAATTAGGTGAGGTTTGGCATTATTGTAGTGCTTAAAGTCATCTTTGTTCACTGTCTGCTCTGTTTCGTCTCCAAAAGCAACAGTTACTCTCGGTATTGCACCAATGGGAGAGGCATAAAAACAGTAAATACTTGGTGAATTTGTGTATTGCTTAGGATTGAAAATAAAGTTTGGATGTTTTAAAGTTGTGATAGCCAATCTATTCACTATATTACATTTGATTCCCAAATGACTGTGTGGGCATTCACAGCTGTATCCACCCAAGTAAGGTGTACAAGAAACATTTGCACGACAATGGCTCCTGGTGCAGTAATCAATTTCTTTTTCGCAATATGTTCCCGTATAATGCATCAAACAGATACATGTCTTGTCCTTGCAATCTGCTCCATGCTGACATAAGTTCTCCGAGCAAAAGCTTTTTATAGAGCGGCGAAATCGTAAACTTACATGGTTGGGCTCGCAGCGGTAATCTCCATTGTACGGTCTTAAATTTATACAATCCCAACCAACCGGGCAGTAATCAGTTTCCATACACTGCCCAACCACATTTGAATTTGATTTGTATTGATTTCTTGTATTATTTAGTGATGAGTGACATACAAAGCCACCGCCAGGAACTGATCGACAATGTTCTTCTTTATTTTTGCAAGGTAGAGTGTTGTTTTGTCCAAGTAAATACGTATTGCAGATATTTTTTCGAGTTTCACAGTGAACACCTCTAAAACCAACATAGCAAATGCAGTTATATGTGGAATTATTCTTCAGCATTATACCTCTGTTGTGGCAGGGGATTGTGTTCATTGAAGTGATGTTCTGCAGATAGTAGGTGTGTGGAAATTCTTCCAAGGTAGGCCTAAATATCAAAGCAGGATGAGTAGTAGGCCTAGGCCTAGTAGATTCATATTGTTGCTCAGCAATGATATATTCAGCTGTAGTGAAAATACAAATGAGGCCAGATAATATTAGTATAGGGTTTGCCATAGCTCTAATTTTTATTACTTTTGGGTTTATTGTAATCGTCACCGAGGTCACGCGCAAATTGGAAAGTGACACTAGTGAACATTAGAATGTTTTAAATATGGCGGCATGTTGAATATTTGTTTTACGCGGTAAAAGTGGCAGTGAGCTGTAATCTTCGCTCCGAGTTGAATATCGAAGACTGCTATCTGAGATTCTGAGCGAACTTTACACTCCGAGCGCGGCTTTCATTGGCGGGGAAGTGTTGTATTCCGCTTGTACTTCGCCATTATAATAAGTTTTTGGTCAAATTTGTTAACGTGTTGTTTCGTCTATAATGGGAGATAAAGATGGAGGTAATATTGATGCAATACATCCAACATTCAAAGTGAAGTTGAGTTCAAAATAGCGATAGGAAATGAGTTCATCTTGGCTTGATTTCACAAGGACCTGTGGCATTGTTCTAATCCTAACCTAGCTTTCGTCAATGTAGACGGATCTTCTTATGATCTGTGCCGCAGCCTGCATCCTGCCTTTGAGCACGTCCAGTTAATATTTAATATTCGCATTCTTATTTAGCTTGCATATTTATATTTATAGTATTTATCTAGACTTACGGCAATCGAGTAGGTCTACTAGTTAGCCTATCTAGCTTATACAAAGAAGTTAGAACCCTTTGATAGAATCTAAGCTTCATGCTAGGCCCAGGCATTGAGCTCAGGCCCTACTTCGTGCCTCGACCCTCGGGTTCACTTGATTTTACAGCCCTGTACTGTTAGTTTTTTCCATTTTTCACCCTTCCACATACCAGCGTACATTTTTTATTCCAAACTAAATTGAACCTATTACCAACTAGGCCTAGGGGGCTGTCTCTAAAAGGCCCTACATCTAGGCCCCTATCATTTTCAAGTTTATAAAATTAAAGTGTAAGTTTTATACCTACACTCTGCAATGACTCTGTCACTATCTTTTTAGCTTGAAATTTGGAAAGATCTTGAACATATTTTATGAAATTATTCGACTATTTTAATATGCTCCGACATTCACTGTCCTAGATATAGGCTACATCTTATTTCCAATAGGTGTGCACAGGACTTGACATTGGGTACGGCCCAGCATGAACGGTCGCTTAAAAGAACATATACTCTACTGGGGGGTGGGGGGAGGCAGCGGCGGCTTGACACCACCCTGCCCCGTAAGATTTTGAAAAACCGTTTTTTCTTGGTCCAAGAAGATTTTGAGTACATTGATTGATTGATTGATATTAATTGATAATGATGACCATTTTGTTTACACACTGTCACAATAAATTATTATAATTTGTAGGCCTAACTATTTAGTAATTATGAAGTATTTTATAAATACGTAGGAAATCATAATTGATAAATTCCAAGTAAACTCGACACAATTTCATGCACAAGTAACAACTCGGGAACATATTTCATTTATTCATATGGTACGGTATCTAGAAGCATGAAATAAAACAATAACTGTGAAATTTTGACGAGTTCAATTTTATTTCAAAATTGAAATATTTATTACGCATCCATAGCCTATTAAGTTATTATTTATGAACTCCTTCACAGTGCTGACATTTATTTTTGTACATGTAGTACAAGTAGGCCTACAATAACAATTTTGAAATTTGAACATTACTATCTGAAAACGATAGATAGATAGATTTCCCCGCCACGTTACTCCTACTACTTGCTTCGTTGGGTCATTGAGTTTGTAATTATGAGAGAGTACCTCCAATGTTAAATTTCTATAAGAGCAACCGTGATCAGCCGGCCCGAGCTTCACCCCAAAAGCATGGTGTGTTGTCCAGGTGGTGCTAGTGTCGGCGTTACTAGTCAACCGGCGACACTAGCACCACCTGGACAAAACACCCTGTTTTGGGGTGAAGCTCGAACTGTCAGAATTATAGAGCCTCCCATAAGAATGTACAGTCTTTCTAACGTAGTTATTATAAAGTCAATGGTTGGGCTGATCCCTTTGGCGAGGTTCAGACCTCTTACCCCAACAAAGCAAGTACCGTAGTGGAAGTAACGTGGCGGGGAAAAAATCTGTGACGTCAGACTCATCTCTCATTGACATGGACTTCAGGTATAGATTGACCCATTGACTAGGCCTGGTGAAAATAGCCCAAGGTATTATTTAAATCACCCAGGGAGAAATGGCATCTTTTTCACCACCTGGTGAAAATGACGGAGTTCTTGTATTTTACACCACTTGCTGGTAATTATGATTGTTAGTGGGATAAAAAATGACAAAAGAAGTAGGTCTATAGCAAAGACCTTTATATATATTACTTCGTAATAAGACCCGCGACTCCCTGGCGAGCAAAATGACTAACGTTTTGGAAAACTGTTTTACCGTCATGTCTGCTTCTGTGGCGCCATCTCTGGTCCAGTAGGGGAACTAAACCTTCATTTGGCGGCAAAATGGGTGTGGGGGAGAGAATTTCTGAAATGATTTTTCATTTTCATTTTCATTCTTACTATCCACCACTCATTCTCTTCAATTAGTACATGACTTTTGAGAATACTATTCAATGAAAAGTATTATCTATTACAATAAGCCACTTATAAAAATATACAACCACATAAAATTGTATAAAATAATAAACTCCAGCAAGTCCAGATGTAGCTGACTACCTATTCATTTTAATTTGTTGGTGTTATTAGATATTAGGTAAATAGCATCGAATTGAAACATGACAATTATGTGATACTATTAATCAATATATAAAATACAATAAATACCAATATTTATTACTCAATTAAAAAATACCAACTCACCAAAATAAGGAAGCCTATAGGATTTTGAGGAGCTCCTAAAGAAATAATACAGAACAGTTTCAAATGTTGGTCAATAATACACATGTTTATTGAATTAAACATAGCGGTACCTAAATTTTACATTCTGACTTGTAACATGACACTTTGAACAAATTATGCCAAATTATTTGGCAAATTATTGCTGGAACAGTTGCTCACATATTAGAGTGATGTGTACACCAGTTATGCTCCAAGACACCATTTATTAGGACAATTCCATCAGGAAGGATGATTTTGCAAACACTGATATATATTTAATATAATGCAAAAAATATATGAAAACATATAATTCAGTCAACACTGGGATAAGCTGGTATGCTAGGTCACGACAATACTATTATTTATATTGTGATGTAAACCATGAAAGCTCTCATTCAGGCATGCACAGCTAGGCATTAGGCCTACTATTGCAAAGCCATTTAAACATCCGCTAATGGAAGTGTTCTGCAAAATTTACCTAAATAAAAGATTCAAATCTAGCAAGGTGAATTGACTGATTTCACATTTAATGCCCGGCATCCATATATATAATATCAAATGAGAGATGCACCTCACTAGGTCTCAGGCAAAGCCTTAGGGAATTAAAAGCCAGAACTGAAGAAATTCCAACAGAGTTTGTGAAGTACGACTATTTTCAAAAGTTCGTATCTACGCGCACTCGCCACACATTTCAATCGCATCTTTTCTTGTCTCGTGTCTTTATAGGCCTATCATTTGTGTGGCTCGAACTTGAATTATCGAAATTAGGTCTCAGCTAGCTAGTATCTGCATTGGGAGAGAAGTTCCGAAGGCGTGTAGACAAGAGGCCACAGAAAACCCAAGCGATTTCAATCCGGTCGAAGCATCTGAGAGACAATCTGAGGGCAAAAAAATTAATAAAATACAAATAGGGTCCACAATACACTATTAATCAATATTATTTGATGTTATAACATTATAACAATATCAATATCTACCAATCAATATTGAGAGAAGTGAGCCACTCTGTAGGCCTAACTATTTCTACTTCATGCTAGAGAATGGTGTTCTTATTGCTTCCCCGAGGGATAGAGTTTTACAATTATCACAGCTAGGCTATCATTTGATATTAAATAATCAATCTTGCCAAAAGCATGCCATACAGATACGTGGGCATGTATCACTGTATTCCTCTTTCTCGAAAAATACAGAAAATTGCTCCCACTAAAAGCTAAAAGACCAATTTTAAAGTGAGCACTGAGCATTTTACATTGAGAACACAATCATGGCATAGACAAAAGTAGGGCCATTGAGTTTGTAGGGGCCTACCGGTATTATATAATTATTTTGTTGATGATTGTAGGCCTAGTGTGTGTTGACATTATGATATTGGGTAGAATCAAGGCCATAGGCCTATCGCAAAAAGACTCGGACCTGCTAGGACTATAAGATAAATTATAGGCCTAGGCCTGATAATGATGCTATTCATAAAGCTTTAACGAGTAACTCAAATTAGGTCCTTTGAATTCCATCATAACGTTATGATGTACATGATGAACATAACGCTGATAGCCGGACACTACTGGTAAACTAGGCCTATATAGTTTACTTATTCACAAATTTAAAAAGTGGGCCTGGGCCTATGTCACTAAGTTTGTAGCTAGTTTTGTAACACTACAAATACAATGCATGTGTTCATGAATGAGATTGAGAACAAACTAGGAAATAATCAACTAGGCCTAGCCTAGGCCTATTCTGAATGGAATATTCAAGATTTAATATCACTTATAGGACATGAAACTATACTTACTTCATGTTTGTAGATGGTTATTGTAGTATTCAGCTACACAGCTGAATTCTCTTCTTCTCATGCTCGATAAATAAATGTGATTTGAAATATTTCAACACACGCAACTGAAAAAACACCAGCCATTTTCTTGAATTTTGCCACAGTTGAGTGGTTGTCATGGTAACAACGTAAATAAAGATACAGTTCGCGCATTCTGTTGCCCAGTAGGAAAAGTTATTCAACGGTATTTAAAGTGCCGGTAGCTCGATCGTGAAAAAAATGTTGGTATCGTTTGTGATATGGAAGATTCAGGACCGTGGTCTATAGTCTTCTTGTATTTTTCACTTACGGTGAAAACTTATTATTCTTAACTTATTATTCTTAACTTATTAACTTGTTTTTCACTTACGGTACCCTATTATTTTTCACTTATACCCCATATCTGGGGCTATGACATTTTGATTTACAAATATACCTCCTCCCCTCACCCCTCAATCACATTACCAAAGTTTCTTTTTGCCTGTATAGTTTTATATAAATATTATACTATTTGCTGTGTAGTTTTTGTAATGGCAATTTCCTGCCTCCTTAAATTAATTTGTTTGATCTTCTAGAAACATTCGACGATGCCGTGGAGGAGCGAGTGATTAATGAAGAATATAAGATATGGAAGAAAAATACTCCATTCCTGTACGACCTGGTCATGACCCATGCCCTTGAGTGGCCCTCGTTGACAGCTCAGTGGTTGCCGGATGTTACCAGGTAAGCAGTCGTCTAGTAATTAAGCTCTTCAGTCTTGAATTCAATTTACGGAGTGTATATTCGTACGGTCAACCGTATGATTAAGTGAAAATAGATCATACGGTCAGTGACGTCATGACTGCGATGTTTCGGTCGATGACCATAAATGGCCAAAATAACACTCCAACAATGTGACTACTGTAGCACATGGGTTAGCACAGCTAACTCCCATGCCAGGGAACTCTGATCGAATCTCTCCTGTGACTTATTTTTTTGGTAAATCTACTGACTGACACAAACTACTACTGACACAAACAAAATACAAAATGTCCAAACTACACACCATAGATATGAACAAGATCTATCAGAAAACACAAAAAACGCTAACATAGGACAAAAATTGGCCATGGTATGTTGATCAGTAAAATTACCATTTTTTTAAATTGGTTCCTCTAGAGTTTATAAAGAAACATGGTCAATTATGTGGACAAAGGCAGTTTGCGGACAGTGGTTTAGGTTAGGTAGGTCAGGTTGGTGTATAAACCTCGCGTATACTGCCAGCAGGCGGAACGGAGCTTATATATCATGTTCATTCTGTTCCTCTAGAGTTTATATATGAAGGAACATGGTTAGGTCAATTATGTGGACCAAGCCAGGTTGCGGACAGTAGGTTGGGTTATTGGGTTAGGTTAGTGTATAAACCTCGCAAATATATCACGAATCTTATATATCGTGTTCATTTATCGGTAACTGGTGTCTGGTGCACTCTAGCAGTGTACATTACAAAGTAGACTATCCTCCCGAACGAAGGCGAACGAATCCTACGTCACTAACATCAACAACCATTAACAACGCTACGACTGACCGTACGATTATCCACAGCCTTTAATTCAAACTTCCAGCTGAAGCAGTTTCGGCAAACTGTTCGGAGCTGCCGCAGTCGTAACTTGAATGTTGAATCTAAATGAATGCGTCAAATGGTTTTTCGGCTCGTCGGCATCTAGATGGAGGCTACTATATTAAGCAAGGTTTCCAGTTCCGATTTTTTCTCATCGTCCGATACAATATCGGTACGATTTTTGTCATGCCTGTTTCCACTTCGCTACACCGTAACGTTTTCGTGACGTCATAGCCATAGCTTTAATTACATTTAAACTCACAGGCTTCTTCGAATGTGAGGAATGTGAGTGTAACTTCCGGTAAAATCGTCATTTCGGCCGATGAAAGTTGGAGTGGAGTCAATAATCATTTTACCGAATCGGTACCGAAACGGTGTCGTGAACCGGCATGTTGTTTAGGTGAATACTGGCTTGTGATTGGCCAGTTGCGAAAATCGTGTCGGACGAGAAGAAAAATTCGGAACTGGAAACCCTGCTTGAGAGTATAATTCAATGTCAACTATTTTTTTAAAAAAGAATGCATCTAGGCCTCAGGTTTTTTTTTTTTTTTTTTTTGTTTTTTTTTGGCCTTTTATATATCATTTTTGATCAAATTGGTACAGCACATCACAACCAATTTCATTTGTTGTTTTTTCTCATTTTTTTATATTGGGATGTACAGGCTTTTGGCAAAGGGCCTAGGCGAAGTTTATTTTCTTTAGCGACCCATTGGAATGGTTCGGAAGTACTTACAAAAAATGGCAGATCCTTATGCATATTTCATGCGTAATCCATCATATTCAAGGTAGCTTCAAATGTTTAAATAGTAACAATTCTTAACGTGTGGTGTGATTGATATTGAACTAAAAAAGTTGTAATCGATCAGTATCGTTGAATTATGTTGTATTATGTGAATAAATATATATCAGTGAAACCTCTGCATCGATCCTGTATCCATCATTTTACTGCTTCGATCATTTATTTTTTCTCACCAGGTACTCCCGTATACCGTAACCTATTCTAAATTTTCCTTGATGGATCGTTTTCCTGCATGGATGGTTTTATTTTCCTGGTCACTTAGAAAATGATGGATAGGGGTTTCACTGAACAAGCAACTATCTACGTAGTATCAAACAAAGGGAAATTGAGCATCATACCCAATTGTGAAAGAACCCAATTGTTGGTAGTTCAAATGGTTAAAGTATTGAATGCAGAAGTTTGTAGTAAGTAGTTACAAAACCAATAACAAGTGGTAAAATACCATTGTATGGTGCATGGCAGAGTAATGCATAATAACTATTCAAGTGAGAGAAAATGATGAATTTGCAAAATGAATACAAACATAAAATATTTTGTTGAATCTTCACTTTTGAGTTTTGAGACCTATTTTCAACTGTGATGAATGTGAACCAAGGTACCTATATAGAGACACCTTGGAATGTGAACTAATGTTCACATCCAACTCTTATATCTGAAAGATTGATTATTTGGATTCAAAGAAGCCGTGGCTGAATATGTGCCGTTGAAAAAATCGTAGTGGAATTTGCTGACCGAATCTCGTCCGATATCGTATCGGATAACATGAACAAAAATTGGAGTAAGAAACAGTAGCTGCTTCATCTTTATTGATCATTTTGATTTCATCAAAATCTCTACTCCTTCATGTCTATAAAAATATAGCAACTTTCAAAAACACAAATCACACACATGAGACAAGAACCATCGCAACTAGCCTTAATATTGCTAGAAAAAATACTTACAAGGGCAAATAAACTACTTAGGCACTAAAGTTTTTAATACCCTACCTATAGAAATCAAACTCTCGAACACATACTCCAAATTCAAACGCAAATTGATTCTATGGATCACAGACTTACCAATAAATCATTTTGAACTCTTCTTCGACAAAAACTCTTAGACCTTCTATTCTAGTAACCTCTCTTGAAACTATTCAATCTAATAAAATATTATATTACTGCTAGGCTCTACCCACTCAAATATAAAACACCTAATTCTCTGTAAAAACTCCCATCTTGCTCTACAAAAAAACAAAAACATTTTCTTCTTTGACTCCTCTCCCACACACAAGCTTTACTCATGTGGGTATTCCTTCACTTTAAAAACAAATTTACCCAGATTATACTATTTAATTAAGAACTTAAGGCCCATCGACAATCAAACTTAACCTTTAACTTACGTATTCCTTCAACTTATGGCTGTAAACTTACGATTTTAAATGCTCATTCACGACACACTTCCACGTTCTAAATTTAGCCAATAGGATTGCGACTTTTTATTTCGATCTAGTGATGTCATGAAAGATCGACAGTGCTGAAATACACAGCTGATTTGTTTGTTGACAGTCCAACATAATCTAACCTATAATTATACCTATTACCATTGCCATATTATTTACTTATGCCACTGCTAATTATTGCTGTATTGAAATAAATCGAGCTACCGTGGATTTGTTATTGCTTCAAATTATACAGATGACAATGACAATTGGTGGTCTGTATTTGAGGCGGCGGCAAAGAATTGCTAGGAATTGAGACGAACTTTCGTGGAATCTTCTGAAAATGGCGGACGGCTGCAGGTCTGAAATCGATGTGTCAGTTAAGAGTTTGCAAACTTCTACGTTACTGAAAACTGTTAAGGACTAAGTTTAATGTTGTCGTGAACAGTAACGAGAGATACCATATGACAAACAATTTGTAAGTTCCTAAGTTTACGGTTAAGTTTAATCGTGAATGGGCCTTTAGTATTATATTATAATCATATCTGTAATTTTTTCTCTAGTATAATTGTATCTGTAATTTTGTCTCTATGTTATTGTAAGTATTTTTGGAATGAAACTTTTTTGAAATTGAATTGAATTAATATTTTTGTTATGGCCTGATGAGCTTGTGCAGTAGGCCCTACTCCAAGTCATAAGATTGTGTCACTACAATAGAGAGTTTCCAATTTAGTTGTTGTGTTGAGGTGAGTTAGAGTTGTATATTGACCCATTTCAACCATATTTCATATTTGTTTTCTTAGACCGGAAGGAAAGGACTATTCTGTACATCGCCTAATTCTCGGCACTCACACTTCTGACGAGCAGAACCACTTGTTGATCGCTAGCGTCCAGCTGCCCAATGAAGACGCACAGTTTGACGCCTCACATTATGATAACGAAAAAGGGGGTGAGTCGTTTCTTATCTGCTCAAGATATTTCATATTTTACTAATGAACCAATATTATTTTCATATTAATATAATATTTTTCATCAACTTCAGAACTTGATACAATATCATTGTTCCCCATTATAATTATAATTAATTTAAAATGAAATATAGGTAGAATGACAATATAATTATAATTAAAGGTATAGGCCTACCACCCTACCGGTATTATAATTTTACAAGAACTAAAACGTGCTGTGCACGATACAGTTCTGGCCATCAACATTGTGTCTCAATATTTAAACGAATAGCAGTCACTGCCTATCCTAGTTAATTAATCATTATTCTATGCTACGTCCACACACTACAATCAGATGCGCAAATGATCTTCGGGTCGAATAATCATGGAATTTGGATGTCATGCATCTTGAATCATTGGAGGCAAGCATGATTACTGTGCTGGACCCCCATCATCATACCAAAGCTGCCTGGATGGACTACGCAAGCTAGCCTACCAGACCAGCGTTGAGATTCTCTAACTTGATCGACAACTCAGTCGATATCGATGAGGGTCGACAAAGTGAACAATCGTTATCTCTGACATCGACAAGTAGCGATTACGTAGCACAAAGCGATCTCGATCGTTCGTGATATTGACTGGATTTGCGTCGAAAGCTAAAGTTGAGATTTTCAAACCATTTCATATGACCCATCAATGACGTCACATATCACGTGAATTCTCGGCCAATAGGAATACGAGATTTTGACGTTTGTGGTAGAAGTTTTCATGAATTCAGGCCAATCAGTGATTCAGGCGCCTACATTTTGTCTTCATAGTAAGCACAGTAATCGTAATGAACATGATCTAGTGTTTTTCTCTCTAATTTTTGAGTAATATGGCCTACTATGATCTATTGTTTCGGTATGACTAGGCTTGAACTATTGCTAAGCTATAGTAGGAAAGGCTTATTCTTATTTATAACTAGCTGCCAAATACGGAATAGGCATGAGTCTTACGCCTAGACTTGTGAAATCTTTGCACTGAGTTGATGTTGTGAACGGAGCCCCTTAGGTATTTTATCTGTCAAAACATAACGTAGCCATCACAATCCGACGATTCACTCAACGTGGGAGTTGAAATTAGTTTTCTGAACTATCATAATATCACTTCAGAAGAACTAGGCCACACTTACACAGGTAGTCAACCAATTAGTTTAAATTTTGTGGTTGTTGAACTAGACTTGGACGGAGCTCGTCCAGCCGTCACATCATGCATAAGCTTAGGGCCTACTGCTATAGCTTTCTCGAGATCTGTGTGTGAAGTTTTCATGATAAATTATATATGTTATTAAAGGCGAAAAAGCTTACATTCGCCTACAGCAAGTAAGTAATGATCAGTGTTTCTTTTCCCGTCTGTATGAAGCTGACCAGGACCTACGATTTTCTCTCTAGGTAGGTCTATGCTTAGGCTTCGAATATTTGTCAAGGCATATACTTTATAATACACTGGGCCTATGTTGGCTAAGGTCTAGTTGAACTTCAGGCCCAATCTTATTTATAATTGCAAAATATGGGATATGCCCCAAGCGTAGGGCCTAGACTCGTGAAATATTGAACTGAATTGATGTTGCGAACATGGGCCTATCCCCAGTTCCAGCTGTCATAACATACAATTTATCCATTATGAATCAATGATTTACCTGACAAAAGAGTTGAAATTGGTTCACTGAATCAATATCATAAGGTAAATTTAGAAGGACTGGGCCTATACGTACACAAATAGGAGATCTATCAAATGATATTTTGTGGTGGTTGTACTAGGCCTAGACGTTGACGGCACTCGTCTGGCTCATCATAGACCTACTATACACGCTTTTTTAGTTTCGGGATATCATGAAGATTGAAGGATTTATTACGATTGCAAAGATTCCACCTAAGGAGCTAAAGTGAACAGTATGGTTGTGGATAAACGTCTTTAAAACGATCGAGAAGTTCTGACAAAATATATTATCTGCTATTTCATGTGTTTTTGGTATTGACAAATAGATAACGACTGAATATTGTTGATCGAGATGGATGTCGCTCGTAATCAGTTAGTTTTTGGATACAGGATCGCTCTTAACGATATGGATCGTAACTAGCTGATTTGTTGTTGAAAATTGTCGATCCCAATCGACATCAAGATAGAGAATCCCAGTGCAGACCCTGCAAATTCCATCCAGAGGCCTTCGATCACACACTGGCTTTTGAAATGGTTGCTAAATGCTAAAGTCAAAATGTTGATAGCCAAAACTTGACCGTGTGAGTTGGGTTTATAGCCAACTATACCAAGTTTCCTGTAGCTCTAATATAATAATGGATACAGTATATGCATAGTTTTATGATGAAGTGTTAAGAACCAATGAAAGCTGCAAATGTTCGAGTAGAGATGAAATAAATTTTTTATTGCCATCAAGTAGTGATGCGTTAAGTGTACCCGGGTCAGATACGGGTAATAGGTCTACATTAATTTGTTGTTCTACTACCCAGGTACGTATCTGCAATTTAGAAAATAGCATACGTGTAGGCATATAAATCGCGAACGAGAGTCGTTGCGACATTGAATTTTTTTTATCTTATTTTTTACTTTTTTGAACATATAAGACTATAAGGTATGAATTTGTGAAAAATTTTCCTACTGCTATTCCCTACTTACTCTTTAGTTGTCATGCTAAATACAGTTACTGATGAACTACGCTTTTCTTAGAAAAGCATATATGTAATAATATATGTCATATATATAATAAAGAACAATTCAGGCAATTTTTCGGGGCGGACACGTCTGATCGTTGGACTATGGAATAGGGCAGACAGTCGTTCGATATTGATATACGCAATGTAAAACTCTTTATTAAGTATGAACTAAAAAGTAAGAAGTTGATCCTTCCTATGTATTTCTCATGTCAAATGTGCCTATCAATGTGTCTTCTTTCACTATCATGACAGAATGGCAGGAGTTGAGGTAATTTTCAGCCGGTAATGTGAATATGGAAAAAATAGTAGGGCTCACCTTTTTTAAACTATCCGGCTTGTAATTTGTTACCCGAAGACATCGCTTCTGTCAAGTTGAAGGGGTTCGATTAAAAAGAGAGCTCAAAAACATTGAAATCAATTCATCAAACAATTTTACTTGAAGATGAATGGTTGAAATTTTTTATTGCTGTCGTGATATTTGCTTCATCTAATTAACTTGGGTGGGTCTCGCTGATGAGTTTGAATCTTGAAATAAAGAGGTTTTTTTTTCGAATCATGCCATAGTGTAATATGTCGAGTCCAATGACATTTTCAATTGTTCACTGTTCAACCCTGGAAGATTTTTGGAGGGCTTCAATGTCAATTTTGCAATGCTGCTCTACATGTTACAGTAGGCTCTGTAGCAGATGGTATGCTATAGCAAGGAGAGCAACTTTCCAGAATTAGACAATTAAAAATGTTATTCGACTTATTGATACTCATTAGGATATTGTTTTTTTCCAGAGTTTGGCGGTTTTGGCTCAGTAAGCGGTAAAATTGAGATTGAAATTAAGATTAACCATGAAGGCGAGGTGAACAGAGCACGTTACATGCCTCAGAATCCTTGCGTTATAGCAACCAAAACACCATCCAGCGATGTACTTGTCTTCGACTATACAAAACATCCGTCAAAACCTGATCCGAATGGAGAATGTCATCCGGATCTCAGGTGAGAAAGTTCAAGAGATATTTCTTGTTGGATACTTGGAAATAACATTACCGTAATTGTAAGAGAACTAACTCCAATGATTCCAAGTCAAACTTTGTCCAGTTAAGTAATATATTCTGTGTTATTGATAGTTGAGTTTTATCAATCACTAATAAAGTCACTCTACCTGTACAGTATGTTTTTTATTTTTAGTTAATTCATAATCTTACAGTAGGCTTACGCAAGATTAATGTTATATTGTCATTTTTTGGTAGACTTCGAGGCCACCAGAAAGAAGGCTATGGCCTATCGTGGAACCCAAATCTCAATGGCTACCTTCTCAGTGCGTCTGATGATCACACGATCTGTCTGTGGGATATAAATGCCACGCCGAAGGAGAACAGAATAATTGATGCCAAGACGATCTTCACTGGACACACCGCTGTTGTAGAAGTAAGTCGAGAACCTATCATATTTACACAATCAGGTTTCAACATCTTCCTTAATTTTATGAGAGTACGGTAATAGATGAAAAAATTGCCTTTATTATCACTTATTCTACTGATACCTGAAAACTCGTTTCCTCGAACAGAGTTATTCTAACAAAAATCGAGATTTTAAGACCATGGCAAATGAATAATGTCGTAGTAGGCCTGATTGTAATAAGGTTGTGTTAGCACCTTATTCCAATTTTTGAATGGTGGTGCAAACAAAAAGATTCTTTATATGTCCAAAAAATCGGTGTTCATTTAGGCTGGTCCAACAAATATAAAGCTATTGCCAACAAGCAAAATGTGCTATTTCTGCTTTCTGAGACAAATTTGTATTTCATAAGTAGAGGTGTTTGTTTTTCGCAAGCCGCGAAATCGCGAAAAATTTTATATGTTGATGAAAAATTAATATAAGCATGATTTGACCAATTCTGAACTGATTGATATAATTTTCAGCACGCAAAAATACGCGAAATTTACTCAAATTCATTCATAATACCAAAATCAAGCTTAAACCGCAAAATGTACCACGAAATTCAAACTTTTGAATGATTTTAGTAAAATATTATGTTTTACGTTACGTTTATGTTATGTTGGGTCATGCACAATTTTATCCAAAACTTCAAATGCTATTTTATGTCAACACGATGCACGTTCAAGGTTCGAACGTGGGTCCAACGTTGCCAGTTCTCTGTGTAGTATGGCTGAGGCGGCTCAACACAGCAGTCATACGCACGAACATAACTAAATCTAGCAACCGTGTGCGTGTTTTACTTGCGCGTAGAACAGCGACCGGTGTATCGCTGTTCTACGCGCAAGTGAAGCAAGATGATGGGTGAGGTGGGAGTCTTTTCAGGGTCATACGGACATCTGGCTTGTCGAGACACCAGAACAGTAATGTTTAGGATAATGGACGACAGGATTTCACATATTAATTGTGACAACTTTTATTCGTAATTTTTGCTAAAATTCGAATTGAAGGAAACAATAATAAATAAATCAGCCAGCTAGTGGATGTAGACAGAATAATTCATTCATTTCATTCTAGGCCTCAATATTTATATTTACTGCCTTGCTTTCTACTTTTAATCCTAACATTCAGTTCCGTAATTTGACTCTTTCAACACTGTGAACTGTAATGAGTGTTTCCTAATGAATGACATGATAATATATAGTATTAATGGGACTCTTTGTTGTGTTGTAAAAATTGCTGAGTAAACACTTGACTTGAAGATAACCACATGGCTTCCTGGGGCGAGGGGGAAGTGGGAGGGAATCCCACCCAGATGGGTTCATCCAACCTGGCCGGTTCATCCAAACTGCACGCCTACACTTAACTACTGTACTATACAAATGAAAAATATTTTTTTGGCATTATTCAAATTTTTTAAATTCGAATGTTGATTTTTGGGGTCCTTTGGAATTCAAATTAACGAGGGTTTACTGTATATAGTTCATTTTTTGTACTTGATATGTCATGCATGGGCGTAATCCTATTTTTCCATTTGGAACTTCGTGAAATGGCATTCCCGCATGATATTAGGTCAAAAAACTCATAACAACGCCAAACACCGAAATGTGAACACATGGAAACGAAAAACACTAGATCATAACACCGTTTACAAACACCTCTATTCATAAGGCCTAGCACTCTATAATAACCCTCGAATCTTATCAATTTGATATCTGTTGACAGGACGTTGCATGGCATTTGCTGCACGAGAGTCTGTTTGGCTCAGTGGCCGACGACCAGAAACTGATGATCTGGGACACGCGGTGTAACAACGTCAGCAAGCCGTCTCATACAGTCGACGCTCACACCGCCGAGGTCAATTGTCTGTCCTTCAATCCGTACTCTGAATTCATTCTCGCCACTGGCAGTGCAGATAAGGTAATTTATGGATGGTGAAAATGGTACTTTTGGGGTTGAAGAAATATTATTGACACTTGTGAACAACAAAATATATATAAATAACAATCATAATAATTATTAGGGTTATGCAAACAGTTTGAACACGAACTGGAACCTTTGTTGGTAGTTCGAATTGTAGATGTTCAAATTTGAACTTTGTCGAACTTTTTCGCACTTTTAAAATGTTTGCACGCCTGCTAAGAATCTCACAGCTATTGAAAGAAACTACTCAATTCAAAGGCTGTGGTCATCTGTCAGTTGTACAACATGCAGACAAATTGTGTTTGACTGAGTGTTATTCTTAGTTTTTAAATATTGGCCATGAGTGAGAGAAGAGCTGTTGTAGATGTGTTGAAGATGCCAAGTACCGGTAATGAAGGAGACAATAGTGGATTAGCCAGCATGTTAGTTGTCATTGGCTAGGGTAGGCCCACTTGTCACTTGAGGGTTAGGCCCAACTCAAAATTGATTATTCACTATGTGAAATGTGAACCTAATATCATTAATATCTTTACTATTCATCATGAACTTTTCAAATTAAAATAAATGGGCACACAAACTGTAGGTCTATTCCAAACATTATTTGGTAAATAACTAAATTTGCCTTCAGCCTATGTGCTCCGTGATGTTATGTAAGACAGTAGTGATTATCAGATGATTATATATGATGGTAAGATTATTTAGGGTAAGGTTTGAACCACAAAATTACTTGACTGTTGTACCTATTTGACACCAACCATACCCTAGCTAACCCTATCTATCACTTGAAAAAACCTAAATCCTGAAAACCTTGAACAATAAAAAAAGTGGGTTATATACCGTGTACGGCATATTCTCACATTAATTCTAGTATCCAAACAACTCATTCTTATTTACATAATCTTTAGTTAAAAGGTTCGAAAAAAGTTCAAAGTTCACGAACTATTGAGGATTGAGTTTGACTTCAAAAAGCCAGGTTTGCACATCCCTATCAATTATGAATTAAATCAATGATATTTTGGAGGCACTCTGACCTTAGTCTCCAGATTAGGATAGTTGAAGTAGCCTCTGAAAAATCTTCCATTTATTTTCAACTGATATATTTGGTTACATTCGTCTGTGTAAGTTCTTTGTTTTCAACATATATTTCTGCTGTAGGCCCTATAGTCCGTTATCTAATTTTTACGTACTGGTACTAAAGTGAAATGTTAGGGTTATCTTGAGATCAAACTTTTGTATATAAATAGTTTTCACTTCTTCCATGTTGGTCAGTCATGTTTCATGTGTATCAAGAACCGCATGGCGTGCCCTTGTGGCAGCTTACTCTCAGTATATCTGAATATGATTGAATTTCTGATTTTTCTTATTGTTTTAGACTGTTGCTCTTTGGGATCTGAGAAACCTCAAACTTAAACTTCATTCATTCGAATCGCACAAGGACGAAATCTTCCAGGTACAGTAGCACGTTTTGTCGTTATCTTGACATTTTTAATTTTGTTCATTACTAGCTTCAAACTTGATTACCTCAGCAGCAAAATGGATATTTTCTTGGCAAACGGTGCTGCTTGTTGCACTCGTGTCCCTTTAATACTTGAATTTACCCTTGCTGTAGCTTGTTACTTTTTTTTTTTTAATAACATCGAAACTTGATACAAAATCATTGTTCCCCAATTAAGGCTATGGAAATTAAAGGCTATTAAGCTTGTTACTGCATCAAAGTGCAATATTTCAGTGGAAAAAATATTCATGTGGCAGTCTGCTTTTGAAGTGTTTGTTGTGTTTGTGGAAACTGAAGTACGTAGTTGAAATTTTGATCAAGAGTTTGTGAACGATAACGAATCGTAAATCGATTTAAAATATCGTGAGTGGGAGTAATGTTGGATATCAAAATGATTGGCATTTTTTCAGGTCTTGCTAATCAATCTCTTTTTAGCCTTCTGTAATTATTTTATGAGACGCAATGAGAACTTGCCTTCGACTCTTGAACTTCAAGTGTCAAGGTCAACAAATGACTGACATCTGCCCTTAAACTAGAAGCGCATAGAAAGGTCACTGATGAAGATTTGTTAGGCGAGTCGACAGTTTATTTATTCAATATCTATTACATGGAGGTATATTTTTGCAAGCATAGAATTGCAAGATTTTGTGTATGATGATGAAACAACAATACAGTGAAACCTCTATCCATCGTTTTTCAAGGGACCAGGAAAATGAAACCATCCATGCAGGAAAACTATCCATCCAGGAAAATTTAACATCGATTGTATGGGAGTGAGCCTGGGGTAAGAAAAAATGAATGATACATGTAGGAAAGCGATGGATCCGGGAACGATGCATAGAGATTTCACTGTATAGGCCTAAGCACGTTTTAATAAATTCTGAATTGATTACATAATTTGCCAGATGCAAAAATACCGAAATATACGTAATAATACCTCATAACACCAAAATCAACTTGAAACTGCGAAATATTCAACGAAAAACAAGTTCATTGAATGTTTTATCATGAAAAAGCAAGATTTTCCCAATTTTCATCTTTTTATTTGGCGGGTAAGAATAAACCAAACCACATTAAGCTGTTCGCTGCTTTGTGCGCGTGCGTGCCATCCGCCTGTATGTAGTCTGGACTTCGATAACACGAACTGAACTGGGAAGAGTGATGATTTATGTTGAAAAGAAGTTTTTTGTTTGATTCAAATTTTTATAAATCGAAATCATTTTTTGGGGGTCTTTCTATTCCTTATCAACGATGGTTTACTTGTATACTGTGTACTGTTTTTCCTGATGAAACTTCATGAAATGTGATTTCTGCGTGACATTGGACCAAAAATCCACAACACTGTCAAACATCAAAATTCATGAAATTATAACACCATTTTCAAACACCTGTACGAATACATTTTCAACTTGAAAGTAAATGAAATCGAAAAGATTTATTTCGATAACGAAATTAAATCGAACGGCAACCCTTATCAAAAGTAAATACCAATGGAATGGGAGTGCACGCATATTATGTGTCGGTCATTATTAATTATATCAATCATCCTTGCATCCCACATGAATTAGGTACAATGTAGCCTACTATCACTTGGGTCCAACTGTCAAACACAATCAGTTTTGGAACTACAGTTTATTGGTTGCGCAAAGCAGACTCAATTTTATCCAACTAAAAAAAGAAAAGAACATGTTTTTTTGGTCGCGCACCATAGGTCAATCGAAAGTACAAATTTTGTTGCAACTTGGCATATACATGTGCAGGGGCGTCGGAACATTTTGAAAGATGGGGGGGGGGGGGCAAGACCAATTCCTGACCATGGGGTCACGGTGCGGGGGGGGGGGACTTTTCAAAGCGTCGCTAATATTTTCAGGACCGGTATGAGTTGTTCAAGGGGTTTTCTAGAAACATTTCCTTTTTCGTTGAAGCTGATTTCACAGAAAAAATGAAATTTCTGTAAAAAATGTTTTTTTATTAATAAATTCGTAGTTTCATTAAAAATAATTGGATGAACGTAATCAAACAAGTATTTCTACCGTACCTGTTGAAACGAAAATGTTATTTTTGGTCGTACCCTACACTTCAAACAGAAGCCAAAATGTTGATGAAATTTTGCATATAATCTAACTTGATATTGTATAGTTTTGAGCATGGACATCGTGGACACCTGCCGCGCGCGAAAAGGGGATCTGGGGGGCGAAAGTCCCCCAACGGAGCCCCGCAGGGAATTTCTGAAAATATGGACATCTTTCAAGTGATTTTTGCGATTCACTAGCGGTTTTGGAGTTATATATAATTGAATCATTATGGACATTTCCGAAGCTATACTTCTGTGATTTCTCCCAGCAAAGCCCTGCTGGGAATTTTTTGAAATAAGCTCATGTCATTTTCTAAGTGATTTTTGATATTTACAAGCAGTTTTGGAGTCCAATGATTGAATCACTATGGACATTACCAGAGTAATTTTCAATAGTACAATCATTATGGACATTTTCGGAGTTTTTTCGTGATTTCTCCCAGCAAAATTCCCAGCAGTGACTTTTTTTTAAATTAACATTTTTCAAGTGATTTTTGAAATCTAATCATTGCATCGTTATCGAAAAGAAAAAAGAAAGTGTAAAGTAGTATACCTACTGATACAATTCATATAATTAAGTGATAATATTTCATTGTGTATTCATTCGTAGGTCAACATTAAATATTTTTAAAGAAAGATAAATTATTGGGGGAGCAAAAATGTCGATTGGTGGGGCGTGCGCCCCCCTTGGACCTCCTAACGACGTCCCTGGTTTTGAGGCGTTTTGAATACTTGTTTTGCGCTTTTTCTTAATTGTGACGTCATACAACCTTACAAAAAAGGTTACTTACTTCCTGATTTCTTCCAAACATTTTTGAACAAAACAGGCTGAGATTTTGTGTTTGTTGTTGGTAAGAAAATTTTCCCGCAATTATAAGTATACCGCGATTTCACACTTCAGTAGCGTCATTGTCAATCGACAAATGGTGTGTTTTGTGGGGCGCATGATTTTTTCATTTTGTGCGATAACATGGGAGCAAAGATAAGATGCTACAGCCAAGTACGTAAAAAAATGAAAAAGGTGTAAAAGCGCCCCTTACAATTCCGATCAAAATATTAGCAACTTGTACAGTACTGGTACGCTGCTGGATTATAGAGCCAATCGGGACTAATCAGCAACAAAAGGAATGAGAGGGAATCACGCTGTGGCCTACAGCCAGACAGAAAATGCACGAGAGCAATAACAATTCTCGTAATTTTCAGTTATTTACTATTTTACTACATATCAATCCCTCTGAGAGTGTCATAAATGAAATTGATAGCTATTTCGTATAAGTGTGCAACAAAGTCACATTCTTCCTAGAATCTTCACAAAAAAAGTAAATTGAATACAACTTTTTCCTCGCATGGTATCTGGATCTTCCTCTCTTGTTTTCTACAGAAAAATGTTCGATCTCTGATCCATTGTGCCTCAAAACTATACAACCATAGGTTGTTTTGAATTAGGTGAAATGCGTGAAAATTTTGCCTATTTTTGAGAAAAACCATTGATAGGACATTTTAAAAAACCTATAAGAATAAACCAGAGGAGAATTTGTTTTAAATATTCTGATGAATTCAAATTTTTACGAAATGTATACATAAGAATGATAAGATATTCATTATTCCAAAGTTTTACGAAAATGGGATCAGTCGTTCTGTAGAAAATGAAAATGATGAAATTTTTTCAGATCAATTAAGAACCAATTGAGAAGATCAAAGGTAAAACCATCTAATTCCTTGAGTGTTGAAGTAGAACAGGAAAGGCATGAGTTGATGGTTTCAAAATTAAGGTGTGTCTGTACTAGCTTGACATTACATTTCACATGAATAGACCTATATCGCTCATCTTCCAACACATATGCTGTGTTTTCTTATCAACATTAGCAAGGCATGCCATCTTTTTTCATCATCGCCACAATCTCGATCACTTTGTACCCAATTTTCTATTTGCTCTCCATATCTGAAGTTTTCTATTTTTGCCTAGTCTCAATGTGTTGAATGGTTGTCCAATTCAGGTCCAATGGTCCCCGCATAACGAGACTATCCTTGCATCGAGCGGTACAGACCGTCGCCTGCACGTGTGGGATCTCAGCAAGATCGGCGAGGAGCAGTCGGGAGAGGATGCTGAAGACGGACCACCCGAACTATTGGTATGATTATTTTCATATTTGTCGATTTTCTTAGAAAATTTCATCCTCGAAATTTAAAATGTAAACTTCTAATTATCATTTTCCCCAAATGTTTCATGAGAATGTTTGTTGACATTTTTAAAATTCAAGTTGAAATAATCTCTCCATGTTGCCTATACTTTTTTATAAGTTGAGATATGAAAGGTGGATTTCCATGGACGCGAATTTCGCGTCGCTTAGCGAAAGCAAATTTGCGTTGCGAACTTTTGGCAGACATTTTGAAAATTTGGCCAATCGGTGACGACTGCGACACGAGCGACGAAAGTTGAACAAAATTCAATATTTTCGCATACGCTGAGTGATTTTGCCGGAAGTAGGCTAGGGTTCCTAATAAATATCCCAGGATCGCGTACTGCATCCGGCGAGATATCGATTTATCGAAACTCGATCTCCAACAGGTTTCGAGACAAGTGTCAAGTTAAACCTACTTTCCTACTCATTTTCCCGCAAAAACGAGGTTGATTTAGCTTTGAAATTCTACCGATATAGTACTGAACTCAGTCGAACTATACCTCACCAGTTTACCGCTAGAAGTCGCACCACCACGCGAATTAAAAATGGCGACGCGTTTTCGGTAAGCGAATTCGCTTTCGCGACGCGGAATTCGCGTCCATGGAAAACTTACTTAAGAGGGTTTGCTGACATTTTTGTGAAAGCTGGCATACAGAGAGAGAGAGAGAGAGAGAGAGAGAGAGAGAGAGAGAGAGAGAGAGAGAGAGAGAGAGAGAGAGAGAGAGAGAGAGAGAGAGAGAGAGAGAGAGAGAGAGAGAGAGAGAGAGAGAGAGAGAGAGAGAGAGAGAGAGAGAGAGAGAGAGAGAGAGAGAGAGAGAGAGAGAGAGAGAGAGAGAGAGAGAAGCAATTCACATGACTGGAATGCAGGAAAAAAGAGTGATAGGGCTCTGACATCATTCAAACACACACAACGATGAACTATTTATGCGTTTATTTTAAAACACCAAGTAATTTTGCAATTTTCGTATTTTCAAAATTTTTCTGAGGGAATGACCGGTACCGCCCGGCCTTTACAAATAGGTACAGTACATCAGAAATCAGTACCATTGTTATCACTAGAAAGAGATGGAAGTACCGGGCCTTAGTTTAAATCCTGCCACCGTCCATCTTTACAATGGTTTTTCGTGTTTTTTTTCTGAATCCGAGGTAAATGCCGGGATACTTCCTACTTCCTATGATGCCTGCTTTCTTTCCACTGTCCTCTCCATTACACTTCTTGAAAAACTTCATCTTATCATTCATCATTCGACGCCAATTGATCTTGGTTATTGGATGAGCGAAGCGAAGACTCAATTACACTATACCGAAAAAAAAGTGCCTGTTTTTTTTTTTTGTTTTTTTGTTTTTTTGTTTTTTTGTTCGCGCTCCACAGGTCAGACAAAAATTCAAAATCAGTTGAAACTTGGCACACACATGAAACCCTATCTGACTTGATGCTGTATAGTTTTGAGGCACGATCGGTTGAACAACTTCTGAGAAAACTCATTCCAAAGTTTTCAAAAATCCCATTAGAATAAGCCAGAGGAAAACATTCGTGAAAAATATTTCATCTGAGAGGATTCAAATTCTCAGAGAACTTCAATCTGATAATGATACACATTATTCCGAACTTTTACTCAAATCGGATCAGTCGTTTCGATGTAAAAAAAAATAAAATGTTATTTGTGTCAATTATTCAAAGCTATTAAGATACCTATTAAATCAAAGCAACAAGTGTCACCACTTGATTGTAAACGATTAAAACAAAGCCTTCTTTATTATTATATAAATTATCAATGGAAAATAAGATGGCAGTGATGTAATGGTTTGGATCTCAAGGTGTATATATATATATATAATAACCAATCCAAAGATAAGTTGATATGTTCCAGCTCATCCATCAACGCGGAAACACATAACGCGTTTGCCTAGTTATAAAGTGTAATTAAACCCAGTATAAAAGTGATAGAAAAATACATAGTTTACATAACATTCACTATAAGCACGCCTAATCTTTCAACTGCTACACATGCGTAGGATCGTTTTGAATTCTGAGCTATACTGTTTATTTTCTACTGGATGGCAAATTGTAGTTATCAACCTGATTTTTTTGTCCTTTTGCACGATCTATTGTCTGAACATATGACCTTCTTTAAAACAATATCACCTTTTTATTCATGTCGTTATTGTAGCGTTCATTCAAATGAAATGTCTGTCAACGACTCAATAGTCAATTGGATTTTTCACATCAGTGAAAATGGCAGATGTTGATTGACCGACTTGGCGATATAATATGCTTTATCGACCAATAATGAGAAACTTATCCTAGCTCTAGCACATGAATATTAGAAAATAAAGCCGGTCCTTATCTAGATTTGGCACCACATCGATAACAATAATAATGTATTTACTAGTAAAGATGAAGATGATATCCAAGCTCCTGCAGCAATGTCTAGGCCTACTCCACCTGGGCTTGGGAATTGCTGAAATGAGTATTTAAACTATTTATGAATTTACCGGCTGATTTTCTATCACTCTTTCTGGGATTCTTTTCCTGTGGTGTGTTGAAAAAATCATGAAGAAATGATCATATTAGTGTAGAATCTGGAATCATTTGTACAAACTACCATTGTATTTGTTTTAAATAACTCAGCACAGCATGAACAGCTGCTGTCAGAAAACTAAGCAGTTGAAAGGTTAATATTTGTAATCATAAATCAACATAGAAAAAATGTATTACTAGTCACTCGTCACCATAGGCTTGGTTAAAAATTAAAATGTGTCATATTCAAAATTTTGATTATTATTCTTGGCATTTTATTGCAGCTACAGTTCACCAGAGAACTAATCTTTCATACCGTTCATAATAGAGAACACAGAGGCTAGGGCCCATACTGGTACCCAGAAAATATTCATGTATTTTTCAAACAAGTTCTAGGAATAAAATAGATTTTAACTACAGTAGAACCTCTGTCATAAGTTTCTCATTTATACACTTATTACATTTATAAGTTTTATTTTTTGATCCAACCCATATGCTCCACATGTTGAATAGTTTCATTAATAAGTTTTTCACATTAATACATTTTTTCAGTCTGGTCCCCTGAAAAACGTATAAAAGAGGTTGGACCACTGTATTGTAATTACTGTGCCTAGTGTGAGATACCGGCATAAAGTGTTTCGATTTCCAATCAATAGAAATATGCCTATCCATCGTGATGTGATTACTAATTACATATTGTTTGTTTAGTTTATTCATGGCGGTCACACAGCCAAGATCTCAGACTTCTCGTGGAATCCCAACGAACCGTGGGTGATCTGCTCTGTCTCAGAGGACAACATCATGCAGGTAAGATGCTAATGCACATGTTCCCAATTATTCAGATATTAAAAATTAGATCAACCTAGTCGATAGACAGCACATTCTTTTTAGTTTCAACTGTGCAGTGACCTGTCCATTGATCTATCCATAATCAATGGATCAACAAAATCATAATCAAACACCAATCAACAGAGGCTTTGTGAGGCTCTCAAGCTTATAAATTTGAAGCAGACATCTAACTATTCTGGTGGGAAGTTCGAGTTTTTGGCGAAATTCAACAATTTCATTTCAAACCTGACATTTTCAGACCGAACAAATCTGAATCTTCTAGGTTTGGACTCTAAATTACCTTCATGAATTTCCACACACCTACATTTTAATAATACAGTAAACCCTCGTTGATCCGAAATGCAAGGGACCACAAAAATGATTTTGATTTACGAAAATTCGGAAAAAACTCGAAACTTGAAAAACTTGAACAAAAAAACTCATTTTCTACGAAAATCATCACACGTCCCGGTTAGAATTGAAGCAATTTCGTATTATGCGGGAGAGAAAGCTATGCCACAAGTGCGAGGAACCTATTCACTGATTGTGTGTATTCGGCTATCTTTGACAACGCACGATCGTTATATGGCCTGTTCCATTGGCGCTCGGCCGTCCCGAGTCTGATTGATGAACAAGTGTTCCGAGCTTACCGCTCGTCAAGGACAGAGCGGCGAGCGCACTCAGAGTCGGATGACACACTCACGGCAGCGAACAGCTGAGCTGGCTTCGGCCCATTATTACGAGCCAAATAAAAAGGATGGAGTTTGAGAAAATAATGATCAATTCAAGGAATTCACTCGAACTATTTCGGATTATCCAATCCGAAAACAGTGCTAAGGCAATTGAGGGGTCAAAATATTAGTTTCAATTACTCATTATCTGGAATTTGGATTAACCATATTCATTAACATTGAAATGCATATACCTTCAGCCAGGGACCGACTTTAAGTTCGAAATATGTAGAATTTCGGATTAACCAAGTTTGGAAAATTTCAAATGGGGATAACATTGATTAATTGTGGATTGATGGAAGATTGATTGCTCGATTAACCCTTCAACCAATACTGAAGTGAAAAGATTGATCTGTCTGTAGTTTTTGAAGGAATTGGGAAAACACCATCTATGCAAGAAAACAATCCATCCAGGAGCATTTAACATTGCTTATATAGAAGTAGGGTTGGACAAAATAAATTATCGAAGCGAGCAAACAATTGATCTGTGAATGATTTAGGCCCATTCACAACCAACTTTAACTCGAATTTAAACTTGAACTCTAACTTTGAAACTTCAATTGAGTTAACAACAAAAAGTTGAAGTCAATGGAATAACGTCAGCTGTTGTTCACGCCGCCATTTTACAGTGTGAAATTCATGTACAACCTAATCTAAAACGGTATAATTTTTGTCACTGCTTCACTCATCATACAGTGTTACACAATTCACGTAGCATGACAAAAGTTTTTCTTCTCTTTACATTTTAAATTCTAAAGTAGGCTAGATAGGCTACTCATCCGTGAAGATACATATGAAGTCATCTTGCTGTGGCTCGAAAACGCGTTGAGATTCTATTTGCCGTTCTTCGATTCAGGTGGCAGTGACTGATTATAATTGGTTCCTCCTAAAGTCAAACTTTAAGTTTGGTCAAAATGTTTGGCATGATCATACTTCGAAGTAAAGTTGAAGTCAATGAAGTCAGAGTCAAGTTGTTATGAACACTTCTACGGACATCCATAGTACAAACATTAAAGTTCAAGTTCGAGAAGTTGGTTGTGAATGGGCCTTTTGTCACGGTTTCACTGTAAACTTTTAGATCTGATTTTATTTTCAAGTATGGTTGCCGTGTTAGTCTCATAGACATCATTAATCAAAAGGTTATACTTATACCAGAAGTCCAATCGATTAATCGATCTTGATTTTTTAGGATCGATGTTATCCCTAGTTTCGTACCTACCTGTTTGGTGCTGGGTTCCTACTTCATAATCAATATTACTTGCATTGAAAATATTATTTCCTAGCCATCTTTTATGGGCTATACCATTTTGGTTTGTCTTTAAAGTTCAGCTATGACTTAGCCTACAGAGGTCTTTGTACTAATTCAACAACTAATTTGTATTTAATTGATTTCATTTCCTTCTTAGGTTTGGCAAATGGCCGAGAATATCTACAATGATGAAGAACCCGAAACCCCTGCTTCTGAGTTGGAAGCTGGTGCTTCATAAATGTCAATCTCGTAAGCTTTTCTCTCTAGAGGAGTAATACTTACTATTTTTATGTAAAACTTTACTTTTAAGATGTATTTGTCAAAAACAAAACTTACCACCTAAAATTATTATTAATAGCATTTATTTTAAAATTTGAACGTGTGTAATTACTCAGTACAGTACTACTGACTTCTTCATTTTCTGTCATGACAATATACAGACTGCACCTTATGTCCTCTCCTATCATGTCCACTCTATAGAATTTATTCAATTTATTGCGGTTGCTATCTTTAAGAAGTGGCCTAATAAAATAAGCTGTATTTGTACTAAATGTTGACTCTGATGAAACAAAATTACTCAAATTTGGACCAAACATGCCTGTGTAAAATGAATATCATCAACAATACATTTTTGAGTATTGATAACTTTTCCGGTTTTGCATAATTATATACAGCATGTGCTATGGGAGGTGGGGACTTGAGAAGTAACTGCATATTGTTAGTGATATTATATATTTTCATTTTGTAGATCTAAACTTGTCCATTTTAGTACATTACAGTATAAACTTGGAATACAGTATGGTAGCTTCGTGTAATTTTTCTATAAAATATAAACATAGTTTTGGTCTGCATATATGGTTATATTGTAGACCGAATCATTAAATTTGATCAATTGTATAATTGTTTTACTGTCAAGGAAATCAATTAATAAAAACTTGATATTAAATTATGAGAAATGCAATATGTGTTGAATGTATCTTCTTTTTATTACACTTGAATAATATGCAATATTGTAGGATCTTCCAACACAAATACTTTGTTCCTATGCGCTGAAACTGTTGTATCTGTTGTAACTTACAATAGTTGGGTTAAGTGATTACTTATGAGTGACAGTCACACATACAGAGATAAGGCCCCAGCACAGTACTTCAGTACCGACATAATCAAGAACCCTCATCAATCACAGTTATGGCTGTAGGTGTGGTACGGTATAATGCCATGTGGAGTAAGTACTAATTAACTATCTTTCTAAAGATACGCAACAATCTTGAAATAATGTGTTATCTGACTCAAACGGAGTTGTTTTGAGCCGAAGAAGTAAAAATATGCTGTTTGAAATCTTGTTACAGAAATATATTTGAGCTGAGATCCTAGGCCTAGATCTCAGCAAATGTTTGATGCCATGATTTATTGTTACATCAAAACTTGATAAGCATGCGCAAATTTAATTGATGTGTCTTGATTGAAAGTCATTCGCTGGTTTGGTGTGCACGATTCGTCTACATGTGAGATGGTCGAGTTATTCTCTGTCCGAATGTAAACTCGGATTGAAATGTTTGTGTAGCGTTTCCCAGCACTTGTAATAATTGGCATCCAGTTTCTGACACGTCTGTTCACCCCACTTGGTAACTGCCAGGCTTAACGAACTCTCAAACATGAACGACTGCAAATACAGAAAATGCAGAAACCAATAACACAAAATCTATTTGCACAAAGTTCTAATGAAAAAAATGATTAAAATCACTTTGTCATCACACCTCTGAGTAAAAGAAGTGTATGAATAATTTTATACATATACTGTACTGTTTACTTGCACATAGAAAAGATGGAGGGGGCAACCTAACTCATTTAGAACCAGATAAATGTATTCATAAACAATGTTGCAGTTCAAAACAATTTAGACTCGGTAGACCTTGAGTAGCAAATTGAAATTGAATATACTTTGATGATAATAAATTTTTTTAGGTCTACATCAAGTTATTTAGGTATACACAAGTCATAACATTTATAAGCTAGTGTTTGTATTTTTCTGTTCTAATGTTGTGAAAACTTGAATCAATCACAGCACGTCCAGACCAACTACCGTAAGCTAGTGTTTGTATTTTTCTGTTCTAATGTTGTGAAAACTTGAATCAATCACAGCACGTCCAGACCAACTGTCAAGCTTGAACTGTCAAATTTGTGAGCTAAATAAGCTAGCTCACGCATCTATTTTGGATCGCTCTGCCAGAAGGGCTAGGCAAGCAAGGGTATATCTTTATTTTGACGCATTGGCTACACGATATTCTCTGTCTTTCTAATCTAGTAAACTTCTTCTTTTGTGAACACAACTACCATACACATTTAATTTTACTTTATTTTCACTTTTCCAATCTAGATTTTGTTTTTCTCAGTATTGAATGTGACATACAGAATATGACAGTTTGAGTTACTACCATTAATGGTAATTGACGACTCGCAGTCTCCGCCCCCTTGACGTCACAAACCATACCGTCCAATCAACAGGGCTGTTGGAACTGTAGTGAAATTCAAATATCCAATCGGGGTATCTTCAAATGACCACGAATGATATAGATCCAACTGGCCTACTGGTGAAGCCATGCCTATTTCGAGTTTTCAATTGTTCTTGACAACCCCTCCAACAGCTAGATTGTATGGGGGATACCACCAGCTACAATATAGTCAATATAAATATTTTGTCCCTTGTTCGAAAGACATCGTAACATTTTTAGTGGGACTTCCGTGATCACTCTTACCTGTGTATTGTCGGCTACTCTTGTTGGTTTGAGGCTAGCATTGGATGCCCCTTCAAAACATTGGGTATCTGGCCCATGAGGTGTCATGATAGAATGCAGCGAAGCTCCACCAGGCAAGAATCCTTCTTCCTTTGCTTCGTAATTACCGTGAATCAATCCCATGAACTCGCTCATGCAATTTCCTGCAAAACAATAGTAAATTTATTGGTCAAAAATTGTATATCTATTGATGTAATAAATGATAATTGGGCCTACTAAAATTTCTAGCACCAAATGGTAGACCTTCATGGTAGACATGTATACTGTAATGTAGAGTATACTCGTAATTTAGACATTTTTCATTAGCTTTTAATGTAGGCAGATCCCAGGTTAGACAAGCATCTTCTTGATGATTACACTTTTTTAAAAACCTAATCAAGTTTAAAATGGAACTTTTTTCTTTCTCAACTTTTTTTCAAATGTTTTCAATTTTGGGGGATTTTTTTTTTCCGATTTTGTAACTTTAAAACTTTCTTGCGTATATTGTTTTGCATTATTCAAAATGTATATCGTACATTTTTTGTTGATCACTACAAACACTTCCATTATTATGTAAAAGTATCTGTTTTAATTACGAGTACCTTGGCCATAGAACCTCAACAATCGACACAATGAAATACTTCAACGCCATATTTAATATATTCAGAATTTCAATTATTACCAATCACATTACATAATGCAGCATCCAAATACACATACAATAAATATACAATACAATACAATAAATAACCAATGTATATTGTATTAATATTCATTATTATTTTTATATCCCTTTATAACAAGCATTTATTGCCTTATGTTTCATCGTGTCTTACTGTGATAGTAGGGTGGCCGGAACGTGTGCTCCTGGACTGCCCAGCGTGGTGGAAAGATCACAAAGTCGGCAATTGCTGTCCCTGGTTTGTCAGAGGGGCACGTTAATACTGTGAAGATGGAAGGGTCCTAAGTAGAAATAATAAATTATGTTGGATCATTTAAACAAGTATTGATATCAGACTTTTTAAAGAGTCACACATAAGACAAGCCTGTATCCTGCTTTGAGGACATTTTGAGAGTGTGTCATGTATTAATATTGGGAATCAATCAAAGAAATTTCAGCAAGTCTAGCAAGTTCACAAGTCTATTTTAGCAACAAGGTGATGTCTGTTATTGGGGATCTTAGTTATCATTACAGTGCTCGTTGAACCCAATATAAATAGATGAATAACGTTGGTTGGTATCTACGATACGATTCCAGTCTTCCGTATCACTCTGCAATTATAAGCTGAAGTGGAATTTGATCTCAACTTTCCTTCTAAGCCAGTAAGGCTCAACTGAAACAACTCACCATTGTATGTGAAGCAATTGTCTATCTACCTTAAATTCAAGGTGCCATACTGTTCAGTGTGTCAATATGTAACATATTACTTTAAATATTTTATATCTTACACAGTGATCAAACTGTACTGCATTGACAACCATAAACAGTGCCAGATCGTACTTGTATGGAACATAGTTCCCATGCCAAGCAACAACGTCGAAGGGGCTGTGATCCTGTTCGGCCCGGAACAAATGCCCTTGATATTTTGATATCACTTGGAAATTTGCGGCAGGACGGTCTTCATAACAAGCAGTCGGAGTCAAGAAGTCTCGGGGATTTGCAAGACCATTCGCCCCTAGAATTAAAACGTCTACAGTGAAACCTCCATCCATCGCTTTTCAAGGGACCAGGAAAATGAAACCATCCATGCAAGAGATTTTAACATTGATTATAGGCCTATATGAGTGGGATGAGAACAAATGTATGATACAAGTAGGAAAACGATGGATCTGGGAACGATGCATAGATTTCACTGTATTTTATAATCTTTATGATGAACAAAGTTTAGTTACTTTTCGAAAACTAGCAAAATATCAAAACATTTTCTTCATTGATATGATAGATGTCTTAACTTTTCTCACTACACAAGCAGACTTGCATTTTTGTGGCATTGAAAACATTTTTAGAATTTTGTTTGGAATAAAAATTTAATGAAATCGTAGGGATTATCTAATCGATTATCGATTATCTAATCAATATGATTTGAGGCAATGTAACTAATTAATTGATTATATTTTATACAATAATATTAATATTATTATATTAATAGGTCTAGGTCCCATATTATCATAGTTGGAAATATGTAAATAGGCTTACTGTAACGTAATAATTATATCAATTTAGCTCTTATTTTTCATTGTAATTGCATTTAGAATTTGAAAAGTAGCTTTTTGGTGCATCTATTGTTTTGAAAGATGAAATTTGGTAGCGCAATTACGTTCTGTAGCATAACAATAGTATGGTACCAGTTGAACCATTATATAACGTACAATAGCCATTCAAGAGAAATAAACCAATTTTATATTTCTACAAAAATATCATCCATCAGCAGGTTAAACCTAGCCTCATCTGCCAGCGTGCATTTGCAGCTGCACTTTGGTTTTCCAAATTCCCCAACTAACTTCACCCTTTCACACCCCAATTCATACAATTTTTTTTAAATGGCATATGTATAATGCTTTTATTCTAAAGATTGTGTTGATATTGCCAATAAGTTGAAACATCCTTCTGTGTTGACTTCAAAAACACACCATCAAATTAAAACATTGACATTGATCAACAAACAACATTGTAACATTCTCAAGAAGTATACAAAAAACGTAGATTGAAGCATTTTCAGATTTCAACAGTTTTGTAGCTACAGTAGGCCTTATTGAAATTTGTACATGTGTCTAATTAATATCATCTAATATTGTTTCTTCTTCAATGCTGCTTAACGACTTCAACAACGGCCAAATTATATGGGTTATATATAATGGTAAATTGATGATACGTGAAAGGACATGTACAAAAACCCAGGCCACACTTTATGCGGCATTCGAACTCTTGCCCGACCTGACTTCAGTTTCTATAACGCATAATGTAAGTTGACTGAGCTGCAAGGGCAGCTTATTTAATTTTGTTATCATATATATTATATTGTGATGGACGATATGAGATGTACGATGGATGATGATTCAGGGTAAAAGAAACTAGTGATGTGAGAACGATGAGGTGGGTATAGGTTGGAGGAAATACATAGACAGAGCACAAAAAACACGCACACATGAGTGGAATTATGAATTATGTGGAATTATATATATATATATATATATATATATATATATATATATATATATATATATATATATATATATATATATATATATATATATATTGGGATGTCGGCAGGTAGCAATTTTTGGAATTGGTAATCATCATTACCCGGGTAATCAAAATTTTTTCAATCCGAACTATGCTTATCTACTTATTTTCATTAAAATGTATTTGTCGTCTTATTTTCCATCTTTCGGTTACCATTATTAATGTTGCAACTATAAGCAGTCTGCTCATATCATTTCACTGACCCTATCAGCACAACATAATCTACCCAAACACATTGGTCGAGTCAACTTGAGTGAATGTGGCATGTCCCTCCTTTTTTGTGAACAAAGGGCAATTGTTTGAGCGGTGCTTAATCGGTATGCAGAAGTGTTAGAACTGTGGTTGCTACGAGTGCCAGAGTGTTGGAGGGGAGGGGGGGGGGGGAGGAGGAAGGGAGTGTTTATTTGTCTCTCATCATAAGGTCAGTTGATGATAACAGATGATATCTATGGTCAAGAGAGGAGTAGAGAAGACCTAAATTCTTTCGTTTTTCCCCCCACAAGCGCGCTTTGTTTAAAAGTATCTGTCAGTGAAATGAAGAACAAAAGCTCGCGTTGTAAGAAGTGGCTGATACCCGGGTAAGGAATATTGGAGTCGGGTAATGGTGTACCCGCCGACACCCCTAATGTATATATATATATATCAATATATATATATATATATATATATATATATATATATATATATATATATATATATATATATATATATATATATATATATATATACACTATATATATATATATATATACACTATATATATATATATATATATACTATATATATATATATATATATATATATATATATATATATATATATATATATATATATATATATATATATATATATATATATATATATATATATATATATATATATATATATATATATATATATATATATATATATATATATATATATATATATATATATATATATATATATATATATATATATATATATATATATATATATATATATATATATATATATATATATATATATATATATATATATATATATATATATATATATATATATATATATATATATATATATATATATATATATATATATATATATATATATATATATATATATATATATATATATATATATATATATATATATATATATATATATATATATATATATATATATATATATATATATATATATATATATATATATATATATATATATATATATATATATATATATATATATATATATATATATATATATATATATATATATATATATATATATATATATATATATATATATATATATATATATATATATATATATATATATATATATATATATCCATATATATATATATATATATATATATATATATATATATATATATATATATATGTATATATATATATGCATATATATATATATATATATGTATATATATATATATATATATATTCAACATACGCATATTGTACTGTATGTAAATATGCAAACTTGAAGCTGATTTCAAAGATATTTACTTCAGCCAAGATTCAACATATTTGCTAACATTTACAAATTCTGGACTGTTAGCATCATTGCTGCAACATATACTCTACAAACTTGTACTTGCCTATTGGTCCAAGATACGGCAGTTGGAAATGCCCGTCAAACACTTCAAGAATATAGCCTCGGGTTGGACCGTTGACGTTAACAGAGAACCGCATTCCTTGCTAGAAACATGAAAATGCATTTGTAGAAGGCAGAGTTTGAATGTACTCTGGTAATTGAATCCATTACATTATTTTATTTGTTCACCTGAATTATGCAGATCTCATTTGGTTCAACTTTAAGTTTACCAAACTCTGTTGTTATGTCCAAAGCTCCTTTCTGAGGCACTAGAAATAACAGTCAACAGTAAAACCTCATTGCTAAACCTGGGCTAATTAAATGTTTATGTATCGTAATCAAAAATTGGTTCAGCTCACCTCCAAGTATTGACTCATATGAGTTCAATGATGAATATATTATCTTAATTCAAACTTTTTAAATTCAAACTAGTAATTTTTTATGTAATGATTGTGAACTAAAAAGGATTTACCTGATAAAGAAAACTGGAAAGTATTACTGTAATCACTCCCTGTCTTTTGCAATCAAGCCAATTTCAACTGTTTTTAACTTGATAATACCTTGAAACATTGAATAGATGTATGTGTAAAATGATAACCAACCAATGAGAAAGTCGCCGTCAGCATTGTAAAAGCACTTATCCCTCATGTCAGCGTTGCACATGAAGACGTGAATGGCAAGACCAGATCTGGCCCGGACATCGCCTGCACCACATATTGTGTGCAGACCCGACGTAAAGTCCACCTCAGACGTATCACTTGGGGTATCAAACGGAAGCCAACGAAGCTAGCAAGCAAAAACAAGAGGTAATCAAAGACCAAGATGTAACACGTATGTGAGTAATATTCATTCATTGTATTTTTTTCGGAGGTACAATTAACATTTTTCATTAAAATATCTAGCCCCAAAATATAATTTATAATGATACCTCCTGTAATGAAGATTAAGAGATAGGTGTCAAGTGGCAGAATTTGAAATCAATTGGACGAACAAAACTCCTGGCTGTTTGGCTGCAGATTCGTTTATTTTTCCTTGATCCATCGTTCTGATTGTGGGAGTGAGAGTTTTGAGAAAATTCAAGATACCAATTTTTGTCATTATTTGAAGGAAATAGTGTTATTTGAGACGATATACCATTAGAATGGGATAATGAAAAAAATATAGATATAAATTAGTATGAATCGAATTGGTAAAACCAAAAATAATACGTTTTCATTTCCTTGTGTTAATCAAGTGATCCATTGTTGCAAAATTAATAAACATTGTAATTTTAAAAAAATCATCAAGTCATTCAAATATAGGTTTGATATATAAGCCTAATTATCTATACAGTGAAGCCCTGTTAATTCAAACTCTGAAAATTCAAATTTCACTGTAATTCAAGCAATATTTCAAGTTTATACAGAGATTTGGTCAATATTTCAATAGTACCGTACAAACCTTCATAATCTTGATGTTATTTTTTTGTCCATTGAATTTCACAATGAGTAACTGAGGAATTTCACAATGACTATCACCCCACGTTCAATGTGAAACCATGAAGTGTTTTCTACCTTAATATGAAAGCTTCTCAAGTTTACATTAAAAAAAAAGCAATGTAGGCCTATTATTTTCCACACCTCTTTTTTCGTCCAATAATGAAACTCGGCATCATGTGCATTTGCAAGAGTTAAATAATAATAATAATCTGCCTAGTATTTCTCTATTTGTCTTCAAATTAGTATTCATTGTAACTTTACGTCTCATTAATTATGTAGTAATTTGATCAAATTTTCATGCAATTTAATAGTAGGGCCTAGATGTTGATTAGTCATGATAGTCTGGTTACAATATGAAATATTTTGAGTTTTTTTTATCAACAATTACTTGCCACTATATGTTTTCTTGAATACACACCTGGTTTGGATTTGGTAGTATCTGGTCCCAGTTGTTGGTTAGATGTTTTACTTCAAGATGGACAAACGGGCGATGAATAACGGATGGTCTAATACGGTACAACCAAGAACGCTTGTTCTCCGACCGCGGGGCTGAAAACATTTTAAATGACTTGCTTTCTTTATTCTTTAATGTACTGATATTGTAACTAAGTTATAGATTTAATATAAGTTATAATTCATTTATAAATATCCACAAACTGAAAAAACATTTTAAACTTTGGGTAATCTGTTGATATGAACCTGTGAAAGCTGTTCCTGAAAGCTGCTCTGCATAAAGGCCATAGGGACACTTCTGAGGGTTGTTTTGACCTTGAGGTAAGGCTCCAGGACATCTTGGATCCTCGGATGAGAATTCATTCCCGAAACCAGACAAATACTTGAAAAGATGAGCAAAATGTTAGTTTACTATTGAATGAATGTTGGGGTTTTGAAGCGCGTCGACAGTGAGGTCATTTTGCAGTTTACTGTTTGTTTTGACCATAAAGATATCTTATGGGCAGGGGCGGTTCGTGTGTAAGTACTGCTGAAAGGCAGCACTCCCTACGATTTTCCAAATTCATGCTATTTTTGAAATGAATTCATCTTGAATAAATCATTTCTTTCATGTATGTTTTTTTATAGCAATTATTGTTAAGAAAAATATAACTCCATAAAAAATATTATGAAAATTAACGTAATTATTCATTGTTTAATGCCCGTGGCTTCAAATGCATCAAAAGATCCACACGCCGCTGAGCGCCTGCACGGGAGCGAAATGGCAAACTTTGATACAAGTTCCGGGACTGCACCAGTTGCAGTGCTATCGTTGCTGATAGCTGGCCGAAGGATGAGGGTAAAGATGGCGCGCGGAGAGGGGGGAGCACGTGACATTAGTCTGTACGGCGTACTGCATAAGGAACAGCACCTAGCATGAACTTCTCCAAACACTGCGAGACACCGTGCACTTCTTGCTCGCGCGGCTGGGTGTTTTGAACCGATTGACAAGTTTCACCACTGCAATCACCAAGTTCTATATATTTTACACCCGATTGAGTTGATTTTTTCATTATGGTCTCACATTACCCACAGAAAAATGTAAAAAATACATGGTAGCATATTTTTTTTTTAAATTGAAAGTTAAAACATGTATATGTTTTATTGACATGAAGACAGTTTTTCTAGAAAACGACCCGAGGTGAGTTGGGCGTTTTTTTTCTCTTGTGAGAATTATACAAATTAATTAATCTCACACATATTTTCTGATCTAAGTTATTCGATAATTTGTCTATTCAACAATTATTTTAGAATGCTGTTTTCAAGATTAACTGATAATAATGCACAACTTGATTTATTATCTAGTTCATGAAAAACACACACAAATAATGTGAAAATACATCTGGTAAAATAAATTTTATTCACTTTTTCATTCCAGAATATGTTGAAAAAAGATGCCAAGGAAACGGCCATCAAACTTTGCAGTTCCAGTATTCCGTTCTGAAGCGATTTTGGTTCGCCTTTAGATGATTCAAAGTTGAATATATAATATACCAGTGGATTAATTCACATTATTTCTTCCATATCCCCAAGAAGAGAACTGAAATAAATTAATCGAACCAAAAGAGAAGGTAAATTCCAGCAAATGGACATTTTATCAGTGGTGTCCTTACTTGATAGTCAGGATAGTTTCGTTCTAAGCTTTTGGCGGATGGCATTACCATAGAATTTATTCTATGGCATTACATAGTGTCACGCTGAGAAATCATGGCTGAGTTATATAGACCCACTAATCATGTGGATCGATCGAATTATAGAACTTTAATTTCATAAAACTCGATATTTGAATTATACTTTCCAAATTAATACATCGAAATATTTAATTTTTGGCAGCATTAAATTCAAGATATAATTTTTCAATAAATCTGCAAGGACAAGGTCAACAGATTATGATTGAGATCTGAATATGGATGTTAAATGAGAAAATTGCGCCTATGAGGGTAAAATATTTCAAAAAAATATTTGAAAAATAAAATATTGGCAAAAAATATTCCCTATAGACACTCATTGTTCTGTGGCTTTGTACCTTTGTATATCATTTTTCATCAACTGCAGTACTCCCTATTGTTAAAGTCACCAGCCGGTGCTTATGGGCATGTAATGTTGTGGGGGGTCATTGGGCCAGGCTATTATAACATGTTATCTTCAGGCATAGGCATAGACACTCCACACATAGTCTTTGAAAAAATAACCAGTTAAATGTGTGTAGATTTAAATTATATTTAAATTCAATTTTTGGATTAAACCATGTTATGTTACCGCAAGTGTACCTCATAGGAGTAACCCTTTCGTTTTTTTTTTTTATATTGGGTTTTAACGACGCACTGTAATGATTACTAAGATCTATTGGCGTTGGATGAATGATTAATGGGATGATGAGATGAAGGTTTTTATGGGTAGTGGGAAGGATAGTGGGAAGGAAGTGGTCGTGGCCTATATTGTGGGAACCTGTTGAGAATATGTTCAAGCTGGATGGATTTAGGATTTAATAGAACAAGATTCACTTAAAAAAGAAGTTTAATAGACACAAAAGTATTTACTGTGTTGGACAACAATTCGTTGTCGTAGAAGAAAATGCACTAAAGCCACTGACATTTCATGGCACTGGTAGGGTACAAGAATAGAAAACAGGAACCGGAAATTACAACTACTAGAGTCAAAAAAACTAAGTCAAGACATACTTGCATACTAGAACTGTAGGTCTACCAACCTAACATTTAAATTGCTACATTCTTCACACTCCGCCTCAATTTAAGGACAAAAGAGCAAAGACCAAAATTACAGTGAATACACAAAAATACAACTCTTCAATTTTCTTGTACTCTTGCATCGTCTCAGTTCATGCCAATTGAATTCCGAGTAAATTTCGAATCAACACAAATCGTGTTCCGAGCAGTCCCTTCGTAAATATGTCCGCTTTCTGATCTTCTGTAGATATGTACACTGCTTGAACAATTTTCTTCTCGACCAAGTCTTTAATAAAATGGTACTTGATATCTACATGCTTAAGGCGCTTGTGTTCCCACTTTTGCAATAAGAAAATACAAGCCTGATTGTCTTCGTACAGAGTTACAGGTTCTTTCACAATTACACTTAGGTCTTTCAACAATGCCTTCAACCACAAGACTTCCGTCGCTGCACCAGCGAGTGCAATATATTCTGCTTCGGTTGATGATAGAGCCACCGCTGTCTGCTTCTTCGAGGTCCAGACTACTGGACAACCGTAGACTTCCATGAGATGACCCGATGTGCTCCGCCTGTCCTTAGCACCAGCCCAATCGGAGTCTGCATAACCAACAAGCGGCTTCGCTTCTTGCTTCTTCTCGAAGAATAGACCAAGGTTGACCGTACCTTGTAGATAACGTAGAACTCTCTTCAACCCCTTCCAGTGGGCTTCCGTCGCATTACTCTGAGCTTGACTGTAGTAATGAACTGCAGCACTGATGTCAGGTCTGGTCGTGGACATTGCATACATCAAACATCCAATTAGTTCACGATAAGGCTTCTTCCCAATGATGCATTCAGTATCTTCGCTTGCTTCACCTTCACCTTTTCGCTCTTGTTCCCATGGAGTTTTTACGGGTTTACAATCTTCCATGCCAAACTTTTGTAATACTTGTTTCACATAATTCGCCTGACTTAGAAATAATCCATTTTCTCTCTTCTCGACTTTGATTCCGAGAAAGCATCTAACATCACCCAAGTCCGTCATACGAAACTCATTGCTGAGAAGTTTCTTCAACTTCTTAATCTCTTCTTCTTTTCCAACGATTAAACAATCATCTACATATAGAAGAAGATACAACTTTGTATTCATATACAAACACTGATCATTAACAGAACGTTTGAAACCAAGATCCAACAAGAAGTTGTTTATCTTCAAATTCCAGATCCTCGGTGCCTGTTTCAGACCATATAAAGCACCTTTCAGTTTGCACACCTTCTCTCCTATTACAAAACCAGGAGGCTGCTTCATGTAGATTTCTTCACTTACAGTTCCGTGCAAAAATGCATTCTTTACGTCCATCTGGTTTACAGATAGTCCTTCATGATTCGCGACTGCTAGAAGTGTTCGAACGGTTGCCAATCGAGCGACTGGTGCGAACGTCTCGTTATAGTCAAGTCCCTTTTGTTGAGCGCACCCTTTTACTACCAGACGTGCCTTGTATTTGTCTATTTCACCATGTTCATTTCTCTTTACCTTGAACACCCACTTGTTTGAAATTGCCTTTCTTCCAGGAGGTAGATACGTTAACTCCCATGTGTTCGACTGTTTTAGAGCAATCATTTCCTCTTCTACAGCTTTCAACCACTCTGTGCTGTCTTCTCTGCCTGCGATGTCGTCATACGTTTCTGGTACATCGTCGACATAACCACACAAAGCGAAAGCTGTGTATTCTTTCAAATACGTTGGCGGCTTGACTACGCGACCTGTTCGAGTCTTCCGCAGCTCCGCCTCCGGTGTTTTTTCTGACTCGCTCTCCAGTTCCGATTCGCTCACCAGTTCCGATTCACTCTCCAGTTCCGGCTGTGTCTCACAGCGTGTTTCCGGTTCGTTTTGAACTCCGCTTGAATCGCTGTCGTAGGTCATCGGTACACTCGGAGAATCACTCGTAGTATCGAAGTTCGTTTCATCGAATACGACATCTCGCCCGAAGATGATCTTCTTCTCGAGAGGATTCCAGAGCCGATAGCCGTTGCTACAGTATCCTACCATGATGCACTTGATCGAGCGCGATTCCAGTTTTCCACCAATAAGCTCAGAAGGTCGTTTCAGATATGTCTGGCATCCGAACACTCTCAGCTTATCGACACTAACCTTTGCACCAAACCAAAGTTCTGCAGGAACTTTATTTTTCAGGGCAGATGTTGGGCTCCGATTTATTAAATAAATCGCGGCGTTAACTGCTTCAGGCCATAGTTCCTTGGTCGCTCCGCTGTGAATAAGCATGCACCTAGCTTTCTCTATTATGGTGCGATTCATTCGTTCAGCAACTCCATTCTGTTGCGGTGTGTAGCGAATTGTGCATTCGTATCGAATGCCTTTACGACTGAAGTATTCTGCAGTTTCCTTGTTGACATATTCAGTTCCATTATCGCAACGAAAGCGACTTATTCTGTATTGAGGAAACTGAGCAGTCACCATTGCTTCGTACTTCTTTAAATGTTCTAGCACTTCTGCTTTCGACTTCAAAACAAATGCCATTGTGAAATGGGTGTAATCGTCAATGAATGTTACGATATATTTCCGCCCATCAGCCGTCACAGGGTTCAATGGCCCCATCAGGTCACTGTGAATCAATTCAAGTGGACGCTGCGCGCGCACACGCTCATGAACATGAGGGAGTTTAGTCTGTTTACCTTCCACACATGTTTCACACACGGTTTTGAGGTTTCCTGACAACTTTATTCCGTTGACGATTCTGCTTACGGTCTTCAGTCCGATGTTACTGATATGTCCGTACCTAGCATGCCACAACTGTGCGGTTGCACACACTACTTCATGTGACTTGTCTTTTGAACATAGTTGAAAAGTTATTTCATACATCTGACCGACCCTCTTTCCTTCAATCACCTTCAGCTTGTCTTTCCAGATAGTAGCCTTTCCACACTCAAATACCACTCTGAATGCACGTGATTCCAGCCTGCTAACTGATAGTAGATTAAACTTAAACGGTGTTACCAGAATGTCTTCGATGGTCAGCTGGGTGTGTTTGCCTCCGTAGTTCACCCAAACATCAAGTTTCCCTTTCTTCTTGACTTCAACTCGTTCTCCCGAAGCAACAGTGATGAAAACTGACTCCGATAGTGTTTCCACATCTTGGAGTAGATGCTCACTCTTCTCACTAAGCATGTGTTGCGAGGCTCCTGAGTCGAGGTACCAAGTGACGGATTCCAAGCTGCTATTTTCCCGTTGCATGGCCGTAACTGCCGAAACTGCTACAAATGTCATCTTCTCTGCAACTTGAGCGTTTACTTGCTTTCCTCGGCACTCAGAACGCTTGTGCCCTACTTTTCCGCACCCATAGCACTTGTACTTAAAACTACTGTTCTTGGCAGTTTGTTGTTGAAACTTTTTCCCAGAACCAGCAGCGAAGACCATCGTTGATTCCGTATTATTCTTCGGTGCTTCTGCAGACTTCCCTTGCCTTTTACTTTCATCTTCGAGAAGACGATTTTTTACGAAAGCAAGTGTCAGGTTCTCAGACGACAAAGTTTCTAGCGCTGTGACAACTGCATCATAGTCATTCGGCATTGTCAGCAAGAGATGACATACAATGTCAGTCTCTTCCAACGTTGCACCAGTACTTTTTAGTTCACGTACGAGCTTGTCAAACACAAGAAAATGTTTTTCCAGATCACACTTCGACGAGTTGAATTTTAACAAGAGTAACTTCTTCCTCAACAGAAGTTGACTGGCTACTCCTTTCCTTTCAAATGTTGTCTCCAACGCTTTCCATATTTCGAAGCTTGAGGTATGATCCCGTACATATTCTAAATGTGAGTCTCCTATGCGCATTATAATCTGAGTCCTGCATTTCTTCTCTTTCTTCAAGAGCTCTTCTGCCATCTTCTTATTCGTGCCATCTTTCTTCATATCTTCTTTTTCCATCAGTTCACTGACTTCAATTACGGCATCTTCACGAATGCAGATCAAGATTTCCAACTGATCAAGTAACGTTTCCATTCGGAACTTCCAACTAGAAAAGTTTTCTCCTACAAACAGAGGAATTCGAAATTTCTCATCTGTATCCATCTTGTTGACTGAAACGTAGAAATTGTTCACACTTTCCTAATCAATCTAGAACGCCTGGGCCCATAACCTGTTGAGAATATGTTCAAGCTGGATGGATTTAGGATTTAATAGAACAAGATTCACTTAAAAAAGAAGTTTAATAGACACAAAAGTATTTACTGTGTTGGACAACAATTCGTTGTCGTAGAAGAAAATGCACTAAAGCCACTGACATTTCATGGCACTGGTAGGGTACAAGCACAGCCTTCTTTATTCAAATCATTCATTTCTTATACTGCCCTTTCACTCGGGCTATTTGGACGGGTTCGCGCATATTTGCTCGCGCAGGCAAAAATGACGTCATTGTCTGGTATGTACTGCACCCTGGTATCTAAAGTTCCAACTTCGAACAATTGTCATTTTTTTCAACTGTCATTCTTGTCACAATATTCTGTCAATCTCTTGCGACGTTATTGAGGTTATGTCATATCTACATTTTGGCGAGGGCCTATAGGCTTACCCAGATTTAGACGTGAACGATATTTATGTTGACCCAAGCAATGAACATCGTTCAAGAACTTGTCCCGGTGATATTCCGGATTCATTATATTATTGAATA
>OZ023328.1:27563499-27685999 GCA_964007535.1 Brachyptera risi
TGAGTAGACATGGTTCTTCTACGAATACGAAATATACAATGCTACAAATCTTCCTAATAAAATATCTAATACATAAGAAAACAAACATAAAAAATATGCTGATCTTGGCTCCTAGTCAACCAAGAACAGGTATTGGTAGATAAATGGATGACCTTTAGTGACGTAACGACCAATCAAGCTCGGAATAGTAAGTCAAGGGCACAGAAAAACACCAAATTTGAAAACAACAATACTTATATTTTTTGTTCTAGTTGGTTAACTTTAATTTTGGTGATAAATTTTAGATTGAATAATTGATTTTTCTTCATGTAAAATCGATTCTGAGTTTTTTGTTGCCTATTTTACTATGAAAACTACAATTTTTGAATTCGGAGACCAACCAATCCATTTTTATTGTACACTTGCTTGCGCCGAGATAATTAACTAGGAAAACGTGTTATGTGTTTCCGTGTTGATGGATGAGCTAGAACATATCAACATATCTTTGGTGGGTTATATATATATATATATATATATATATATATATATATATATATATATATATATATATATATATATATATATATATCCCTTGTGAGTCAAACAATTACGTCACTGCCCTCCTGTTTTATTCATTACTCATTCTAATTTATTTATTTTGATAAAGTAGGTCTTGTTTTAATCGTTTTTAATTAATTGGTGACACTTGTTGCTTGGATTTAGTTGGTATCTTAATAGCTTTGAGTGATATAAAAACATCACATTCAAATTGTTACATCAAAACGGTAGATTCGATTTGAGTGAAACTTGGGAATAATGTGTATCATTATTAAACTAGGGAAACGCGGGATGCGCGTTGTGAGATGAGCTTAGAAGTATGTAAATCTAGGATGAAAAATATTTCGTCTGATCAATCCACATAAACGGACCTTAGATTACTTTAAACGTTCAAAAACCTTACCTGCAACTTAATGATATTTATAATGCTGCAACCTGTCGTGTATACACTTTGCAAAATCAATTGATCCAAATATTCAATAAAATGTACAGTTTTATTGCGTTTTTTTTTGTTATTTTTCATCCGATTGTTGCAAGAATCTCTGAAAAAGTGTATGATAGTATTTTTCATATTCGTTGAAAATTTGAGAGCTTTTGAAAAATTCTTGTTTTTCAAGTATTTTTCCTCCGGGTTATTCTTATGAGGATTTTTCAAACTCTACGATTTTTTCCGGAAAAACCATCTGACCGATTTTTATCAAAAACAATCCCAGCCTATTCTGGTATGACAGAAATATGTGGAAAAAGTTTCAAGTTGATAGGTATTTTTTCTGACCTGTATGCCGCGTACAAAATTACGAGAAAAAAAAAACATAAAAAAAACATAAAAACCGAGCCCATTTTTTTTTGGTACGTTGAATGGAATCTCCGCTACGCTCATCTAATAAAAATTTCGTGAAAATTGAATTCTTTCGAACGAAATATTTATCACGAATTTTCTTATCTGGGTTATTCTTGTGGGATTTTCAAAAACTTTGAAATGAGTCTCCTCAAAAGTGGTGCAACCGATTGCGGCTCAAAATTTTAGAGTATCGAATTAGATAAAGACACTTGTGTATGCCAAGTTTCAACTGAATGTGCACTTTTGACCTGTGTAGCGCGAAAAAATGTAACTTTTTTCGAGTATGGTGAAATTGAATTTTCGCTTCGCAATAATATGATTTAATTCAATATATCACTAAAATATAATCTAATACATAGTTAAAATACCTCATCATAAAACAAAATTATTATTCAATATACTAGGAAAACACGGGATGCGCGTTGTGAGATGAGCTTAGAAGTATGGAAATCTAGAATGAAAAGTATTCTGTCAGCCCAATCCACATATACGGAGCTTGGATTACTTCAAACGTTCAAAAACCTTACCTGCAACTTGTTGATATTGAGGATATTTGATATGAGGATTTTTCAAACTTTCCGATTATTTTCCGGAAAAACCTTCCGCCGAATTTTTCTGAATAACAATCCCAGCCTATTCTGGTATGACAGAAATATGTAGAAAAAGTTGCAAGTCGATAGGTATTTTTTCCTGACCTGTGTGCTGCGCACAAAATTACAAATAAACAAAAAACATACAAACTAAGCCCATTTTTTTCGGTATTTGAAATGGAATCTTCGCTACGCTCATCTAATACTAGGAAAACGCGGGATGCGAGTTGTGAGATGAGCTCACAGAAGTATGGAAATGTAGAATGAAAAATATTCTGTCAGCTCAATTCACATCTACGGGCCTTGGATTACTTCAAACGTTCAAAAACCTCACCTGCAACTTGTTGATATTAATAGTGCTGCAACCTGTTGCATATATACTTTGCAAAACTAATTGATCCAAATATTCAATAAAATGTACACTTTTATTACGTTTTCTTTGTTATTTCTCATCCGATTGTTGCAAAAATCTCTGAAAAGGTGTATAATAGTAATGTTCATATTTGGTGAAAATTTGAAAGCTTTTGAAGAATTCTTGTTTTTCAAGTATTTTTCCTCCGGGTTATTCTTACGAGGATTTTTCAAACTTCACGATTTTTTTCCGGAAAAACCTTTCGATCGATTTTTCTGAATAACAATCCCAGTCTATTATGGTATGACAGAAATGTGTAGAAAAAGTTTCAATTCGATAGGTATTTTTTCCTGACCTGTATGCCGCGCACAAAATAAAAAAAATGAAAAAAAAAAACCTAAAAACCAGGCTCATTTTTTTTCGGTATGCGAAATGGAATCTCCGCTACGCTCATCTAAATACAAATATAATTTGTATGTATATAAAATAATACAAAATACTGAGACGAGTTGTTGAGTGGCTACACTGAACTGTCATTCAGAAGACCAGGGTTCGATTCCCGCCATGGTCGACCATCCTGACTGGGGTTTTTCGTAGTTTCCCTCTGTTGATTAGGTGAATACTGGGATAGTTCCTAAACAACAAGCTACGACCGACTCCTTCCCACTATCCAAAAATGAGATCTTAGTCATCATTACAGTGCGTCGTTGAACCCAATATAAAATGAAACTATCCAAAAATACCTAAAAAATAACCTTTCATCTCTTTATATCATATATCATTCACTGATGCCAATGGATCGTAATTCGTAGTCATCAGTAGTACAGTGCGTTGTTAAACCCAATATAAATATATCATCAAAATATAAATATATTACTGTAATTTAACTATGGTATATTAAAAAATAACCAATTCAGAATTGCAATTCATTCAATTCATTTGAACAAAGTGAATGAATTAAAATGAAATATCTATTTAATAATCACTTTTGGAAATAATGAACTGCAACGGGTAGGCCTAAGCTATACGCACGTAGTAAAATGCCTGATGCCATAGGTTGCTGTTGTTGCTTGTGGTATTATTAGGCCCACTATACTTTTTAGAACTTCTATAACTATAAATTGTTTGAATTTGAAATAACAATTTATATGCAATTCATCTTTATAGGCTCTCACAGGGACTATTCCCATTTAGGCTATAACCACATTCATACTAGTCAAATAATTGATTAAGCTTTCAAATGATTCAATATGCAATTCGAATATATTTCAGTATGTTATAATTAAAATACACTTTATTATATTCAATTGGCATACAATTCAATATATAATACAAATCTAATTTTTATAAATTTAAAATAATCAAAATATAAATATATAATTGTAATTTAATTATGGGGTAATCAAATTATAGATTATAAATTATAAATTGCAATTCATTCGATTAATATGATCAAAGTGAATGAATGACCCTTACCGTCTCAAGATACATTAGAAAAGCTTTTGCTCTGTCAATCTTACTTTTAAATTATAATCTTCGCACTTTTCGTAATTCTTTTCACGGATTTCTTCTATTTTCACACGGATAATTTTTAGTAATGTTCATTTTCAAATTACAAATAGTGTTTCATTGACTTATTCAATTTTAATTTCTAGTAGTATGTAAGCTTTGTCTGTGTTTTTCTTTTTTTTTTCTTGAGCACTGCACAGGTCGCAGGGGTTGACTGATCGACACGAAACTTTTTCTGTACAAGCAAATTATCCAACTTAGAACTATATAGTTTTTGGAATGAATCGGTTGGACCAATTTTGAGAAATACCATCTTAAAGTTTCTAAAAACCCCATATGATTAGGCCAGGCAAGAAAATTTGAAAAATAAAATCTCTAAAAAAAAATCTCCGAGTGTGTACACATGAATGATACACATTATCACAATTATGTATGCAATTCTGACGAGCTGCTTTAGAGAAAATAATTTAATGAACGGTTTTTATTCATCAATTGCATATAAATAATAGCAGAATTACAACGCATATTACCATTATTAAACTCTCTTTATTAACTACTTGAGCTAGTTCAATTTACAACAATATGGTATACATTGATTTTATAAATATCACAATAAGAACAGTTTACATAATCATTTATTATGAGTAGGCCTATATAACTACTGCAGTAATGCTGTGTTTGCCTAGTTCAAAGGATTGGAAGTTTTCGACACGATACACAAATCATAGAGGGAGACTCACTCAAGTGTTTGTAGTTTTGACCAAAGAATACTCTGGCTTGTAAATGTTTGTATTTCAAACTCTAACATAACAACAGGTAGTGGTATACGAAATTAACAAATCAAATACATTCGCGCGCCGGCTTACCTCTAGGCCCGGGATTGCACCCCCGAAAATGTACCGAATACAACCGAGTACACCCGAATCACCAATGTGGCCGTGCTTCGGACAGATGACAACAAAAGAGATTAATATTTTGCCGAAGTATTTGAAAGATAATTAGTTTTTATTTGTTTCAAGACGTATGATAACAATAAAATAGCTTGGTGAAAGCTACAAGGAATATGAAGAGAAGAAATGCCGAGTGTGGTAAGCTCAGGAGGCCCTTGAAGCGAAACAAAATTACTGAAGGAATTTACGGAAGGTAAGATCGGTCGCCATATGTTTATCAAAATGGCTGTCTTGTTGAGAAAAAATAATACAATGAAATTGAAATTAGCATAATTATTCCAATTTTCATTATAAGTAAACAGCTCTTCATTCAACAGCTGCTATGATTAGTTATTCTCAAGTCAAGCATCATTGTATGACTTCTAGTTTCAGTCTTTACTGATACATGTCATTTGCTACTTGCTCTTGACATTAGGCCCCTAGGTCCTTACCCCTACCCCTAGGCCTAGTCATTGCTTGATGAGCCTATCCATTGAGTTCGCTTATCATGCTGGTGTTCTACACTAATATGAATTTGATGTATGCCTACCTAATTTTCCCCTGTATCATATTCTGTGCCTTGGTGTGTCCAATGTGAATTGGCAGGCATTTTAGGTTACCTATGATTGGTCTAGGCCTATGCCTAGGAACTGAATAAGAATGCACAATAGGCCTAGTCATTACAGCCTACTTCTTTACTCAATGGCCTAGTCTATTGATGCGGCAACATCAAGTTTGTGGCGACGGGTCTATGCCGAGTCAAGGCCCCAGTCTTTTAAAACATCATATTTATATAACACAAATAGGCCTATGCTGACCTATGCTCTTGACTACTGTTAACATGTTCAAATAAGAATGAGAAACATGTTCTGCCTGTCGGCCTGCCTCTTCTGTTTCCTATTCATATGAAATTGATCATGTTGATTTTGAAATAGAATGACGTCGACAAATTTTACATACATTTTTCTCAATAGGCCTACAATGATATTTGCATTTTTTCTTGTAGGCCTAGATTCAGTGGATGGTGTAATGAATTTTGTATTTGACCTAGGTACCATAATATGCGGGCAAAAACAACTTGTGGCAGCATTGTATGCATCTTACAATTGCCACTTGACATTTATCATTGTTATAAATTAAGAAAATGATCAGCAAGCAATGATGCCATTTTTTTTTGGCTTGGATTTGATTTTGGTGGGCTGGACACTACTATTGATTATAGGGACTACGGCATTATGACTACGGTCTTCTCGACAATGTAAAACCATAATTAATTACCGGTAGTTATTTCAGTTGAAGCATTGATTTTGGTTGTAGGAAGCCCAGGATTCCATAAAATGGCATATTATTTTTCAATTAAATTTCAGTGCTGGCCTTACATATTATTTATGTGTCTGTTACAGTAATACGCTTCTTTACCTGAAGTTCTTTATGCTATGGGCTCTCGTTATTCTTGCCGACTTCATTTTGGAATTCCGCTTTGAATTCCTGTGGCCATTTTGGCTTCTGCTTCGAAGTGTGTACGATTCCTTCAAATATCAAGGCTTGGTAAGTACTCCCTGATAACTTAATATCTTTGCTTGATCATGTCCTCAAAGTACCGTCATACATTTTTATGAACCTGTTATGAATGTATTTTACTAGCTCAGTCTGAAAATCATTTGGAAATTGGAAGTCAGGTAGGCCTATTCATGTATGTTTTGACGGTCCTAAGTGAACACTCAACGTAGGCCTATCTATTGCATCTCTTCAATTTCATGAATGAATGAAGAGGAGAGTATAATTTATGTTAAAAATAGTGAAGTAATTTTATTGAATATAAAATACAATCACGTAAATGTTGTTCTCATCTCTAGGCCCTATATATTCATGCCAGGGTTGCCAAACGATATCGAAATGTGCCGTATCGAAAATCAATCGAAAAATATCAAAATATTAGAAATTCTATTCGATATCGAATCGAAATGATGATATATCGAGTAACAATAAAAAATATTGATTTTTCCAAGGTCCCGAGATCGTATTTTTCTTAGTTGTCTGTAATCACTTTGTGACACTTAGTGACGTTCGTTCGACACTGACACTTCGATCGTCCACTGTCAACTAAGAACCGGTCACAGAATAGTAACTCTTGGTTGTTAGTGTTGAGCGCAAGGAAAACAAGTGATCGCTAAGACAGAATATGCAGAGATATGGAGTGCAAATAACCCCGTTGTTGAAGCGCCGTGATACAACACAATTAATTAATTCAGTTCAGTAGTGTTCATAATATTCGACAAGGCAGTTTATGTTAACAGTATCAGTTCTCCACTTGATCAGTAACTAGTGATTACATCGGTCCTGAGGTTTGAGGACCGAGTACCAGTTTGTGATATTTCACATCTAAGGTTATGGACTTGACACGACTGTCACTGCAAGTGAGTTCCTCTCTCCTTCTCTTTCTCATAAGGGACTAGGATTTTTCTGATCTCTGTTCTCTCTTTCATTATTATGAAAGAGATTTAGAGATAGAATTCATGAAAATATTGAGCGATGACGATAAGAAAATCATCATTATTGCTTTTATATTATTATCAGTCACACGTATGTGAATATCTTGAGACAGACAATTGTGTTTTCTTATATAACAAATTTTTCGATACTGTCGGTAATTGCATTACGTAATGAATATTTACATAGTAGAGTCATGAGTTTATTGATGACTTATTCTGGGTAGTTTTCAATTTTTTTCATCTAATTTGTCTTTTGAAAGTAATATGTGTGTTTCCTGATCACATAATGATACAATAATATTGTTCCGATCTGAAGTAAACCATTGAGAGCTTATCAGAGCTCTGACCACGGTCGTTCTGACCATCCACATTGCCTAATGCACTGTGAGGGTATTGAAGTGGGGTAGGAGAGAGAGAAAACAATATGTGAGTCGGCTGTATAAAAACTTGAAAAACGTTTTCACCATTCCAATTTTTTTCAGTTGTGATTTTAATAACCGGGGTCATATTGATGAGAATATTAACCATTTGATTAAGTGAACAGCGGACTACGGTACTTTTTATGTGTTTCTTGGAGTCCTCCTGGCTGAATGCTAGGCCTATATGAATACGACTATCCAAGCTTGCATCACTCATACCGTCAAGTGACTAATTGATACCGACATTTCAATACTTTTTTTAGATAGGCCTATGAAGAGTTTGGTGATGATTTGATGAACGTAACATAAATTTATGATTTATATTCCGGCATTAGGATTTAGGTCGACCCGAAGCAAAAAAATCTTACAATTTTCAATATGATTTTTCACATCGCAATATCCATGCTAAGGAGATGCGGCAATCTCCTCCAATCCCCCCCCCCCTCAGAAATAACTGCCAGCAGATGAAAAGACCAGTCCTGGTAACAGAGGACCGCGAGTGCAAACACACAAGACGATATGGCCAATCTGCCGTGACGCAAGACTGGCAGCCCGTGCTGTTAATTTATTCTATATCGAATTCACTTTCGATATCGAATTAATCAAAAATCGTGTGATTGCTTTCGATATCGAACTGAAACCTTGATATCGATTGGCAACCCTAATTTGTGCACAAATTGATCATTTAAGATATGACAGTTGGGTTAAATGTTCACTTACACCATTCACAACATACAGATTTAGACATAAGGCCCCAGACCATTGGGTCAAGGATAATTCTAAGTGATTGTCGACTTGAGCATTTGTTTATCAAAAGATAGTAGGGCCTAGCTACAAATTCCCAAGTCTATAAATTGAATTTACTGGTAGGCATACTACTATTGAATGTGTGTAATAAAATTGTGTCTCTGTTTCAGGCCTTCTCAGTCTTTTTTGTTTGTATTGCTCTCACATCCGATATGATTTGTTTCTTCTTCATACCAGTCCATTGGCTATTCTTTGCAGCAAGTACGTACGTCTGGGTACAATATGTTTGGCATACAGGTAAGCTAAGATGTTTCCATTATTAGCGGTTTCATATGAGGTATATCAGTTTCATTGATCGATGGCAGCACCTATACAAACGAATGTCTTGCAGGAGGCTCTATCATATGAATTCAGTATTGGAGAAGTTACTTTCTTAATTAAGTAACTTTTGTAAAAGTCAAGTAAAGGCCCGTTTTCATGACTCGCGGCAGGCGTTTTTTTTCCTGGCAAGTAGTGAACATTAAAAATTAGCGTCCTCCCACTCTTCGGAGAGTCTTGGTTCCAAATCAGCTTCCTTACTTTTTGGAATAGTCCGTTTGCCTTTGCCATATTCTCTTATTCACTTCTAGCTCTACTTTTGCCGTATCACTTACTAGACTTCCCAAGTATGAGAACTCTTCTACTTCTTCCAGTTTTTGACCTTGCATCTGTACTTTTTCTTCAATCTTTCTCTGCTCATCACCATTGCTTTGCTCTTTTCCGCACTAATTCTCATCCCAAACACCTCGGCCATTTTTTCCCATCTTTCTACTTTCTCTTGCACCTCTTCTCTACTGTCTCCCCATACCAAGAAATCATCAGCATATATCACTGTCTTTGACCCTGGACCTTCCATCTCTGGTTCTACTTTTCTGATCACTCATCCATCACCATTTCAAACAACACTGCCGTGCCTAACTTCACTCTTGGCCTCAAACCACGCCGTCCTGCCTCAATTTGTTCAAGTATAGTGCATAGTATTATTGAACGACACCCTTCGTAGCTAGGAAAACTGAGGCATCATGTTAGAAATTTAAGTTATCGTTGGGCGTGGGTTCGAGTCCCGCCTAACGCTCGAATGTTGAACAAACCTCAACTTTCGTGAAGCGATACTTGCTCCTGATTGGTCAGTGGTCTGCTGCCTCGCGACTTTGAGCCGCCATGACGCGCGACATGGTATCGGCATCGCGCGATATGAGAATCGCGTGCATGGAAATCCAGCTTTAGGCATGGGTTTCTGTAAAGGTCTCTTAGCATAACTTTACTTTTCATTATCACCCGCTCATTCGTACTGCCATATAATCCAACTGTTGGTGGGGTGTCTGAACAATCAGTAATCTTATTATTTACAAAATATTGGGTCAATATATTGGGATATTGGGTGTGAAAAAATAAAATACCCCAACCGCCTATGCTCATCTAAATATCAACGCACTGGAGCATTATAAAGTGCACAGTGCATAGTTTTTTCCCATGCATATTACATGTTTTGATACTTTTAAACATACTTGGGGGTGTTGCCCCTTTTTGATGAAGACGACATCAGAGCTTTATTTGCTTTATTTAATTTGAAAAAGTCACCATGAATGTCCTCCGCACTTGACGTAAACATGTCTTTATAATTCACCCATGGCAGTTCGTTAACATCACTTTCTTTACCCCCTGACATCGCTTTACACATTTATCTTTACCGTATGCTACTCTCCTCAAGTCAAAATTGGAACGATCTTTCCAAGTCAACAACTTGATACACAGTTGATAACTACTGCACTTATTTGTACACAAAATCAGCTGACAAACTTCCCCGAGTGACAGTGTTAGGCGTCCGATGCATCATCGCTACTTCTGTTCTAAGAAAGTTGGGGGGGGGGAGAGCAATTGACATTTGACTATCAACGATTGGCTGTTCCAAGGAAGCAATATCAGGTCACGATATATTTTCGTCTTGCAACCTGTCGAGGTGGACAAAATACTGAAATACTGAAATATACAAATACTGAAATGCCAAATAACACATCAAATACGTGAGCAGTGTTTGACGATGACGTCATTTGAAGTAACATCCAATTAATTTTAATTTTTGTAAACGATACGCCTACCGGTACTTTCAAAAGTAGCGTGTAAAAATTGAATGTAAGCTCTATTTAATGAAGTTAACGAAGTTGAAGTTACTGAAAAGTTACTAAAAAAGTAATGCCATACTATTTAAACCAGTCCAAAACCTCATGTAAAGTTCTTTATTGTTGTTGATTGTTCACGTGACTTGTCGGGAAGCAGAAAACGTGTGATATGAATCAGGCTTAGAAGCTACATTTTAGATTCAACAAGCTTCTGTTCTACTTTTCAGAGAAAGGTATCTGCCTACCGACCATCGTTCTATGGCTGCTGTTCGTATACATTGAAGCTGCAGTTCGACTACGAGACATACGACACGTTCCTTTTCACCTTGATTTATGTCGGCCATTTGCAGCACACTGGTGAGTTGAGCTAGTGGTTAGCCTCAGTTGATTGCTAACCAATGTTGATCAAATGAGTTTAATATCAGCTAAAAAAGATTGCTGTTTCAATAGGGGCTTGGCAAGATCAGGTTTTTATTCTCTGTTGGAATTTTAGGCCTACTAATTATTAAGCCTAGGCCTAGGCCTACATGGTTTTCTAATATTTTCTTCATGAAAAATTTACCATTGAAAAATACTTTTTTCATTTGACTCGTTCTTGAAGTTTCAACGTAGGCCTATACTTTAATAGGCATCATTGTCTAATCTTATTTAGAAAATAAATTAAATATGTAAATATGTACCGGTAATAACATTGATGGCATGTATTGTGTCACCTAGATATCCAAACATTCAAGTCATCCCCAGTAACTATACCGGTACGGCAAAAAGTTCCCATCAGGGTGATTTTTTGTGAAAATATCGTGAATGTTTTTTATAGATCGACATAATTTTAGAAGGTACTTCTCTACACACTGTGAAGCAGTTTCACAACAGTACGTTCATCCAGAAAGCTACTACGGTTGTTTATGCTTTAATTGACACTGAAAATGGTCACAAAACATGCATCTCGTACCATATTCACGGTTTGATTACTTCAGGAGATGTTTTATCGTGTATGGTATGGATGTGTTTGTAAAACAACTGCCTTTGGGCTAAACTAAAAATGAAAAGTTCAGTTCAACCTATGCGCTCGGCATACAAGATCAGGGAAAATCACACCATTTTTCACATTGTAAATCAAGGTGACAGAAACTATTTATTTGTTTCAAAATGGTTACCTACTTATAAGAATGGGATTGATTTAATTTATCTGATAGAGGAAGGTTTACTCGACCAATGTATCAATTGCCATCTTCGTGCCAACTATCTAGCCTACTGCTTTTCGTGTATGTAACGGTTTATCATATTTTCCAACTACCGGTATTTTCCAAAAGTTTCTTGGAATCATCAACTTTTTTCCATTTAAAAATTGTAATACCGATATACTATTTTAGCATTGATACTTTGATAAATTGAAGAAAATGTGATACGCTTTTGTGGGTGGGTTCCCCTTAATACACATATAAATGTCCATTACATACTTGACACATTCATGTATTTTCTCCATGTCAAGTACATTATGAGTACATGCTGTTCATATGTGTGTGTAATAACATGTCTATGGATCACTTGCTATCGATAGTAGCTTTCTTCACCTGCCACATATCTCCAAATATCTATAATAATTACTATATATTATATTTTAAACTTGTAGGCATCGCGTATTACATCAATTACTTTATCATTGCTATCAAGTGTCAACACATTTGTAGACTTACAATTGAAGAATTTTTCATCATTAGGTCTGAATTGTGTTTAATAATTGAGCCTTACAGGTAATTATGAAGACAAATTGTTTTGAAGTTCATTGCAATATTAATTAGTGTGTGTTTTACAGAATATTTTCCAGACATTTAAAAAATGTGGATACAAAAATATTCAGTGATTTAAAATCTGTCTTAAAGTGATGCAAACATTCAACTTTGAGCTATCTACAAGAATATCTTACTCTTATTCAGTTCAAACTTCAAAATACTTTGTCTAATAAGCCATTAACATCAGACTCGGCAAATGACCAATTCGTATAATTCATAATTATCCTGGCAATAGAGTGAAAATGCACGAGCAGAACAACCTAATTCAATAATGTGTTGGGAAATGTAGGCTATACAGTAGGCCTAGACCTACTTACTGAAATTTTTCTCAGAATACTTTTATAGACAATGATTAAAGTATCTCCATATACACTGATTACTGACGGTGGTTCTTTTCTGATTTGCAGCATCGGCTATCCAGTAGTAACTCTGGGCTTTGGATTCAAAAGCTATGTAGGATATAGAATGCGACAGGTAAGATCGTAAAATCCCATCATTTTATCTAGGGCTGCCATTTGATATTGAATATTTCGATCGATTTTTGATATCAGGTTTTGATTGATATCAAAATGAATTCTTTTTTTTATTATTATTATTTCGGTATCGAAAGTGGGTTTGGTATTGAATAAATGAACAGGCGGCTGTCAGTTGTGTATTGGATTGGCCATCTTGCCAGCAAGTGTATGTTTATACTCTAACCCATCTTTGCCTGTGTGGTTCTCGTCCAAGACCAGGACGTTAGTCTTTGTTGACGTCATAGTGTAACGGTCGAGACACAGGCAGATCCTCATTGCACGTCACAAAATAATTACAGAATCTGACTAAAAAAACATGATTTAGACCTAAAAAAATTATGTCAAATTCAATCGTTATTCGATGTGATATCGAACAGAATTTTATATATTTTACAGCGATTTCCAGTATAGCACATTTGGGTATCGCTTGCATTTTCTTGATCGAATGGTAACGCTATTTTTATTGGAATATACCGTAGGTTGCCAGTGATTCATATTTGCCTCACTTGAAGAAAAACAAGAACATTATATAGAGGACATCATTCTGCACAGCTTAATGAAGTTGAAATAAAAATGGCTAGGATAGGTCCTAGTTTTTCATTTCCAAACAATCTGTCTACATAGTGTGGCCTAACTAGAGCATTATTCAACTGAGGTTTAGTTATCCTTTTAGTGCTATTTATTTATTTTATTTTATTTATTTCATGGTTTGTCAACATGAGAAAATATGCATAAACCAACCAGAAGGTCAAGAGATGAAAAATCAGAAAAATCACAATCATATATGAAAACAAAACAAAATTATATCAAATGAAGAATTCCTCCAAACTGTAGAAAGAGTTCTCTAATAAATATTCTTTTAATGCCCTTTTGAATTTTTCCTTCTCCAAACACTGTATTGCATATGGTAGATGGCTGAAGAGTCTCCTACCAACTTTCTATTCCATATAACTTATATTCATATAATATAACTAGGCCTATTTTATTTTTAAAGTGTTGTTGTAAAATTGTAATTTCATTACTCGTTTCCAGAGAAAGCAAAAAGACGTATCAAAAGAGAATGAGTTTTACATACAGTTGCTACTACAAGCATTGCCATTAGAACAGCAACAACAACAACAGACGCCGGCGCAACCGGCAACACAAACACAGCCATGTCTCAATCCGAGTCCGGAGAAGTCTAGAGGTATGTTTTGTACGACATGCAAGCTGCTATTCTGGAAATCTATAAAATGGCTCGTTCTTCAGTACATTTAGACATTTGCGGAAGTAGTTTATCCTACACTTGAATTGTTTTATGGACTCTAACAACTCGTGCGGTCTGTCGTCGCCGCGCATTCATAGTTATACATTGCCATTTCCGGCAGAAAACTACTGATTCTATTTAATTACCAATATGTCATTGAAAAGGAAGTTATTCAGGGAAGAGTACTATAAATATTTTTTTTGAAGTTCATGCTAGTAATTAATATTAAGGAAGCTAAAAATATTCAGAGTTCCACTTTATACATCGTATTTATCAAGAGACCGGGTAGAGATAATTTAAAGAAATTGAAAAGTTGTGACCTCAATTTAATAATTTCTAAGAGGGAACCCAGCCGGGAAATTGTTGGAAAAGTGGTCCCACTTGAAAATGTTGAAAACAGAGTGTTAATTTTCATAATTTTGTGTGTCGCCATCCATGATCTGTGCGCTGTTATATTTTGTGGCGATTATTCACAGTAGGCCTACTTCGAGTTTGTCGAAGTGGTAGCTAGCTTGTTTGAAACTATCTCCCCCTAAAGAACCATAAACAAAACAATGTAAAGAAGAAACTACTTGTTTTGATGTGAATTTTCAACTAAATATTTCTTAAAATCTCTCACGAGTCAGCTGAAATCCTTCATTATCATGTTCCAATTTTCAAATGTTCACACAGTTTATTGAATTGCTTGAGTTCATTAATATTTTAACCAATGTTTTTGGTAACTTTCAGCAAATGGCACAATTCCATCGGAAGCAGTAATCTCAAATGGGTCTGCGCACCACACGGCGTCCACACCACAGACATCCACAAGTAAAAACAGCCACAGAAAGACTCTCGACAAGAAAGACTCGGCGGCCGCCACCTCGGACAGTACAGCGGCCGCCGTCATAGAGAGCAAAGCTGCCAAATACGCTCAAACTAACGGCTCAAGCACCATTCACACAGACCTCGAGAGTTACATCGAGAAAGTCGGGTACGATTCGCCGCGTTTGTCTTATAATCCTACAATACTGCCATCAGTAACTAAGGCTTTGAGCTTTCATTTTGATTGCTTACTACGGTTCAAAATACTACCTAATTTTAATTTATGTTGTTTCTGAAAGAAAAGATGAGGCTCGTGAAATAATAGCTGATAGTGATAACGTTGATTTATTTAATTGGAAACAAATCGGTGTGGGACTGGGATAAAAACATACTCTTTTCGATGGTGCTTCACAACCTCACCTACAATTGGGTTGACATAAGATACATAACATACGAATCAACATGTGATGCAACATATATGTGTTTTTATTGTTTGGATTAATGGCTTTGTTGAGATGATGAAAATATAATAATTATACTATCTGTATTGCTTGATCAGGTAAAAAGCTGAGGTTGGTAAAGGCTAGCTGTAAGAAGAGAAGAGAGGATGAATTGAATATTTTTATGGTGTTTGTTATTATTTAGGGTATACAGTCGGCCCCACATAAAACAAACTCGGTTTTAACGAAATTTCGGTTATTAAAAATTGATTACCATTCCTCTTCAAATCTCCTATCCTTCAATGCTAAATAAAGAGCTATAACGAAGTAATTTATATTTCAAAATTACGAATTTTTTGTCTCTTTTAGCATATGTTTCCCATTATTTTCAGCTATTTTCAACAAAATATTCGAAAATCGGAACATTTTGTTGTAAATTCATTTTCAGGTTACATTTATTTTGAATGGTCAGTACATCGTAGCAGCGTTGCTATGGTGACGCGTACAAAAGCACGCGGTTGTAACAACACCAGTTGCACTCCCCACCCCCCTCGCACCGTGGAAATACCCAAACATTCTTAGCATTCAGTAACATCAAGCGGTCGGTCGTACCGTAATTATGTCGACTACTACAGATGGTGACATCTTCAATGACTTTCTTTATCTATTTTTTTGTTTACATTCCTTAGTTTCCATTCCTGATTGTGTCCTGTGACCTAGGAAATGAAACACAAGAAGTGGGGAGTGGTGGTGTCATATATGATAGCAGATGATGAGTTCTTTATGAAAGGACATTGTTGTTTTCCATTACTTTCTATAAACATACCAAGTGATGTACCATATGATGATATCATAGCAGCATATGTCACCCAATACAGTACTATTCGAAGTCGTAAATGTATCTTTTTCTCTGACATTCAAGTGTTGTTATGAAAAAAAGCAATAAATCAAGAAATTCTGTTTTTACGAACAGATTTTCATTCCCCTTGAAATTCGTTATATGCGGGCCCGACTGCTGTAAAGTGGGAATATAAATAATTTGAAACCTTGTACATATTAGACAAACGTAAATCGATTCTATGAAAATATTCCTTCGTGAAAACGTTATTCGAAGTACTGTGAAACCTTGATGCATCGTTCTCGGATATATCGTTTTCCTGGATGTATCATTCATTTTTGCTAGCCCCACTCCCATATAATCAATGCTAAATTTTCCTGGATGGATAGTTTTATTTTTCTGGTCCCTTGAGAAACGATGGATAGAGATTTCACTGTAGAACACTATTTTGTCAGGTCACTAATTTGAAAATATTGTAACATGCGTACTCTCTCGACTCGTTTGACAGGTCGGTGAACGACTTCGACGAAAACGAGGTGCAAAACGACAAGAGTGTGAAGGGCTGCAACGTTCAGTCCCAACAGCCGTTGAAGGTAAACGCGGCTCACAAGTGGAGCAACAATCAGGCGCGCGAGAACGCTGTAAACACTCAGCGCGAGCGCCGGAACAAGGCCAACAAGGAGGCGCAGCACGAGAACAAAGACTCGCACCATCACGGCCACCACGGCAACAACAGTCAACAGTCTGCGCAGAATCACAGTAACAAAGACAGTGACCAATGTATAAGGTGAGCGAGCGAGCGAGACAACACTGGCACTATCTAGTACTGTCGCACAGTTTGTGTAAAACAAGCCACTACTGTAATAATATACTCCTTTCTATAATCCCTAACCCTAATCCTATTCTATAACCTATCGACTCGTACAAACTTTTGGCTCCGCAGCTCTTATAGTTCTCGAGTTACGCCATGTAGAAAACGTCAAATTTGGCACGCTTTGCGCCGTTCCAAAGTTTGCTACTTCTAAACCGTTCAACGTGGAGACATTTTTTCTTCTTCTACAATCAAGCTCTGATTTGTTTAATTGATTTATTGTTCACGTTTTTTAATTAATGGCATCAGATTTGATACTATTCTGTGTAATGGACGTCGAGATATCTGTGTTTGCATTTTTTGGTTTCACCCCACATAAAAAAGGTGTGTTTAAAAAAAAACGAAAAACAATTCATCAAATTGTATGCATATTCAACACATGGAAAGTTATACTAGAAAGTGGTAAAATGGTGGTATAAGGAGATATAACAGGGTCACTCTATGATTGTGTGAAAATATTGATATTTTGACTAGATCCTTGCAGTTCTAATAGGCCTAATCATTCTTCTGAGTTTTGAATCTTGGCAACTCATATTGAGAGCTTTTATAGACAATCATAGCATGACCCTGTTATATCTCCTGATACCATCATTTTACCACTTTCTGCACGTAAAATCATTGATCTGTCACGAAATTATAACCACCACCAAAAGAGAAATTGGCCCAAACCTTGATCGTCATAAGAATGCATCACCTCATTACTCTGTTTATACACCAATAATTGTATGTTATTTCAAAGCTTATAAAATTCAAATTATTAAAGGGTCGACTACCATTTTTTAAAAAGCAACAATTGTGGCAATGAATTTATCTCCACAAGATTTATCTCAACGTGAAAAATCACTTTCTCAAGCAATTTTGCTGGTTACTTTATATTTTGTACTCAACCAATCACACCATGTTATTATCCCTGTCACCGTTCAGTTGTCCCCGGTGTTCCAGGCTGGAGGCGGACGTGAAGCGACTGAAGATCGACCTTCAGGCCAGCCGACAGACAGAGCAAGATTTGCGTTCGCAAGTCAACTCCCTGATCTGTGGCGAGAAGAGCGTCAAAACAGAGCTGTTGCAGTTCCAGCAGGACAACGATGATCTGCAGTCCAAGTGAGTGTGGCTAACAGCCTCAGTGACTTTGAGTGAAGCAGAATTGGCCAATATACCGGTATTATTAGTTATTAGTGGTACAATGTTTAAATAGGCCTAAATTGAGGATACTGGTGCCAGTCTAGAGCAATGGCCTAGTGGTGTCGTGATGGCGGGGGAGGAGGGAACACAGCTGTGTAGACCTACGCATCATGACGCCAGTGTTGGGACTATCAATCGAACCCGTGCACGACCGCGGGTGTCGAGTTTCCAAGAACGTAATTACAATAACACCACCTACATGGGATTTTTAGCCTACCTGGGGTAACACAGGTAAGCTAAATAACTCCATGCAGGTGGTATTATTGTCTCAAGGGTAGGAAATGAACATGAGTGGGATTTTTCAAAAGGTTTTCGAGATTGTAGAGTGAGGTTGACGTCACATCTTGTAACACGTAAAAATGACCATGTTTCGATAGTTTACGATTTTCATCAAAACTTCGGTTATCAGTCAAATTTGCGCGTTCTTCGCAAATTGTTGATATTTAGAATATTTTGCTGTAAAACACTTTTTTGCATCATCATGACACATACAGAAAACACCCAAAAATTATTATGAACATGTTTTCAAGTTTCATTACGTATTTTCTAAGAATAGTGTTGAGATGTCAAAACGAAAACATAACGAACAGACTCTCGCAAAAAAAGTGGAGCTATTGCGAGAAATAGATGAGAAGGAATTGCCCAAAGGTAAACTTGCAATTGAATATGGAATACCAAATTCTACATTGTTGACAATTTTGACAAACAAGGACAAGTGTGAGCGCTATTTCATTTATAGCAGCGCGTCTGATAAAAGAAAAGTCTCCCTAAAGCTGCATGAACCTGTAGTCAGGAGAATATTAGACAGGCCTAGTGATCATCAATATTAAATCATGTTATAAAACAATGCATTTAGGCTATACCAACTGCCAAGTGTGACAGAAGTGTATCATATGGCCATCTCGCGTCAACAGCGTGCTCACTGCTCAGTACGCATGACCATTGAGGCACCTCAAAATGGTTTCTCACTATGCACGTATGAACCCATGGCACGGCTTTTCTCGCGCACAATATGAAAGCAACAAAATTCTAAATGAGAAAATTGAGATTTCATTTTTTTTTCGATTTGAATTTTTATAAATCAAAATCAATTTTTTGGGGTCCTTTGAGTTTCGGACTGACGAGGATTTACTGTATGTATATAAGATTGACGTTTTAGCTCCTGCTTTAGTTGCTGTAGAAACAAGTGTGTGGATCTTATTCGTTTATTTGGTTTTAAAAATGTACAAAGAGACCATTTTCTTGATTTACGAGTTCCTCTAACATCTCTGTTGTTTCAGGTTGCACGGTCTAGTAACGTCCCGCCAGATGGACAAGCAGGCGATCACACAGCTAGAGCGCCGCTTACAGGACGAGCGCCGCATGAGGGGGCTGTGTGAAGCTCAGCTTGCGACCGAACGCAAGTCCAAGAAGGCAGAGGAGGCAGCGGCGGCCAGGGCATTGGCAATTGCGGCAGCAGCCAAACAGTAAGCTCGTTTACTCTCGTCAAGAACTTGGAAATAATCAAACGATAAGGACTCTACCTGATGGCTTAGACTGTAGCAACCCGTAGAAATACCGTGTCCCAATGAATATACATTTTTTCTTGAAGCATTGTGGTACCTTAATTTTTAGGGTTCTTCGTAGTGCTGGATAATTACCGTATTGTCCCGAATATAAGCCGACCCCGAATATAAGCCGACCCCCCAAACTTTTGGATCAGTAATTGAAAAAAGAGTTTCTCTCTTTTTCCACGTAAATCATCGGTCTTCCTGGGTAGAATTTAGTCAATTTCATATTGCGTGCAGGAGAAAGCTATGTCACCGGCCGAAACTACTTGTGAGAAACCGGTGAGAGGTGCCTCAAGTGATTGTCATACGCCCGGTTTCTATTGGCGCTCGACCGTCTCGAGTCGTACAAACAAAAGTCTCGTGCTCGTCAAGGTTAAACCACAACGTCACGCAGTAGCAAGTGCCGCGTAGTAGACTAGTAGGATGACAGACGCCATGCAGCAAACAGCTCCGTGCTTATGTTTATAAGTGCGTGTCAAATAAAAATGATGGAAATTGAGAAAATAATGCTTCTTCATGATAAAACATTTATTAAATGTGTTTTTAGTGGAATATCTTGCAGTTTCTAGTCGATTCCGTTGATATTAGTGTGCAGATGGATTACGCCCAATTAAAATGAGCAAAAAACATATTTTTGACCGATTATAGGCCGAGATTCGCATATAAGCCGAGGGTGACTTTTGGGCTTGAAATTTTGAGAAAAACCCTCGGCTTATATTCGGGACAATACGGTATTATGGGAATATATCGAATTTAGGTTTGCCATTAGATGATTACATTATGCCATAGTTAATTCTGTATTATAATTTAGTTGATGATGTTCTATGAAAGGTAGAAGTCAACAGTGTGTTAACTTTGTTGTATCCTCAGGGCTGAGTGCACAGAAAGCTGTCGACTGCGTCGCCGCGACCTTGAGTCCGAGGTGAAGCAACTGCGCCGCGAGCTCAAAGTCAAGGAAGAGCGACAGGCTGCGTGCGAGAGAGAGGTACAACCAATTGTTCATTACCCATTAGTAACTGATTTAGTAGACCTGCAGTACTGGATTATTGCTCAATCAAGTTGAAATATTGTATGTACAGTAACTTGCTTTGATGATTACGACTAACGATACCACCTACTATCGATTGTCAGACATCGGAGCAGCAATCAATCTGCATGAGCCAGTAATAAAGCTATTACCGGTATTATTCATTTGATTCTTTGACAATATTTTAAAACTTTGTTCAAAACACCAGGTTCAGTCTTGAGTGTAACCCAATTTGCTATTGCTATTAATGACATTGCAAATTGTATCCCTGCCACCGTAACGTAATATTTATTTGTTGACGATTTCGCAATTTTTGTAAGTCAGCGAGATTAACAACAGCAGCATGACAAATTCAATCAACCATTAAAAACCTTGATAAATGATCTGAAGAGATGGGTTTTAATTTTCAATACCATAGACAAAGTGCATGCACTTCTCCCATCTCCCGTCATGACATCCACGGAGTTTGAAATGAAGTAACTAGGAAAACGCCATATATGCGTTGTTAGACGAGCAGATAGTAATAGTATGTTGAACCTTTTGCCTACATTTGCCAACTGGGTGACATTTAAGTTATAAATGGGTAAAAACTGCTTCGAGTGGTACCAATTCAGCACTTTTTATGTTTTTTCTTCTAAATGGCTGACCCGATCAAGCTGAAAGTTTCCAGAAATGTGTATCAGAATGTAATTCGACCAATTTCAACTTCACGCAAAATTTCATTTTTTGGAGAGTAAAAATATTTTCTTTTTTTTCCGCTGTGTTATTCTAATGAGTATTTTTGAAATTTCTAAAATTCATAAAAATAAAAGTTATTTATTACCCGATAATGCCACAAAACTATACAGATCTAAGTTAGATGAGGAACCATAATGAAAAAAAGGTTGAAGTTGATAGCTGTAGCCGTTTGACCTGTGGAGAACCGACAAAAAAACATAGAAAACAACAACAAAAAAACATAAAAACGAACACCAATTATTTTTAGTATGTCGAATTGAATCCTCGCTAAAGCTCGTCTAAAAAGTAGAGCCCACCACGAAATCCAACGAAATCAACCAGAATGGGGGGCAATTAACGTCACTTAGATAATTATTAATTACTGTATCACAACTTTTAGAGTTTTTTGAAGTCAAAAGTCTTGAAACGACCTAGAGTTGTCGCTTCAAATGGCCTCACTAATTCGTTCTTAGCCTTATTGGGAAACAATAATTACTGTATGTATAGGCTATATCAAGATTTCAATGTTGATGAAAAAAAAATTCCAAAATTTTTTTCAAGTAAGTGACCTGTGGCAACTGCTATTTTGTTTTGTAACTTTTGATGAGAGTTTATAAAGCTGTGGATATCCAGTCAATGGCTGTGATCCAGACCTGAGTGATCTTATTGGTTGACACATCACCAATGAGATACTGATGAGTGATGAGTGATTATTCAAAGGATCAAAACAGCGTAAAATTCTACAATTTTACCCAAGACCTATCTGTTGGAGACTCGTACCCGAAAGAAATCACGTGAACTCGTACACCCCTATATTTTATGGAAATTAATAAGTGACAATGGTGTGTGAATTGTACATTTGTTTGTGTCAGGTGGCTAGCCTGCGTCAGTACAAGGAGAGCCATAACGAGACAGAGATCTTGATGTCGGCACTGTCCGCCATGCAGGACAAGAACGCACATCTCGAGAACAGTCTGAGCGCGGAGACGAGGATCAAGCTGGACCTGTTCTCCGCCCTCGGCGAGGCCAAGAGACAGCTTCAAATCAGAGAAAGTAAGTAGATAGTCTCTCTTTTACTCTCTCCATTTGTGTGCACAAATAGTGTAGGCTACCTGTTGGTGATCCACTAACAATAAAAAGAGCTTTTTTTTTTAAATTTTCTGATACATTTTTAAATGTGGGCACTAAATATCTAATTTTATGATATTTTGTGTTCACATTCGATTGAAGACTTTGATTTTCAAAGGCTATTCAGTTGAAAAATGAAAAAACATTGCTACCTCTTCCTTTATTGTGTTTCGTTCCTTGAATTCATTCATAAAATTGGTTTATGATTGATGCTTTTTGAAATGTTATGTCAATTAGGTCTTTGTGATTTATTTCTGAGTATTGATAGAATGATTTAGATTTTTGATAGAACTTTAGCTTATGATGTATTTTCACTGTAAATATCAAAAGTTGTGTAAATCGTAGGCCTCGATTTAATAATAAGTACGGTAAGTACCAGTGTAATCCTATGAAATAATTGACGACTAGTGATTGACCCGCCCATAAACGTCACAAAACAGAACATCCAATCAAATGGGCTTTGTCATGTGGGAAATTTCACATTGACCTATCAGAGTATCTCTAAATTCCCACATGAAGTATAGATCCAGGTGGCTTTGGCGATTAGCCACGCCTATCACTAGTGGTCAATTGTAATACAGTGTAACAGAAAATGCTGTATTTGTTTGTTGAATAACTAAGCTGTAGAGGACGAAATGGGTCTGTTTTTTTTTCATGTTTTAAATTTATTGGATGAGTGAAGCGAAGCCTCAATTTCACCATACCCGAAAAAAAGTGCTTTTTTTGTTTGTTTTTTGTTCGCACTCCACAGGTCAAACGAAAATTCAAAATCAATTGAAACTTGGCATACAGAAGAGTCCTTATCTAATTTGATACTTAATAGTTTTGAGGCGCAATCGATTGAACCACTTCTGAGAAAACTCATTTCAAAGTTTTCAAAAATCCCGTAAGAATAACCCAGAGGAAAAAATTCGTGAAAAATATTTCCTTCGAGAGAATTAACTTCTTAGGGAATTTCAATATAATGGTTATACACATTATTTCAAACTTTCAGTTTAATCAGATCAGCCGTTTTGATGTAAAAAATATATACCGTAATCTAATTTTTTTGAATCACTCAAAGCTATTAAGATACCAATTGAATCCAAGCGACAGGTGTTACCATTTAATTGAAACGATTGAAACAAAGCCTTCTTTACTATCATAGAAATCAATCAGGAAATAGGAGGGCAGTGACATAATTGTTTGGATCTCAAGGTGGATATATATATATATATATATATACAGTAGAACGTCGTTTACACGACTTTCAGGGGACTGAGAAAAAAAATCGTATAAATGGATAAACGTATAAATGATTTATTAATGAATCTGGGTTCAAACATTTACCCACTGCATAATCAATGTTTTTTTTTTGGTCTTTATTTTCTTGTGTATGATGTTTTTGGTCTGATCTGTAAGTTAATACGCGTCACAGCTCTCCCCTCCGCCCCCTCACCAACCCTCGCACCACTACAGCATGCCATTATGTCCTTGAAAGCTCTCAGATGACATGTGCTTTGTGAGAGACAGACGCAGACATTTACCAATGCTCATAGCAACCAATTAACACTGTCCACACGACTCCTAGTGTGGCATTTACTTCAAATGTTTGACATGACATTGACAGAATTACATTTTTTTGTTTTTCTGTCCCTGTTAGAGAGAGAATATTATTGAAATGACATTTGACTTCAAACAATGAAAAGCGATCATCATTGCTTTTTTAAAATACTTCGATTTTGAAATCACTTTTTGTTGACATAAAAGAAATGCGCTCCTGCACACGCCTTGCATACCCCCTACCCCCCTCCCCACATTATCAGCTGTCACTGGCTGGGCAAATGTGCCAGTGTGATTGCAACATTCTTGGCAGTGTGCTTCCAAACCTTGAAGTTGGAGGTCCTGTTGCTCTAAAGAGTGATGTTTGGTTTAGGAAAATGATGCGTCTCTTCATGAATATAAGTGATTTAGAACTAGACAATATCTATAAATATTTTTTGGGGTGGGAAAAACCCGGGTGGGAGTGGAGAAGTCATGATAAGGTGGTATTTTTACTAGGAAAAACAGGTGTGCTTACGCATGTGTTGTTTACGTTTTGGGATTTTTACGACTTTATGATGAACACCTGACTGGAATTATTGAAAATGTTGGAAGGAGACAAGAAATTCAGTTGTATAAACGAAAAGTCGTGAATAAATGAGTTGTATAATAGAAGAAATTTGACATTTAGTCTTATGAAGAATGGTTGGGACCACCTGGAAAAGTCGTATAAATGTAAAAATCGTATAAATGAGAATCGTATAACTGACGTTCTACTGTATATATATATATATATATATATATATATATATATATATATATATAGCTAGGGATGGGCACTAAATCAATTTAATTGCTTTGATTAATCGATTACGCAAAATATTCGATTAATCGATATTGCTATTGAATAATTAATATCTCTGATCTGTACCATATTTTGAAAATGCCGCTTTTCAAATTGCCTCACGCGCGCGCAGGTTAGTTGGCCTGCTGGTTAACGAGGTATTGATACCGGCCTGAAAAACGGAAGTTTGAGGCCATCACCAAAGCGATTCAACTACCGGTAGTTGCTAAAGATGGCGTCTACATCTAGTAGTGGAAAGGAAACACTGTTTACGCCTCCGAATTTGAGAAGTGATGTGTGGTTGAATTTTGAGTTTTGTGCTGAGAATCAAGATTCAACTTCACCTCAAATTTTGAATAAAGATTTTGTGTACTGCCACCACTGTGAGCGAGACATAACATACTGTTCTAATACATCTAACCTCAAACAACATATTACGCGATTCATCACGAGAACTTTCAACAACCAATGAGAATAAAGAATTCAAATTTAAAATCGTGAAATAAGCGGCAAACTACAGAAATACGAAAAACTAGCTTTGTCAAAACTTGATGGTTTTAATCGATTATTCAATCGATTTGACCATATAAAAAAAAATCTATAATCGATCTCGATTTTTTAATCGATGCCCATCCTTATATATAACCAATCCAAAGATATGTTGATATATTGTTCCAGCTCATCCATCAACGCGGAAACACAACGCGTTTGCCTAGTAATAATTAGCATTTCTCAAATAATTGGTAGGCTCATGTACACAATCGGTCAACAAAAACAAAATACAATACAATACAATACAATTGTCTTTATTTTTGTAACAAAAAATGGCGATATTCAGATTTTTAGTTGATCTGCTCTTCTTCCATATAACCAATCCTATTTTAACTTTCAAGATTTTATCAATTAATGAAATATGATAATATGGATAGTAATGAATGTGATGAGATATAATTAGAGGTAGGCCTACGTAATTTTAGCATTAAGGAAAAAAGCAAAATTATTACATAGGTAATAAATCTCATTTTTGTGTGTTATGTTTACGTTTCATGACATTTGAGAAAGAATTGCGTGGTTTTAATTATTGCCAATTTTTGCTAAGATAGCCTATTAAAACGAATATTTCGTATTTCCCGAAATAGGCAAGAAAAATGACATTTTGACGAATCTGAGTACGTAATATTTTCAAAACCTTCACTGTCTCTCAGTGTAAATCCCTTATCCACATGTACAAAAACCCAACTCTATACATTCTCAATTTAAAATTCAAATACACCAATTTGCAGCACCTCCCCTTCCTACTACGCGTAACCGACGGTTGCTAGGCAACGTAAGGAATGGAACCACACACACATACACGCACACGTGCTTCCAAGCCCATGGCCTTGCCAGCGCCATTGGCTCATTCAAAGCTGGTGCTCGATGCTGCCATTGGCTAACCCCGTTCTATTCATTCACGCTACTCATATTTGAAAAAACAGTAAATGTGTGATAGACAGAAGGTGAAAATGAGGATTTTTTTTCCTACCTGAGTCTTCCCTCAATATAACTTTTAATAAAAGATTTATATTATGATTGCATTTAATCTTGAATGCCTAAACAATAGTTCAACCCTTATTTGAACTTCCTATCCATTTCAGTTGTGTTTTTGCAAACTTTCCACTAATTAAAACTAATTAATGCTAAATTTCGAATAAATAATCATAAAACCCTGAAAATTAATGCTAAAATTGCATACCTCTAGATATAATATCATTATGAATGAAATATGAGATGATATGATTCTGGATAAATAAGAAAGAGAGTGAAATAATATGATCAAAACAAATAAAATGAAATAATACCCTGATGAGATACAAACAAGATTGTAAAGTATGAAATATAGTCTGAAAAAATAGTATGAGATGAGATTTGCTAAAATGAATTATATGAGCTACTTTGTTAGTCTTCCTTTTCTTTGCTATCCTTCGGTTAAATACCGATCTTTGTGTAGCCTCTTTACTGCAACTTTGAATGAACTTTGGCTCAATGTCTTGAGCTCTTCAGGGACTGCATTGTATAGCAGAGTAGTAGCACCGGGTGTAGAGGAGGTCTTGATCGAATTTGGTTGTTTTGCGTTTATTAGACGAGCTTTAGCGAGGATTCAATTTGACATACTGAAAAAAATTGGTGTTTGTTTTTTTTTTTTTTTTTTTTTTTATGTTTTTTTGTCGGTTCTCCACAGGTCAAACGGCTACAGCTATCAACTTCAAACTTTTTTTCGTCATGGTTCCTCATCTAACTTAGATCTGTATAGTTTTGTGGCATCATCGGGTGGTAACTTTTTTTTTATGAATTTTAGAAATTTCAAAAATCCCCATTAGAATAACCCGGAGGAAAATACTTGAAAAATCAAAATTTTTCAAGACCTCTCAAATTTTCGCCGAATATAAAGGAAACTATTAAGCACATTTTGAGAGATTTTTCGCATCAATCGGATGAGGAATAACGAAGAAAACGCATTTATAAAGCATTTTCCCATCAATTTAGGCTATTACGGGAACCAATTAAATCTATAGCAACAAGTGTCACCAATTAATTCAAAACGATTGAAATGAATGGAGAGGAAGGCCGTGACATAACTTATTCTCGTAAGGTTTTTGAACGTTTGGAGTGATCCAAGGTCTGTAGATGTAGATTGGGTTGACAAATTATTTTTCATTCTAGATTTCTATACCCCTAAGCTCGTCTAACAACGCGCATCCCGCGTTTTCCTAGTAAATAGTAAATACAGACTTGATTGCTATTTCTGGTGAGTCTTGGGTGAATTTCTCTTCAACGTACCAGTTTCGTCCTCGGGTATGAAGGTATGCTAGTTTTCAGAATTTTGTGAGTACAGATCACGGGAAGCTGTCTTCTTTCTTTCATTTTGAGCCAACCTGCTTTTCTGATTGATGAAGTGGGTTGGTCTCTCTGTCTAATGTGGCTGTATGAATATCTGATACAAGCATTTTGAATTTTTTGAAATTCATTTTCATCTTTGTAGCTCAGATTAGGACCACACACTGTCACATTAGTCAGCCTTGGAAATAATTAAGGCTTTGCTCAAGGTTAATTTTGCGGAGGGTGGAAGGAGGGACTTGAATGGTCGTAAGGGTCTGAGTTTGTAATAAGAAGATTTGCTGATGTTGTGGGTGTGTTTTGTGAAATCAAGATTGCTATCTATTGTCAGTCCTAGATTTCTTGCATGTTCTGTGACTGGTAGAATGGTGTGGTTCATACTTCATGGATACCTGGAATCATCTTATCCTAGAATCATGTCACCTGGAATCATATCATCTTACTTTTCTGTGCATCTGTGCCCAGTAAGAGCAAGATTGATTTTTGTGGGTTTATCAGTAGCGCACAGTAAGTTTGCCCATTGTGTTATTGTCTTATTGAGGCCAGATCGGCATTTATTTCATCTTGTGCAGCGATGGAATCTTTTGCGTTGAAGTTGGTATATATCTCTGTATTGTCTGCATACGTGTGGATTCTACAGTATTTAACTGCTTTTCATAAGTCTGCTGTGTAAATGATGTAAAGCAAGGGGCCCAAGATGGACCCTTGTGGCACACCAGTGGTAGTCGCAAGTGGTTCCAAAATGTTCACCACATTCTGTTTACGGACGGTAACCTTCTGCGTCCGTCCTGTCAAATAACTTCTGAACCATTCCACAGTGGCAGTGGACACTTCCGTGTGAGTGAGTGTAGCAAGTAGGACTGTATGGTTGATTGTGTCAAACGCCTTCAAAAAATCTAACAACACAAGGCCGGTCAACTGCGAGTTGTCGATTGCACTGATCGCGTCGTCCACTATATCCAGTAAGGCCGTTGTCGTACTTCTTCCTCGACGGAAGCCGGACTGGGTGTCAGGGAGGATGTTATTGATCTCGACAAACTTATTCAATTGATTGTTCACTACTTCTTCTAAGACTTTAGACAGAGTAGGTGGGATGGTTATAGAACGTAGTTTTTAAGTACTTTTGGGTAGTCTGTTTTGGCTAGTGGTATGATCAGGCCTTCTTTCCATAATGTAGGAAATATGTTGCTGCTTATAGAGCAGTTGATCAGGTTAGTAATGGCTGAGGCACAGTATGGTAACATAAACATATTCCGTCTGATCCAGTTGCTATGGTATTAATTTTATTGATGACTTCTGTGATTTCACTTTTATCAACTCGTTGTAGTACAAACATCTCAAGTGGCATTTGGCTCAATAGGTCCATCGTCGAAAAAGGCCAGAAGTTCCCTGTTGACATCAAGTTGACCAACTGAATCAATGTAATATCTATTTATTTTGTTGGGATCAAGAAGGTCTTCTGGAATCTCTGCTTCCTTACTTTTACTATTACTTATGTATGTTCCAGGATTTTATCTTGGACCAGAACAACTTTGTTGAGTTTTTACCAGAAAGTAAATCGTGAGTGTCTTTTCTCTCTGCGTATCGCTCCCGTCACATAGTTACGTAGATCTGCATATGCAATCCAATCAGAGTTTTGTTCATGTTTTTTATATTTTTTCAAAGCTGTGTTTTTCAGCTTAATTATAGTATTTCTTGAATGGTGCCTGTAAGCCATAGCACACTTTGCTTGGAAGTTGTAACTGTTTTCACTAGTGCAAGTTGATCCATGATCCAGTGGATGCGTTCGTTGAGGAACATTAACTTTTCATCCAGTACTGCAATCCTTTTGATTTCTTCCCACTGCACTTTGCGCCGGGCATATTCTGCAAAGCTATCTTCGTCAATTTTCGAAATACCTCGTTAGCGTCCAGGTCTTTAGGCGTTTTGTATGTCAGCAGGCACGATATCAATTTGTGGTCTGTGGCACTTCCGCCTTTCATCTAAGACTTCAGTTGAGTGGTGTGAGATTTCTTATAAATATGTGACCTATCAGAGTGGCTGTATCAGAGGTAGAGGTAGCAGCTACCTTCGTTGGTTCATTGTTTATTGTTTATTGTTGGTTCACGATTTTCATAGGACACAAATACATTGTATAAATCAGGTCAAGATACAAAAATTATAAAACTAAAGATTAAATATTTTATGTTCAATTCAAGTTAAGAGTTTAAGTATTCATCAATATCAAAATGGCATTCCTTCATTAGGTGATGCTTGACAACTATCTTGAATTGAGTCAACTCTAGTGATTTTTATTGGAGCTGGTAGGTGATTGTATAATCATCTGCATGACTGCAAGACGCCATTTGAGGTCAGCTTCAAGCAGCAGAACTCGTGGTCAATGGTTCGTGTATACCACGAACCATGTGGTCGTGGTCGTGGTTGCATTCCTAGTATTGCAGCAATGGTGACTGTTATTGTTGAAGAGAGTTGCATTAAAAGCTGAAAATACAAATGGCTTGAATGCACAGGCATGGAAAGGGAAGAATTTTTTGCTCCTTGAACGCTGATCTACAAGATTCTCTTGTATTTATTACTTGTGTCAAGTTGAGTCTTGTAAGATTTTTTTAAAGGTACTTACTATCTGGTTTGTGCTTATCCAAGACATTTATATTTATGTCTCCTAAAAATATTATGTTGTTGGCTAGTTCAGCATCTAGTAGGGCATCTAGTTCTATTATGGTTTCACTAATGCTATCGATTGTTTTATAGCTTGGGGTAGGAGCTCTATAGCCAACACCTATTGCAAGTTTTGTTCTTTTAAGGTATAAGATTATCCACATTTGCTCGACAATGATTTGGTTTGTAAGGGTCGTAGGCGCATGTATGGCGTGTCTTATGTTCTCTTTTATGTACATGCCTATTCCTCCTTCTCTACCCTTCAAGTCTACATTTTGATTTCTATCTCTTAAATGAATTTGTAAACTGGGATAGAAATTTTTCCTGTGGGAATATCAAGTGTCAGCCACGTTTCAGTTACCCCAATTATATCTTGATGATTGTCTAGAAAAACGTATCGGTATTGTTCAAAACATATAATTATGGATCTGGTGTTTAAGCAGGCAATGTTAATATACCTGTTTGATGGTGCCTGGCATCATGCTACCAGACGCTGTGTGTGGTGGTTTAATAACTCGGGAGGTCTTGTCGGGTAATTGATAGCTCGGCGGTACTGGCATATACATTTCAGTTGCCGGAATAGCTGAAAGACTTTAATTGGGTTGTGTGCTGTCTTCCTCTGTGTGGTCAACCTTGCGTAATGCTAGAGTGATGCTTTGCTCGGTTTCTGCCGCGTGTGTTGTCTTCTGTGTGCTGGGTTATTCCTTCAGATTGGCTTACCTTTTGAGTTGGGAGCACAATTGTAAGCTTTGTTAACATTGTAGAGTTTGAAGGCATGTCTGGTGCTGAGGCGGTCAGTTGTCGAGCTGTGACGCTGGTATAAAAGTCTTCCTGGGCAGCTCTGGCATGGTTGGGTACAGTTGTCGTGATGTCTGCTTGCCAGGAGAAGTTTTCGTAATAAGAAGGCAGACGTCTTGTACTGCATTTTCTTTAAAGTGAAAATGTATGAAATGTATGAAATCAGTGTTATGAAAGAACAGTAATTTGTAACAAACATGTATCATCCAAGTATTATTTAAGGGTATCCAAGGGTTATTTTATTGCAACATATTAACGTTTCCTTCATAGTCCGTGGAAAAGGCGGTGGGAAACTTGAGTTAATTGACTTGTAAAATCTACCTCCCAGGATGCCTAACTAATAAATTTTGTGCTAGTGCTAGTTAGTTCCAAGAGGCTAGGTCTTCGATTGGTTAATGCTACTAGGAGAGCTACCTGTCATGGCAACGTGTTTGGTCTCTGTGTATCTTTCACTGCTTATCAGCACAAAATTCTAGCCCTGTTTGTGAGGTGGGCTTCGAAATGTGATAAATTATTCAGTCTAAGAGACCGTGAATTTTTTATTATAATACATTGTCATGGTAGGTAGCTTTTTTTAGGAACATTAACCAGTCAAAGTCCTAGCCTCTTGTTAGATGAGCGTAGCGAAGATTCCATTTTACATGCCGAAAAAAAATGGGATTGGGTTTTTATGTTGTTTTTTTATGTAATTTTGTGCGCGGCATACAGGTCAGGAAAAAATATCGATCAACTTATACATATTTCTGTCATACTAGAATAGGCTGGGATTGTTTTTCAGAAAAATTGTTTGAAAGTTTTTTCCGGAAAAAATTTGGAAAGTTTGAGAAATCCTCATAAGAATAACCCGGAGGAGAAATACTTGAAAAACAAGAATTTTTCGAAAGCTCTCAAATTTCCACCGAATATGAACAATACTATTATACACCTTTTCAAAGATTTTTGCAACAATTGGATGAGAAATAACAAAGAAAACGCAATAAAAGTGTACATTTTATTGAACATTTGGATCAGTTGGTTTTGCAAAGTGTTTATGCCACAGGATCCAGCACTATCAATATCAACAAGTTGCAGGTATGGTTTTTGAACGTTTGAAATAATCCAAGGTCCGTAAATGTGAATTGAGCTGACAAATTATTTTTCTTTGTACATTTCTATACTTCTGTGCTCATCTCACAACACACATCCCGCGTTTTCCTAGCTAGTGAGCGTAGCAAAGATTTCATTTCACACACCGAAAAATAATGGGCTTGGTTTCTATGTTTTTTTTTTGTTTGTAATTTTGTGCGCGGCATACAGGTCAGGAAAGAAGACCTATCGACTTGAAACTTTTCATTTATATATATTTGTTATGCCAGAATAGACTGGGATTGTTTTTCAGAAAAATCGGTTGGGAGGTTTTTCCGGAAAAAGATCGGAAAGTTTGGAAAATCTCTATAAGAATAATCCAGATGGAAAATACTTGAATATGAAATTTTTTAAAAAGCTTCAAAATTTTCACTGAATATGAAAAACATTACCATGCATATTTTCAGTGACTTTTGCAACAATCGAATGAGAAATAACAAAGAAAATGCAATAAAAGTATACATTTTATTGAATATTTGAATCAATTAGTTTTGCAAAGTGTATATGCGACAGGTTGCAGCACTATAGATATCAACAAGTTGCAGGTAAGGTTTTTGAACGCTTGACGTAATCCAAGGTCTGTATATGTGGATTGAACTGACAAAATATTTTTCATTCTGGATTTCCATACTTCTAAGCTCATCTCACAACGCACATCCTGCGTTTTCCTAGTAGCTAGTAACTCTAGCACAAAATTTATTAGGGCAGGGTACCCTCCTGAACACATGTCCATTCTATTTTGTATTATTTTGTGCCCTTTCCATGTGTTTCTTGTACTCTGTATCAACATTATCATTCATCTCTTGAGTAATTTACCTTGAATTGATATTCTATCAACGTTATTGTAGTACCTTTCCTATTGATCAACCTAGACCTGTGAAATTCACACAAAAACTAGAAAGACTGTAGAAATGTACAGTGAAAAACTATTCAGACAATCCTTTTAATATGTACTTGCTTTTTTCAGACATGATCCGCTCTCAAGACAAAGAGATTGAAGAGCTGAAGAGCAAGATCGCCCAGGTATTGGCTGTAATGCCCACCGACACTTTCTGCCCCGGTCCGCAGAATACGTCGGGCACGTCGAAACTGCGCGTCGCCGAGAGTCTTTCTCCGTGCCTCGGCTGCACTGTCTCGAATCTCGACCCGAATGCCACTGCGTACACCCCCAAGAGTAGCCACGCCCCGAACATTGACGCCTAAGACCCCTCACCCCACCCTCACCCACCATCGCGTACAACAACTAACACTCGAGTAATGACTGTAACTCTATTTTTATATTGTTTAACTCTGTTTTCTGTTATTTATTACCTTCCATAGAACCGTGTTTGGACTGTTTGTAAATGTTCTAAGGTTTTGACAGTTGTAGATTATTATGAGGAAGAATTTCAATTAATTGGGCCAAGTATGCTTGCAGAAAAAAAGAAGTGTTTCAAGTTCACGGTTTTGGCCACTTTTGATAACCACCATATTCATTATTAAACCAAGCTACTATCGTTTGTTAATTTCGTGGATCTTGTCTCGCAAAATATGAATTCTGGCTAACTAAAGGGACGGAAATAACAGCAGCTTATCGACAGCGATAACTCAATAAACTCATTGTGCCAGTTGACAGAACATTTACAATAATACAAGAGATATTCAAATTGATGTTTCGGCCACTACTGTGGTCACTGTTGTTTCTACATATGTGTTGGAAGCTCTCCACTATGAGTTTCTCGATTCATCTCCATAGGTTGTGTAGGTTGCCATAAACTGCTGTTTTTTCTTCCCTTTTAGCCAATTCATATGAAATGGTGAAATTGTTTGTTCTCACTTGTATCAACTCCCTACCCAGGAGATGATAATTTTTCAATACAACATTTAATTTTATAGCACTCATAATACAGTGAAACCTCTATCCATTGTTTTTCGAGGGACTGGGCAAATGAAACCATCCTTGCAGGAAAACGATCCATCCAGGAAAATTCAACATTGGTTATATGGGAGTGCAGTGAGAAAAAGTGAATGATGGAAGCAGAAAAACGATGGATCCAGGAACGATGCATAGAGGTTTCACTGTAACACCAGTGAAAAGTAGATTCGATACTTCTTAATTACCGTAATGTCTCGAATATAAGCCGAGGGACTTTTCTCGAAATTCCGAGCCCAAAAGTCACCCTTGGCTTATATGCAAATCTCGGCGTATAATCGGTCAAAATTTACGTTTTTTGCTTATTTTCATTAGACGCACTACACCCGCACGCTCATAACAACGGAATCAATTTGAAACTGAGATATTCCACTAAAAACATGTTTAATAAATGATTTATCATGAAGAAGCATGATTTTCCCAATTTCCATCATTCTTATATGACGCGCAATAATAAACATAAGCACTTTGAGCTGTTAACTGCATGGTGTGTCATCCTACTGCATGTGGTCTGATCTGTCCTGACCTTGACGAGCGACCTTGTTTAGCGTAAAAAACACTCGTTCGTTCGGCTCGGGACGGCCGACCGCCAATGAAAGCGGGCCATGTGACGGTCGTTCGCACGTCGTCGGCATTAACTGACTGTACACAATCTTTCTCACTTGTACTCCCGTCCGCTCGTCTATCTTCCTCTTGCGCGCAATATAAAATTGACTAAATTCTACCCCGGGAGGGAGATGATTTATGTGGGAAAGGAGAGAACCCCTGGCTTATGTTCGGTACAATACGGTAGTCCTACTACATTTGAAATTACCTATATCGTACATTTTGATTGGTTAGCGATATCTGGAATCTCCAATTTGCACAAACAACAAAATATTTTTAAAAGGTCAAGTTTTTTTTATGTAACTAGAATTGGAAATTTCTTCTGAATAAAAGGATATTTTTAGAAATTGTATGTTGCTAAATTCATTGTATGACCTCAGGTCGACAATGTTTGCTATAATACTCATTACGGCTGTGCAAGCAGAATTGTTTGTGTTTGAACGAGATCAAATAAGATTACTCTTACTTTTTAAAATGTATTTCTTTGGAAAATGAAGCGTGGTCTTGAACTACTGTACTATAAATTATATTTTCGTATATCTTTCAATAACGTCGAAATCGTGATATAAAATCATTGTTTTGCAATTAACAAAAGAAAACACGAATTTACAGTTCCAAAACTACATTCACCTCTATAACTATTTTTGGAGAACTGTATTCAAAGCCCCACTTGACTCAACTTGGTAACCATACTTGAGAGTAAAATTTGAAGTAAGTTAACTTCGATCTCAACAAATAATACATATACATACTATAGGGCAACTCGTTCTCGATAGAAATGTCATGATTATCATTATGATGTCCTTATTATTAATTGCTAGTACAGTTGCATCCAGTATTACACTCTGTGGAAGGTATTGCGTACATGTTTTCTCACGGTTGCGTCTGTTCTTCGGGCATTTCGATCAATAGATTCTTTTGCCCCACAACTTTCATTTAATCTCACCTACCTGGGTGAAGAACTACAGCTTGTTGATAAAACCAAAGGTTATAAGATTCAAATTTCAATGAAATTCCACTGTTTTACTTTAGTCTATTGATTATATATTTTTTCATTTTAATGTCGGATCACTTTCATTCAACAAAGTTTTTACTTTACGTTTTCTGAGACTGAAATGCTCGGCGCTGATGAATAACCTTGATCGAAAAAAATGTACCTAAAACGAAATGTGTAAGTTTTTCTACTTCCGTCTTGACTTTTCAACTCGTCGTAATTGTTTGTTATGTTGGCTGTACCCGAGATGTTGTTTTTGGCGTGTCGTTTTGATGATTCATGCTTACTATGTGTTATAGTTGTTGTCATATAGCTGTTAGCAGATGTTGCCACCTGTGTTGGGAAGCAATTTCAGTGCCACTAATTTACGTTTACATTCGTCTGTCGATTGATATCACTTTGGGATTGACGGTGAATCCTATACCTGGATTGAAACTTACTTTCTCAATGACTTCTTCTTGAGTTTGTTTAATTGGAGTACAGATTTGAGATTTCTTATTCTAACTGATGGAATGTATGATCTGTAGGCTACCTAATATTTGTTAACTGGTTTGAAGTCCCTGATTAGCTAGAAAAATATTACAAGAATTTATAGATACTTTTATTACCATTTGATTTTCTTCCATATTGAATGTTTTAGTTTTGAGTTTTTTTTTTATCGTGATACTATATCAATAGCTTTTGATTATGTATTGTATTTCCCTTTCAAACATTTTTGTCTAAAAGTGTCACATTATGAAGTAATGTTATAAAACATTCGCTGATCTCTATGGCAAACCAATAACGTGAAAGCCGAATCAGTAATCACCGATCTAATAGTTCGATAACGGTATCAAACGTTATGGATGGGGAATGTATGAGGTAACTTAAGTGGATTGATCTCCGGCCACTAGCACAAATTTCTTTAGGGTATATCTCAAGTTTAGTAGGACTGATTTACTGTGTATGTGCTATACTTATTTTTTATGTGGTAATTAATAATTCTGAAAAATCGGTGTCCCATTATCCCAGTGAGTTACTTTAAGATGTTGTAAAAGGTGTTACAATTATTAATTTATTTATCACAAGTCACGACTGAAGTACCAAAAGTTTTGCCTTGTGTCTTTTGGGTTCAAATAATTTATTTATCTAATTTTATATTGAGACTAATCATTTTGGGACATACCTCTTATCTCACAGTACCCAAATGTGTAAGGGGAGAAATAAGTTTAATTTTATATCTTTAATCTAGTTTTTTTTCTGTGGCACACTAAAAAAGTTACAGGAGTGCAGGAAGCTGTTTTCCACATGATGATGTGGTCTATAATCTAACCGAGTGAGGCTAGCCTAGTCACAGCAACTGAAATCTTAACCCACCTCCAAAGCCAGATTACTCGGATGAAAGTGCCGTGCCATTCACTTATATAAAATGTCGGGCCCGTCGCCGTGACGATGGCGGTCACCGACGAGCACTCAATGTGATTATGTATTATTTAGTACGCCGTTTGTGTCGTTTTATTGGCACGACACATTTTCTTTTGAAAATACTCTTTGGTTTGATTGTTGCGGCAATCTAATCGACTCTCAAGGCTGGTCAAGATGAACTGAAAGAATTTTCACTTCTGTTGCAATAAAAGCAGTTAGATTACATTCAGAATAATAACTGTTTTTATCACAAAGTGCAGTGAGCACATTCTTCAGCTTATTACGACGTCGTAACATTATATTATTATGTAGGCCCCGTGTATTTTTTTTACTGTGTTATAATAATTATGTTCAATTTAAATTGTGTTGATGTTGGAAGTATTAGAATAGTTGGAAGGCCTTCATTGCAACAATGTTTTGATTTTGTATTTGGAAAGCAAAAAGCACAAAGGTTCTGTTTTACTTATACAGTACTGTAACACAATTCTTGTTATTGGAAATTCTCTTTTTTCTTCAAAATAATGTTCAGCATTTAAAAGAGTCTGTTCACTTAGTTTGAACCTTTTGTTTCTGCCGTTCTCAATTGTTGAAGTACTTAATTATCGTTGTTTATGATCTTTTTTGTTGACGGCTGAAATGAATGTTACCCTGCTAATCATCTAAGATCGGTGTGTAAAACATTTAATGTTGTCATTATGTTATGAAAGAGAATCATCAGTTGAATTTCAGTTGGTTTTTAAAACACTTGATTTATTTGACAATTTACGATTATGGAAGCACTTGATATTTTATATTTTGATTTTAAAATACATACTACATAACAGACTCAGAATAATTCTCTTGAGTCTTCTATTGAAATTTTGATTTGTGATGCAGTTAATTATTGTTCTACAAGCTAAAAGACGAAAATTGGTTGTTTTTTGTTACTGCCAATTTTCACTCTTTTTCACTCTACTACAGCTTATCCTTTGGCAATGTATTACAATGTTCTTGTTTACTTCTTTGATAATACTATTGAACTGATAATTAATAAATCACATTAAAACTTGATTCTAATTTTACCAACCGTTATCTTACAGGCACGATTTTTCTCACAATGCTACTAGGTTTTATTCTTGTTTACTTTGAAATACAGTGTAACCTCTATCCATCATTTTTCAAGGAACCAGTAAAGTAAAACCATCCATGCAGGAAAATTTAGCATTGATTACAAGGTAGTGGGGTGAAAAAAAATGAATGGGAAACCGATGGATTTGTGAACAATGCACAAAGGTTTCACTGTACTGATCCTAAATTCAAAGTCGAAAATAAATATTCAAAATCTAGACAATATTTTTGGATTTGCTGATGTTTGCTAACAAATTCTAGTTAGTCATCTTTGTATGATTTTGGTGCTTTCTACTGGGGATTATAATGAGCGTTTCTTGAATGCGAGAGTGTGTCAGTTCGATTGGTTGGTTATGTCATGTGAGTGTTTTATCATAATAATGTCTGTAGCCAGTGAGATTGTTCGAAACGGAAGCATGTTAGTATAAATTGACTAATTAAGTACACTGTAGTTGATATGAGGCGACATCAGTTCACAAAGAAAGACAAATTAATAACAAGAAAGGCATTAGTCATTCTCTGGACAGTAAATTATTTATTGCAAGTTTCAGGATGGAACAATGCATATCCATATCAACTAGATTAATTTGTTTGATATGTTTAAATCCAATAATAGAATGCCTTGTCAATTCGTCTTGTACAAATCGAGTGTTACTAATTATTTTGTCATTACAGTAGTTGAAAGCAGATTCAGCAGCTCAGATTTTTAAAAACTTGTTTTAAAGTTTTTGTAGTTGATGTTTAGAAATCCTCTGTTTTTCTGAACTTTCCTAAAAATATGTGGCAAAGCAAGCTGAGGAGAACTTTTAAACACACTTAATTGTAACAAGACTTGAAGTGTATGCGTGAAACCCATTGTTTCCTCCAAACTTCTGACCAGGCAGTTGGGTGAATTTTGTACTCTGCACTCTCAGCAAGAGTTGGACGTTGCTGGAAGCATGTAGGAAACATTGGGTAATGCGACGAGATGTCAACAGGAATTATTACAATTATTGGCATGACCGATAAATTCGATAACATTGATGTTTGGAGATGTTCTGCTCTCTATATGTGTCAAGTCAATACAAAATAATTCAAGTGAAAATAAAATGATACTGAATGTCCAGAAATTACAAACTTCATCGTCGTTATTCCATACGTTAAGTATCGTATTTGCCCAGTTCCTATTTGTTATGAGTATATCTAAATCATTACAAAATAATATATATGACATTCTTTTTTTGACGTGTAGGCTATGTTGTATATAGTATACATATTTATAACATTTACAAAAGTGCTCGAAAATAGCAAAATGCTCTAATTATCTTTCAAATATCTATTTGTTCAACACTTTCTTGAATTTATTAGTTTTCTTTGCATTTCTTCCTTCTTCCTCAAAGTCATTCCAGCTCCTTATGGTTCTCTCGATAAATTCATTCTGACCCACCTTTATGTTTTCCCTCTTCACTTCCAATCGATCTCCTCCCCTTAGCTCCACAGTACCTCTCTGCAATCCCTCACGCACTCGATTGCTCAGTTCCTCGAAGTTGTTCTTTGCTTCGAAGAAGATACAAAGCCCTTTGGGTAGTTATCAGGAGAGTAATGGTGAAGGTAGATGAGCGTAAGGGTATTTCAGACGTGCAGCATGGGTTCAGAAAGGGATTTTTATGTGAGATACAGCTAGTTGTTGGGATTTGCAGAAGAGATCGCAGGGGTGCGTGTAGTAGATAGGTGATGCAGTGTTTCTCGATTTTGAGAAGGCTTTCGACAAGGTAGATCACGTCAGGCTATTGGGGAAGTTGAAGTGTCCATTGGAAATGCTGGCCCTATAATAGCACGGGCAGTCCCGAGGCGCGCACAATGCCCAATGTGAGTGACTCAGTAGGCCTCCTTCCTCAAGAATTCTCGTGTTATTAGGAAGGTTAGTGAATTGGATTAGAAACTTTCTAGAGGATAGAGTGCAAAGAGTTTACGGGTAGGTACAGAGGTCTTGAGTGAGATCAAGGTGACGTCAGAAGTTCCACAGGGTAGTGTGTTAGGTCCGATATTGTTTGATTTATCTATAGATTACTTGAGTAGTGTTGTTAATTCGAGAATAAGGTTATTTGCGGATGATTGCGTGTTATATAGGGGAATCAATACAGAGGAGGATGTGAAAACTATTCAGGCAGACCTGACGGCACTGAATAGCAATAACCACCATTCTATTTTTAGATACATTCAGACAAGAAATGTCCGAAAACGGTCTTCTTGATAATAATATATATCATTAAAATGTACATTAAAGGATCTTAAAATTCGACGTAGCTCTGATATTTGACGTCACCAAGTGGGTAATTGTGCATGGTTAGTGCTATTGTTGGGTTGCAGTTAAACAAGATGGGGTTAAATGCAGAGAAGGGAATTGTGCAAGATAGTTACCTTTGGTAGGAGAAAGGCTGGATGTAGTGTATATATGATGTAGGAGGAAAGACACGTGAGTCAGTGGAGAACTACAAATATTAGGTGCCAGTATTTGACAGACGCTTAGGGTAAGGGAGTCAAATTGAGTGAATAGTAAAGAGGAGTGCTATTAATGTGTATAACTTTGTAATGAGGCATCTTGGGGTGACAGATGAAGAGGTCAAGGAAAAATCATACTCTTCGTTATAGTGCATCCTATGCTGGATATGCTAGTTCCACATGGGATCCATTGGGTGGCTGGGTGAGATAAGGGATGCAGAAAGTGTACAGAGGATAGCAGTCAGAAGGGTTACAGGTGGGTAGAGAATGAAAGGGTAAGAATATTAGCAGAGTCCGTCTGAGATGGTGCACGACTTGCCGGACTTGGGCTGACAGGATTTGGAAAAACGGAGAAAATTGGATCGGAAATGTAATTTTTTCAGGGCAATGGAAGGAAAAAGGGGTTGGGGTAAGTTGAATAGGTTTTTGAAAAGAGTAAGTCAGGGTACGGGGGTATTGGAGAAGTCATGACAGAGCGGTAAATTATAAAGGGTGCTAGATTGGATGTGGGCAAATTTTCTTTTTTAAATAGGACAGGTAGGGACTGGAATTTGCTCAGTAGAAAAGTGTATTTGAGTGGGATGAAAAAAGGTGAAACAATTCCGTAAGACGGTTAGGGAGGCGGTCAAACCATGGACTTATAATACTGCGTTGTATTATAAGTCCATGGTCAAACCATAGAGATATTTACCCCTACGGAGTATTATCTCTATGGTCAAACAGTCGTGACCAACCGTAGGTTATATAAATATCTTTGGTCGTGACCAAAGATAGGGATACCAAACATACATTGACATTGTGCATATTACATTATGATAAAGTATGTTGGTATCACTACTACAGCATGTCGATGAAGCTTGTCACGTGCTTACACGTGTTTACAGTGTATACAGTTTATACCACAGCCTTCTTTATTCAGATCATTCTTCTCTGATAAGAATGATCTGAATAAAGAAGGCTGTGGTTTATACACTATAAACTCAATGTCGTTGGATTCGTTGCTTATCTTAAATATCTTTATCTTCTAGCAATGTCATGAATATTTGCTAGATACAGGCATTGATAAAAGTCAACAGATGGTCTTTGAAACTCAAATGTCAACAGGATTATCAACTAGAATTAAGTTTGTGTGTTCATTACGGTGTCTAGTAATAACTTCAAATTAGGAATTCTATTTTTATGGCAGAATTTCAGGTTAGTTTTTGTGTTTTTTTGTGTTTCTTTAGTTTTTGCTGTAGGCTAGCCTTAGAGCCTAGGCATTATAAATTCAATGGCGTAGGCTTAACCATTGATGCACTGGTCTAGGCCATTGAATTTGTAGTGTTTACCTTACAAAATCAATGTTTAGGCCTAGGCCCCAGGTTATATTCAACCTTGAATTTAAGGTTAATTAGGGTTAATCAACCCTAAATTGATGTTTATTTGAAGGCAGACCTACATGCTAGGGTAAGAGCATGGTAAGAGGACCAGTTTTAGGGCCCAATTGCCACTGCACTAGTAATTGGCACTCATTTTAATTTTTTTCTCAATCTCGTAGTATTTGACATACAGTTATCCAACTCTCGGTGATCTCTACAGGAAGGTGAAAGTAGGCCTAGTACCTCCACCTCTTTGACGGTGAGTTACGGTCAGGGCCGGCTCGTAGGCAAAAATGTTTGGGGCGCTTCATTCTGTTTTTTTTTTCAAGAAATGGACATTGAATACTTGATACAAAATGATTGTTCACGCGATTACGAAGTGATAAGGAAGTCCGTTTGAAAGGTGACACAAGTCGAGTTAAAACTTGAAGATTCACTAAAAAATCAAAGTACCTATATATGGAAGGAACAATGATTCTTTTTTTAAAAATTTTTTATATTGGATTTTAACGACGCACTATAATGATAACTAAGATCTATTGGTGTCGAATGAATGATTGATGAGTTGATGGTATGATGAGATGAAGGTTTCTTAGGTAGGCCTAATGGGAAGGACAGTGGGAAGGAAGCGGTCGTGGCCTATATTGTAGGAACCATCCTGGCATTAGCCTAGACTACAGAGTGAAACCACGAAAAACCCCTGTAAAGATGGACAGTGGCGTGAATCGAACCAGGTCCGATATGCCTCTTCACCTCCCGGATCACAGGAAGCGAGAGCGTTAACCACTCAGCTACGTGTGCCGGTAACAATGATTCTTCTCAAGTCCTATTCAATTCTTATGTTCTCCATACAATCTTCATTTATAATGTTATTTGCATTCGCGCTTGCACATCAAATGATGATCATTATTGTTTATAAGTGCATCACGGCCTATTGACGGTTGAAGGGTGAAGCTATAGAGGCTAGGTGAAGCTTAGGAATCAAGTGAACACTGAATGACAGTAGGTGCGGGCGTATAGTTCCAACATCGAACCATTTTTCTCGGATGAAGTTGTAACTGAAATACAGCGTGCTCAAAACCCTGGGAGTAGGTCTACTTCGTGTAAACAGTGTACCGTAGCTGACTTCGCGCGGGACTTGGCTCCCGTCGGGCTACCACTCGACTAGGTATGATACAGAAAAATTGAACAATAAACAGTGAAATTCCAAGCACCACTTCTGACTGAACTTGTAGCTCATTTTTGTATACCTATCACCTACTATCCTTAAAGTCCCTCATATATGATTTACGGTAAAAATAGTATGACCTTGCGTATAGTGTCCATCAGCCCAATTAATATCTTTCCTTCCGTCAACAGAAGGGTGAGGATGTTTATATATCCAAAGTTCATAACATGTTTTATGTTCAAAAAGCCTCCGGTGAGACCCTTCGAGGCCCTTGAGAGGCCTTTAAATTGTTGTCTTAAGTCTCGTCCAGGGCGCCAAAAACCCACGAGCCGGCCCTGGTTACGGTCCCGGGACCTTAACACTGGTTATCCGATGTCCTTTGCGGCGGCTATCCTCCGCGTTGTGGAGTGGCTCAGTGGATTTGGAGTGGATTCCGTAGAAGCCACTCCAAATCGCACTGGTGGCCGCTCGACCCAACCTGGCCAAGGTAACACGAATATCCACAGCCAGCTACAGTGTGGTAGTCACTTGGATGGATCTCCGTCAAGGTGGCAACCTGTCTCAGCTCTTTCAAAGCCAAAATGAAACTTTGTCTTCTAAACAGCCAACACCAATCATTAAAAGAAAAGTCTTCAACACACATATTCAAACATTCAATCGAGAAGAAGAGATTGGAGATAGAGAAAAGAAGGAAGCTGGAAAGACTGCTCGAGAAAAATAAGTTTTTTGTTTCTAGGTCTACGGCGTAGCTCCTACCACAATTTATAAAGACATTACTGGTACCAACACTATAAATTCAATGCCGGTACCTGAATTGGATCTCATCTTGAAATTGTATATTTTTATTCTTAATCATTTAATCCTACTTTAAAGCTTTATCTAGGCCTATTGTTCTTATCTTTCTAATTTAACAAGACTTGGCTCTTAATCAATGTTTTATTAATTATTTTTATTCTCAAGGTTATATTGTAGAGCAGTCCCTTGGAAATCCTATCATGAGGATACATACACATACTGAATACAGTACCGGTATTGCCTTTTTTGCGGTTATAATGTATTATCAGTTATCTGTAATTATTATTATTCATCCATATTATATCAATGATATTAATAAACCCCAAAATAAAGACAATTTTATAATTATTATTAGTGCATTATGATTATTATGTAGGCCTACCTAATAAGCTACCAGCGCTAAAGTCAGGTGTAGCAATAAGACGAGAGCTAACTGCCTCACCTTTCAACAGCAACTCTGAAGCTTGACCGCTAGGGGTTAGTGCAGTGAGGAGAAGCTGCAAACGCAACAAGCGGTCCCTCGAGGCTGGCTCAAAGTACAGAGCCAACCAAGTAGAGCTAGCCAACCATAGAATAAAGAACTAGCTTACCTTGAATACCAAAAGTTCGACATAAAAATATAATAAAAAATCAATTATTTCTGTTTGATTATAAATAAAATACATTTGAATATTTCGATTATTTTCAATATTATTTTTATTTCTCTTACCTTGTATTTCGTATTATTATGCAGTTTTCTATGGGTGAGCTCTGCTTATCTAGCTATAGCCCTCACTGCAGGCCTCTGAAAACTTGGATAATTACATAACACATCTTTTAGTATAGATTATAGCCTAAATAAGTATTGCTTAAGCTTAGTGGTTTTATTACATATTTTCAAAACATCAGGTCTGCAGGTTTTCATGTTTCTATGTTACTAGAAGATGGCACAACGATACTTGTCACAAGAATAAGAACCTCCTGGAACTGCGAGTGACAGCATAGGCCTACTCGGCTTTATACATACCGTACTTGGAGATCTTTGACATGGACCAACCTGCTTGCTAATATGTTTTGTTATTTGTAGGTTGTGACAGAAAATGTCAATGGAGTTTCGTATCCCCCTGACCTACCCAAAGATCGTGGTTATGGAGCGCAAAAATGTGCCGCGATCTGTACCTTGGGATTACTTGGAAGTAAGTTATACTCGTAATTTGCCTCAGTATATTACACTATTGAAATAATAAAGTTCATGGTAGGCCTACATTTTGGAAGTAAGTTATACTCATAATTTGCCTCAGTATATTATATTATTGAAATAGTAAAGTTTATGGTAGGCCTACATTTACGATAAGCCGTGCCGATCTGTTGTGGAGTTGTATATGCTACGGCCATGACTATAGCTAAGGTTAAGCTTATCTTGAGTTTTCATGGTTATTTCATGATGGTAATAGGGCTAGATACGGTAAGGCCAGGTATAGGTAGGACATGCGAGCCTGTAATTTTATGGTGCAAACCTTTCCTGCCGCATCGTAATTCATGTCGCCAAGATTCCATCAACCAAAAAATATTATCATTTATCTCCACCCTGATTCTAGCATCCTACTTCGTTCTTGTACTTTCATCACAACCTTTTCCCCCTGAACTCCTTCGTTCCCACGTACCTAACTAGAAAGAGTAAGTTCATTCATATCACTTCATATAATCACCTTTTATACTAAAAGCCCTTTTCACTCTGTTTTATACAATAACCTACCCTTTATATTATGGAGTCCTGCTCACTTGCTATTTCTTGTCAAATCTAAAATGTATCTCCTTGTTATTCTCTTCCACAGCTTTTTTTTTTGTAAATTAACAAAAAAACTTGACATTATGCCATTGTTTCTTGGTAAAGACGAAGGATGAAAGTTTGGGATTGTTTGAATGGGGCACCACAAGGACGATCTTACCACAAAGAAATATGCCCAATACATTATATACAGCCTCAACTAGTTCATCACGAGCACCTAACCCTCTAACTGTATTGCTAGCCCGTCATAGTGACATACCTGTGTTATTCGGAATTGCAAATTCGTATTTTGAAATTCTGATTGATCAGGAACGAAACCAACATAAATCTTGAATATTGAGCCGAGCTCTGCTTTTCCCGGTATAAATGGTAAAATTACTGTTATTGCAGTTTGGAGATTAAAAAAAGTACCTGTTATAACCAAATCCTCAATGAACAATAGTACCGTAACACAATTGTTAGTATATTTTTCATACCCCCCACAAATCTTGAATATTGAGCCAACCTCTACTTTTTCCAGTACTGAATTGCAAAATTTCTGGTATTGACATTTGGAGACTAGAAAATGTAGGCCCTATTGTACTAAACCAAATCCTTGTTGAACTTGTATCGTTGAACAAATACAATGAAGATATTCTAACTAGGGTATCGCCATTGTTGGTATGTATTGAATAGTGAATACGTACCACTAAGAAGATAATGAGCAACAATGCAAGTGTCAAGTCCCCGGCCCGACAATCGGCTTCACAAAGTCCGACGGTCAAGACTCTCCCGGCCGATCTGCTCTCATCGGCCGCCAAGCACCAAAAGGCAATGCTGCCTCTTTTCGAAAACTTTGTTTCGACAAAGTCATCTACCCAACACTCGGGTTCAGTGTTCCCGGCCGATCTGCTCTCATCGGCCACCAAGTGTCATTTCCATTTATAACAAATCTAAATGTAATTTAAAAGCAATGCAAGCGCTTTTTTGAGTTTTACATTTTGGTGAATTTTCAAGTAAAATATACAAAGTGAAACAAAGAGAAAATACTTTGTTGCATGCAATCACTAAACCTCCCACTTCGGGAACAATAAAACAAATCAATCAATCAAACATATTCACGTGAATACCATTGATGTGTTCTCGGTACTTATTTCATGGTATTGTATAGTCACAATGAAAATCATTTTTCAAAATCATCTTTTAGTGCATTTTTGAGTGATATTTGATGTTAATACAAAATAGATCTGATTCACTCAAAAATGCATCAAAATGTGAAAATGATTGCTCATGAATGTTGATTTGAAAGATCATACATTTACATTTGTTGTGTCCCAAACATGGAACACATCGTAAGTGCTTGTATCGTAGTGCTATCGTAAGGATAGCAACTATTTATAAGAAAAAAAAACTTGAACATTGTCCTTTATGTACCAAGACTTCTGTGTACTCACACTTGAGACACGAACTACCCTCAGGCTGTGCCGTACGAAGACTCAAAAAATGACTCTGAAGATGACTGCCCCTTGATTACCAGAACCAACCTTGAATAATCAATCTGCATACGCAGAACGCCCCACTTTGGTAATCAAGAGTATCAACATTACACAGTACGTTCAGCATCAAAACTATCAAGTGTAACATTGTTACCCAAAATATAGGAAACATAACAAACACTGCAATCCACAGTCGTTGACATATTTCCCCATTGGAGCAACGCTTTTACACTTTAAGCTGACTCCAATACATTTTGCAATATGTTATGATAACATTGGAGATTACCGATCATCCAATTCTGGGCCACAACACATTCATTACGTAGTTGAAACCAAAAAAACAAAATTTGCATCTAGACACTAATTATCTATCTATTCAGCGGGGTGCGTGGATAATATATATCTACAACCCGAGAAAGTTAGTAGAAAGTTTGATGCCATGTTCAACAAGGTTTGGGTTCAGAAGGAGAGGTAACATTTCTAGTCTATAAGCCTACCATAGATGGCACACTGAAAATGCATTTTGGTTTCGCATTTCGGTAAGATCGATTTGCATACGGAGAGCATGGAAGGCTCTCGTAACTGTATTTGTCAATGTTTTATAATACTGTATATCCTCATGTTGTTATGTAAGAGAATGATTGTTCATGTAACTGTAATTTTACTATAATTTCAACGTAGTTTTTAGTTACAATTGACGAACTCTAACGGAAAAGTAAATGGAGAGTTATACCTACAGAACAATACCTGCAGAACACATTCAAATAGTGTTGCAAATTGCCTACAATCAAGCTAGATATTCTAAAAGTTGAAAAGCTCTTTGCTTTCAATTTTTGTTTACATTTTACTCAAAAATTCTTCTCAGGTATCTTTCGCCTCTCAATATTAGGGATGCCATCGGGTAGATAACTGGAAATATAATTAGGAATCAGAATGACACTAGGTGAAAAACATGATTAGCATGATGTGGCATGTTCTTTTATACAACAGAATAGCTTGAATTTACCCTGAAGTTGAAGAGAGAGCGCAAGATACTCGAAACAATCGTTCGTCAATTTTGGAATGGCCGTGCGCCAATAAAAACTGTCCCCACGGCAATCACGTTGACAGCGAGTCGAGTTTCAACCTATGACTGAGCTATCTCTCTTGCGTTATACGATATTGCCTTAATTCTAATGCAGAAAAGTGGTCACCTCTTGGGTAAAAAGTGGGTGTGAAATAATTTCAATAATTTTATCTGGTTATAATTTGAAAAAGCAGGTTCCTCATAACCGATTGTCCAATATCATCCACACTTGGATTTCGACATTGAAATTGAAGAAATCCTAAAGATCATTTTATCATTTGAATGAATTATAGATGGTTTTATTTTATTTCGTAAGGCCACATCCTCATAACCAATTTGAAATAACATGGATGTACAACTTCACTGTCTGGATATCATCATTTGTAATGGTTTACCAATTAATACATTTCTCAAATAACACTGCAACCAACACTTACATGATTGATCAGTCAAGAGATTTTTATGACCAACCTTCAGGTGTGTGCTATTTGCTTAGGAATTCAGGAAGTTCAGTGAGTTCTTTCTCTGGCATAACAACTTGTGCATTCAACTTGGGATTTCAGATTTTGAAGAACCCACAGGAGTCAATTTTACGAAATATCAATTTTTGGGTGATAGCTTTTGAGCGTCAAAAGATATCAAAATTCGAATAACAGGAAAACACAGATAATTCTTATACCTTCAAGAAGGTATAAACAATAAGTATTCAACTTCGGCCTGTATCACATAAGTTGCTTAGGTTTTCAGATGAACAAACAGCCTTCTAGATGCATACCTGTGGAAATCTTAAATCCAAGGTTTTAGTTCTATGGTTTTAGTTGCTAAGTTCTATGACTTAGCAAAGACTTCAACGTCAGTACCTTGCCCAAAAAATCAGGTGTCGTTTTTATGTTCATTATCATTTTTTAATTGTTTGTTGTAATTTGGTGCTTGGCATGCAGGTCAGTCAAAGTAAAGGTACGTTCGTAGAGCCACGGCAACACGAATTTGCCGTGCCGTCAAAATGAATGAGCCAATCACAGACTTGCCAGGCTTGTCGTTCACTATGGCCTTGAAAGTTGAATGGAGTTGAACATTTTGCCGGACGACAGACTTGCCGTGATGATGTAGACGACATCACAGCCACGTTTATACTCGAACTGTGTGTTCTGGGTACAAACTATCGACTGACAGCTCGATCACTATCGACGTTGCCATGGTTATTGCATCGATTCGATATATAATTGCCTCGAGTCGGCGATAGTTTGTCGTGGTTGTATGGACGGTACCAATCATTTGACGTCCAACGGCACCCGACAAGATTGCCGGCCGGCAAAATTGCCGTGGCTCTATGAACCTAGCTTAACCTTGGTGTCATACCAGAATGGGTTGAGATTGTTTTTGAGCAAAATCAGCTTGACGGGTTTTTTGGAATGTAATATTTAAAGAGCAAAAATTATTCAAAAACTCTGAAATTTCTACTAGATATAAAAACATCAACCATACAAATTCTTGGTAATTTTTATAAGTTTTTATTTTTGGTAATTTTTATGAGAAATACTGAAGAAAAAACATTAAAACCATACATTTTATTGAATAGGCTTAACAAAGGTGGCTCAAGTAGAAAAATATTTGGAGATTGCATATCAACAGGTGGTAGGTTTGAACAGTTGAATTAATTTAAGGTCTGTAGTTGTAAGTCTGTCGAGTGAGATGACAGTATATTTTTCAATCTAGATTTTCATACTTTTAAGCTCATCTCACAATGCATATAATTATATATATAATATATATATATATATATATATATATATATATATATATATATATATATATATATATATATATATATATATAAATATATATATATATATATATATATATATATATATATATATATATATATAAATATATTGAATTTTTGTAGTAGGCAATTTGTATTGTATTTCACATTATTTTGAAGGTACCGGTATCAAAAAGATCTGTGTTTCCCTATCATTAGACTTTTGATATGTCACACATTCATACTGTGCAAAAGCTATCATCAAAAAACTGACACAGTGAAACCTCTATCCATCTTTTTTTAAAAGGACCAGGAAAATAAAACCATCCATAGAAAAATAAGAGAAAAAAATTAGAGATATAGAAAAATAGAGGCTAGAAAGAATGAATGATACAAGCAGGAAAACGATAGATCCGGGAATGATGCATCAAGGTTTCACTGTATTACGCTAAATTACCTCTTACGCGCTCTTAATGAATAAATTATAAACAAAGTTCCACCATCAATAACTAACGCTTGGAAATATGTTGGTTACAACATTATTCTGGGGACGTATACACAGGGAATTCAGTTTTTATAAATTCAATGTGCAGTATTCAACCTTTTTCAGCTGCTGCTTACTATGTTGCTGGCAAAGTTGATTCATTTGCAGATATCGTCACATTTGTTGGTAAGTGTCCATCAAACCCGTTGATGTTCTGATTCAGATCTATTTTGATCCAAGATATATATATATATATATATATATATATATATATATATATATATATATATATTTATATATATATATATATATATATATAGATAGATAGATAGATAGATAGATAGATAGATAGATATATTAGTATATCTATTCCAACATTGAGCAGCTAAATTACTTTAATTGCATATTTTTTACAGGCATATCTACAACAAACTGTATCTCAACTCTCTTTCTCTTGCACACGGGCCTGAAGACGTTCACTCTCGTGGAAGAGTACAATCACCTTCACGCACGGCATAATGACAATGTGTTTGACCTCGTGAAAAAAGCGTATTCATTTAATGGCAACTCATATGCACTTGGCGCTATCAGCTTTCTCATAACACTTGTAAGACTGACTGACTGTATTTTTTATTGGATGAACGTTTGAACACACCATAATACTGTAGGCCTACATCTCTAGTGATTATTTTATTTAATATACCTACCGTACTCTAGAATCGATAGCTAGAAGTTTCGTAAATTTAGATTTATTTAATGTACCCCTGTAACTTTTTCTATTGTCTATTATTCAGTTTATTAATTCAATTACATATATTTATCAAACCCAGATAACCAATTAAATTGGGCCAGGGGTGTTTCCACCAGTTTTTCTAGGGCCGACTTCTGATATCAATCGGTTCCTGCCAGTTCCGACTTCTTCCTCCTCTTCTTCACTACTGCTAGGCCTATCCTCTATTTCTTCTTCTCTTCCTACGAGTTCCCTCCATTGTTCTCTATTCTCCCACCATCTCACGTCTTCCACTTCTTCCCATTTTTCTCCTCGGTTGACTACCCCGAACTTGACTCCCTCCTGCCACCTTTCTCTTGGTCTTCCAACTCTTCTCTGAGCTCCATTGTTTTCTGCTATCTCAAACATTGCTCTGGGTATTCTCTCCTTTTCCATTCTCCGCATATGCCCGTACCACCTAAGTCTCTCCAATTTAAATGTTAACCTTTCCACTCCCACTTCCTTCCTTATATTACTGCTTCTCTTCTTCTCCAACTTTGACACTCCTGCTACGCTCTTCAAACTTCATTTCTGCTGCCTTCATTTTCTTTTCTTCTCTCCAGTTGATTGACGATGTACCTGCTCCATATGTCAAGATAGGCAAGAAGTACCCATTATAAATGAGTATCTTTCCACTCCTCGGAAAATCTTGGTTCCAAATCAGCTTCCTTACTTTTTGAAATAGCCCGTCCGCCTTGGCTATTCTCTTATTCACTTCTAGCTCTACTTTTGCCGTATTACTGACAATACTTCCCAAGTATGAGAACTCTTCTACTTCTTCCAGTTCTTGACCTTGCAGCTGTACTTTTTCTTCAATCTTTCTCTTCTCTCTGCTCATCACCACTGTTTTGCTCTTTTCCACGCCAATTCTCATCCCAAACACTATATACTCAATGCTGACGCACCACACCCCTCACGCACCTTCACTCCTTTCGTACATATCACACACACACTATTTTCCTTTTCACCATTAATCTTCTTCTCACTTACTTCCCTACTACTCATGTCAGCCATCTTTTCATTTTTCAATTAATTTCAAATTAATTCAATTAAAAATTGAAATTTCAAATCGCTTTCTCTGAAGAACGTTCTTTGAAGCAGTAATTGATGTTTTTTTCTCCTCCAAATCACTTGATATGAGCAGTGTTAAATTTTAGAGTCAATTAGAAAATTGTTATCCTCATAGGTCCACTACACAAAGCTTCACTTTTTCTGAAATCTGCCCAAGCAACCTTCAAAAACTGCAAATAAGTATATTGAATCAATTGGTTTGTGGGAATGAATTTGTTAATATGTATGCTTGTTCATTCTTTTTTTTTCATTTTCAGTGGTCTTGGCATTCAGAAGGATGGGATTACATGTTGAAATATGGCAATTTACCAGTCCTGTATATATGTGCAGCCTCATTTATTATACAGTGGCTTGTGAAAATGGTAAGGGACCAAGGGCAATTGCCAATTGGCTACAAGTTTTTGTATTTTCTCTCAGGCCTACATACGGAAAAGTTGCCAGGTTTTCATGATCAGATGCGCGTTTGCAAAGACTCAATTTAAATGTACATGATTTTTTTGTGGTTTGCGCTCCACAGACAGATTGAATGAACATTTAATGCACACATTTTAATGAAACTTGGCGTATATATGATCGTGTCATCCAACTCGATACTGTAGGCCATAGTTCTGAGATGCAATCTATTTAATAACTTTCGATGAAATCTATTCAGTAATTTTGAAAATCGCCATTAGAATAATAATATACAGGCACATGTAGCTGAGTAGTTAACGCACTCACTTCATGTGATCCGGAAGGTGAAGGGGCATATATCAGACCTGGTTGAATCCCCGCCACCGTCCATCTTTACAGGGGTTTTTTGTAGTTTCCCTCTGTAGTCTAGGCTAATGCTGGGATAGTTCTTACAATATAGGCCACAACCGCTTCCTTCCCACTATCCTTCCCAATACAGTAGAACGTCAGTTATACGATTCTCATTTATACGATTTTTACATTTATACGACTTTTCCAGGTGGTCCCAACCATTCTCCATAAGACTACATGTTAAATTTCTTCTATTATACAACTCATTTATTCACGACTTTTCGTTTATACAACTGAATTTCTTGTCTCCTTCCAACATTTTCAATAATTCCAGTCAGGTGTTCATCATAAAGTCGTAAAAACCACAAAACGTAAACAACACATGCGTAAGCACACCTGTTTTTCCTAGTAAAAATACCACCTTATCATGACTTCTTCACTTCTACCCGGGTTTTTCCTACCCCAAAAAATATTTATAGATATTGTCTAGTCTTAAATCACTTATATTCATGAAGAGACGCATCATTTTCCTAAACCAATCATCACTCTTTAGAGCAACAGGACCTCCAACCTCAAGGTTTGTAAGCACACTGCCAAGAATGTTGCAATCACACTGGCACATTTGCCCAGCCAGTGACAGCTGATAATGTGTGGGAGGGGGGGAGGAGGGGAGGGGGTATGCAAGGCATGTGCAGGAGCGCATTTCTTTCATGTCAACAAGAAGTGATTTCAAAATCGAAGTATTTTAAAAAGGCAATGATGATCGCTTTTCATTGTTTGAAGTCAAATGTCATTTCAATAATATTCCCTCTCTAACAGGAACAGAAAAACAAAAAAATGTAATTCTGTCAATGTGATGTCAAACATTTGAAGTAAATGCCACACTAGGAGTCGTCTGGACAGTGTTAATTGGTTGCTATGAGCATTGGTAAATGTCTGCGTCTGTCTCTCATAAAGCACATGTCATCTGAGAGCTGTCAAGGACATAATGGCATGCTGTAGTGGTGCGAGGGTTGGTGAGGAGGCGGAGGGGAGAACTGTGACGCGTCTTCACTTACAGACCAGACCAAAAACATCATACACAAGAAAATAAAGACCAAAAAAAAACATTGATTATGCAGTGGGTAAATGTTTGAACCCAGATTCATTAATAAATCATTTATACGTTTATCCATTTATACGATTTTTTTTCTCAGTCCCCTGAAAGTCGTATAAACGACGTTCTACTGTACCTGAGAAACCTTCATCTGATCATCCCATCAATCATTCATTTGACACCAATAGATCTGAGTTATTATAGTGAGTCGTTGAACTCAATATCCATTAATTCCCATAAGAATAACCCAGAGGGAAGAATTTGAAAGAAATATTTTCTTTGAATCAATACAAGTTTAATTACAAAATTTAAGTACACACATTAGTCCTATACGGTACATATTATTCCAAAGTTTTACATAAATCAGATCAGCCAATATAAAGAAAGAATGGATATGAACCAGTAATTTTTCAACATCAATTCAAGTTAATAAGAATCCTATTAAGAAGATAAACAGGTGAAACCAATTAGATAGAACAATTATTAAAATGATCGGAGGTAAACAGTGAGTTGATAGTTTTAAAATCGGGGTGTGTATTTATTTAGCTTTTTATTATATTTCAGAACATGATATTTCACTCATTACAATTCATATGCTGCGTTTACCTAGTCTTATGAGAAAAGAGACAAAATGGTCCCTAGTGGATGGCATTTGTCCCTCACAGGTTGAACTTTATTGATTTGGTTGGCCTAAGTTAGTGTCCTTTTTCTAATGTTCTATAATTTATCGAATGTAGCATTAATTGATATTTTGGAATATAGTTTAAGTATGAATTGTGTCTTTTTGTCTCACATGATTTTAGGAATGGAGTTCTCTGCAAGATTCTATTCTTGTGGAAACTATGAATGGAATGGATTATGGTAGTGGAATGGCATACAGTTACTATTACGGTTTTCTTCATATTGTTCTGCCTGTAACTGGCGATGCAAATAAAGGAATTCGAGAGAGAATTGATGATTATATTGCCAGAGAAGGCTTGACAGATGATCAGTTTCCTGTTAAGAAATTGTTCATCCTCATTCCTGCTTCAACATTTATATCATGCACTCTGGATGAACTGGCCGATGGGTGGATGAAGACTGCAAATGTAAGTAATAAATAGTATCACATATAAGTAACAAATACTTCATAAATAAAAATATCTTACATAGAACTCGTTTGAAATAATTATTTCAATCAACTTTAATTTCTAAAGGTATAGTACAAAATCATAATTAATACAATATATATTAGGCCTATAGGCCCATATTATATATATTATATGATATATATATATATATATATATATATATATATATATATATATATATATATATATTGGATATATATATATATATATATATATATATATATATATATATATATATATATATAATATCTATTAGTATAGGCCTATATAATATATTGATGAAAATATATATTTTATTAATAAAATATATAATATATTGATAATATATTGATATAATATATTGAAGTGTCGATCAGACAATGTCCTGTTTGGAATATTCCATTCATCCAAAAGCATTTCTGAATCTGCCCGACGGCAGTTGGTGTCTGGTCTGTCAACCACTGGTTCAGTTTGGCTATCAGAATACTGGTTAACCATTTGTTGTTCATTTGATTAGATAATCAAAATAAGTTCAAATTTGTGTTGTTTATATAGCCACCATCTGGCATTATGCGGCTCACTAAGAAAACAAAAATCACCCTTCCCCTAATCAAGATGACCTAGTAAATATAGGCCTACTAATAAACTTGGGACTAGTAACTTTGGGAACTAGTTTGGTGACTGGATTTTATAATGCTGTTTATATTGACTTTTGAAGATCTTGTGTAATAGACAGTGTTATTGTATTAGAGTCTTGAAGAGCAGCAGTTCGATGTTGCTGGCGTACGTGCTCGATCATACAAGAATGCAGTGTACAAGATACGTGATCCGAACAGCACGGACAAGCACATCTACGTTGTTGCCGAGGGAGCTACTCCGTTGAAAACACTCAACGATGTTGTTGTTCGAAGCACTACCAAATCGGGTAAAAAAAAAACTCTCACACAGAGAGAAAGAGAGAGAGAATTCATAATTTACTGTTTTAATTTGTAATGAATATTTTGCATGAAAAGTGCCAGTGTAAAAATCAAATCGATGGTGATTGGCTAATTGATTTTGCATTATATTTCCTGCATATTGCAACAGAACTTCTAGAACAGTGATGAATAATTTACCACAAATACAGTAGAATCTCTTTAGAACGTCCTTCAATACAGCGATCATCGCGATATATCATCGTTTTGATGTAGTCCCAGCCAATTCCCATAAGACCAAGTGTGTTTTTTCTTTGTTAATACGCCCCTAATTTAACAACCATCGCGAGAGAACGACGCTTTTTTGCTTCCCTTCCAAGAAAAACCATGAATACTACGACAAAACAACTGAAAAATTGTTATTGTTTGTACCGTTCTGTCCTGAATATAAGCTGAGGGTTTTTCTCGAAATTTCAGGCCCTAAAGTCACCCTCAGCTTACTTGCAAATCTCGGCCTATAATCTGTCCAAAATACGTTTTTTGCTCATTTTAATTGGGCGTACAACACCCGCACACTCATAACAACGGAATCGACTTGAAACTGCAAGATATTCCACTGAAAACACATGTAATGAACGTTTCATCATAAACAAGCATGATTTTCCCAATTCCCAGCATTTTTATTTGACGCGCAATAATAAACATAACCACTTAGACACCAACCACCTGCTTGGTGTACATCATCCTACTGCCTAGTGCTGACTGCGTGTAGTCTGACCTTGTCTGACATTGACACTCACGAGACTGTTAAGCGGCCGGCAATTGCACCGTCGCCTCGCGTGCTAGTTTGGCGGTCGATGTGGTCTCAACTCCAGTAGACAATTTTACGCGATGAACTACCGGTCGTCTAATGATACTTTTAATGTTTCAATGTTTCAATGTTCTTACGTATGTACAAATACTTGGAGACACTATACGGTGGTATTATTTTCATATTATGTACCCTTCCAAAATAAAGCGAAGCGTATAGGCCTACTTCTACACATCACGATTGGCACCATGTCTGTTCAATGTCACGCGTGCTGCTTGACTACAACTGAAGGCGGGAGAAATATGATACAGTTAACCACTTTAGACATTTGAAATCACACAGTAAATTGCAGGAGGAAGGTGGAAGGGGGGGACATTTTACTAAAGCATCAATTCAGACTGGAAACATGAACTTAATGTCAAAATATTATTACACAGCATTATTATACAGTGTCTTACTATAAATGTATACGTACCACATGGCAGGCTATCAGTGATCGAACTCTGCCCTATGCTATAATACTGACGACTGACAGTATTTTATGTATGCCTTGTAAAACAAACACACAAAGTTTTATTGTGAATTTTATTGAAGAATTTGGTTGAACGACCATCGTGATATAACGACGATTAGCTTATCTCCTCTCAAGGTCGTACTAAAGAGATTGTACTGTAATGTGAAAGGAAGTCAAAAATTTGAAATGAAAGTTTGTAAAAATAAGGAAAAGGTGTTGATTTGATGATGATGATGATTATTATTATTATTATTGTTAGCTCAACGACCCCACCAACAGCTAGGTTATATGGGGGTACGAATGAGCAGGTGACTATGTAATTTTTAAGTGATGATAAGTGTAAGAACGTTTACAAAATCCCATGCTTTATGCGGGACTCGAACCCACTCCCAACGGTGATATCAGTTTTTGAAGCGGTGCAGAGTAGGCCTAATGTTCAAATGTTTCTAATATCAAATTAAGGTCCAGTTCAGTTGAAGTTAGAGACTCAAATTAGGGCTTGCAGTAATGTAAGAATAATTTAAAATAATATAATATAATACAGTATACAGTTAGTAAAATATTGGCATGATTCTGAAATGAAAGGATTACACGTAGTGCCTACCGGTATGTAAATTCTCTTCATTTTACCTCCATATAACTTATATTTGTAATTCAACTATAAAGAGAATCCTATTGTAAACTAATTGTCATCGACTTGAATCTGTTTCATATCATTTTTCGTCATTCTTTTTTTTTATAATTTGTATTTATGTTGTAGGCTACATTAGTCATTGTTCATTTCTTCAATTTCTCATAGGTAAGGTCAAGTGGAAGAACGGTCAGCTGACTGAACCTCGCCCTTTTTGACTGTACTGACATTGAGGCCTATACTATAATGTGAATTTGAATTATTAAAATTTAATTTTTCTTACGTCTTCATTGTCATATTATTCATTTGTCTCGTGTTTTTTAAAATGTGTCATTATCTGTCATTACGGGTAAAAGACTCTGCAAGTTCACCAACTTTATGAAACAAGAATTTTCGTTCTTGAAAAATGAGATTGAGGGATAAAGAACCACTTTGTGTATGCTAAATCATTTGTGTTGAGAAGCAATTTTTAAGCCAAAATCATGTGGGATGCCTAAAATAACAATTAAACTGGCAAATTCCCCAAAATTTCGATCCAGTGCCATCTAGGTCATTCTGCATGAGAGTGCCTCCGACTGACGATCCCCAGACATTGGAATATTTTCAATTAAATGACTACCGTTATTTCACTTTATCTAAATGGACATTCTAGGCACTGATAAAGGTATAGATAAGTGCTAGGTAGACTACCCTTCAGATGTCTTGGTGCTAAGTGAAGAGTTCGTCTTTCCTTCGTGATCAGTTTCAATATACAGTGAAACCTCTATCCATCGTTTTTCAAGGGACCAGCAAATGAAACCATCCATGCAGGAAAACAATCCATCAAGGAAAATTTAACATTGATTTAATGGGAGTGGGGTGAGAAAAAATGAATGATACAAGCAGGAAAACGATGGATCCGGGAACGATGCATAGAGGTTTCACTGTATTCACTATCGAAAGGCGTACTATTAGTTTATTTAAACCTAATCATATTTGTTCATTTACAGGATATAGAGAACACAAAAAAGAAATCATACACATGTTTTACAAAACGCTACGAAAGATATTGCGAGCAGATGAAAGAACTAAAAATAATTGTGAACTTATCTACTATGTTGGTAAGATTATACTTCATCTAATTTATTTTTTTTTTTGAAAAAATGAAATTTTGTTACATATAAATACATCAATGTAGTGCACACGTTTTGGAAATTTTATGAAAATCAGGTTGGCCAATTTGGAGAGAAAAAAATGGACTTTTTTTTGGCCACAGACCAGTATAAGTTTATTTTTTTGCCTTTCCAAGTCTTTCACTCCTGATTTAGTATTTTCCATACACGCATAGTGTGGTTCACGTGAAGCATTTTCTAGTAAGTAGTAGTACAGTAAAAATTCTGTAGAACGTCCCTCATTACAGCGATCATCCCAATGTATCATCGTTTTTAGACAGTCCCCGCCAATTCCCATAAGACCATGTGTATTTTTTCTTTGTTAATACGTCCCTTAATATAACGACCATCGCGAGAATACGACGCTTTTGTAGTTCCCTTCCAAGAAAAACTATCAAAACTACGACGAAACAACTAAGAAATTGTTATCGTTTGTACCGAATTGTCTCAAATATAAGCCAAGGGTTTTTCTTGAAATTTCAAGCCCAAAAGTCACCCTCGGCTTACTTGCGAATCTCGGCCCATAATCGGTCAAAAATATGTTTTTGCTCATTTTATTGGGCGTACAACACCTGCAAACTCATAAACAACGGAATCAACTTGAAACTGCGAGATGTTCCACTGAAAACACATTTAATACATGTTTTATCCAGAAGCATGATTTTCCCAATTTCCTTCGTTTTTATGTGACGCGCAATAATAAACATAAACACGTTGTGCTGTTGGCTGCATGGTGTGCATCATTCTACTGCCGACTGTGTGTGGTCTGACCTTGTCAGACTTTGATGAACACGAGACTGTTTAACACTCGTTCGTTCAACTCGGAATGGCCGAGGGGGGAGCGGCCGGCAATTGCACGGTCGCCTCGTTTGCTAGTTTGGCGGTCGATGTGGTCTCAACACCCATTAGACAATGCCCGTCGCGCTCAGTGTATTTTACGCGATGAACTACCGGTCTTCTAATGATACTTTTAATGTGTTAATGTTTTAATGTTCTTACGTATGTGCAGGTACTCTTAGTGACACTATTTGGTGGTATTATTATCATATTATATAATATATGCCCTTCCAAAATAAAGCAAAGTGTATAGGTCTACTTCTACACATCATGATTGACACCATGATGTCTGTTCAATGTCAGGTGTGCTGCTTGACTACAACTGACGGGTGGAGAAATATGATACAGTTTGACACTTCAAACACTTGAAATCACACATCAGTAAATTGCAGGAGGAAGATTGAAGAGGGGGGTATTTGATTAAAGTATCAATTCAGAGTGATAACATGAACTTACTGTCAAAATATTGTTACACAGCATTATTATACAGTGTCTTACTATAAATGTATACATACTACATGGCAGGCTATCTGCGATCGAACTCCGCCCTATGCTATAATATTGATGACTGACAGTATTTTATGTATGCCTTGTAAAACAAACACACAAAAGTTCTGTGGGGGATTCTATTGTAACATTTGGTTGAACGACGATCGTACAACGATCGTGATATATCAACGATTAGCTTATCTTCCCTCAATGTTGCACTAAAGAGGTTCTACTGTAGTAGTAATTTATTTATTCAGCAGATAAGTGCTATCTTTACATGATACAATTTGTTATGAAAAATGATTATAGCATAATAATACTAATACAAAGCAATACAATATGACAATAAGTTCTCTTATAATCATAACTATAACTAATTATATATAAGTCAAAATTAATATACTTTTCTGCCACACTTTGCATTTCAGTACATATTCTCATGACACATCACTGAAAGTATCTAATATAACTCTAATTTGGTTCTCACAGATCATCCCCCAAAAAACTTTTTTCATCACTTTTGGAGTCGAGTTTACCATTCTTGATATACCTAGAACATTCTCCGCTGAATTGTCTTACAGTTTTGCACGTTTTGATTTTAATATGTAATCTATTACGTATATATTTTCATACTCTTAATAACGATGGAATTGTTCTGAGCTTTGTTAGTGGTTCTTTTAATATGCACATTATTTATATTTCTAAGAATATAATTATTTTTATAATCTTGGTTGTAAGAAAATGTATTACACAAGTAATTTGGCACTAAACCTTTTATTTTCAAAATTCATCACATAGTATTCAACACAATTCTCTGTTTAATAGTACACCAACAAAGGACTTCACACACATTTTAATGATAGCCGTATATTTTCTGACTCTGAGAATGCAATGCATAGCCTTATTTTGCTATTTTTGTAGTTTCAATTTGACTTTTACATAGAAGAAATAAGATTGAGCTGCTATAATCAAAATGCGGGGCTATAATGGCGTGATAAATCAATGGCTAGATTCAATTGGGAAATTTTTTACGATATATTCCCCATGCTGCTTATAGTCGAGGTTTTCACCTACAATTATTCCAAGATATTTCTCAGATTCAACAAACTCTAATAAGTCACTATTAATTCTGAATTCAGCTAGATTAATTTTATTGCATACATTAGTTCTGATCTTTTGTGATCATATATAATCATTACTTTAGCTTTCTTTAAATTTACTTTTAATTTGTCAACTAACAGTGTCTCTAACGATTGAAGATCTTCATTGGAATTAGAAAAAACATTATTCCATTAATTTCCCGAGCACGTAATGAGCGCATCATCAGCATATAGATGAATGGATGAATAATTAAGACCTTGATCAATATCATTAATGTATAGGATAAAAAAAAGCGGACCCAGGACAGATCCTTGTGGTACTCTTGTTTTATTATCTACATAACTCGAAAAAGCATTACCATATTTTACCCTCTGAAATCTGAGTTCGAGGTAAGATTTTATCCACTGTAACACTTTGCCACGGATACCATCTGAGAGTAATTTGTGTAATAAAATGTCTCGATCAGTTATTTCAGAAGCGCGCTGGAGATCTAGAAATATTGCGATTGATATCAAATTTTGACTATTTATATTTAATGAAAGCTCATTGAGTTCTAATTGAATAGCCGTCTCACATCCGTGCTTATCCCTAAATCCTGATTGAGTTTCAATAAGAATACTATTTTCTGCTATGTATTCATCAAGTTGTTCTTTAACAACATATTCCAGCACCTTTTCAATTTTAGTACGTACTTATTGTATGATGTGCTGGTTTATTCAACCACCTTTTTAAATTGGCTTTACCCATCAGTGTTCATTAAAACTCATTAAAAGTACGGTAAATGTTTAATTTTGTTTTCAGACAAGGACAAGCATGGTGATAATGTCAACATTGGCAAATTAATTCTGGAACGCATACGAGTACTGGAAAGAAAACAGCTGATCAAGGATGGCCTTCTGTCAGACTGAGGTGAACTTACAGACTTTCACCTATTTTACTATAATTTACACAATCTAGAAGCGTGGTGCAGCTCCTCTGAAGCCAATTGCCCAAAGCATAGCACACTTTCTCTTCAAAGTTTGTTTTTGTGTTAATATAATTTTACATATTGTATTTGTTGTTGAGAATTCAATATGCAATGCTTATTTGACTCCATTATTTGATCCAGAGCAACTCAACAAAGACTGAAACGTGGACGCAAAAAGTGAAGTTCATTTCAAACCTTTTCATGAACATGAAATAGGAACTTTTATTTTACAGTCTACCATTTTATTATTCTTGATATTATCATGGAGGATAATTTTTATAATATGATTTTTTATTTAGTCATAAATCGTACAATGATAATGGTATGACACTATACCCTCGCGTCATGTAAAGTTCCTCATTTGTGATGATATTGATTAGGGTTTATTGCAGGGCTGTCGTTAGGGGGGTCTCAGGGGGGGGGCGCCCCCCAATCAATTTTTGCGCCCCCCAATAACTTATCCTCCTTTAAAAATATATAATGTTGACCTACAAATAAACACACAATAAAATATGATGAGTTGATGACTTATTGATATGAATTGTATCAGTAAGCTATACACTCTATACTGGTACACTACTTTACACTTCCATTTTTCTTTTCGATAATGATCCAATTATTAGATTCTGAAACTGCTTGTGAATTGCAAAAATCACTTGAAAAATTGCCATATTTCAACAAAATCACTGCTGGGAATTTTGCTGGGAGAAATCGCGAAAATAGCTTCGAAAATGTCCATAATAATTATACTATTCAAAATAAACTTTGGTTATGTCCATAGTGATTCCATCATTGGACACCAAAACCGCTTGTAAATATCAAAAATCAGTTGAAAAATGACATGGGTCTATTTCAAAAAATTCCCTGCGGGCTTTGCTCGGAGAAATCGCAAAAGTATAGCTTCGAAAATGTCCATGATGAAGCAATTATAAGACTCCAAAACCATTTGTGAATCGCAAAAATCTCTTGAAAAATGTCCATATTTTCACAATTTCCCTGCGGGGCTCAACTGGGGGGCTAACGCCCCTCAGACCCCTTTTTTGGCGCGTGGCAGATGTCTAACTGGGCGGTCATTTTATTCATGTAACCTGTGCGCCCCCCCATACACAAATCCTAACGACGTCCCTGGTTTATTGTAATTGTAAGTCATGAAAGCTAATGCTGTTATACTTTCATACTCATTTTAAATGCAATGAGCTCACCTGAATATTAATTACCAACTTATTGTAACGAGTAAGTTGTAATTTTGTATTTTCTAAGACAGTGTCCAACTCTATGCTGCATTTCAGACAATAATACTAAATTTTGATCAAATAGGCTCAACATTTTGCATTTGTAATGAATACCAGTTTTGTATTCAATATTATTATGCACTCAGGCCAATTTGGGCAGTACAAGTGTAACAATAATGTAATATATACAGTGAAACCTCTATCCATCGTTTTTCAAGGGACCAGGAAAATAAAGCCATCCATGCAGGAAAATGATCCATCCAGGAAAATTCATCATTGGTTATTTGGGAGTTGGGTTCGACAAAATGAATGATAGAAGCAGGAAAACGATGGATGCTGGAACAATGTATAGAGGTCTCACTGTATATGTTGGTCAAAGTAAATTATATTTGTTGTGCAAAAAATGTACTTTGACAGAATGATAGCATCTAACTATAGATGATAATGTTCATTTCATCCTGTACTTTTATATCAGAAGTACAGTGGTATTCAAATCTTTTATTGCCTGCATCGAGTCATGGTTTTTCACTTTTTTCACCTTGGTAAGTCTTATTTTCTGATCCCATCCATCTGCTCGTACATTTTATTCTCTAGTAAGTTTTTCACTTTGGTAAGTTTTTTTGTCTGGTTCCCTAGAAACGTACTAGAGAGGTTCCACTGTATGATTGTGTTCCATAATAATGTTGATGTATACATTGTGAATAGGCAGTTTGGATTTTATATATTTGCCGTACATTAGGTTATACATTAACCTAATGTGTGCCTAGTGCTACATAGTTTTAGTGCCTTACAATAGTTTTACATCTTATGGTTGGTGTAGTGTTGCATTGTGAATGAACAATGAACCTTCATCATTTCAACTTACAACACCAATTTTTGTCCAAAATCATATGAAACAGTATTTTCGTACTGTTGTAAACTTGACCTCGACTTGAATAATTATTCCATACTGAGTATTATTCTGAGAGCCGGTTTTACGTACAATAAATTGGTTGAGTAGGCGATAACTAGTAGCTAAACTTGATATTACCCTTGATTTCCATTAATATTTCTGTACCTTAAATAATAATTAGCTTGATGAACACATTTTTATTATTGGTGAAATGCGGTCTCTGAAGTTCACCATTTAATTGGCTGTGAGTGTGGCAAATGTGATTTCTCAGGTACAGTTGACTTGTTGTGAGTGACTAATTAATTGCCTCTATACGTGCCAAAATTGGAACAAGAAAAATGTTAAAAATATAAAAAAATAGAAATATATATTGTACATTGACATTGTATAATAATTATGTACTTGTGTAATAATAAAAATGATTGTTCACGCTACATTCGTTTCATTTATATGCGTTGGTTATACAGTTTATACGAGTTACAGTTTGACCCTTCACGATTATTACCATACTACGGGAAAACTGACCCTGCATTATATGTTGAACTACGAAAATGCAGCATATACGTTGTAAGATGAGTAAGATATTTAGATGGAATCAAGCCTTCCTTATTCATTCATTCAAAAAATATTTGTATTCAAAATGATTCAAAAGAAAATATTTCATTCACAAACTCAATATTTTTCATTTTTCAATATAACAATTGATATAATAAATTGATAATATAATAAATTATATCCAATACGACCGTCAGAACGATTTCGCTTGAAAACAATCCCAACCTATATCACACCAATGTCCACAGAAAGTTTGATTAAATCGTTAATTTTGGCTGACCTGTATGCCGTATAGAGCCTAATATATATAAATGAAAATGAAGCCTGATTTTTTTCGGTAATGTGGAATACAAATCTTCACTACACTCATCCAATAATTGACGATTATTACTTAATACGGTCACAAACAATTCATTATTATATCTGGAATATGCTATTTGAGAGTATATTATAGTGTTGATAATGCGTTTTTTTGTTTCCCTTCCAATAATATATACCGTCACTCGTACCAGCAGAACCATCTCACCGATTTAATCGAGATTTTTTTATAAAAACGTAACCTCATTGTCATTGAGTGTACGTTTTCAAAGTATTGAAAATTTAATTTTTATATTCCCGAACCGGGAAAGACATTAATATATATACTATATACTCTTATCGTTACAAATCAAAACACTTCAAACGATTTTCATCAAAGTTGTTCACCTGTTATCATAATGTAACAGTCTACAACTGTTTAATTATTTTCTTCATATTAGTATTATAATGAGCATAGCATGTGTTCTTCAACTCATTCTGTGTTTATAACTATTTCTTATATTTCACGTCCCGTTAGCTTTTTGCCTTCTCTAAAATCATACCTCTTTGTAAGTGGTCACTGATGCCTTCAGGCTAGCCAAGCCCTTCCTTGCTAACAAATATCTGTGATTTCGCGGGTTTTCTATTCGCAAATCACAACCCCACCTCTATCTTTTACTCTTAGTTTGGTGTTTGACCACCCCCTTTAGAATAGTTTATAAATAAGCTTGCAATGAGTGCTCGCGACGCCAATTATAATAATTTTCAATAATTATGACGTTTACAACTCATACTCGACTATATTAGATACAAGCCTATGATATCAATGAAGAGCGATAATTGAAGAAATAATCAATTGATATTAAATTGAATCATTGCTTTAATATTATTCAAATCCAAATTCGTTATTGAAATATAATAAATAACACTATAAAATATATTGATTTATCAATTGACGATAATTTATTATTAAGTAATACCAGGAAAACACTTTCCGAACGCAATATATATGTACTCATCCCAATTGATGCAAGTTTGCCGCAATCTATACTAGGACTTGGAATATCATATCCAACGTCGTATTGAATTCAAGATGGACACTAAATTGTGATGCAAAAGAATTGTTCAATTAAAAAGACAACTCTACAAATGAATGAATGACTGAATATTGAGGCTTTACGGCGCGTCAACGAACTACATAAAAATATCACATATAAGGATATAATTATGTCATGTCAACATATGGGACATTAAGGCATGAAGAGAAATGAATACTTTCATGAAGCCAATTAGGATTATATTTTTAAGAGCAATTACTTCCATTATTGTACTGTTCAATTATACCAATACAATCAATTCTATTTTTCTCTAGATTATTACTCCTGTAGAATGAACTCAAAATATTTCAATTACAGAATTATTCAATATAAATATTCGCTACATAGGCTTGAAACACGATGCTATATACCACATTTATATACACTTTTTTTTAATGCTGCTTCACGACCCTATCCATATGCCTGGTTGTACTAGGATATGAATGAGCGGGGATGATGAAACGATGATGTGATGATAAGTGAGAGGATGTTTACAAAAACCGTGAGACTTGAACCCACGCCCGACTTCTACCGCAGTTGCGATATTTTGACTGACCCACGGCCCAGCTTATATAATATATGTGGGCCTATATATATATATATATATATACATATATATACACACGTATATATATATATATATATATATATATATATATATATATATATATATATATATATATATATATATATATATATGTTATGTGATGATAAGGCTCGTAAATCGTTCAGGGTATTTCGCAAAGACTTATAACTGCATCTAGTGAGGTTCAAACAAGATAACAACAATTCAGATGGATTCAGAAGTTTTCAATTAACTCACACTCAGTATTTTACATTCTTATTTCTCTTATCATCAAACTTTCTTGACAATTCGAGCCAGGACATGTTTTATTCATACGATTATTGATATGAAGTTGCTGATCTGTTTTACCGATAATTACATTACACTTCAGAAAATAGGAAGAACTCTCATTATGATATAATTTTTGATCTCCTTGTGGAGAATTTTCTCGTAACACTGTATACTAGAGATAGGATAGTTATGCAATTGCATGTTTTGATTTATGCATTAAATCCCTTGCAAAAACGTGGATATATCCATTTCATCACTACCTGGTTCTAAAAATACCACTTTTATTTTGCATGTTTTGCATATTTGGGCACTTTTCTTGGAAATTGCATATTTTGGGTTTATTTGGCATGTTTTTGCATGTTTGGCCTTTTAGCCAAATCTTCTGAAAATTCTCTTTGTTTTTTCATATTATGTGTATAAAAAATGATATCAAACTACTCCGTATAAATTCAACAGGAGAAAAATCGATAACTTATTGAATTTTTCAAATCTTCAACATTGAAATAATTATTTGGACAATTTCACTTTTTTCTCTTCATGACATGCTATGACATTTTTTGTTTTCAAATCTATTTGTTATGGCCCTTGAGAGAGAGGGGGGGGGGAACTTTCCACCTATAACACCAGTAACTAGGTAATTACCTGGGAATACCTAGTTCCCAACCCTCTCAACCCATTCTATGAATGAAATGTTATCTTATCTCTCCTTAAATCTGTCTATATAGAGGAATTTTGTTATTGCAAAGTTGAGTCTTAAGTGGAAGGGAAGTGGGTGGGTCTTTCCAAATATAAAACCATGTTCATTACCTGCAAGACTGCATGTAGGTCTAGTTACTACCTAGCATTCTGGATTATCCCACCCCCACATCCCCTTCTAACAATGAACTCATCAGCTTATTTCAGTGACTCCACTCATTGTGCATTGATTCTTGAAAGAGTAAGGAGGTATTACAGTATTAAAAAATGCAGTATTATAAAGAATTATGGCGGGAGGTACATATGATTTTGGAGAAGATGATTTGTCCCCCACTCAAATTTGCAATTTAAAATATGCCCCAGTGACGTCATGTGATGTTGAAAGATCGTTCTCCTCATATAAAAACATTCTATCAGATAGGCGGCATCGGTTAACGCCGCTGAATATCGAAATGATTTTAGTTAGCCATTGTGCATCTAGGTTTAAGTGAACAGTTACATATGTATTGACGAAGTTAATAAAACCGAATACATAATGATAAAAATATAGACATTTGTGCTTTTTTACCCGTTAATCCACTGTTTTTTATGCATTTTGCATGTTTTGCATATTTTGGCATTTGTTTTTGCATGTTTTGCCATTTGTTCTTGCATGTTTTGAAGTTTTAATTTGCATAACTATCCTATCTCTAGTGATTACTGATAGAGGCTACGTTCACAGATACTAATTAGTTATTTCCTCTTAGGCCCGGTATTACCAAGTCCAGTTAGTCTTTATCTGACAGTTCAAACTTGTTATCACCATGGTTACCTGTGGTAATTGTTTTCACCAACTCTCAGATAAATACTAACTACATACATACTAATATACATGAAGATGGTAGATGAAGGTGGAAGAATTCATAACATCTTATATGACAAGGCCAAAGTAATCAATCATGAACGCCATCGTTGGAAGAGAGCAATCAGCGAGGGTCTCGAAATTATCAAACATCCTTCAAATATTAACGGTCTCGATTGCGGATACAGCTTTTCTGATTCTTGGGCAACAGCTATTGCATTGATTAGGAAGAAAGAAGTAAAACAAAATGAACCGGTAGCTGAACCCGAAAATCAGAAGAAAGGTCAATCCATTAACTCTGGTTCTAATAAAATATACAATCTGAGAAGCCGTGTTTAGTATACCACAGCCACTTGTGGAGAATTATTTTATTATATATATATATATATATATATATATATATATATATATATATATATATATATATATATATATATATATATATATATATATATATATATCTATATATATATATCTATATATATATATCTATATATATATATTTATATATATATATATATATATATATATATATATATATATATATATATATATATATATATATATATATATATATATTCATATATATATATATATATATATATATATATATATATATATATATATATATATATATATATATATATATATATATATATATATATATATATATATATATATATATATATATATATATATATATATATATATATATATATATATATATATATATATATATTATAGTTTTGAAGCTTTCACAACATATATTTGGATGAATATTATTGTTTCGGGTATTTTCGTCGTGTAATAAAAGAGAAAAAGACATTTCAATATTTAAATATATTTACATTCAAATATTGAAATGTCTTTTTCTCTTTTATTACACGACGAAAATACCCGAAGCAATAATATTCATCCATATATATATATATATATATATATATATATATATATATATATATATATATATATATATATATATATATATATATATATATATATATATATATATACATATATATATATTAATGATTTTTAAAACTGTTTAAAATTTGCGACCTCCCCCGGGACTTGAACCCGGATCTCCAGATTGTCGGTCAGACCGGCCAAAAGTCCCCGGTCCCCGGTCAAGTCCCGGGGGAGGTCGCAAATTTTAAACAGTTTTAAAAATCATTAATTATAATAACCTACTGGTGGTCAACCAGGAAGCTATTGAAATCATATATATATATATATATATATATATATATATATATATATATATATATATATATATATATTAGTGTCGTTTCATTTTTTTATATTCTTTTCATATTTCAGTTTATACTAATACCTTTTCATATTAGGCTACTGTTCATTCTGCTGTTTATTTGTTTCACTGACTATACTGTTTCATTACTCTCATCATTTTCTACAATCATTTTCTTATCAATCATTCATACGTGTGATTTATTATTATTGTGTTTTTCCCACCTAATTAATTTTATATTTGATTATTATTATGTGTCGAACGGCAATCATGTATACCATGACATGGTCTTCAATGAAGATTCATATATATATATATATATATATATATATATATATATATATATATATATATATATATATATATATATATATGAATATATATATATATATATATATATATATATATATATATATATATATATATATATATATATATATATATATATATATATATATATATATATATATATATATATATATATATATATATATATATATATATATATATATAGATATATATATGAATCTTCATTGAAGACCATGTCATGGTATACATGATTGCCGTTCGACACATAATAATAATCAAATATAAAATCAATTAGGTGGGAAAAACACAATAATAATAAATCACACGTATGAATGATTGATAAGAAAATGATTGTAGAAAATAATGAGAGTAATGAAACAGTATAGTCAGTGAAACAAATAAACAGCAGAATGAACAGTAGCCTAATATGAAAAGGTATTAGTATAAACTGAAATATGAAAAGAATATAAAAAAATGAAACGACACTAATAAAATATAATGGAAATAATAATGATGATATATAGTAATGCAGAAATCAATATTATCAATATCAATATTAATAAATAAAATAAATCAAATATTATTATATTTAACAATGATAGAAATGGTATCAACCTGTAGGCCTATGGAAATAATGTCATTTTTTTATTTATTCATTACCAATATATACATTTTGCAGTTACATAAATATAGTTATGGTAAATATTATGAAAGAAAAAAACGATTGAGTCGTAATTCAATCGCAACGATGAAGTTAGAAACAGTATTCTGACTGACTGAACTACGGAGAGCGGTCAATCGTTATTATGATATGAGAATAAACTTCAATCCTTTTTATGATATGAGAATAAACTTCAATCGTTATTATGATATGAGAATAAACTTCAATCGTTATTATGATATGAGAATAAACTTCTATCAGTATTCATTTTCAAGATCTTTGGTAGTTAATCAGTAGCTAATGCTAGAAATTTAGGAATTTGGTTCCATATCAGATATGAAGTGGTCTACACATGTCACGAAGTGTTGTCATAAAGCAAATGCAATTCTACGGTATCTTTATCAATATAAGAAGCTTCTTCCTTCAAAAACGAAAGTGTCTCTTGTTGTATCATGAGTTTTTTCTGTTTTCGATTTCTGTGACTATGTTTATAGTGGAATTGATAAAAGTATTGAACGACAGATACAAAGAGATCAATACTCATGATTGTGTGAGATTTGTTCTGAACGTACCATTCAAACAGCAAATTTCACCCAAACTCATCGAACTTGGATGGTTGAACATGAAAAATCGCTAAAATTTTAATACAGTAGTTTTGATTTATAAAATAATTAACAACAAGTCTCCAGAATATTTGTACAACAAAATCGCATTCACGTCACAGCTTCATGATCATAATGTTCGTCAAAACTCCAACTTAGTTTATCATCATCACAATTCCAAATCTTCATCTTCATTCTTAATTAGTGGTCCAAGAAGATGGAACGAGTTACCAACGTAATCAAAATTGGTAAAATCTCTAGGTCTATTTAAGTTATAATATAAATAACAACTTTTGGTGAAGCAATATTCAGAGATAGTTTTAAAAAATCATGTTTAATTTAGTTCTAATCTGTCAGCTCTTTCTGTTCTTTTTCGTTTCCCATTTGTATATTTATAGTTCTTTTTATAACATTATCATTTGTATTTTAGTCATAACTCATAAGGTTAGGTGGAAGAGCAGATACTCTCATGTATCTGAACATCGCCGTTTCATTTTTGTTAATTTTAATCTCGTTTTTGAATTCTTTTATGTAAATTGTTATCTCTGTGTTCTCTGCTACTGTACTACTCAAAATTGAATAGGGTATAATTATTATTATTAATTATAATGAATTGGTACATGGTACAGCTTTATTTTTGAGCTGAGTGTGTACGCTTACGAAAAGTATTCGATAAAACAAAACTCCACGATGTTGAACTTAGGTTTATAAAAAATGTGTAACAATCTGAAATGTTTTGCAAATATAAAATCATCGATTTTTGTCCTTATTTCCTTCTTTCAATCAAGTTTGCCAAGCAGTTTCTTCAATGAAACGAATAATTAGTTACAGCTATAAATAATTTTCTACCCAATTCATCTGCATTTTTATGTTCATTCTCAATAGTAAAAAAATACATGAATGGCGTTCTCCCAAAAGTATAAAAAATTCGAGCTTCGCGCGTGGCGCTTGGCGTTCTCCCAAAAGTATAAAAAATTCGAACTTCGCGCGTGGCGCTTGGCAAGCACCTCCCGAAAAAATGAGCGAAAAAAAGAGCATTTAAGAAAAAATAGCATTTATTCTGAAATCCGGCGAAAAAATGGCACTTATTGAGCAAAAATCCCAACCAAATTTCATAATTGGTGCTCGAGTGGGGTTATAAGGTCTGTTCGATTTGTCTGCACCAAGCTACACCAATGCACCAGCATGTTCGATTTGTATGGTGCAGACTACTTTGCCGACTCTGGTGCAGCACCGTGCGTGTTCGATTTGGCGCTAGTGTAACTTGGGGCAGCTTTTTAGTGCACCAGCTTTGGAGGTGGTGTGTTGGTGTAGTGCAGATAGTTTTGGCGCATTTTTCAACATGGAGGGTCCCGCAATGAAATTAAATCATGAAAATATTAATCACCAACAACAATCCAGTTGTCCAGGACGGCATTAAGCTTTTTTTTTCTGACTGTGAGTTATTTCTATAGGTTATTTGTAGCCCATGTTCATAATAATATAGAAAAGCTACGATCATGTCTCAAATACTCAACTCAAATGCCGCGGAACGAATCCGTGCGTGTTCGATTTGGCGCTAGTGTAACTTGGGGCAGCTTTTTAGTGCACCAGCTTTGGAGGTGGTGTGTTGGTGTAGTGCAGATAGTTTTGGCGCATTTTTCAACATGGAGGGTCCCGCAATGAAATTAAATCATGAAAATATTAATCACCAACAACAATCCAGTTGTCCAGGACGGCATTAAGCTTTTTTTTTCTGACTGTGAGTTATTTCTATGGGTTATTTGTAGCCCATGTTCATAATAATATAGAAAAGCTACGATCATGTCTCAAATACTCAACTCAAATGCCGCGGAACGAATCCGGACGTGATTTGGGGTGTAATATAGCTGCTTGGTGCTACACCAAACTGGCATGACGTAATTTCCATAGTGCACTGAGCCTACACCAAGCCTGCACCAACTGCCCCTGGTGCAGACAAATCGAACAAACATATTGAATATTGTCAATTTGGGTCAATTTGTTACATTGATAGGAACGTTCTAGGGTGTTAAACTCTCCAGACGAATGACGAGACCCGCTGTATTCTCTATGCTTCGACCTGTGAGGCGCAGGAGACTCATAACGCGTATTACGTTGGGCAGATTTTACGAAAACATCCAAGTATGGAGTATGCAACCAATTAACGCCGCTCGACGCGTCCAACGCGAGTCAGTAAACGAAGCTTAATGCATTAACAGTGTAACCCGACGGGAGTTTAATGTACTACGAGCTGTCGAGGTACACAAAATCAAAGTAAAGTTTCCGAACCCATTACGAGGTACACAAAATCAAAGTAAGTTTCCGAAATCGAGAGACCGTTTATCAAGGTACACAAATTCGAGAGACAGAAAATCAAAGGTCACTGTCCGAAAACGGTGCGAAAACGGTGAGACACAGAAAATCAAACCACACTTTCACACGAATTTTGAAGTACAGTTTACCAAGGGACAGAAAACAACATTTGAAGTACACAAACACAAATATCGAGGTACACAAAATCAAAGTACAGTTTTCGACTATCGAAGCACAGTTTATCCAGGGACACTTTGAATGCAACCAATCAAAGTATTGACTTTTTGGTAGCGTCTCTGGCGGTAGAAATATGAACTAACCTTTTCCCAGGGTTCGTTGCGAAACCATTTCCGCTTTCTTTTGTGATAGTAGAACGTGACAGAATGGTGAGGATATATCACTTATTTTAACTTGTATCACCATTATACATTTGTAATATGTACTTGTCAGTGTAGATATAAATAGTACGTATTGAACTGGAATTGGTCATTCAGTTAGACTGCTCTGAAGAGATTTTTGACATGAAACAATGCGAGTTTCACGTTCATAGACCATGTGGCTTTTTGCCACAAATAACCCCATTTGCTTATTTGTTAGCATTTCATAACTTCCAGGCGTATCTTCATTCCACCTTGAGTAGGTATCATGCAGTAGCTGTAGGCCTACTTGATAAACTGTTCACTTCGAGGTATTACAATTAATGTGATGAGCCACCAGCTTGATTAATGTAGGCCTAGACAGGCCTACCCATTCAAAATTTGTCATTCAGATGGCCTAGTAGGGCTAAAATCAATGGCAGGGTCTAGCTCTTGAACTAATTTGCCCATATTTGTAGTAGCCTAGGCTACTTGTACTGAATTCCCAGGGCCTAGCTCTGTTCTAATATGATTGCTAGTAGGACCAAAGATCTTGGTATCTAACTTCGTTAGAAGACACAAAACTGATCTTGTTGACCATGTAAACGCTCAGCGACATTGCTCGCTAGTGCTACCTGTCTCTATGCAGTTAATTTGGAGAGAGATAGCTGCTTTACAACCAATATGTCCAATGCGTATAACAACGAACTGACGTGATTATCGTGTTGTGAATCATTCATAGAAATATTCCTGATGGGCTATAAATAGTATGGAGATGTACGAATGAACAGATATTTCAATTGGTCAAGCCTAGGCTGTACTTACATTCCCATTTCTCCCTGAATCTGAAGAATCACTTCACTTTTGCCTTGATTACATAATTACAACACTCGTTATAACAGATCGCGTTGTCTCGTCCACTTATGATGGAACTATAGGCACCGAGTTTGGCCGGTGAGCGCACTGCTAACATTGAATTCTCCTGGTGGTAGTTTCGGCAGTTTCATAGGGAAAGATTTCGTCTGACAGCTTGGATCCAGTGTTTTTGTAATGGCCGATGTGAATAGGGTTGATGATTTAATAATTAAATATGGTGATAATAATGTCTTTATTCAGTGTCATTAAAAATACTGTGAGTGCGGGATACGATAAAGTCGTTCTTCCAAATATGGTTTTAAACCCACCACAGCCGGCTGTGTGGCCGGACAGTCCTTTGGTAAAGAAACTAGTTTGTTCTAAGCTGGCCATGTTTTGGATTTGTGTGAGGTCCGTGTTAATAATTCGAGCTTCATATTAGCTAAAGTGGTTTGCCAAACTGGTTTACCCCATTACGAAGTTCGGATCGAAGTAGGCCTCTGAGTAAAAGTATACCCAGGCCTAATGTACAATATTATACAGCTTTACATTAGTGTTAGTTTTGGATCGTCGGTTTATACTCCCCACAACACAACAATTAGTAGTAGTAGTATTCATTTATTTAGCACAGATATGCTATTTACATTTCACATATACATTTTTACAATTTTTACAATCACAAGAGTAAATATAGAACAAAATGTACATTAATTTATAATACAATTATAGATTATTTTATATATGCTACTTTCATCGTAATTCCCAATTTATCATCATAATTTCATTCACTCATCAATTTTATCCCAGAAACCACATTTTTCATAATGTTTTGGGATAAGCAAACCATCTTTAATTATTCTACAACATTCTTTTCTAAATGATGATGCGTTTTTGACATTTCTTATTTCATAAGGAATTCGATTAAAAATTTTCATCCCTTTATGGAATATAGAATTTTCTTCCATACACGAATATTTTCTATTCACAAATATACTCTGACGATTTCTTAAATTATATCTATTATTAATTTGATCATTGAATTTAATTTTATTACTAAGATAGCTAGGGAGTAGGCCTTTTGTGATTTTGTAGATTAATGTGAGGGTATTAAGTATTAATTGGAATTACCTTTTCTCACACCTTTCAAACAATCGGTATTATTCATTTTATTTCAACTTGTTTACCCATTAATCAACATGCATTTTCCAATCCCGCCCAAACAACTTAACCCACAAATTTGCGAAATCTTGCCGCCAGTCCCTACGCACGGTCAGTGCCGGACTGGGCAATCGGGCAATGCCCGGTGGGCCGCTGGCAAAATGAATATCAAAATGGGCCTCGGTCACCTACGAATATCTTTCTATGTGTTCGTACTGTTCATCCACTTCAACGTTTCACTCTCGTCTCGTCCAAGGTTTTACCTAAATTATGATAACTTGAGTAATCCGGCGTTAAAACGTTTTGCTGAAGTGTTTCTGAATTGTTGTGATCTACACACATTTATTGAACCGTTTCAGCGTGAATCGGTTTGCCTAAACCGTTTCCCGACCTTGTGGTATACGTAGTCAATGCTCGTGTCATTGCTTGAAACTTTGGCTTGAAACTTGACTATACCTATTATCTATTATTATCTATATTATCTATTATATTATTTTCGTCAGAAGATGAATTCACAGTGAATTTGTGCCAATCAGTTTTATCAGCTGTTCTCTTCATTTAGGTTTTTTATTGGTAGTTAGGGCATTGAGTTTATTGAAAGGTCAGGGTCAGTTTTAACAATAATGTTTGTGTAGACTAGAATGGATAGCTAAACTCATTTTACTGTCCCTCATCACCTAACATAACCCTAAAAGATCGATATGGCTCATAGATCTACTTTCGGCATTGAGTAGGGCCTATAGTGTAACACTATATACTCGATGCTTACGGTACTGTAGGCGTATTCTACCAAACGATAACTAAGCTAGAACCTGAAATTTGAAAAAAAAAACACGACTTTAATATGAATCAGATTAGTACAGCAATATAAATTTGCCAATATGATCCTAAATTAAAACTTGATTTAGTTGTCTCCTAACCTCATTTTAAGTCGGTAGAAATGTGGCCTATTCACCAAAATTCAAAACTTTTGACACAATTTATGCTTTTTTTTCAGACCTGCAAACGCAGAAATAGTGGACGCTCCAAGCACGGACGTGGGCATGTGAACCCTGTTCGTTGTACCAACTGTGCTCGGTGCGTACCCAAAGATAAAGCCATCAAGAAGTTTGTCATTCGAAATATTGTTGAAGCTGCTGCTGTTCGAGATATTACTGAAGCCAGCGTGTACACATGTGAGTGACAAGATCTTGATGATCAATGCCACCCTCGGTAGCTCACTCAGCTGAGGCACTGCTTCAGAAACTGAAGTCACTGTTGGGCGTGGGTTCGAGTCATAAGGCATGGGTTTTTGTAAACGTCCTTTCACCTATAACACTTCATAGTTCTATAATCACCCGCTCATTCGTACCCCCTTATAACCTAGCTGTTGGTGGGGTCGTTTTATCAAATAATTTTCATCAATTCATTTTAATGATTCACAATAGAATTTGCATTGCGTATTGGTTGTGGCATGTGATCTACATCGAACCAATCGATGGGCATATGTATATTTGAAGTAGCCTACAATATTTGAAATCTCGATGCACTGTTTTGGGATCGGTCGTTTTCCTGCTTCTAGCAGAATTTTGCTTCTAGCTAGAAAATTTTACCTTGGTTATATGGGAGTAGGGTCGGACAAACTAAATGATAGAAGCGGGAAATCATTTGATCTGGGAACAATGCATGGAGGTTTCACTGTATTCTACAAAAACCTTAATGAGATCTCATATTGACGACTTGTTCCTATGTACACTTGTGTTATTGTATGCTTAAATACCTCACCAACAGCTAGGTTATTTGGGGGTAAGAATGAGCAGATGATAATGAAACTATGAAGTGGCACTGCAATAGAAACTGAAGTCAGATCAGGAGTGGGCTTGAGTCGGGACTGCATAAGCCATGGGTTTTTAATTTTTATAAACGTCCCATCTCTCATCATTTCATTATCTCTTACCCATTTCTACCCCTGTATAACCTAGCTGTTGGTGGGATCATTGAGCAATATTTACAAAAAGTGGAAGAACATTGACAATTCAATAACCCATGCCTTGTGCATGACTCGAACCTCTGTCCAACAGTAACTTCAGTTCCAAAGCGATGCCTTGGTTGACTGAGCAGGAAGAGTGGCATTTTTAAAAACTACTGTATATGTAATGGGTGCTATTGAGGATTTAGTTGTCATTTCGTTAGAGATAATGAATACTATTGTGGTCGAAAGAGCTACACAATCAACCACCTGGGCCTTTAAAAAATGAGACTGTCATTTGATTACTGGTAACAATAGTAGGCTGGGTACTAAATACCTAGGCCTACCTGAGTTGACAATAGTTTGGTTTCAAAAGTTGCCCAGGTGCCACTTGAGCTCGTTACAGATCAGGCGTATCTAATACATGTACACTTGCAGTCACATAAAGTAGTTGAATTTGAAATTAAAACTTGACTAAAATATTTTACATTTAACCTCCAATTTTTCACAGACGATGTGTGGTGTATATCTTCAGAGTACATACCGTATTTAGAGCTTGATCGATCACTACATGTGACTGCAAACATACATTATGTAATGCATTTCCAGGGGTTTAAATTAACCTGTTGGTATTTAAATTGAAAAATGGTAAGCCTATCTTTTGAATCACCTGTAATGCAAAATTCCATATTGCAAGCCTAAATGAGGATTCTCTACAGTACATCTACATTTTTTTAACACTGTTGAGTCCAGATAGAAATAGGAACTTCAATTTGAAATGAACTGCTTTTCATTTCAGCTTATCAGTTGCCCAAGCTCTACGCTAAGTTGCACTACTGTGTGTCATGTGCCATCCATTCCAAGGTGGTGCGCAACAGGTCCAAGGCTGATCGCCGCATTCGTACGCCACCACAACGGAACTTCCCCAGGGTAAGAGTGAGATTCAAGTCCCTATTTCAAGTTTTCTAAAAACCTATTCAGATTTGTGAAATAGCTCAAGTACAAAGAATGGGAATTGTTACGGTTGATAACACTTCGAAAGTCATGCCGCAGTGTGACCTCGCCGTTGATTATGCTCGAAACTCTTATTATCATTCATTCATGACAAAGTTATATCTAATACCATGGGCGCCGGAACACTTAATTTTGATTTCGATAGAGTTTCCAAAAGTCTGGAACACATTAAAAACATTAATCGTTTTTGTGATATATCCGCACATTATCAGCATTTGCATTGAGAGTAAACCTAACACCAGTGTTGATATCTTCCACTTAGAACTAAGTCTCTTGAGCAATGTTCACTCCTTTTCATTAACAGCAGATGAAAAGTGTATCATTATGTAATTTTAAACAGAAAACAATGGGTGATAGGCCCAAATTGGTAAAATTAGTCCCATCACTAATAATTAAAGGCCGTGGCCAATGAGTACTTCATCGAAGCATTTGATCCGAGGACTTTTGGAAACAACAAAATCACGTCAGGATGGATGAAAAAGTATCTTGAATTATACATAAATCAAAGTAATATATTGATACAGATTTTGTGATATTTAAATCATCAAAATACTACAACTCGGATTTTCGAGTTGAAAAATTCAGCTGAACTCGCAAATTTCGAGTTTGGTTGTTTTTTCTTAAATCTTTTAGAAATGAGATTTTCTCCCAATGTTGAGGTCCAGAAGTTGCTACTGATGAGAAAATCCTCTGAAATCTGTTTTCTCCATCATTAAGCATTAGCTGTCAGGCGTCTCGACAAGCACTTGATACTGCTGCGTCATCGTCAACTCATCTCAATGAATTGGATTCATGATGAATATACAAAGTGACATCTTAAGTCATATTTACAAGTAAAATTATGCGATTTGATACGTCACATGATAGGTTTTATCGATGGTTCAAATTATCAAAGATTTCCCCATTTTTCAATAATCAATATAAATCAATATACCTGATCAATCATCATGATATCATCATGTATTCAAGAGATTTCGATCTTGAAGTTTCTCACATCACGTTTATCCGAAAAAAATCAATTCAATGTTGATTTATCAAAATTATATCTATTCATCTGATTTCTGATTGATTGATTGATTATCACCAAGGGTTATTCGGATTGATTTTTCGATCATTATTACATCATTCTCACTGGAGAAAGCTTTAGTTTGATACCATACACAATGAATTTGATCCAACTTTGAAATGTTTAGATTAAATAAAATCAATAAATTGGTTAAAATCAATAACTCCGAAAGTTTTAAGAAATCGGCTTGGGGCCATCAATTTTTGAACTTCTCGTCAAATTAGTGAGTACCGAGTTTCATGTTGGTATCACGATTTGCACTATAGTTGTGTTTATGAAGAGAATTTGACCGCAGGTAGAAACATGTTGATTGTTGACAATTATTTTGAAAGGGTTGAAAACATACCACGAACTGAAGCTCTTTGTACGATCACGTATTGAATACTGGTGATCATTCAACAGAAAACTCTAGGTTACTGGTTGATATAGATAGATAGATAGATAGATAGATAGATAGATAGATCACTATCTATTTTAACTCTGGACTATCGTCTAAAATATGTAAATAATGGTATTTCTTAGAAAGTGATAAGACACTTTGATTTCAACGAATAGTTTAGAATAGAACCATAGCAAGTGCACTCTGTGCTAGTCACATTTGATTAACTAGTCCAATTTGAACCTTGCTATATCAATATGTCAATATCTTTTCCCAATCATTCAAAGTGGATGATTGATTATTGTATTGCCTACACTAGTCAGAAATAAAAAATCCCTGTTATCTTATGGATCAATTAATTCACTTTAAATTCAATATACAGTAGTAGGTTTGTACTTAAATTGAATATGAAAAGTGGATGTTTGTGTATTGTGTTGTCAACAGTATGCTCCGAGATTTTTTTGTTTGATTTTAATTGCCCTGCCCATTGTCTAAAATATGTATATAATGGTATTTCTTAGAAAGTGATAAGACACTTTGATTTCAACGAATAGTTTAGAATAGAACCATAGCAAGTGCACTCTGTGCTAGTCACATTTGATTAACTAGTCCAATTTGAACCTTGCTATATCAATATGTCAATATCTTTTCCCAATCATTCAAAGTGGATGATTGATTATTGTATTGCCTACACTAGTCAGAAATAGAAAATCCCTGTTATCTTATGGATCAATTAATTAACTTTAAATTCAATATACAGTAGTAGGTTTGTACTTGAATTGAATATGAAAAGTGGATGTTTGTGTATTGTGTTGTCAACAGTATGCTCCGAGATTTTTTTTGTCTGATTTTAATTGCCCTGCCCATTGTCTAAAATATGTAAATAAAGGTATTTCTTAGAAAGTGATAAGACACTTTGATTTCAACGAATAGTTTAGAATAGAACCATAGCAAGTGCACTCTGTGCTAGTCACATTTGATTAACTAGTCCAATTTGAACCTTGCTATATCAATATGTCAATATCTTTTCCCAATCATTTAAAATGGATGATTGATTATTGTATTGCCTACACTAGTCAGAAATAGAAACTCCCTGTTATCTTATGGATCAATTTATTCACTTTAAATTCAATATACAGTAGTAGGTTTGTACTTAAATTGAATATGAAAAGTGGATGTTTGTGTATTGTGTTGTAAACAGTATGCTCCGAGATTTTTTTTGTCTGATTTTAATTGCCCTGCCCATTGTCTAAAATATGTAAATAATGGTATTTCTTAGAAAGTGATAAGACACTTTGATTTCAACGAATAGTTTAGAATAGAACCATAGCAAGTGCACTCTGTGCTAGTCACATTTGATTAACTAGTCCAATTTGAACCTTGCTATATCAATATGTCAATATCTTTTCCCAATCATTCAAAATGGATGATTGATTATTGTATTGCCTACACTAGTCAGAAATAGAAACTCCCTGTTATCTTATGGATCAATTAATTCACTTTAAATTCAATATACAGTAGTAGGTTTGTACTTAAAATATGACTAAAATATGAATTAAAATATGATTAAAATATGTACTAAAATATGTAAATAATGGTATTTCTTAGAAAGTGGTAAGACACTTTGATTTCAATTAATAGTTTAGAATAGAACCATAGCAAGTGCACTCTGTGCTAGTCACATTTGATTAACTAGTCCAATTTGAACCTTGCTATATCAATATGTCAATATCTTTTCCCAATCATTCAAAATGGATGATTGATTATTGTATTGCCTACACTAGTCAGAAATAGAAACTTCCTGTTATCTTATGGATCAATTAATTAATTTTAAATTAAATATACAGTAGTAGGTTTGTACTTAAATTGAATATGAAAAGTGGATGCTTGTTTATTGTGTTGTCAACAGTATGCTCCGAGATTTTCTTTGTCTAATTTTAATCTAGGATTATAGCTATCTACGATGGATACGCGACTGCGTTCAAGGTTACTCGGGAACTGTGTAAGAAAGGAATACCGTGTATCGAATCACGGTCGACCTATCGCCACAGATAATTGAGCTATTAGCTCGATTATCTGTGCCATCGCATCAAAATAGCGGTAGAGGCACTCATAGACGAGCGATGGCTGTCACTGTCAAAATTGCGATCTTTTGAAAGAGAGAAACAATTAGAAGAAAGTTGTATCAACGCATAAAAAGTACATAGTACTAGGTATTTTATGTTGCATTACATGTTCAACGATGAGTGTCATATAAGTGGTTCTTACGCTATCCATGTATAAAACGAAAAAGAACCAGTAGCGGACAGTTTTTTTTTGTTTGGAGCACATGGCCTAGGCATAACTACGCAGCTTTTAAACTGTACATAGTTGTAGAAAATAACTCATTGCATGCTAAAAACATGATAGTGCTCACCAGTGAACATGGGAGAAAACAATAATCTCGTTCATAATATAACTCGGATTTTGGATTATTATGAAAACGAATTATGAAGTACATTAAAAGAAAACCTTCGATCCCAGTTGTGTTTGTCTTCCATCTTGATTCCATGTAAGTACCTTGCAGTGCCGCGGCGAGGCGCCACCATATCTCTTACACTGTTCCAAAAATCGCTCTGCATTAGAACTAACGTGAGTGACGTCACAGTTGCGTATCCATCGTAGATAGCTATAATCCTAGTTTTAATTGCCCTGCCCATCGTCTTAAATATGTAAATAATGGTATTTCTTAGAAAGTGGTAAGACACTTTGATTTCAACGAATAGTTTAGAATAGAACCATAGCAAGTACACTCTGTGCTAGTCACATTTAAGTGGCTAGGTCTAATTTGAACCTTGCTATATCAATATGTCAATATCTTTTCCCAATCATTATAGTGTATGATTTATTATTGTATTGCCTACACTGTCAGTGAAAGTGTACATAGAAAATGTTAAGCTATGGTAGGTTTCATTATAAGTACTGGCAGACACAGAATTGAAGAATTAGAACAAGGCCAAAGTTGCTTAACTTCCAATATAAATTGATTTACCACTAGTCAAACGCAAAATATGCATTGTAAGATGAGCGAGATATCTGAATAAGGTAGTTCTACCCTTGCTACTTCATCGACTCTGGTATTCCACACACCTCGATATCTGAATAAGCTATAAAAGTCGTTAAAGTAGTTCTACTCTTGCCACTTCATTGACTCTGGTATTCTACACACCTTGACGCATATAAAAAATACTTCATTGTTGGTCAACTCTTGAATCTAGAAAGCAGTGAATCTCGACAACTTAATTCTGTCACAATTTTTATGATATATTTTATGAATATTATCAGTCATTCTATTTTTTTTCTTCAAAACGACTGATCAGAATTGCTTAAAAAATCGTAATAATGTGTAAAATCCATGTATACACATTTAGAGAGAATTTCATTCCATTTGGAGAGATTTTATTTTTCAACATTTTCTGCCCAGCCAAATCTCATGGAGTTTTTAGAAACTTTGAGATGATGATTCTCAAAATCGGTCCGACCGATTCATCCCAAAAACTATACAGTTCTAAGTTGGATGAGTTTGCGTGTACAAAAAAGTTTCATGTTGATCAGTCAACCCTTGCGACCTGTGGAGTGCTTCCAAAAAAAGAAAAACAGACAAAAGCCCTATAAGAGTGGGATGGAGACTTCGCTACGCTCATCAATAAGTTGGACATGTATTGTAAAGCTTAGGTCCCATACTCTCAGATCAGAATACCCCTAAATCTTCAGATGACTTGGCTAGTCATATCATTTCAATATGCAGTAACAGCATCTGCTCAAGACAGTCTGATGAAACTTATCAAGCTGCAACATAGTTGGTTTCAAATCATATAATTTGTTTGAAGGACATACAAGCAAGTGCATTCTGTGCTGGCCATATTCCATCAATTGGCTAGCCCATTTGAATCTTACGATATAACGTAGCAACATTTCATCCCAAGCAAACAATTTGTATGCTCGATTATTACGTTGATGACAAATTATGTATGTGATCAGAACACCAAGACACTATGTGTTCAAAGTTCTGCTAAGAGATATGTTTTCCATTCCAAGAGGTAGAAACAACCAGGTTTGATTTGGCTTTGAATACATTCAATTCCTGGATTACAGTTGGTTCTATCTCAATATTGAAATGGTAGTTTGCTAATTTAGCTTGTATCTTTTTTGATTTCAGGATGCGATGCGTCAGGGAGGTCAACAAGTTCGAAAGTGATTGATCTGTTAAGATGTTTTACTTTCATCAATAAATACATTAAAACTCAGAACATATTGTGTTGAATTATTAAAATTCATTCTGCCAATAATTGTAATACATGTCATTGACTACACAATTATAACATCTTTGATCAATAATTACAAAATTTATCCATTAGGCTACTTATAACACAGTATCAACTTTTCACTCTGAATTATTCCCCGTCTTTGGGAGTGAAATTGTAGAACCATCCATCGCTCTCTTCATAGTCTTCTCGAACATCTTTTTATTATCACAGAATCCTTGTTTAGTTTTTCCAAATGAATTTGGTCCTGCAGATGTAGGTGTTTCTCTGGAAAAAAAAATCTAGATAAGTTGCATGTGGCACACAACTGCCTGAGGAAGCTAGTCACGTCTTAACCATTTTATTATTACCGTCCAATATTTCTCATTCTCATTCGTGCTTCTGGTGGCATCTCTTCTGGTTCTGAATCTTCGTCGTCAACGTTAAATACAGCCGCTACTGCTTTAGACTGGGATAATACTGGCGTTGTTGGTTGTGTAGGTTTCTAATTGTGTGGAGAAACAGGGGAATGTTAGTGATTTCAACTTGCCTGGCTAGGCCTTGTATCATGACTTATAGAATGTGTCTCACTATATAATCAAAATTGATAGAAGACAGCAATAAGCCAAGTTGCATATAACTACTTTTTGACGTGAATAACGTCCTTGAAATGACAATCTAAAAAAATCAGTGAGGCTCGACCTTCTTGACTAGACATGCTATTTAAGCTAAAATGACATTTGATTTTGATAGTCAAACTAAGCTGCAAGACTTGGTGTTGTGGTCAAGTCATGTGCTGCTATATATACACTATGTCTATATGCGTGACTTAAGTTGTCGTACTAGTGACTGTTGAGTCACACTAAAGCTAGCCTTCCATGAACGAGTTACGCTTTCGCAAGGTGAGGGAATTGATGCGACCTCATCAATAAGAAATTGAGTATTTTTGTTGAAGTTACTTTTTCAATTTTAATAGAACGTAAGGTTTTGGTCACGGCAGAATTTTATTAGGTCTCGATTAGCTCTAAATATTCAACACATTATTAGTTCATAATTATCTGAGTGTTTGCATAAATATAGGTCAAATAAAAGAACACTGGAATAATCAGTACTGCTAATGAGTACCAGTATTATTGAATAGTAAGCGTTTGTTCTATATAACACTCGCATACAGGTTGGACTGTAACTTGAGACGTAACAAAATCTTACAAACCAAATAATATTATTATAGACAAGGGGAAGTGTAATTCAAATAATTACATAGATGTGCTAGATACATTTCAATTGTTTGGATTTCAAATGGATTTGCACATAGATTATTGTAGCTGAATCCTTTTCTTGCTAAATAAAAATGAAATTTCAACTATCCAAAAATTGCAAAATAAAGCCATGAGGATTATTCCAAGGGTAAGGAGTAATAACGCTAATCAGGAAGATGTGTGAAGCTTCATCATGGATGAATGTGAAACAAAGAATAGTACTTTATACTCCCACTCTAATTTATAAAATAACGAAAGGTCCAGGATTACTTCCTAGCTACCTCTGTAATAAAATTGTATATAATACACAGTTGAATAATGAGTATAATTTGAGAAATGGTAATAATGTATTTTTGGAACGGAAATATTCATGTACAGAAGAAAACTAATTATTTCACAAAGGAATGAGGATCTCTAATAGAATCCCTAGTGAAATAAGATATTCAAGATATGCATCTACCTTCAGATTAGAGTGTTGCATATTAATCAAAGGTAACCTGTTAGTCCCAAAACAATATGAAAAAAGTGGTTTTGGGGATCTCATACATTAGTATTAGAATTAATTGACAACTAGGCCTATCAATGGTAAAGTAATAGCTGATAATTATTAGGATGATATTATTAAGTATATTGTTATTGTAACATTATTGTAGGTAGCCTATGTTATATTTGTACTGTATTTATATGACTATAAATTTGTATGATGAGATATAGGTAATATATTTGTCTTATTGTTTTCAAGTTTAGAGAAAATATCAGGTAACATTCTACTTGCTTCTAAATAGCACATTTTTGCTAATAAACTAATTACTACTACTAATAAATTACTAAAATCTAAAAGTGGTCATTATTGCAATGACCAAATAATGATAAATTCATTAGCCTACGGTACTAATACCCAGTGAGAAATGATAAATTAATAAGGTTCCCTTTATAAGGTCGAATTATGATATTTATGAAGTAATTTCCAATTTATAAATCTTCTTGTTCATCTTATTTACAGAATACAAAAGTGAACAAAATATATGTAGATTAACATTGCAAAATAAAGAAAAGAAGAAGCCTGCATAAGAACTAAATTATCTTGGTGTGCGTGCAATGAAATTTTATATTTATGTTGGCAAAACCATAACAAATAATGAATAGACTTAAGGCCATATAATCATATTACACGGGGAATGAATAACCCGAATGGGTTGGTTGCAATAGATGCGCAGAAGACTCATCGCCATTTGGCTGGTTAAATAGAGCTCAATTGGAAATAGTTCTATATTCTCGGGTTGCATCCACTGAATAGAGCCCATGTGATCCAATTTGGTCAATAGGAGACTGCCGGTATAATACGGGCATTCCCGCCAAATAGCGAACAGCTGATTTTAATGTGAATAACATTAGTTAGGTTAAGAGTTCGTCTGTCATTGGAATCATTTGGAATTATTTGCGGCTATTTGACATTTGATCCACTGACAAAGAGAGTGATCTCATTTATTTTATTGAGTGTAAAACTCCAAAGATCCTAACTATTTCAAGCTGGAAAATAAACGTGTAGTGTTCGACGACTGTGCAGGATTATTGTGCCCCAAATATACTGGTAGGCATATGTACTGTTCATAATGCATAGACTTACATTGCTAGATTGCAGGGCTAGTCCAGGCCTACATAACGTTTATTTTTCAAGGAAGCAGCGTAGCCCATAGAACTAAACATTGGCCTACTCCTAGATAATTTATCGCTGAGCTGAAAGATTTTTTCATTGGAATAAAATTACAGCGCCGAGTGTCATGGTCAAGACTTGGTTTATTTAATAATAATAATAATGATAATAATAACAATACCGGTACTAATGTTTGTCATATTTTTGAGAATCCTTAATGCAGTGTGTATGGATATATATGATGCTGGATTGTGAAGACATTTTTATTTTCAGTTGATTATTGTATCAACTGAAAATATATAAAAAGTATAAATAATAATTACATTGTAAAGTAATATTTTCTAGGACTAGGATAAGATAAGATAAACATTATTTAAGATAAACTCAATGATGTAAGTTAGGAACATAGATAATTATGTAGTGAGGTTTACTCATAATACTATATATAATACAAAAATATACTAATACAATAATACTAAATAATACTCAACGAAGGCATTGAGAACAATACTCTTTATTACTCACACGTTTATCCCATGTTTTATGGATGGTGGAGTTTACATGTTATATTTGTTTCTGAATTGATCTCTAAATTTCTTTTTGGTGACTTGTTGAATTTGATGTTCGTTGGGGTTATAGCCTTTAATATTGTCTTCCAAGAATTCTTCTACTGAGTAAAGCTGGATTCACAATGCGAACTAATGATTAGTGACTAATACTAAATACTAAAATTAAGAAACTGAGCATTCACATAGGCTTGCAATAAGAATTAATTTTCATGAGTCGTAGCTTTCTTAAGATGACAGATTTAAATTGAAATCTACATGTTAGAAGGCTGTAAATGAGCGGTTCATTGAGCAGGATAGCTTCCTTTTGCATTGACTTTCTGTCGTTTCGAATTCACGACTTCTGATTGGTCGGACTAATGATTGAAACTAATGATTAATACTAAAGTTAAAAGTTGGTTAACTGTCAAGGTCAGTCATTAATATTAAACACAATGTGAACGTCAACACTGATTCCGTATCTGCCAACTTTAGTTAATCATTAATCACTAATCATTAGTTTGCATTGTGAATCCAGCTTAATACGCTTTGTTTAGAAGCAAAGGGTGAATTGCAAAGACGGAGTTTAAACCCCGGCCTACCTTAGTCGCCGTCTAAGTAAGAAATTGCATTCTTTTCTTTCTTTCTTTCTTTCTTTGTTCTTTACATGGTATACAGGAAATGAAGGTATAAAAATGTGAACTCCCCAATGAGAGTAATCTTGTGCTGGGGAATTATTAAAATGAACATGATCAGGTTTATATTTGAAGTGAACATTGAAAGTATGAAGTAAATGCAGCCTAAATTTAAAATGTAAAGCAGCTGGAAATTATTATTATTATATATGTATATATGTTTTTTTTTTTTTTTTTTTATAATGCTAGGCGCATTGATTCTAACTGATTGAACAGTAATTGTTATATAATTATTTAATGATACAAATTAATGAAATTATTAAGCTGAAAATATAAACTAGGACTAAAGTCGAGAACTTCAACTAAAACTAAAACTAAAGGTGAATTAAATGAATTTCTATTCATCCATAAAATCATATGATAATTATTTATCATCATCATTTCTCATCTGAATATTGTAATTCGGCGCTAAATGACCTCGCTGTCGATGCGCCTTAAAACTCTAATAATATTGTAATTCATCATTCAATAAATAAATATATGGGCCTAAATACATACATACATGAAGGCCTACAGGTTTAATTGAAGACAGTTGACAACGAAATCAAATGTTAATTAATGCATCAAGTTCAGAAATGGGAAGAGATAAGAGCCACTTTTTGGCTTGAAATTTGAAACTGTATTTTGATCTAGTATCACGAATAGCGTTTGGAAGAGCATTATATAGCTTACTGCCAAGAAAATTCAGACCACGTTGAGAGATGCCCTTGTTGACTCTAACTTTTTGCATTGTGGCTGCAATGCAATTTCTTACTTAGACGGTGTCTAACCTCCGTCTAGGGTTTAACTCCGTCTTTGCAATCCAACTAAAGACTTTAATAAGAGTTTAAACTTTGTGATGGATGTATCGATTTTTAATGCATCCGGTAATTTATTATACAGTTTTGTTTTAATGAAGTCCGAATTATTTTGAGTATGTTTAGTGTTGCATCTACTGACATGCACATAATTATTTTTTCTTGTGTTGTGTGAGTGAAGCTCGTTATTTTTTTGAATTGTTGAAAAGTTTGTTTTTACATACATTATAGATTGGAGTATATACATACTATGAGATGTAAGTACATGTAATTTTGTAAATAGTGGCCTACAGTGTGTGGTAGGTTTGACCATCATTATTATTCTGATGACTGGTTTCTGTATAGTAAATATTCTGTTACTGTTTGTCGAACCTCCCCAGAATGTACTCCCATATCTAAGATGGGCTCTGAAGTTAGAGAAATACACAAGTCTACTAGTTAATTTATCAGATATCAGTCTTATGGATCTTATTGCAAAACAACCAGAGTTAAGTTGCTTACTCAATGGTTTAATATGTTCATTACATTTCAGGTTTTCATCCATTGTGATACCAAGGAATTTAGTTGAAGTTACTTAATTTATGCTTGAATTATTTATTTTATTATTTACACATGGGATATTATCTAATATTTTTATTTTTTCAGAATGGAAGTGGATGAAGTTTGTTTTGTTGTTGTTTAGTATTAATTTATTATTGTCAAACCACTTGGTAGATTGTTCCAGCTTACATTCTACTACCTCTATGAGTGTTAACCCCTCTTTTGCTTGTGCTATGATATTGGTATCATCTGCAAATAACTCGGATCCCGGTACATTTATTGGAAGATCATTCATAAATATTAAAAATAATAATGGACCTAGAATAGATCCTTGTGGTACTCCTACAACAATTTCTTCTGTGTTGGATATGAATTTACTTTCTATGCCGTTTGAATTGGTGTGGTTTATTTCTACCTGTTGTGTTCTATTTTTGAGATAAGATTTTAAAAGATTGTGGGCTGTTCCTCTTATCCTATAATACCGGCATTCGTCCAGTAATATGTCGTGATCTATGCAGTCAAAGGCCTTCGATAGATCCCAAATATTCCAATTACGGGTTCACGATTTTCAAGCTATTTATAATATTTTTTAAGAAGCGTTCAATTGTGTTGTTTGTTGATCTACCTTTTCTGAATCCGTTTTGACTTTCCGATGGTATATCATTTTTGCTCAAGAATTCTGTAATGCGTATATTAATAATTGATTCCAAGATTTTCGAAAAAGACTGAAACTGAAAACGAAACAGAGAGACTGATGGGCGGTAATTTTCGGTTCGCAATGTACTTCCTTTTTTAAATAAAGGCTTGATTTTTGCTGGCTTTAGTTTTTCTGGATATAATCCTTCGTTTAGACAGTTATTAAAAACAAAACATAATGGTGTGACTATATGCATTATACATTTCTTTATGAGAGATGGAATTTCATCTATTCCACTAGAATTTTCATTTTTTAACCTTTTTTTTAGCCTTTGAGATATATATATATATATATATATAACCTTTTTACTATATTTCTATTATTTCAGTTGTTGGTTTTAGAAATATTGAATGATTTGGTGATTTATTTGTTTTATGTAAATATAGGTTTGCTTTGTGATTAGTGGAGGCGGTTTTTAAATGCATTGTCAAATTGTGAGCTACATTTACATAGTATTTATTAAATATTTCTGCAATACTCTGAGGATTTTCTGTTATGTCTGTGTCATCTTCTATTTTCATATTTACATCAGTTTTGGCAGTTTATTTTCTTATTTTGCCGATTTATGATATTCCATATAGTTTTGGATTTACAGTCGGAGTTGTCTATTCCGTTTTTCATGTGATCTACTTTTGCTTCTATAATTAATTTTCCAAGTATTTTTTTATATTTTATGTATTTATCTTGAATAAATCTGCAGTGTTTAAAATGCTGCGATATAATATGTAGACATCGTTTGTTAATGGTTGATATTTACCACTTGTTATCCATTTTTGTGTCTTGAAGTTATTTCGAATTTTTATCTCTAAAATTGGGAAGTTTTGATCAAAGTGATGTATGAAGATGTTTAAAAAAGTATTGTATTGTTCATTTGATTTTTTTTTGCCTGAATACGAGATCCCAATTCGCATTTTCAAGATTATTATTGATTTGAATTGTATTTTTGTGATTTATTAGTCTCTTTTACATTATCTTTGGATGTGGTTTTTTGTGACTGTAGTTAATTTGTAATATTTGAGCACAGTGATCCGGTAAGTTGTTGTCGATCACATCAGCATTTTTGACTATTTGTATATCTGTAATTATATTGTCAATTAATGTTGCTGTGTTGTTAATTACATCTATTCTAGTAGGAGTTTTTACAGTATAGATTAAATTGAATGATTTTAGAAGATTTTTAAATTGTTCGCTCTCTCTGCTCTCTTTCAAAAGATCTATATTAAAATCTCCTGTTATAACAATGTTTTTTTTCTCTCTTGTGATTTTGTAACTATAATTTCTAATTTATTGAAAAAGGTGTCAATGAATCCTATAGGGGATCTATATATGCATATTATTATTATTGATGGTATTAAGCAATTTCTCTCATCTATTTGATTCGGGCTGAATTCTATTGCTGCACATTCAAAATGTTTCGCCCTACTTTCTTTCATTATGTCTTCTCTCTCCTTAGTTTGATTCATCAACATATTATCTATGACTATCAATAACGTAACGGGATAAGCAACATGGCGGTTTCCTTTCACACCATGCGTACATCAAAGGGATGCCGCCTCACAAATGATATGATGATTTGCTGGTATTGTTGTATGTTGATCTATACAAGTAATAGATGTAATGCAATCTGTGAATCCAGCTCTTTCCAACTGCATTAAACAATATTGGGATAAATTGCATTTGAATTAGCCAATCTAAATTTAAAATACGTCTGTAAAAGCATTTAGTCCCCTAGTCAAGAGCCCTACTGCTATATTTACCATTTGATAACAGGATAATTACTCATCATCTACGAGAAAGATTAAAATCAATGCAATTGTACAACTATTTACTATATATTGAAATACGAGCCTAATACGTACAATTTGATTTGAAATTGCGAATCTCACAAATGTACACGAAAGCGCGCTGATTCCATCATGGTGAAAACGGCCTAATGTTAAAAGGATAGGACTTATGCCGTGTTGCTTATCCCGTTACGTTATTGATAGTCATAGATATTATTGATAAAAATGGCTGCTCCTCCCATTTTGTGTTCCATTCTATTATAAATTGCAGTTTTTGAAAAGTTATTTATATTTATAAAATTTACTTTATCTTCTTTTAAATGGTGTTTGCTAATACATGAAAAATCTATTTTGGTTTGTGAAGTTTGAAGCCAGTCTATAAATATCTCTATCTCTAAAATTTTATTTCTAATACCTCATAGATTTTGGTGTAAGATGTGGAGTGTTGAGTGGTGATCATCTTGGCGTAAGTCTAATTTTTCTATTGGTTTTTCATCTCTTCTTGATCTGTTTTTTTTTTGGTGTCTGCTCTGTGACTATATTCTCAGTCTCTTGTTCTTTGGAATTTTGATGTTTCTCCATGGCTAGTTGAATTAATGTTTCAAGATGAGTGGTTGTTTCAGTCTCTGCTGTTGGCTTAATCACCGTCACTGCATTATCTTTCTTATCTGTATTATTATTAACTCTTGCAGTTGCACATAAATGTGCGGTGGCAAGTTCCCAAGTTACCCTTGATGTTCTGTGATGTCAGTCTCTTGACTTCCCGATTTTGTCAACGTTTTGACTTCAGTTTCATTATGTTCTGTGAAATCTATGAGATCTATCAGGACCTCTGAATAACTTTTCATTTTCTTCTTCTTGGCATTTATTGCTTGTTGTATTTTTCTGCACAACTCTTCCTTCCCTGTTTTGTTTAGGTGTAACCTGTGTTTGGTGAAATGTTGTCTGCTTAATACATTCAGGTTGACGAATTCGATTGTCTCTTTTGTTTGTATCTTAGTCTGTGTTTCTTTATTCAGTTTCAAATTTTTTTCAATTAGGTATTTTCCATCTTCATCATGTCTGATTGGGATTGAGGTTATGATGATCTTGGCTTTGGTCTCTACTTGTGATTTGACAATTGATGTTTCCCATGTTTCATCCATATCATTACCTAGCCTCCAATTATCACTATTGTGTCGTTGATATTCAAAGATGAAGCAGTGCTTTTAAAGTTGCTGATCACTTCCTTCATTTGTGCGTTAGGTTTGAAAAAAGTTTGTACTTTAAAATCTTGTGAGCCAAGTGCTGTTAGGAGAGGTTCACTTAGTTTCCTACAATGACTATTGGCCCAAATGATGACACTTTTCTTGTGCTTTTTGATTTTTGAATGGTTGGATTGTGTAGGCCTACAAATTTGATTTGTGGCTGAATGAATCGGAATTTACTTGAGCTGCGCTTGTGGATTTTCAATTGGATTTGAATGAGCAAGAGTCGTTTTTGGCGGATGATATTGATTGGTCGATGGTGTGGGCCTATCGTCTGACATTCGATACGTGTCGAATGTCGGATGTGAGATTAGGCCTATGTTTGTTTGGCTTACTGACTGTATCTTTCCTTGCCACCACTGATTCATCCATATCATTACCTAGCCTCCAATTATCACTATTGTGTCGTTGATATTCAAATATGAAGCAGTGCTTTTAAAGTTGCTGATCACTTCCTTCATTTGTGCGTTTGGTTTGAAAAAAGTTTGTACTTTAAAATCTTGTGAGCCAAGTGCTGTTAGGAGAGGTTCACTTAGTTTCCTACCATGACTATTGGCCCAAATGATAACACTTTTCTTGTGCTTTTTGATTTTTGAATGGTTGGATTGTGTAGGCCTACAAATTTGATTTGTGGCTGAATGAATCGGAATTTGCTTGAGCTGCGCTTGTGGATTTTCAATTGGATTTGAATGAGCAAGAGTCGTTTTTGGCGGATGATATTGATTGGTTGATGGTGTGGGCCTATCGTCTGACATTCGATATGTGTCGAATGTCGGATGTGAGATTAGGCCTATGTTTGTTTGGCTTACTGACTGTATCTTTCCTTGCCACCACTGATTCTCATTCCTAAATATTAAAAGTTCTCTTTGTAGTCTTTCCTCTGTAATTCTCACTTGTATATGTATAGTCTTCATATCTCCTTTTCAGTTCCTCTATGTGGTTCTTGAATTCTTCATTTATTCCTTCCTGTCGATTGAAACAAATCGCGGCATTTTTTTGGTTCATCTCTAGTACCTGCCTAATATCTTGTATATCACAATTAACATTTATTGCATTTTGGTATGCTCTTTGATCAAATTGTGCGGTAACATTAACTGAATCACTTGAATTATATTTTCCATCGTTATATGTACTGTTTACGCTTCTATTATTAAAATTAGCAAGAGAGAATACCCTGGCGTCTGAGGTCGCCGCCATTTTGTCAACTTATGACAAAATATGAACGTAGTGAGAGTTTGGTCGTTGAGAGTGAAATCCTAGGCCCAATACAATTGTCAAATATGTATGCTAATAATTTTGTTAGCCTATTGACGCAGCTAGCCTATCGAAGTGGCTAATGCCCTAGACTAGGCCTAGTTATGAACTTAAAGGCCTATATAACCATTACCTGTACATTACAACTTGAAGTAAACGTATCACTCGGGCTTACCCTTGGCCTGAACGATAGAGCGGTAGTCACCGGCCGTAGACACTTGGTTTGAGTTCAAAAGCATCAATTTGATATATTTTCATGTGTATTCCTATGTCAAAGTGACACTTGAAAGTTTGACGTGATTATACAATCTTTTTTGTAAGCCGTGACAAGCAGGCTGTGCCTCAAGAAGGCTGTGAACCATTCAACCAGCCCGGCCATTTGGTTGTGTGTAAGAGGTCATTCAGTTGTTTGGAGTGACCTTGAGGAACCAATTAATTGCATTCAATTCGTGATCGTGTTGAATCGTGAGTTATCCGTACTTCCCCGTTCAAATTCCAAGTGAGATCGACTATTTTGCGGTCTATCCGGAAAGTATAATATTCCCTGTTCAGGTTTTCATCATGTGATCACTTGTCACCAGGCGAGCCGGCAGCAACGTGTGGTCAAGATTGGCGTGTTGTGACTTTTGTAGTTGTTATCAATCACTATTAAACTTGAGATTCATTGTAGAAAATGTGTGTACCGTTCATATATTATGTTCAAACCTTTTTTCCCATATTTCCAAGGTAGCCTAAATTTTTGAACGAACTTATGTTTTTTTTCGAATTTAACTTGAACTTTTACAGCAAAGCCACGAAAATGAACTTTGAACTTTTTAAAAGATAGATTTATTTGACATGAATTGAACTTTTTAAAAGTTCCTTCTTCAAGTGAACTTCCCCAACACTGGCTGGGATCGATCACAGCTACAGCTATGGTCTGCTGTGATTGGTCTGTTTGAAAGTAGCGCCCGCCTGTCTCCACATTGCAATATGTTTCATATTTTACCATGTGAACAGAGTACGGTAGTTAGTATTGCCCTTTGAATCGGCCGATTGAAAGGGAGATTCAATCTTGCCCATCGCAACCCATTGTGTGGACCGACTTCTACTGTGGTGCCATTGCTTGCTAGATAGTATGCTGTATCAGGTGGGGATTGCTGTATATGTGACTAATTTGCAAATTCCTTGGACATTGATATGAATGTGGGGTAGGGAATGATATGACTGTTGTGAGACAACACATCGAAAGAGCAATCATGCAGAGGGACCTTCGGGAATATCAAGGTCTGAGGTTCTACGATAATAAAATACAAGGGTTAGCGGGGTGGTTTCTGGCCGGCTTTGGTTTTCGGTCACGGGACTAATATTGCTCAACTGTCACTGACAGTTGTTACAAATTGTCTGTTTCAATTTTGTAACAGCTTTCCTATTCCCTTATTAAAAATATTTTTGTGGCGTGGAAAGCTCGGTATTTTAGGAGATATATCGATATATAACCCCACGAAATCAATTCAAATGGACTTTGCACAAACAGAATGGCGGCACATCGTAGCTAGGCACTTGAAACTATGAAGAATCGTCGGAACGTCACAGCGTCAATGGTACAATGGCGGCCGGCCGGAATCTGATTGCAAGCCTGGCCGTAAACCGAATGGAGGGGGCCGGAAACGAAAGCAAAGTAATTTTTTCACTAAATCATTTGTAATGAATTTCTGAAGGCACCCACATTGATTTTGACATATAAAAATATGACGTCAACAACTCCTTTTGCTTAGGAACACACCCTATCTATGAAGTGATCTCAACAGCTGTACAACAAATTCTGGAGTTGACAGAAGTGCTAGAGCGGTCGGAAACCGCCCGGCTGACCCTAATCCTAAATTAGAACCAGAAGTCATACTTTGAATTCATTACCTGTGCTCCAAGTTTGATCTGAATCCCCTTTTTCACTGGACCATGGATTCCCAATTTGGTCAAAGGCTTGGTGGAGGCCTTTCCTATACCGAAGGCCAGCTTCTGCTTTTTACTGCTATCCCCTTCTGCTTCATCATCACGATCTGGCATATCTCTGGGACTCTTATCCGATAATGTTGATACTTTTTGGGAAGACCCTGGCAAGATGAAACACTGGCAAGGTTGAGATGACATCATAATTAGCACCATGCACGGGATAAAGCCTAGTCATTAGCCAATATTTGGCTTTAAATCTAGACCTTTAGAAAAAAAGGTCTACGCATCATACGCTAAGCCATTGAGTTTATAGTTGCTAAGCCCATCAAATGAGTGCCTAGTCTGCAAAGCCTAGGCTAGGCCATTGCCTAGGCCCCTAGCATCTTGCTTCCTTGTAGGTTAGCCAGGGCGTACGTGGGCCAATAAATCTATATAATGATGTATTTAAAGGTGCACCTTTACTACTCAAGCTGCCATGTGAATTCCTCTTCGACATAGTTCTGTTTTATATCTTGAATTGCTTTATATTTCTTTCAATCAATACTGATCAAACTGCAAAATTTACATACAAACAAGAAAAATTTCACAGTCACGGTCTCTTTGAGACTGAAGTATAAGACTCAGCCTGTTGAGTGTTTAGCACGGTCTAGTGGTGTTGAGAGTTGGTTGAGAGTTGACAGCGATCACAACATTATAATTGGCAACACTGATTGGCAAAAGCAAATTTTGGGGGTGCGCCTGTTATTATTATTATTATTATTAACTCTTGCAGTTGCACATAAATGCGCGGTGGCAAGTTCCCTATCAATCCTATCCTATCGCCTCCCTAACCTTCTGACGGAATAGCTTCAACCCTATTTCATCCTCAAGTATACTTCTACTAAGCCCATTCCAATCCCTACCTGTCCTATTCAAGAAAGAGAACTTACCGACATCTTATTATTATTATTATTATTATTTAACTCTTGCAAATGCACATAAATGCGCGGTGGCAAGTTCCCTTTATATATAAATCAAATAATAACGGACCTAGCACACTACCCTGTGGAACTCCTGACGTAACCTTAACCTCACTTGAAACCTCCGAACCTACTCGAACCGTAATCTCCCCCTTTATAACTACTGCTCTATCATGACTTCGCCTACCCCCATACCCTGACTCATTCCTTTCAATCAACCTATTCAACTCTCCCCAGCCCCCTTCTCCTTCCATTACCCTGAAGAAATTACAGATCCGATCCTCCTTTCTACGTATTTCCAATTCCCGCCATCCCAAGTCTCGGATCATCTCAGATGGACTCTCCAATATTCTCACCCTCTCCCCCCATTTCCACCTCCAAACCCTACCTGTAACCCTTCTAACTGCAATCCTTTGCACCCTTTCCACATCCCTTATCTCACCTAATCTATAAGGATCCCAAACTGAACTAGCATATTCCACCATGGGACGCACTAACGAGAAATAAGCCTTTTCCTTTATCTCCATACTTGTCCCCCTAAGCTGCCTCATTACAAAGTTTAGTGCATTTATACTCTTTTTTACTATTCTCTCAATCTGACTCCCCCACCCTAGACGTCTATCAAATACCACCCCCAAGTACTTGTAATTTTCCACTGACTCAAGTGACTTCCCTCCTACATCATACACTACATCAGCCCTCACTCTCCTCCTACCAAAGGTGACTAACTTACACTTCCCTTCATTTAACCCCATCTTGTTCAACTGAACCCAACAATTAAGTGCCGTCAAATCTGCCTGAATAGCTACTGCATCCTCCTCTGTATTGATTTCCCTATATACCACACAATCATCTGCAAATAACCTTATTCTCGAATTAACAACCCTTGTCAGATCATCTATATTATTATTATTATTATTTAACTCTTGCAAATGCACATAAATGCGCGGTGGCAAGTTCCCTATATATATAAATCAAATAATAACGGACCTAGCACACTACCCTGTGTAACTCCTGACGTAACCTTAACCTCACTTGAAACCTCCGAACCTACTCGAACCGTTTGAACTCTATCCTGAAGAAAGTTTCCAATCCAATTAACTAACCCAGCATTCCCAATGGACAGTTTCAACTTCCCTAATAATATAGTGTGATCTACCTTGTCGAAAGCCTTTTCAAAATCTAAAAACACTGCATCAATACAGCCCCCCTTGTCTACTACCCCTGCCAGCTCTTCTGCAAAACCTAACAACTGTGTCTCACATGAATACCCCTTCCTATCACACAATAAACCGCAGGGAGTCGAAAGGCCCAAAAGCACGGTGTGCCAACGCAACTTTTGTTGGACCTATACGTTATTGATAGTCATAGGTTGGACCCATGGTTGGACCATGGAGTTGTATTGTTACTATACAACTCCATGGTTGGACGCAACGAAAAAAGGTCATTTTGCTGGGCAACAGTCCGCAACACGTTGAGCCCACTGATTAAGTGTTTGAGCCACAGTGCAGTCGAGTGGCCTAGACTAGAGCATTGTGGAGAGGCCAGATACTGGGGTTCATTATTCATTTTATTTATTTAAAATTATTTATCCCGCTCCCCCCCTCCAAAAAAAACACTTCTTCTAAGCCCATTCCAGTCCCTAACTGTCCTATTCAAGAAAGATAATTTACCGACATCTAATCTAGACCTCTTTATAACTACCACTCTTATCATGACCTCGCCTAACTCCTCCATACCCTGATTAATTTCTTTCTATCAACTCATGCCGCTCCCCCCACCTCCCCTCTCGATCAATTACCCTGAAAAAATCACATGGACGATCCTCCTTTCTCCGTATTTCCAGTTCCTGCCATACCAAATCTCGCATCACCTCAGATGGACTCTCCAACATTCTTACCCTCTCCCCCAGGGGTGGCTCGTGTGTAAGTACTGCTGAAAGGCAGCACTCCCTACGATTTTCCAAATTCATGCTATTTTTCAAATGAATTCATCTTGAATAAATAATTCCTTTCATGTCGTATAATGTTTTTTTCTAGCAATTATTGTTGATACAAATACAGCTTCATAAAGAGTATTATCAAAATTAACGTAATTATTCATTGTTGAACGCCCGCGGCTTCAAATGCATCAAAATATCTACACGTCGCTGAGCGCCTGCAAGCGAGCGGCAGGCAACCTTTGATACAGGTTCCGGGACTGCACGACTTGCAGTTAATGATTCCCGATAGCTGGTCGAAGGATGATGGTAAAGATGGCACGCGGAGAGGGGGGGGGGGGGAGCGCGTGACTTTAGCCTGTAAGGCGTACTGCATGAGAGACGACACCTAGCAGGAACTTCTCCAAACACTGCGAGACGCCGTACACATTGCTTTCATTTGCATTTCATTTTGCTTTCGCGGGTGTTTTGAGCCGATTGACAAGTTTCACCACTGCAATTACCAAGTTCTATATATTTTACACCTGATTGAGTTGATTTTTTCATCATGGCCTCACATTACCCACAGAAAAATGTAAAAAATACATGGTTGCATTTTTTTTTTTTCAAATTGTAAGTTAAAATATGTATATTTTTTATTGACATGGAGACACTTTTTCTAGAAAACGGCCCGAGATGAGTTGGGCGGTTTTTCTCTTGTAGGAATTACAAATTAATTAATCTCACACATATTTTCTGATCCAAGTTATTCGATCACTTTTCTATTCAAAAATTATTTTAGCATGCTGTTTTCTGTTTACAAGATTGTAATGTTTCCTTTTTACTCGGGGATAAAATCTGGGAAAACGATAACAAAAGCATAGGAATATGCGATTTAAAAGAATGTTTATTGAAGGTAAGAACGCTATATAAGATAACTGTTGCACGCGTACGTACAAACAGTTTCAGATCCCGTAAGCAACTAAAACTTACCCTGGCTGGATCCACCCTCCAACGCATATGGCGGGAAAAATACCGTTAGGCGGTATAACAAACATATCTTTGCCGGGTGGTCCGTGTTCGCAACCACCCCGTCCGTGGTATACGAGATCGACGAAAATCATCTCAAGATTTACTGATAATAATGCACAACTTAATTTATTATCTAGTTCATAAAAACACACACAAAAAATGTGAAAATACAAAATGGATGAAATAGATTTTATTCACTTTTTCATTCCAGAATATGTTGAAAAAAGATGCCAAAAGGAAACGGCCATCAAACTTTACAGTACCGGTATTCCGTTCTGAAGCGATTTTGGTTCACTACTAGATGATTCAATATAAAAATATAGGCCTACCAGTGGATTAATTCACATTATTTCTTCATTCAGTATCCCCAAAAAGAGAACTGAAATGAATGAATCGAACCAAAAGAGAAGGTAAATTCCAACAAATGGACATATTATCATCAGTGGTGTTGATAGTTTCGTACTAAGCTTTTGGCGGATGGCATTACGTATAGTGTCACGCTGAGAAATCATGGCTGAGTTATATAGACCCACTAATCATGTGGGTCGATCGAATTACCGGTATAGAACTTTTAATTTCATAAAACTCGATTTTTAAATTATACTTTCCAAATAAATACATCGAAATATTCAAGTTTTGGCAGCATTAAATTCAAGATATCTTTTTCAATAAATTCGCAAGGACAAGGTCAACAGATTATGATCGAGTTATGAAGGGAAATAATGTTGAGATCTGAATATGGATGTTAAATGAGAAAATTGCGTCTATGAGAGTAAAATATTTCGCACAAAATAATATTTGAGAAATAAAATACTGCCGAAAAATATTCCCTATAGACACTCATTGTTCTGTGGCTTTGTACCTTTGTATATCATTTTTTTATCAACTGCAGTAGGCCCTACTCCCTATTGTTAGAGTCACCAGCCGCCACTGGATCTACCTTATCTGTTCTAATATAATTGTAAAGTGCAATCTGGAACAATAAACCAATCTAATCTAACCTAAAAAAGCCTTCTCAAAATCTAAAAACACTGCATCAACACCCCCCCCCCCCTATCAACTACCCCTGCCAACTCTTCTGCAAAACCTAACAACTGCGTCTCACATGAATGCCCTTCCTAAGCCCATGCTGCACTTCTGAAATACCCCTTCGTTCCACTACCGTCGTTACCTTCGTTTCGTTACCTTCTCCACTACTCTTTTTTATAGCCACCCTTTCCATTATCACACATATGCGACTGCCCTGCCTCTTTGCCATCCATTTAAATTTGGAACCACCTCCACTTTTTCCAATCTTGCGGTACTCTACCCACTATGGGTGAAGCTTGAAACAAATAGCCTATACAACCCTCCTACTCGCTAATTTCGAAAGAACGCTTTGCACCCCGTCCCCATCTATGCCTGGTGACTTGACTGACTTCCCACTCTCAAGTTTCCCTATTACATTCCACACTTCCCCCTCTGTTGGCAGGTTAGGGTAGAATCAAAGATCTTCATATATTATACTTCGTATAGAATAATGGACTTCATATTCTAGTGTGCGTTCACAACGGAGTTCTGCAACAGTTCATGAGTTCAACAACTTGGAGTTGTTTAGGTGGGAGCCAACATAACTGGACTTCGGGTTTCTCATCACCGCCCGGCGCCCGTACCTTTTTACTTGGGATAGCAGTTTCATCCACATGTTGGCATCACTTGACTACACATGGATATGTTTTAAAAGTTGAAAGTTGAAACAAGATTGGAATCTATCTGTCTTCTTTGGAAATGCTTTGGAGCAGTTCTAACTTCTTGTTGAAATTGGTTGAAATTCGAGCCTGAAATACACTTATTAGTTATTTTCGGGAAGGAAAATGAAGCTCAATTTTATAGCTGTCAGTTTATGTAAGAATCAATCGTGTGTTCTTCGTTCTTATTACGCGACAGGTATAATTAGACAGCCACACCGATTTACTAACCTAAAAAGTGTATATTCAAGTCTTAGTCTCAACTGCAGGACTCTATGTTCATCGCACATATTACAGAACTGCAAAATCATGAGTGATAATAAACCCACTAGTGATAAAGTTAATCTTGGTTCAAAGGTAAAACTTGCAGACGGCCCTGGACTAAAGGATTTCCTTGTCAGTTCAGCCCAACAAGAATCTCTTACTGGCAGCATAACAGTACCGGTATCTGATAGTTGTGATTTTGTACCATATCTAAACCATGGCACAACTTCAGGATTGAATAGGAAGGGTACGTATAAAGCCTAACTTTCAACTATCAGGGTTCAATGCTGAGGAACACTAGGCCCATCAGTGACTACGTAGGCCTATACCACACATTCGGGAAACGGTTTGGGGAAACCAGTTCACGCTGAAACGGTTTAGAGATGGTGATATACCTGTCGGTTTTGGTGTAAAACACTTTAGTTCCAACTCAGTTTGGAAAGTGAATTGGACATCTTGATACGATTGATGTACCGGTGCACGTCAAACCGATTCAAGGCAAGGCTTTCTGTTTTATTGTTATAATATAGAAGGCCTTGCTCAAGGTCCAAAGCCTTGCTTGAACGTGGGCGATAACGATTGAGACGATAACGAAACGACTTGAGAACTGACCCCAGAAATATTTCATTTTCCAGACCCGAGTTGGGTCACCTTCGTTATATGATAAAATATGTTGGTATTATTACATCGTGAACGCATGCAGTTGCAAGGGGCAACACCAAATGCGCGCGCAATTACGTGTGTTTCCATGCACAAACACCAGGAAACTTGACATGCGCAGTCATATTTTTGCTCCAAGTATGGCTACCCAATTGACCCTACTGAAGCGTAGCACATGTTGAATATACTGTGGTTCACTGTTGAAATATTGATTAGTAAGTTATGGAATAGTGACATGGTATAGGCCTAGGTATAGGCCTACTGTTTAAAAGTGAAATGGATGATGGTATTACTTTCAATTCACTCAACACTCATGATTACATATTTCATTTACTCATAATTCCATGAATATCCCATTGCTGGCGCTCAAACCCCACAGTATAAAAAAATTCCAGTAAAAATGCTCAGTACCTGCTGAAAATAAGTGCTATAGAATGCCAACAGATAGAAAGTCCCATTTTCAGTTGAAACGAATTCAACCACTACATAAAGTTGTTACAGAATGAGGGTCCAGGGAACTTCAGGAGCCTTAGCTTCCAAGTCAAACTATCCTAACTGGTTTTTGCTGAGAGCAAAAATGAATTGCTGTTCTGATAACTGTTACACGGTGTAATGACACCAACCTACTTTATCATAATATAAAGAAGGTGCTCCAACTCACATACTGATAACATGGAAGGCATTTGTGTTTTCTTGCGGTCAGTTCAGAGCCAAAGGTCCCGATTGCCTGCCGTAATTTAGTGGATTTCCTTGTGAACTAGATGTAGATAAGAGTGGCTACCGTACCGATGGCACTGTTCAACTCACAAAATCTATAATTTTTGTAAAAAAACAAATGCAACTACGGTACTAAAATTATAATTCTACTGAGCCGTGAATAGCATTGTTGAGTATTGTTTTTAAGTATATAGTTCGATATAAAAGCGATGGTTGCGCCACAGGCAATCGGGACCCTTGACTTGGTAACTGACCCAGGAAATATTTCATTTTCGAGATCCGAGTTGAGGCACCTTCTTTATAATATGATAAAATAGGTTGGTATCACTATGTCGTGGCTGTTATTATGATGTGACTACCATGGAAACTCAGATCTTCAAGGTTAAGATAATACTGAAGTGTGGGGGTGAAACAGATCTTCCCTAGAACTATTGACAAACTTACATGTGAAATAAGTGGCTATTGTGGTGCACCCAAGTTACTATATCTATACTATATATAATTAGTTAATTACCTACTAAGTTACTATAGGCCCAAGTATACTATCAGTTATCACTATATTCCATATTCATCAATCAATATTTCAATTATGTACCAGACCTTACAAAATGATAATCAAGATAAGTGGATCAGTGGCTGGCACGCCAAATTGCCGTTGAGGAGACTAGTGTCCAAATCCCGCCATGGTCAACCATCCTGACAGGTGTTTTTCGTGGTTTCTCTCTGTTATTTATGTTCATACTGTGATGATTTTTTAAATCTCAGGCCATATCTGACCTTCCTGCTATCCAAAAATAGATATAATGAAAATATGAGAATATCTTCTCACCATCGTATTCATCATTCACAGACGCAAATAGGTTGTAGTCATCGGTACAGTGCATCATTAAACCCAATAGCCTATAAATTAATTAAAAATATTTTTCATTTCATTTCAAATTTCTTTATAGCCAATTGATAATATTTTTGTTACGTAAGTTGATTGTTTATTTAATTTCAGTATATTTTGATATCTACGGATGCCAAATGAATGTGAATGATACTGAAGTGATATGGTCTATTCTTAAGAACGCCAACTTTTTAAAAACAGACTCTCTACAAGATGCTGATGTGGTACTTGTTGTGACTTGTGCAATTCGGGAAGGAGCGGAGACCAAAGTATGGAACAGGTTGAAGCATCTTAAGGGATTGAAGAATGCAAGAGCTCGGAGAAAAGATAAACTTCAAATGAAAATAGGATTACTCGGTAATTAATCCTACTTCTGAATACAGTATATATTTTTTTGTCACCTATTGTACAACTGTGATATTAATTTTGTGTGACTGTTTATGTTTAGTTTTGGGCTATTTTTGCCTATAGCAATCAAAAGAGAAATTATTTTTCTATATTTTATCAAATTGAGATTTGTGTGAATGATGACATCTTTTTTTCATTTTCAACTCATTTTATTCTCATCTTACACACTTTACAATTTTTTTTTTCACAATTTAAAAAAAATAAAGATAAGAAGCTCACATAGAGAAAATTCTCTGTGTGTTGGCTGAAAATTTGAAAATATTAAATTAAATGTAATATCCAAGATGACAGTATTATAGTAATGGAATAAGTGGTAAAAGTTATGACATATTAATAGCATTAGATAAGTATATAGTCAATATTCAATTTCTTAAATTTGAAGCAATTTTTGAAGACTTGATCAGTATAAACATTTCTTATACATTCTTAAAATAAAAATTTCATGTCAGATAATATCCCAGACCCAGAGGTTTCAGGTTTGAAGTTTGAAAATGATTTTAGACATTTACCAACTGTTTAATCCTTACCTTTACCTTAATCTATTTTTGAGAAGTAAATGAAAAAACATTTTCTTTGGAAATTTGCAATTCCAAGCAAATGGTATGTGTATGACCACTGGCGGCAGTAACTTGAACTAGGGTAGGGGTACTGAATTGGCCGGTTCTACAATGTATTAGATACACAGTATTTGATAAAAAGTTTGTAGTGGGCCTACTTCATTTTTACAATTCATAATATGAACTACTATGGTAGTATATGTAAATGGGTGACAACGATTATGAAATCATTCTGTATTAATTTTTTTCTTATATATATGTGTATATATATATATATATATATATATATATATATATATATATATATATATATATATATATATATATGTATATATATATATATATATATATATATATATATATATATATATATATATATATATATATATATATATATATTATGTAGCACTCTTATTTTCTGTGTGGGAATTAATAGGTCAAAAGTGTTTGTAACATTTGAGAATGCTGAAAGCATAAAATGATATGTTGAACTAGCCTATCCTAAGCTTTGTTAATTCAATTCATTTTCTGTATTGGTCCAAATGCAAAACCAAGCTTTCATAGTAGTAGTATCTTCATTTTGAGCAATAATTTGCTATTCTTCATACAATTATAGTCAACATGAAATACAGTAAAAGTTATATATTGGTAATAGTTATAAATACCAGTACTAGATTACCATTGGCCCAAATCACATACACCTCTCAACATTCAATAGAATATCCCAGTATCTTACTATCTCTCTCTCTTATTAGAAACTAGTTTACCTGCTTTTATTAATCTCCAACAACCTCTTCTGAATACCTCTGGCTTATTTGCATCTCTTATGTGTTCAGGTATTCTATTGTAAATTCTCATTGATGAGCGTAGCGAAGTCCCCATCCCACTCTTATAGGGCTTTGTCTGTGTGTTTTTTTTTGTTTTTTGTAAGCACTCCACAGGTCGCAAGGGTTGACTGATGAACATGAAACTTTTTTTGTACACGCAAACTCATCCAACTTAGAACTGTATAGTTTTTGGAATGAATCGGTCGGACCAATTTTGAGAAAAATCATCTCAAAGTTTCTAAAAACCCCATAAGATTTGGCTGCGCGGAAAATGTTGAAAAATAAAATCTCTCCAACTGGGATGAAATTTTCTCTGAATGTGTATACATAGATTTTACACATTAATACGATTTTGTGAGCAATTCTGATCAGTCGTTTTGAAGAAAAAAAATAAAATTACTGATAATATTCATAAAATATATCATAAAAATTGTGACAGAATTAAGTTGTCGAGATTCACTGCTTTCTATATTCAAGAGTTGACCAACAATGAAGTATTTTTTATATGTGTCAAGGTGTGTAGAATACCAGAGTCAATGAAGTGGCAAAAAGTAGAACTACTTTAACAACTTTTATAGCTTATTCAGATATCAAGGTGTGTAGAATACCATAGTCGATGAAGTAGCAAATGTAGGACTGTTATTATACCTCATTCAGATATCTCGCTCATCTTACAACGCATATTTCGCGTTTGACTAGTACCTTTGGTAAAGATTGAATCATCTACGAAATTATTCCTAGATCTATTTTTGCATATGATTTATTTCTCATATTATACTTCAAGGTGCTAAATTCTAATTTGTTACAAAGGTATTCTGGAGCTAACCCTTTTGCTATTCTAAAAATTAATGTTAACATATTCAGTGCTATTCTTTCTTTGACAGTCATCCAAGCTAAGGCTTTCACAAATCTTTTTAATGCTAGTTTCACGTCTTACACCCAGAATGCTGCGCATAGCCTTGTTTTGAACGTTTTGCATCGCTTCAACTTCATTTTTTGACAAAAGAAACAAAACTGAACTACAGTAGTCAATATGTGGAGATACAATGGCTTGATATATTTTCGCTCTCATTTCTCTTTTTAGACCATGAGTCACCCTTCTTAACATTCCAACTTTCCTTGCAATCTTTTTCTAAATATATTTTCCATGCTCCTTCATACTCAAATTGTCATCTAGAATTACCCCAAGATATTTTATTTCATGAACAATTTCAATACCTATTCACTTTTTCAATATTTATTTCCATCTTATCTAGGCCCATCTCACTTTGGTTTTTATTTCTCATACTTGGTAAACTGATTACCATTGCTTTAGTTTTATTCACATTAATCTTGAGTTTGTTTATTACTAACCATTTTTCTATTTCTTTTAATTCCAGGTTAGCAATATTGTTTGACTCCTCTATTTTAATTCCACTGTAATATACAAGAGCATGATCTGCATACATATGAATTTTACATTTATCTAGCACATTACCTACCAGTATATCAAATTAATAAAAAGATTAAACAGGAATGGCCCTAACACCGATCCCTGAGGTACTCCTTGTTTGCACTCTCTAGCTGATGATGTCGTACTATTAAATTTCACAATTTGTTTCCTCATAGACAAGTATGAGCTAATCCACTCATTGATTTTGTCTCTGAAACCATATATTTTCATCTTTTCTACCAAAGTCTCACGGTCAATTGTTTCACAAGCTCTACGTAAATCTATAAATGTAGCAATAATTATTTTATTTTCACTCTAATTCAACCGCCACTCACGTACAACGTACTGAATTGCTGCTTCACAGCTATGATTGGCCCGCAACCCTGATTGTTTGTCCATCATTATTCTGTTTGCTACAGTAAATTCTTCCAATTGTTCCTTAACCACATACTCAAGTATTTTATCTTTCACCAAAAGCATATTTATTGGTCTATGGTTTTCACCTTCAAAAGTGTTCACAATTTTAGGTACTGGTATTATAATCGACACTTTTAACCTTTCAGGAACTACTTACTCCCTCCAGTAAAGATTTATTAATTACATTTGTTAGGTGATTTTTCATAACCATGACCATGATATTTTCAATATTTGATCTGATATTCCATCTCCCGGAAACATGGTATGTTTCAACTTCTTAATTTTAGAATGAACGTTTTCCACACTAACTTTCTGAAAAACATATAGGTATCTTTTTATCAAACTCGTTGCTTTTTACATAGTCTGTTACCTTTGTTCCATCTGAATTCTTTATTATACTTTTAGTTATTTCATCAATACTATCTTAGAAGAATTCATTAAACTTCTCAGCAATTTGTATGTCCTTTCTAACTTTAACGTTATCAAAACTAGTGTTCTGATGCGCACCTTAATATACCGATATCATAGGTTGCATGGCTGAGCGGCTGAAGCATCAACTACTTGAGAAGGAGCAGGCTGTAGATCTAGTTGCTGGACCTGATAGTTACAAGGATTTACCAAGGCTGTTGGCACTCACTGACAACAATCAGACTGCTGTCAACGTTCTACTCTCTCTTGACGAGACTTACGCTGACATTATACCAGTCAGACTCAATCAGGACTCTGTCACTGCATTTGTGTGAGTTGCAGTATTATATTTTAATATTTCAGCTTCAACGTGGGGGTTCTTTTGTTCAATTGTGGTAGGCCTGGGTTACTTTTAATTTTCAATGGAAAGTTGTAAAATACCGTATAGGCATATGAGATTTTTAAACACTATTCTAGCTTTTTTTAATGAACTTTTGTGTCGTGTAAAATATATTTCTGGCAGAAGAAACATTTCATTGACATATATATTTTGTTACACCTTTTTGCTACATCTTATGGATTATTTCTTATTTTTCATCATAATTGTTTTAGTACTGTACTAACGTTATGATAATTGTTCCCATGCCGTTATTTTTCTCGGTGACTGTCCCGATTTTAGACCGATTTTTGCTGTTAACCAAATACTTTCGAGAACACGACTGACAGAAAATCGAGATCCCTATTCCTGTTTTTCATCGGAGAAATTCAGCCTACTTCAACTTCTGTTGGCCGTCCTGTCACGTAACAGCCAATAGGAGAGGAAGTCGTTATAATACCACTATTTCGTATTTACCGATGATTAAGCCTATTGCAGTGACAAACGTTCATTTTCTTCAAATATAACACTGAAAGAAACATCCACATACATTGACTACTACGGCAACGTACATGGACATGAACATAGGCGCAGAATGACCACTCTGTCATTCTAAACAAACCCTTCTAAACAATAACATTCATTCATTCAACAATACAGTATAAGTTAACAGATATAGGCCTAGGCTATACAAATATAACAAAATTTCCATAATTATTGACAGATAGTATTGGTACTTCTACACATTGAACATTGGTATGAAAACAAGAGTAAATTAACTTCGCCGCATCGGCATGGCAACCGTACTTTGTGTGGTATTTTTTTCCAGAATCATTGCATAATACAATATTTGAATCTGGAATCTAAGTTCCGTTATTTTTCGTACATGTTTTGGAATTGAAAATATTTAAGTGTACTAATACTACGTACCAATACTAGGCCTACTATTAGGTACCAATAGTACTAGCACAGACCTTTCTTTATCTGTGGTACTAGTAATAGCACCTATGAAGGAAGGTTGTAATACTAGTATAGTACTAATTAGAGATGTGAGTCGGTAATATTACCCTCTTTTTGGTAACATTGAAAATTCGGTAATATTGAAAAAAAATCTGTGTCTGGACTGACTGAAAATATGCATGTGTCCAAGTCCAAGGCCACTTTCAAAGCATAATTGAAGGAATATCTTTATTGATCATTATTTTTTAAATTTTATGGAGCCTCAGCCCTCAGCCACTCAGATATTTTATATCGTAATAACTTTGCAAATTATCCTTGTTGAGTCGTTGACATAAATATCTACTGATTATATCAAATTTAAACAACAATATCTTGAAAGTTATTCTACCTTCACCTTCCTAAGTCATTAACATATTATTGTTGATAATTATATACATTCTTGTAGCATGAGTGCATGATTAATATCTATTCTCCCTGCTTCCTGTCGTGTTATAGTAAAAAAAAAATTTGTAAATTACCGCCCTCGGTAATATTACCGGTCATATTACCCGTAATATTACCAATTTCAATGTGACCCGGTAATTTTGCATCTCTAGTACTAATACTATGTACTGTTCATGAATGGAATATATGTACATTGGGCCTAGTTTAAAATTGTTGAAAAGCTTTAATAAATATTTCATAAATCCACTAGTACGTAGTTATATTATCTGAGTAACTTCTTTTAATGGTGAATACATTTAATTTGTTTTGTCCATAGTTCCATTATGCGAGGCTGCGACAACATGTGTAGTTATTGCATTGTTCCATTCACCCGCGGCCGAGAACGGTCTCGTCCAATAACGTCAATCATAAACGAGGTAAAACAGTTGTCACAGCAAGGTGTTAAAGAGATAACTTTATTAGGTGAGACATTCAACTCTTAAGAGCAGCTGAATTTAGTTTGAAATAAGATTTACAGTAATATGTTTTTAAGAATTAAAGATATCCTAATTTTAATACCTCAGGGGGCGCATTCCTGTACAACTAGTTTTATCTAGATAATCCTAGTCTAAGTTAATACCGTGTTGATACCGGTTTTAGAGAGGTTTAACTTCGTATTCCTGTACGAGTTTTATAGTAGGTTTAAGGGAAGCGTAGGTTAGTACGTCGGTAAAACAGTTTTTTGACAAATGTTGTTACAAATCAGCTAAAATGTACCTAAATATCATCCAATTTCAACGAAACTTGAATTAAATCAAATCTCAGCCTAAAGCACAATTTTCAATGAAATTAAATGAAAAACAAAAAGTTGACCTAAGTGGGTTCGAACCCCGTCCGTCTTCCTCTGGATGCAGCCGCGCTAACGTTGCAACCGATCTGCCGGTGTGAATTTCTGCTCTTAGAACAACATAAGAATACAAGCTTCGAAAAGAATTCTGGCAAATGAATTATTAATAATAAAACTGATGGTAAAATTATTTCAAAACATTCGCATTCCGTTGCCTTCAGTTCTTATTCTAGAAATTGCATTCCCGTAACGATATTCACACTATATTAGATATTTAAATTAATATTTGAAATCTTGAAGTGGATCTTAAAACACGCTAAACCCGCTCTTTGGCAGGTTTAAGTTAATCTTGCTTTTCTGGTATTATTTGCGGGTCTATCTTTTTAGGAATACCAAGTTAGTACCAATATCACTAAAACCGGATTAAATCGTACAGGAATGCGCCCCCAGGGGTGCAGATCTTTTCAACACCAATATAAAATAGTATGGGTAAAAATCAGTTACCAACGCCCTAAATAACCAACTTTTATTAACTACCGTAACTTGGATCTTCACAAATGTTGTCAGGCCAAAATGTAAACAGCTATCGTGACTCATCATCCACGGATCACTTTGGTAGTTTACGCAGTGACGAAGAAACTCACCAGGTGGACGGTTTTCGTACTGTCTATAAAAAGAAAAAAGGAGGTGTCAGGTTTGCAGATCTGCTGGAGAAAGTGTCAGACGTTGATCGAGAAATCAGGATTAGATTCACTTCACCACATCCAAAAGACTTCCCTGATGAGGTAAAAGCTACTTACTAAGTAGAGGACTATAAACAAGTTAACAAAAATATTCATTTTCTTTTAAAGAATCTTTGTACATCATGTGCTTGTAACATCTTTCAGGTGGGATAGGCTTTTCTACAAAGAGAAAGTTGCATCAAAATATTATTTCCGATTTTTCATCTTTGGGTATGGTTTTCTTATTGGAAATGACTGTACTATTAGTTGAAAAGTGTTTACATATGTCATTATTATTCTCCGATTGTTGAAAATGAGATTTTTGTAATGTGTTCACCACAAAGAAAAGGTCTGGAATGCAAGACTGCTCGCTTTGCAATGTGTTTGATTCGTCGATCGATCAGGTGATTAGGTAGTTTCAAACAACACTCATTAATTGCAACTAACACAAGAGAAAATTGTCAAAGTTTGATTTTTTCATTTGTTATTTATACATACCCATCCATGAGCATAGAATCAATACTGAATGGTATGTGATGCCCTATCTATTATTTACTATTATGTAGGTTTGGTTAAATTTAAAATTATATTTTCGATTTGTGGAACTTGGCCAGCTTCTATTTTGTGTTTGCTTGTAAATGCATCGATGCGACCAACAGGTCGCAGCATGTTTGTGCACAGATTATTGAGGTTCATGATAATCCAATAACTTCCGACTTTTTCTCAAAAAAGAATTCTTCTGAACTGAACTTGAAAAGTTTCATGAATGAACTGTCTCACGTTATTGTTCAATAGGTGTTGCATCTTATCCGCGATAGAGGAAACATCTGCAGCAACCTACACTTACCAGCTCAATCAGGTAATACCGCCGTGCTCGAGCGTATGCGACGCGGTTATACACGACAAGCTTACCTCGATCTTATACATCGTGTGAGACATCTGGTGCCTGACGTGGCAATCTCCAGCGACTTCATCTGTGGCTTCTGTGGCGAAACTGACGAGGAGTTTACCGACACTCTCACCTTGATGGATGAGGTCAAATACAATATGGCATATCTATTTCCATACAGCATGCGAGAGGTAATATATTTTGCTTGGAATTTGATCCTCCAGTTTAATGGAAAGTATATAAAAGAATGCAATATGTAGGCTAGCTAACTTCATACTACTATGTTGTCACTTAACATTAAGGCCGGTCCAAATATTCTTGATGGCTTAGTAAGAACAAACATGGACTAGACCAGTGGTGACCAACCCATGGCCCGCGGGCGTTATTTCAGTGGCCCGCTGAGGAATTGTATGAATTATATTACTATCCAACACGTGGAAATCAAATGGCCCGCAGGCCCAGATGTGGGTGCATTCAGAATGTCAAAGACGGGATAATTCTCTAGCTAGCCACTACTACATTAATAAAAATAATAATCAACGTTATGTCGTGTAAATCAAAACCAAACAGTGTATGAAAAACAGTACCACATGCGGGACGGAACACGCACAAAAGGCTAGCTCACTACCACTATACGCTACCGGTGAGATTGGAAATTGAAGCACAAAATCACATTCACAGTGAGTCAGCAAATACATTGATATAACCTGGAGTGAGTGAGTCATTGTCCCTTGGTCACTTTTAGTTGTATGTATACCGGTATAAGTGTTGTGACGGCCAGACGTGTTTCGGAGCGAAATTTACATTTTATCAAAGCGCAAAGCAACCAATAATGAATGTCGATTATTTCAGGAAAAGTAGACAAATATGTACTTTTTTACCTACTTCAAAGGCAAATCGGTGTGTTGTCAGTGATTTTGCATTTAAAAAAATGAAAATACTTTGAGCAAAGGCCTACCATCAAAAACTTAATGTTTTTCTTTTTTTCCTTTGTTTTCTCATCTGAATCCAATCATACATTCCATCAAAAGTCAACAAAATACACCCAAAATTATGGTTTGAAAAAAATTCCCTGGAAGCTTAAAATGGGGGTCCTTGCTCCCCCCCCCCAGGTCACCGGCTTCGCACTACTACCCTGTATGTGCTAATCGTTCTTATTAAGAGTAGCATACCCAGGAAAATAATCACCGCACGCCGCTGATGTGTATATATGTGTATATATATATATATATATATAATACTTATATTTTTTTTGTGAGCTTGTGTGACCCGCAGTGATATTTGGAAAATTTAAATGGCCCCTGCCCAAAAAGGTTGGTCACCACTGGACTAGACAAACTAGACATACTAACACAATTATGTACAGTACCGTATATATATTAGGTCTACATTATATACTTATTATCTGCTCTTGACCATAACTAGATGCTTGTTTCGTTTCAATTTTGCTCTCTTCATCTTGATTAATAATTACCATAGTAAGTACCGGTAGTATTAATAAATAATAATCACCTCAACATGAATCATTCATGAAGTGAATGTGACTAGATGTGATTAAATGTGAATGCACGTAGCTATATGTTCATCTAAGTAATCTAAAGGTACGTTCATGGAGCCACGGCAACACGAATTTGCCGTGCCGTCAAAATGAATGAGCCAATCACAGACTTGTCGGGCTTGTCGTTCACTGTGGCCTTGAAAGTTGAATGAAGTTGAACATTTTGCCGGACGACAAACTTGCCGTGATGACGTAGACGACATCACGGCCACGTTTATACTCGAACTGTGTGTTCTGCGTACGAACTATCGACTGTCAAGCTCGATCACTATCGACGTTGTCATGGTTACCGCATCGATTCGATATATAATTGCCTTGAGTCGGCGATAGTTTGCCGTGGTAGTACGAACGGTACCAATCATTTGATGTCCAACGGCACCCGACAAGATTGCCGGCCGGCAAAAATGCCGTGGCTCTATGAACCTACCTTAAGTTGCTTTTGTTATACCCGGTATTCGTGTTTATTAGAAGACCACCGCCCACCGGCGTTTTGATGACGATGTTCCACCTGAAACTAAACAGCGTCGACTACTGGCAATGGTGGCGCTGTTCCGTGAACATGCCCAGAAGCTCAACGAAGGTCAAGTTGGTCGACTTCAGCTGGTGCTCGTGGAAGGGGTGTGTTGATTAGTAATCATTATTAAAAAAAATCTTGAAATATTTTAGTAGGATCGTGAAGATGGGTTCCAAGTTCCTGAAAAAGTATTAGCCTATATTTTATACTGATTTTTTTTTTCTGGGAGGAGGGGGGGGGGTTACATTGTGTCAGCGTGGTGATTTCATCACCCGTTTTCATCCTAATAGTTTCGATTTTCATTTTTAAAACAAATGCTGATAGTTTATTAGGTGGATTGGATTAAATTTCATCTATTAAACTAGATTGCTTAAGAAAATGAATACTTTCTTAATAGCATTATTATTATCGGCCAAAACTTTGGAAATTGAGTCTTCAATTGCAGGTCGTCGTCTCATATTGTTATATTTAGGCCCAGTCCATTTTAATAATATGTGTTTGATGGTTAGCACCTCATTACATGTGTCACAAATTGGTAGAATTTTTTCTGATTTAAAAAAAAAGAAAGGCATGTGCAAAGCAGTGAATGCCCTATTTGAATATGTGCAAGAACGACTTCTTCTCTTTACGACCCTCGAATCCCAAAGGTCAATTGTAGGTTAAATTTTGTGACTGGTACCCATGCAGGCAAATAGATGTTGCTGAATGTGATTGTTTGCGGAAGAGCTAGTTGAACTGCAACTGCCTGCAAAGGTGTTGGAAGGGGTAGTGCGTTGACTTATACAGTAGAATCTCTTTGGAACGACCTTCAATACAGCGATCATCGCGATATATCATCGTTTTGAGATAGTCCCGGCCAATTCCCATAAGACCATGTGTATTTTTTCTTTGTTAATACGTCCCTTAATTTAACGACCATCGCGAGAAAACAACGCTTTTTTGGTTCCCTTCCAAGAAAAACCATCAATACTATGACGAAACGACTGAAAAATTGTTATTGTTTGTACCGTTTTGTCCGGAATATAAGCTGAGGGTTTTTCTCGAAATTTCAAGCCCTAAAGTCACCCTCAGCTTACTTGCAAATCTCGGCCTATAATCAGTCCAAAATATGTTTTTTGCTCATTTTAACTGGGCATACAACACCCGCACACTGATAACAACGGAATCGACTTGAAACTGCGAGATATTCCACTGAAAACACATTTAATGAATGTTTCATCATAAACAAGCATGATTTTCCCAATTCCCAGCATTTTTATTTTTGACACGCAATAATAAACATAACCACTCTGAGCTGTTGGCTGCATGGTGTGCATCATCCTACTGCCTAGTGGCTAGTGTTGACTGCGTGTAGTCTGACCTTGTCTGACATTGACACGCATGAGACTGTTTTGCATTTAGTGGCCGGCAATTGCACCGTCGCCCCGCGTGCTAGTTTGGCGGTCGATGTGGTCTCAACTCTGGTAGACAATTCCCGTCGCGCTCGGTGCATTTTACGCGATTAACTACCGGTCGTCTAATGATATTTTTAATGTTTCAATGTTCTTACGTATGTACAAATACTTAGAGACACTATACGATGGTATTATTTTCATATTATATACCCTTCCAAAATAAAGCGAAGTGTATGGCCTCTACTTCTACACACCACGATTGTCACCATGTCTGTTCAATGTCACGCGTGCTGCTTAACTACAACTGACGGGTGGAGAAATATGATACAGTTGAACACTTCAGACACTTGAAATCACACAGTAAATTGCAGGAGGGAGGTGGAAGGGGGGATATTTCATTAAAGCATCAATTCAGACTGAAAACATGAACTTATTGTCAAAATATTATTACACAGTGTCTTTCTATAAATGTATATGTACCACATGGCAGGCTATCAGTGATCGAACTCCGCCGTATGCTATAATATTGACGACTGACAGTATTTTATGAATGCCTTGTAAAACACACAAAGTTTTATTGTGAATTTTATTGAAAAATTTGGTTGAACGACCATCGTGATATAACGACGATTAGCTTATCTTCCCTGAAGGTCGCACTAAAGAGATTGTACTGTTCACTCTCAGCAACAGCTGTCACCCGTCAGATCATCAAGTCGATGAAAACTATAACCACGAAGTTGTGGATTGTCGGTCATCTTGAAATGGGTTTCTTGAAATGTATGAAGTGTAGTTAGTATGAACTATGAAGTGAGTAATTTGATTTCTTCTTCACTTTTGTTGTACTTATCACAGTTCCATTGTATTAGAACCATTGTTTATAATGTTGTTGATACGAAATGAGAAATCATGAAAATAAATGTATAAAAAGTGAAATTTGAAATTACTTTCATGATAATATATTTGATAGTAGATTAGGAATTTAAAATTGTTGCAACATTTCCACTATATAACTGATGAATTAAAATGGTACTCAATTAGTCTTCTATTCCTGCTTTGGTTTCAAACCATGAATAATGATGAGACGTTGTTGTGTAGGTTAGTAAGCGTTCAACACAGAATCTTGCTGGACGCAACGATGGAAACGTCAAGGTTATCTTTCCCACATCGGAGATCCCGAGCTCAGCCGAGTCAAACGAGCTACGAGATATTCAACCTGGAGATTACATTGTAGTTCTTGTAAGATATGTGCCTAGTACTACTTCTTTAAACTGGTATTTTGGAAAAAAAACTTTGAAAATTGATGAAATTCATTATTATTTCGTTCTAATTGATGAAAAATCTAATTTTGAAATTCATCTGCAATAATGAAAATATTGGTGAAATCTTAAAAAAAAAACATCGAAACTTGATATGAAATCATTGTTTTCTGATGAAGGCTATGGATGAATGATAGTTATCGTTTGAATGGGGTACCACAAAGGCGATCTTACCTCTCCATGTAAGTTCATACAGTATAAGACTTACATTAACTAATTACCCTTAGCATGGATATTGCGATGTAAACAATCATATTGTTGTTATTGTTTTTGCTGAGGTTGACCTAAATTCTAATGCCAGAATATAAATCATAAATTTATATATGAAATCATCACCAAACTTTTCATATCTTGAAAAAGTATTGAAATATTGGTATCAATTAGTCACTTGACAATATGAGTGTGCAAGCTTGGATCGCCATATTCATTATTCATATTGGCCTAGCATTCAGTCAGGATCTTTTTATGTGAAAAACACATTAAAAGTAGTGCACTGTTCACTTATCAATGTAAGATCGCCCTTGAGGTGCCCCGTCCAAACGATCCTATCCTTCATCCATAGCCTTAATTGGGGAACAATGATTTTGTATCAAGTTTCGATGTTATTAAAAAAAAAAAAAAAAAAAAAACTTATCAATACGACCTCGATAATTAGAATTCCAACCGAGAGAAATCGGAATGGTGGAAACATTTTTCACGTTTTTGTTTGTATAGTACAGCCAACACACATATTGTTTTCTCCCTCTCTTCGACCCCACTTCAATACCCCCTTATAGTGCAGTAGGCAATGTGGTTTCTGTCAGTCAGAAACGAAAATATTAGTATGGTCAGAACGACCATGGTCAGAGCTCTGAAAAGCTCTCAATGGTTTACTTCAGATCGGAACAATATTATTGTATTACGGTATTATGTCATCAGGAAATACACATTTTACTATAACAAGTAAAATTAGATGGGAAAAATGAAAAAAGTACACAGAACAAGTCAACAATAAACTCATGACTATACTACGTGAATATTAATTGTGCATATGCAATGCATTACCGTCAGTATCGAGAAAAATGTTATATATTATAAGAAAACACAGTTGTCTGTCTCAAGATATTCACATACGTGGGATAGTAATATACAAGCAATAATGATGATTTTGTTATCATTATCACTCAACTTTCTCGTGAATGTCTCTCCAACGTCTCATAATAATGAAAGAGAGACAGTAGGCAGAAAAATCCTTGTCCCTTATGAGAAAGAGAGGGAGAGAGGAACTTGCAGTGACAGTCTTGTCAAGTCTATATGAAATTTTCAGTAAATTTTCAGTATAATTATATTAGCTTCAAGATGATATACACTGGTAAGTTATAACGGTAGTGTCCCAACTGGTACGATTCCCAACTGGTACCATTCTCAACTGGTACGATTCCCAACTCGCATTAGTCCCAACTGGTATCATTCTCAACTGGTACCATTCCCAACTCACACCATTCCCAACTGGTACCATTCTCAACTCGCACGATTCCCATCTCGCACCACTTTAGGCACATGCTATTTCAACGTCGTCCCAACTGGTACCATTCCCAACTCGCACCTTTCCCAACTCGCACCACTTTGGGCACATGCTATTTCAACGGCGTCCTAACTGGTACCATTCTCAATTCGCACCTTTCCCAACTCGCACCACTTTAGGCACATGCCATTTCAACGTCGTCCCAACTGGTACCATTCTCAACTCGCACCTTTCCCAACTCGCACCACTTTAGGCACATGCTATTTCAACGGCGTCCCAACTGGTACCATTCTCAACTCGCACGATTCCCAACTCGCACCACTCTAGGCACATGCTATTTCAACGGCGTCCCAACTGGTACCATTCTCAACTCGCACGATTCCCATCTCGCACCACTTTAGGCACATGCCATTTCAACGTCGTCCCAACTGGTACCATTCCCAACTCACACGATTCCCATCTCGCACCACTTTAGGCACACGCTATTTCAACGTCGTCCCAACTGGTACCATTCTCAACTCGCATGATTCCCAACTCGCACCACTTTAGGCACATACTATTTTAACGGCGTCCCAACTGGTACCATTCTCAACTCGCACCTTTCCCAACTCGCACCACTTTAGGCACATGCTATTTCAACGGCGTCCCAACTGGTACCATTCTCAACTCGCACCTTTCCCAACTCGCACCACTTTAGGCACATGCTATTTCAACGGCGTCCCAACTGGTACCATTCTCAACTCGCACCTTTCCCAACTCGCACCACTTTAGGCACATGCTATTTCAACGGCGTCCCAACTGGTACCATTCTCAACTCGTACCTTTCCCAACTCGCACCACTTGACCACACCTACCTTTGTGTTTGTTTCCTCCTCCTCTTATGTTCGCCCAATGAAACTGCGACATAATCACAAGTTAGTTGACGCCCCAAGATATATGCTGTCCAATCAAAATGCATCGTTGGCTTCTTTCTCGGGAAATTTGAAACACTATCCGAATATAAAATATAATAGAGCCCCATAGGTTCACTCATCGGAGAGCAGAAAAATCACGTAATTCACTTCCAAGAAGAGAAGTTTTTTCGGTGTAAGAGAAAAATCCTATCCTCTCGTCTTCGTCGTATTCTAATAATCAATTTCTCATGATCATTGAACTATTCAATCCACAATTCCATGTCACTCGTAGTGTAGCCATAGTTGAACGTCTTATTGTTTCAGTAGGTATACCAATATAAACTATACTCATTCATAGTAGATACGCTTTCAATAGTTGTTGCATCCGAATGTAGATGAATAAGCCTACAGTTGAATTGAATCTTTTTTTAGCTTTATTGATACAAACGCAGTCATAATTTATAAATTCAATTACGATGAATCATTTGAATTGAAATATTTTTTCAGCCAAGTCATGCACACCTAATTCATTTTCCCTTCATAAACATTCCAGGAAAACGCTCCAAGTGCGTTATTCAGTGGGGCAGGTCTACATATGGATTAGGGCAAATAGCACGCATAATTATCTTCTTTTAATGTTATTCGTCAACTTTTTTTCACACATCCATGTCGAATGTACTCAATCAAATGCGCTGGTTATATTTGTCCTAAGAGATACAATTACGGTCTGCAG
>OZ023328.1:27690999-27713499 GCA_964007535.1 Brachyptera risi
TATATATATATATATATATATATATATATATATATATATATATATATATATATATATATATATATATATATATATATATATATATATATATATATATATATATATATATATATATATATATATATATATATATATATATATATATATATATATATATATATATATATAATTTATCTTCTGTCCATGATCACAGTTTCAATCAAGAGACCCCATTACTTGATGGAAAATGTCACCGTTCAAAATGTGGAAATCATAATGCCCGCGGGTCAACATGAGAGCGTTCCCAGTGTTCGTATATAGAACTGTGTTGAATTCTTGAGTTTATCGATCAAATTACTTTCAATCAAATCTAGTTGCCAGGTAAATCAAAATACGAAACATATAAGTGTGTGTTATTTTCTCAAACGCTTTTCGATACAGCTCGTGTTCTTCGAAAGGAATTGCCGAGTATGCATATACCAGAAACTTTGAATTGCGTGTGCGAAATGCAATCTTTCGGTTGCGAGTGTACGTGCATAACACTCTTCTTGGAAATGACCCGCTCGGCCTCCCATTGGTTACCAAGAACACGCCCCAACATTCGAAGGCGTACACGATGGATAATAGAGTCCCAACTGGTACCATTCCCATCTGGTACGATTCTCATCTTGCACCACTTTAGGCACATGCTATTTCAACGGCGTCCCAACTGGTACCATTCTCAACTCGCACCTTTCCCAACTCGCACCACTTTAGGCACATGCTATTTCAACGGCGTCCCAACTGGTACCATTCTCAACTCGCACCTTTCCCAACTCGCACCACTTTGGGCACATGCTATTTCAACGGCGTCCCAACTGGTACCATTCTCAACTCGCACCTTTCCCAACTCGCACCACTTTAGGCACATGCTATTTCAACGGCGTCCCAACTGGTACCATTCTCAACTCGCACCTTTCCCAACTCGCACCACTTTAGGCACATGCTATTTCAACGGCGTCCCAACTGGTACCATTCTCAACTCGCACCTTTCCCAACTCGCACCACTTTAGGCACATGCTATTTCAACGGCGTCCCAACTGGTACCATTCTCAACTCGCACGATTCCCATCTCGCACCACTTTAGGCACATGCTATTTCAACGTCGTCCCAACTGGTACCATTCTCAACTCGCACCTTTCCCAACTCGCACCACTTTAGGAGCTTGCTATTTTTTCGCCGTCCCAACTGGTACCATTCTCAACTCACACGATTCCCATCTCGCAACACTTTAGGCACATGCTATTTCAACGGCGTCCCAACTGGTACCATTCTCAACTCGCACCTTTCCCAACTCGCACCACTCTAGGCACATGCTTTTTCAACGTCGTCCCAACTGGTACCATTCTCAACTCACACGATTCCCAACTCACACCACTTTAGGCACATGCTATATCAACGGCGTCCCAACTGGTACCATTCCCAACTGGTACGATTCTCAACTGGTACGATTCTCAACTCGCACCATTTTAGGCCATACATGCTTTTCCATGGGTGTTGCGAGTTGAGAATGGTACCAGTTGGGACGTAGCCGTTATAACTATTGAAGTCATGTCTCGCAAATAACCATGTCATATCTGTCAAGCGAATACAGCTAAAAAACACATTATTCAGCTGTATATGTTTGACAGTTATGCAATATGACTTGAAGAGGTTTAGTTATAGCTTATATCAACTTGAAACTATTATTCATGATTATCTGTGTTTCTCGCATATTAGAATTTCGATATCTCATACCGTTCAAAAGTTATCACAAAAACATTGGTATTTTGCTAAATCGACTCCCATGGACTCTTAAATAAAATACATAATATAAGTCTAAGCAAAGATTCTATATAAGTGAAAGTTTGTTTGATCTATGCATGTATATTTTGTGTGTGTGTTTCACAGGCCAAAGTGAAACCAATCCAATTTAAAATTTTCTCAAACAGAAATTCACAGCCTGAAATGAGCTTTTCTAAAACTGAATGAAAGTACAGTAGGGCCTACTAGTAATAAAAATGATGATTCTAGAAAATCCATCCAACTGTTTTAAAAATTATTTAACATTTTTGTATTTTTTGTGTATAGATCACTGGTGCAACATCCCAAGTGCTTAAAGGAACACCTTTACATCACTCAACTCTAAGCACCTACACATCTATCAATAATTGGAACAAACACCTACGCTATGCTGCAAGTTGAACAGATAACCAACAATAGTAGGCATATTCTAAATTAAAATACTTGTAGATCAAATGTAATACTGTACCTAGTTGATCAATGGTTCCGGTAGTATAAAAAAACTAGTCTAATGAATAAAAATTAAAAGGATATTTTTCTTTCAATTTCCCTGTTTTCTCTAGGGTTCCATTTCATATTCATAGTTACATAACATGGGCCTATACACCTTATTGAGTAATATATATAGGCTACATAGAGTAGGCCTATTTGCTAAAATGTGCTGGTAACCATCGGCCGTACAATAAGCCCTCGTTAATTCTAACTAGGATGATTTTAATTTTGCTACAATTCAATTAATTCTGGTCCCTGAAGAATTGTGACCTATAAGCTCAATAAAAAATATGTTAAGTAGGAAGATGAAGCAAATGCATTGTAAGTTTGTACGATCTAGACCTGTTTGTGTGAAATGTAATGGAAAGCTGTAGACACAACTCAATTTTAAAATCATATATGCACAGCCTTACTGTTCTACTTGTTGCTTACTTTTCAAATGGTCTACAGTGAAACCTCCATCCATCATTTTTCAAGGGAACAAGAAAATAAAACCATCCATCCAGAAAACGATCCCTCTAGGAAAATTTAACACTGATTATATTAGAGTGGGGTTAGAAAAAATGAATGATACAACCAGGAAAACGATAGATCCGGGACGATGCATCGAGGTTTCACTGTAATTTGTTGTACCTTGAGATATTGATAGGTTTTTAATTGATCTGAGATAACTACATTATACAGTGGAATCTCTTTTGAATACGTTTTTCAGGGGACCAGACTAATTAATGTATCAACATGAAAAACTTATTAATGAAACTATTTGACATGTCGAGCATATGGGGGTTGGATCAAAAAATAAAACTTATAAATGTAATAAATGTTTAAACAAGAAACTTCTAAGAGAGGTTCTACTGTAATCATCTTCTGCAAAGCAGCTGATTCTATTTATGGAATAATGTGTACCATTCTTATGTTTCAATACCTTGAAAATCTGATTTATTTGAAAAAAATATTATTGGGCTCTTGAAAAAAAAAACCCAAAATGATTTTTCTTAAAAGTGATTCAACCAATTGCGCCTCAAAACTATACAGTACAGAGTTAGATGATGAGTTGATGACACATGTGTATGCCAAGTTTCAACAACATTTTTGCTTTCGTTTGTAATGTGGAGCACAAAAAAAGAAAGATAAACTGTTGGAAATGGACTTGTGATTTATGTAGAATGTTTTTTCAACTGACTATTCTATTACACTCGTTTCCGTCAACAATGCTCGGCATAGTGATTATTTTCTCATAAATGAAGCAAACTATTTTATTCTTCGAATGTCAACGTTTATACAGATAGAGAACGTTATTTTCAATTCATTGTGGTGACTCGAAACGCTATTGATGTGGGTGTGAAAACTAAAATTAAGGTTATTTTGAGATCAATAAAACTCGACAGTAATTGAAAATAATGCTTATTTCAAAATATGTTTCTTTGGAACAAAGATAACACAATACATCAGTAAATTTAGTTCGATTGGTTCAAAACCATTAGCGAAGCCTACAGCTAGTAATTTAAAGTGTCTAGGCTCGTAATATTGACGCTGAGACAAGACGAGCCTCCTCCCTTGGTTAGTGTGATGTCATACCTATGGACATAATCATCTGTTTTAATTAATGCAGTAAGCCAAGTAAGTTGACCCTGTTGATTCTAGACTTGGAATAGGTCTACATTTCAATAAGGTTATAGGTTCCATGATTTCAAATAATTACTGTATATGGGTTTGATGGATCTTGATGAAAATGAAAATAATTTTATTTTTTACATTCAGTGATAGTACCCGGTATTACAATCTATTTTATACAAACTACAAACTAATTAGCTATATAGTTTCGGAGGTTCATCTTCATCACTGTCAAACTCGACTGCTGGATCCTTCACCCAGTTTCCATCGGAATCCTTGATCCACCCAGAACTGATGAGAGAAAACTCACGTTAGAGCTTGTTCAACAGAGAAAATATTTCATATCAAATGATAAAACTATAAAACCTACAAACATAGAAGGAAACTATAATTGTTCAACACTCCAATTTGTTTAGCTGGAGAAATCAATGGTCAAGGTAAATAGAATCGTCACTTCTCAAATACCTATCATAGTAAGTGGTATTCGGAAAACTTCGATCAGACTAAAATTCCGAAAGAATGTAGATTTTTTGTGATAGGCCTACTCCTGTCGTTGTTGATCTTGAGTTGGGAGCTCCTTTTTTCATTAGGCCTAGTTTGTTACAAAATGTTACATTTTGCATAAAAACAGGCCACCAAAACTAAATGGTTCATTCCTACAACTTGATTCCTTAACTCCTACAACTAAAGTGGAACCTCTTTAGTACCTTTTTCAGGGGACCAGACTGAAAAGACTTACCAAAGTGAAAAACTTACTAAAGAGACTATTTAACATGTAGGAGCTTACAGATGGGATCATAAAATAAAACTTACCAAGGAAAAAAATGCACTAACGAGGGACTTATTAAAGAGGTTCTACTGTATATGAACACAAAAAAAGGTACTTGGGTCTAGTCCCTAATATGTACACAACTTTATTCATCAGTCACTTCTAAAATGTTACTCATGGCAAGTGATTGCTTACATTCTGAGTTTCAACTCGTGTTTTGCTTGATCACTCATTGCTTGTGTGGATGAGTTGCATGTTGTAGGTGTACTAGATGGCTTGTCTGCGAGCGTTTCACTTGATGCACTGGGTTTCACTTTCATGCCATAGTTTGCCCTACACTCGTCGACGGTCTTCCTCAGTGGTTTTTTCTTCCACAGATCCTTCAGGTAGTGGCGTACCTCGGACGTTGCCGATGGTAACACATCATCTATGATCGGCGGATTTGAACCAGCTAGTTGAAAATTCAAGTTTTCATGACCTCTCGTTACTAGAGTATACACTATACAATACGTATATTATAGTGAGGCAAGTTTTTGATTTGATTTTTTTTTCGTAATTAATTATTGTTTATTGACGGTTAAAAATAACTTTAAAATTAACGAAGCTGGAAATCTAAGAAATCAATAAGATGAAAAAACTGACATTTTTACTGCATGCAATCACAACAAAACAATGTTGCTCTGTATAATAAATCAGTACATGTCTTTAATCAAGTCAAGTATGCTTTCAAAAAACTAAGATGTATAGGCCTACACTTTGATTACATTTCACACAAATATCTTACTCATCTTTCAACTATTGTGGTTGCCAAGTAAATTTTGATTTGGTTCCTTGTATGTTTCATTCTTGTGGAAATGAAATAGGAACTACTAATGCTGAATGAGTGTAAAATTCTATCAGTAATATGAATTCAAACCTACCTGATTCCAAATTAATGCAATCTAAATCTAGAACATGTCGTCTATTCAATCCCTGGAATTTATCTCTCTTTTGTCGTTTCACACAACTGTTATAAGGGCCGCTCCTTGTAAGCAATTGCTTGCTCAATGAAGTGCATGGTAGGCCTACATCACATTCTTCTTTTGGCATCACTCCAGTTCGAAGATATATTTCTTGATCTTTTTTTAGTTTTCTGCGTTCAAGTTCTCGCTTTTGAGTGAGATGTTTACTAAGTTCTGTAAAAAGAACCATAGTATTAGTTTGATTGAAGCTCCACTATCAACCGTTTTACTCATGAGAATCATCTTGACTTTTGAATTGAGCTTGAGTCCTTGGTCATATAAATATGATCCAACATATAACAGTCAAATATAATTATAAAATGTAGATTTCAGATTTTATGTGGTCCGAGCACGTAAGGCAAGATCATGAGTCTTAGGCCTATAAGTCAACTCACATGCAACGTAACAATATATCCTAAACTATATCCTTCAATTTATTCTTTAAATTAATATGATCAATCAAATCACTGAAATACATGAGCCTACTTTCTCTAACTTGCCTGAAGATGGTGTAAGTTCATTCATACTGAAATGTAGCATTTGAATAGAGCATTTTGAGTACCAAGATGCATTGAGGGTTGCGTTTGCCCGTTGGAGAAGGTTCTTCACTTCCTATCCCTCCCATGTTGAAAATATGTTCCTATTCACGGTCCATGTTTAAAGTAACTACACGTAATGATATGTTCAAGGCCGGCTTGCTGTCATCAAGTTTGCCAGCCTATCAGCCGTTTCTACAAAACACCACCAGATAGAGCAGCAATCCATATTACACAGAGAAGTCCTCACGGTATGGTACGTGTTTTCAAGATAAGTGAAGGCACCATCTCCCGACCGCAAACAAATGCAATCCTCAATGCATCTTGTTGAGTACCTATGTCCACAAAACTAGCTACGTATTTACTATAAAAATAGAGGGACTCGTCATGTGAAACATGACCAAAAATAAATGAGAAGGGAATGCAAGTTATCGTTGCAGAGTGTGCGCCATCAAGATCACTTAGCTAGATTGATACTAGGCAAACCTCCTTGAGACAAACGTGTTATGTGTTGCCGCGTTGATGGATGAGCTGAAACATATCAACTCATCTTTGGATTGGTCATTACATATAATCCACCTTGAGATCCAAACAATTATGTCCTGTCATCCTATTTCCTAATTAATTTCTATGATGATAAAGAAGGATTTGTTTCAATCGTTTCCAATCAATTGGTGACACCTGCTACTTGGATTTAATTGGTTTCTTAATAGTTTTGAGTGATTTGAAAAAATTGGATTATATATTTTTTTATATCAAAATGGCTGATCTGATTTGACTGAAAGTTTGGAATAAGGTGTATAATTATTATATTGAAATTCCCTGAGGAATTTGAATTCTCTCAAAGGAAATATTTTTGAAACATTTTTTCCTCTGGCTCATTCTCCTGGGATTTTTGAAAATTTTGAAATGAGTTCTCTCAGAAGTGATTCAACCGATTGCGCATCAAAACTATACAGTATCAAATTAGATAAAGACACTTGTGTACGTCAAGTTTCAACTGATTTTGAATTTTTCTTTGACCTGTGAAGCGTGAACAAAAAAATAAAATGGGCACTATTTTTCAAGTATGGTGAAATTGCGTCTTCGCTTCGCTCATTATTATTATTATTTAACTCTTGCAATTGCACATAAATGTGCGGTGGCAAGTTCCCTAACTACCCCTATCCCACCATCGCCCTAACCCTCTGACAGAATAACTTCAACCCAATTACATCCCCTTCAAAAACACTTCTACTAAGCCCATTTCAGTCCCTACCTGTCCTATTCAAGAAAGAGAATTTACCGACATCTAATCTAGCCCCCTTCATGACTACTGCTCTATCATGACCCCGCCTACCTCCATACCCTGACTCATTCCTTTCAATCAGCTTATAGCTCCCCCATCCCCCCTCTCCCTCCCAATACCCTGAAGAAATTACATAAACGATCCTCCTTCCTCCATATTTCCAATTTCTGCCATCCCAGGTCTCGCATCATCTCAGTTGGACTCTCCAACATTCTCACCCTCTCCCCACTTTCATTCTCACCCCATTTCCACCTCCTAACCCTACCTGTAACCCTTCTTACCGCAATCCTTTGAACCCATTCCACATCCCTTATCTCACCTAATCTATAAGGATCCCAAACTGAACTAGCATATTCTACCATGAGACGCACCAACGAGAAATATGCTTTCTCCTTAATCTCCATACCTGCCTCCCCAAGTTGCCTCATTACAAAGTTTAGCGCATTTATACTCTTTTTTACTATTCTCTCACTCTGACTCCCCCCCCCCCCTAGACGTCTGTCAAATACCACCCCCAAATACTTGTAATTTTCCACCAACTCCAGTGTCTTCCCTCCTACCTTATACACTACATCCGTCCTTATGGTCCTCTTATCAAATGTGACTAACTTGCACTTCCCTGTATTCAATCTCATCTTGTTTGACTAAACCCAACAATTAATTGCTGCCAAATCTGCCTGAAGAGCTACTACATCCTCCTCAGTGCGAGCGCCAGCATTACGGACACATGCACAGAGCTGGGTGACTATAAATATAATATACTCGAAGAATAATTTCCACATTTAATACTCTCTAATGTTGATGAATTTGTAATTTTTTAACTGTTAGGAGGCAATAGACTCCTACTGGATGACTAGCCAAAGAGATCACTTTGGCCAGATCGCAGTGATCGCAGTGTTGTAGATCGCAGTGTTGGGTAGGAACATAACAAAAGGAACACATTCCTCTTATTAAGTAGTTAGTTACTCCAACAGCCTAATCCCTAATCTCTTCCATTCATCCTATAGGCAAGCCCATTATTCTCAGAAATATTTCAAGGTATTTCCCTGTCGATAACTTACAATCGTTTCATTCCATCTCCCCTTTCACGTAAACAGACGATGTCACAGTAGTTGATGACTTGAACCAACTGAGTGTAAGTGTGAGGGGACAGAAATATGTCAATTATAACCGTAACCTTTGCATACCTAGTGAAAGCATTGCAGGAAACCCTCAGTACCTGGTGAGGCAATAGCCGATAAGTATGAGGTCATTTTATAGATCTACATGAGGGAGTTTGTGTAGTTACAAGCAACCTACTACTTCAATGTTTCATCTTGATCCTGCTAGGCCTCGTGACAAGATTTTCTAATCATCATTTCAAAAATTAGTGTCGTCTTAATGGTAACTGGTTCCTTTATTTGAGGAACTTGCCCAATACTGCCATATTGTTTCACTGGAGATGAACTGATGAAATTCAGTAAATATTCAAAATAAATAAACTAATTGTTGTAACACTTGCATATTTATTTGGCATGAGACAGTTCAAACCAAGTTTGTCTCTATAATCAGAGGATGAAACAATATTTTATATTTACCAAGAATATGTTTTTTGCCTTTTCGATGTACGGAAAGCATTGTAAGTGTGTCGAAGATTGGGCGACGATTACAAATCAAACATGTCAATCTGAAATGAAAGGAGTACACAATGAGATGGGTTGGCTAAATCTCTACCCCATGAAAAGTTATCTCAATGAACTCTTTTCTCTTATAATCATTAATCAAATATATTTATTGAATCTCTACCCCGTGGAGTCTAGATTCTGTTGATCTAGATTTAGATGTTGAGATGTTATCTAGATGTAGATGTTAGAGATAGAGATGTAGATGTTGATCTGTTGATCACGCATTCCTGGTGTTGAAGTTCATTAGTTTTAAATAATCAAAATGAGGTGGTAAGATCGCCCTTGTGGTGCCCCGTCCGAACGATCCTATCTTTCATCCATAGCCTTAATTGGGGAACAGTGATTTTGTACGGTATCAAGTTTCGATGTTATTAAAAGAAGAAAAAAAAAAGATTCTGTTGAAACTCATGCCCTGGTATTCATATACAGTATTTAAAAACATGTAGTGGAGTTTTATCAATTATTGATAAAACTCAAGGGCCTACTCCATGAAATTTCTTCCCCAATAAAACTCTTCTCATCAGAAACTCTGGTTCTCTATACATATAGACAAGTAAATATAGCTTCTGTTTTTTCCTTTCATAGCATTTAGAATTTGAAAAACTTGGCACTTTGGTGCATCTATTATTTTGGAACAGTGTTTTGTAGCGTAACAACGTTCTGTAGCATAACAACAGTAGTATGGTAACGGTAAAACCACTAGATAGCGCACAATAGGCATACAAGAGAAACACCCCAATTGGTATTTTTAGGAAAATAGTCTCAACAAGCGGGCTAAATCTACGCCTCATCTGCCGCCCGCATTTGCAACTGCACTTTTTTTCCAATTTGCCCAACTAACTTCACCCATTCACACCTCAATTGAAATAATTTTGGGAAAAATAGCATTTATATAATGCTTCTATTTCGAATATAGCAACTATATCGCCAATACATTGAAACGTATTGAAAAGCAGATTCAGACATTTGTAGAGCTTTGTCGCCTTTTCAAAAACATGATCAAACAACATCAAACTTATTGAAATATGAAGAAATATCAGAAAAATATGTGGAAAAGCACTTTCAGATTTAATCGCTCTATAGCTATTGCTATTTTTACAACTCTATTATAATCTCTATTAGAGATATTAGATATTAGAGGTAACAAATTAGGAACCGAGTACCAGCCACAATTACCCGGGTATAATGTTCCTACTCTCAAAAAGTTCCTACTCTCAAATTCGTGCCTATATAAAAGAACTTGTTTTAATGATACGCTTATGAAAAACTACATGACTGCAATAATATATTGAATTGAGGCTACATACATTTATGACTGGTTGTGGTTGACAACCAAGGGTGCCTCCGCATTCTCTGGCAAAAGACGGATAATATTTCCACGCGAATGAGTTTTTTTGGTCGATGCCATTTCACGAAAAGTCAAGTTGAACACACGCAACAATTTAAAGATCACAAAAATAAAATGAGAAGAATACTGACTAATATTACTATATTTTTCGAATTATATTACACACTCAATGTCTCGCAACATGTCGTGACTGAACTTTATATTAAACAGAAACTACGAATCAAAAAACTTATAAAACATATTCACAGATCAATAGTTTGATAATATTGTTTGATGAAAAATAAAATCGCTCAATTTGATATCTAACACTGAACACACGTCGCTACTCACGTCAAACGATAACACCACTCAAGTCACTGCAAACCAAGCAAATATGCGTACGAATTTTTCTGGTTGACACACAACAACGAAGTGAAACGAAATATATGGCAAAACCCGCATATCATAGAGCTCTAGGTATGCTTCTCAGTTCTCAGTAAAGGGTAGTTTTCAACCAATTACAGATAGTGTATTTGGCATAACAACTGAAGAGTTGGTGACGAGAGAGGAAGTCATTACACTGTACGTATGATCACAGATAACGGAAGGTGGTGTGACTAGATTTGACGAGCGCATTATGACAACTTAAGAGAGGACTGAGAGGGGAGGCGAAAAAACTTATGAAGAATGCGGAAGTTGAATCTCTCTCGGTCGCTTGAATGATTTATACAACCTATTTTCTACATTATAGGTACTGGTCAGCACAATTACCCGTAACTCAGACGGGTACCCGGGTAACAAAATATTACCCGGGTAATGTATTACCCGTACCCGAAGGCATCTCTAATCTCTATACAATTCTATTATATAATAGATCAGAACAGTTGTAAAACCAACCCTCACCCTTTTGATTGAAGACAATAAAAAATTAAAACTCTGTCCACTGAAACTCTACCCCATGGAAAATCGTTTCTTATATTATTACATTTAATTAAATTCCAACTCTTCCTTTTGAAACTTTTTTTTACCAAATCATCTCAAAGACATCCGTTGTTGTGTTTGTTGCCTGAAATCTAACTGCACAAGTTTATAAACAGTTGAGTCAAAAAACAATTGGAAGGTAGGCAGAGTGACTTTTTTTTGGTGTAATTAATTAGATAAGTGGTCTATAATTGATAATGAGTCACGACAATAGTCGCTTCATCCCAAATCACAAACTAAGCCCTACCGGTACCAATTGTACTTGTGCCTGGCCGAAGTTCATACTTTTCATTGTGTCATTTTGGTAAAATGATGGTACCGGTATGCTTGTATGGCTCATTTCTTTCCGCTACATCGGGACTGATCACTTTACTTATCGTCACTGGTACTTTGGAACAAGGAACGAGGCTGACATACGCCCAAGAAATACCATTGATTTTAATGGTAAGCTAATTTAGACAAAAGGGATTTTACATATATGTGGCATGTGTATGGGGGGAATAGCTGAGGTAAAAATACTTGTAATCATTGCCGCTAGGTCAAGGTGTCTCATCTACCAACGTGCGTCACTGACTGACTATACAGTTTTTTTTTTTTAACAACATCGAAACTTGATACAAAATCTTTGTTCCCCAATTTTAGGCTATGGATGAAAGATAAGATTGTTTGGACGGGGCACCACAAGGGCGATCTTACCACCCCATTTTGATTATTTAAAACTAATGAACTTAACACCAGGACTACACTGACTTTGACCATAATTTTTCACCGTAGATAAAAGTCTTTCAGTATAAACACTGGAATGTTGATATCTTCCACTTTGAACTTGGAAGTCTCTTGGGCAATGATCACTTCTTCCCATTGACAGCAGGTGTAAAGTTTATCAGTATACAAAATGGACAAATTAAATTAGTGACAGGGCTATAATGTTATAATTAGGCCTATCACTCTACTAATTAATGGTCAAGCCAATTGGTACTTCATCCAAGCATTTGCTTCGAGGACTGTGGGAAACTACGAAAAACCAAGTCAGGATGGATAAAAAAGGTGTTTGTTGGTCTTGAGCTTTTTCTTCCAACTTCTTCTCTTCTTTTCTTGTAGTGTTTGATGAAATATATAGTGGGCCTATTTTGGCAGAAATGACATTTATAAATGTCAATGTGAATCTTTCAGCAAATTGCTTAGCATAGTCACAGATTTTGAAACTTCTATAGGGCCTAGGCTATCTGGGGTCCGCTGCATTCAATTCTGCCGGTGAAATATTTATTAAAATGTAGTAACTTGATAAATTAGTGTCTCGAACCTACAAGGTCATTGAAAAAGTTATTTTCAATTTTTACATCAGACACAAATGAAATTATCTAAATAAAAGTTGTAGCTTGCAGGTCTATTTTGTCAGTAACTGGTGTCAAGAACAGTGTATGATGATTAAAACTATTCCGACCTCTATTCCTCCCGAATGTGAGACTCGAACGAAAGATATCCCAGACGTAACGAGACAGTTCACGCTGATGACGGAACGAGAATAAGTTTCCTGTAAACTCCTCCAATCCCCTAGGCCTATGACTCCCAACCGTTGGTACTTCTAGAGCGATAGAAGGTAGGCATACTATAAAATCAGTAATCAGCGTTGGCCGATAAGCAGAGTGAACTTGTTGCACTTTGCATATTAGCCGATACCATGGACAAAGTAGGCCCATGGGCCTCCTTTACAGTCTCTAGTTAGGCCTAGGCAATGCCATGACAGAGCTAAGGCCTATGCTCACCAACAATCGAAATGTTGGCTGATCGCAGTGCTCCTAGCAGCATTCACTCGCAACAGTGCTCTAGCAGATGGCATATTCTTGGTGATCACAGTAATCCTAGCAGGATTACCAGGCGTAACACTACCACGGACTGTAGACTGTTTAACCAGGGCTAAGCCCACTCTATCCCGTAAGGATATTTATTTACTCAATGCCAATACTCGTGGCTGATTTTGTGCTTAGCCATCCAACAGTGCTCGATAGGTGAGTAACACCATGGTAACACTTGGAAAGTTACACTATTTACGAAGTCATTGGCAAGGGAATTGTTGGTAGGGGTCTACAGTATTGAATTTGTAACTTACAAAATCAATTACTATACGCTAGGCCTAGGCCTAGTCATTATTAAAAAGTCAATGGCCTAGGCCTAGGCAATGCCATTGAATTTGTAGTGGTTTAGGGCCTACCCTTACAAAATCAATGACAATGCCCTAGGCCTGTGGTAAATGTTATGTGTCAATGTCACAAATAGCCAGTAAAGTGTTGGCCTACCTTCCATTTTTCAGCAACTTTGCTTCTTCGTCTGGAATATTGCTGCCTATTAAATCAGCCACACGACGGTGTTGTAGATTTTTTAGCATGACAGCATTATTATGTTTTGACACCATTCTGACACTTCAGGGAATCTCCACGTGCGGTGGAAAGTGTGAAATCGACTTGGCGAGAAGCGGCTACCACAGCCTTTTTTATTCATTCTTTTCTCATCAGAGAAGAATGATCTGAATAAAGAAGGCTGTGAGCTACACCACAGGTACAATACAGAGAACTCTGCAAGACTAGAATCCCATCCGACTGGTAAAGTGGAACCGTAACTAACCATAGTAATATCTTTGGGTGGAACCGTCTCAGTGAAAGGACAAGGGGAACCGCGACATTGGAGGATTTTAATAATAATAATAATAATATTCGTTTATTTAGCGGCACTGCACTATTCAATAGTAATAGTACATTATAAAGCATAGTAATATCTTCGAGTTTAAGAGAGGATTAAGGATTGACAGTGGTATGGGCATTGAGTTTATAGTGTTACTGTGTTGTAACACTAGGAGACTATAAACTCAATGGTATGGGCATTGATTTTGTATGGGCAAAGTGAGACATTAGTATATATACCTACGGTAGAGTGGGGTTTCGGCATTTTTGTCGTTGGTGGAGTAGGTAAACCGCACTTACCTCGTCCAGCGCCAGCGTGGTGCAAATAACAGAAATCTGGTGGAAACAGCTGCTAATATTTGAAAATAAGGCTCTTCGCTCATTGGTTTAAATTTGAATTGTGACGTAATTCCTTACAAATTATGAAATTAACGGTCTTCCACTGGTCTTCCATGCCGGTCGCCGGATGCCGAAGTGTCTACCGCCGAATTCAGACAAGTTTAGACTTGCGTTAGGACTCGTTGAGTTTGCTCTTTGGTTTGCCCGTCAACAATACTAGTAAATTGTTGCTCCTTAAGGCCGTCAAGCTTGAAAATCTTTTTTTCGGTGTGTCCTAGCATAGTGAATCATTTTTATAAAAGGTAATTCGAAAATAAAATTAAAAATCATTTTTCAAGGTAGGCCAAGGCCTAGACCCATCAGCAGGGGTAGGCCTAAGGCCGAGGCCTACTTAGGTCTACAGGATGAGTAGCCCCAAACTGTAACAGATGGATAGGGCCTAGGCTAAGGCCTAGACCTAGAGCCTAGTAGGCCTCAAGGCCAAATGCATAACTGTTGGACTAGGCCCAGTGGCGGCCCGACAATACAAATTCGGGTCCATGGCCCCGCGCCCGATAGGGGTGGGTGGGTGTCTGGCCCATTAATTGGCCCATCTCAGATATTTTAAAAACAAATTGTCTGTTTGTACTATGACTATCAATAACGTAACGGGATAAGCAACATGGTGTTAGTCCTATCCTTTCAACATTAGACCGTTTTCACCATGATGAAATCAGCGCTTTCGTGTACATTTCTGAGATTCGCAATTTCAAATCAAATCGTACGTATTAGGCTCGTATTTCAATGTATAGTACGTAGTTATGTACTTGCATTGTTTCTGATCTTTCTCGTAGATGGTGAGAAATTATCCAGTTATCAAATTGTAAATATAGCAGTAGGGCTCTTGACTAGGGATCTAAATGCTTTAACAGACTATTTTAAATTCAGATTGGCCAATTCAAATGGAATTTATCCCAATATTGTTTAATGCAGTTGGGAAGAGCTGGATTCACAGATTGCATTACATCTATTACTTGTATAGATCAACATACAATAATACCAGCAAATTATAAAATTTGTGAGGCGGCATCCCTTTGATATACGCATGGTGCGAAAGGAAACTGCCATGTTGCTTATCCCGTTACGTTGTTGATAGTCATAGGTTTGTAGTAGTGGGGCCCAAGAGAATAAGTTGGCCTAGTTCGAGTAGGCCTATAACATTTTGTATTTTTGATTCAAATGGGAAATCAATTGGCCCATCACAGATATTTTTGAAATTTTGTCTGTTTGTAGCACTAGGCCACGATGTAGTGATAAGAACCTATTCTATCATAATATAAAGGTGACCCAACTCGGGTCTTGAAAGTGAAATATTTCCGGGGTCAGAATCTGATTCCAGCGTCCCAATTGCCTGTAGCGCAACTATCACTTTTTATCAAACTATTTAAAACAACAATGCTCAACAATGCTATAACACGGCCCAGTAGAATTATAATGTTAGCAGTTGTGCAATTGTTTTTCACGAGAATTATAAATTTTGTTAGTTCAACAATGCCACCGGTACCGTAGCCTCTCTTGGTCTTATCTACATCTTGTTCACAAAGAAATCCGCTAAATCGTGACAGGCAATCGGGACCTTTGGCTCTAAACTGACAGCAAGAACCCAGCAACCACAAATGCCTTCTATGTTATCAGTAAGGGAGTTTAAGCATCTTCTTTATATTACCGTATGATAAAATAGGTTGGTATCACTACATCATGACTAGGCTTATACAATAGATCAGATAGGCCTGCTATTAAATTTTAGATTTCTTACCTGAAGCATTTAGAAGTTGGGCCTATAGCCTAGACCTATTTTATTACTGGTAGGCCTACAGGTATTTTTGAGTCTTGCATATGAGACAGTGATGTAAATTTTCCCGAAAATTTTTCCATTGAAAATGTTCAATTTTTCTGTATTTTTTTTTCGTGACATACCGTAGGTCTTCACAGATGAAACTGGAGTTCGAATTCAGTTTTAATGACGGTACCCTACTGAAACGATTTGTTGAACCACCACATTGAAGGTAGGCTACTGGCTGAACAAATGGTGCATTTGCTTACAAAATCGTCAAGGCACTAAATGAGAGGGGCAAAGATGCATTGAGGGTTGCGTTGCCCGTTGGAGATGGTGACTACTTTTTCAGATTGCTTTCTCTAGAAGTCAATATATGAGGAACTTGGTCAATGTGTGGACAGAGCTAGACCGAGAGTTTTTATTGGGATCTATACCCAAGAATGCATACTGCATATATCTATCCATATGCTCCTTTACTGTATTATATTTGATCGCCTTTTTATAATTATTCTGACCTATCCAATATTACTTGTAATGCAATTGGGACCAATAAATAATAACTAACTAACTACCCGAAGTTTATATATGAATGATCATTTATTGGTAACTAAATGTGGTAACTAAATGTGCACCACGTCTCATGTGTGTAAGACTCGGTATTCTTGGATGTGGGAAAGATTCAGTCGTAGCCTGTTGTTAATTAAGGAACAATCTCGGTATCAACTTGGAACTACTGAGGAAAACAGAAGAAAATTTACAGTAGTCTAATCAGTTACATAGGCCTATATTTTTTTCATCATTTTTTCATTTCAAATTGCAACGATATTTTTATATTGTGACATCATTGAATAAAAAATAAAAATCCTAACTAAAATGTGTGTAGGCCCTCTTTAATGAATAATATAAGATATGTTATTTTCTGTTTAGATGGAAGTGCCATCAGGAAGCGACTCAGAAAATTATTTTACTGGTGGGGAGACATTTGAAGACCCAATGAATGACTCTGAAGAGATTATTTTTTGGGGAACAGTAACCGATCATGAGCGTGAGCTTTTGGTGTCTCGAAATTTATTTCAACATTCCATCAATTTTGCTTCTAATGATAGGTAAGTTATATAGGCCTATACATATATATATATATATATATATATATATATATATATATATATATATATATATATATATATATATATATATATATATATATATATATATACATATATATATATATATATATATATATATATATATATATATATATATCAGAGGCGAGCGGTCAGGGTATGCTAACTATGCTGTGCATAGCCGTTGATGATGCAACAGATCGTCTGATTCACGTCTAAATAATAAAAACCTGTTACGAAAATTGTAATCAACATTATTAAAGCAAACATGAAATATTTGAATATGTTTACATACATTATTCACGTATTTTGAGTGGTTCGGGTCGAGGAGGTCTTTGTTTATATGTGCGAGTAGGCCTATACCCAGTATTGGCGCAAAATCACGAACCTCCCAAATTCGTTGAAACTCGAGGAAATTCGAAACGGGCGGGCGGGAGAAAATTGCACATGTATGTAGAGTAAGCAAGGTAGCTGAAATATTACAGCGAAATAATCTCGTATAAACGGAAAACAAACAAATGATATTAGGATACCCTAATCGCGCTAGCCCTCAATTATTACAATTGTGGGTTTCAATAGATCCAATATCGGCATTCTGTGTCCAATGTCCAAATGTCAGTGTTTCACAAAGTGTCGTTTTTCGTTTCTTCTATACACGTCGTGTGACACACACTCACGGCTCAACTAGTTTTGACCTCGGTTGGGACTGGTTGATATTAGAGTGATCGAGTAACAATTCACCGGCGTTTGTGAGTGATGGCAAACGCCGGTGATTGTTTAATTAGCAGTTTGATTTAAAGACCATTTATTAGATCATATTATATTATACAGAAAAACCAGAGGTGGTAGGCTGTGGAAGACCGGGTCCTGCCATAGGAACACAAACACAGTACATAAAGCTAAGACAAACCCGTCACTTCCATGTCTCGCAGTAGTCCTACAAGAAAATAACATGGCCGGCTAGTTAGTAATTAATCGGAAAAGTATTTTGTCTATTTCTTTTCTTTGGGACCGATAATTTTATGCAAGCTCCACTGCAACAGTAAAGATAACACATGATCCACGTAGGGGCAAGAATCGATAACAGGACTAGCCCTGCTTTTAACAGAAAGAAAAGTGTTATTGTGTGGCAATTTATTTCATTCATATTGGGTTCAACGGTTTATTGGTTTTAAATTGGATTCATTTCGGGTTTGGACGCATTGTACTGATTATTGAGATTCATTGGCATCGGTGAATGATCCGTATTTTAATAAATGTATCATTTTTAATATAGGTATATTGCTGATTTTCTAATAAGAATTGCGGAATATATCTACACTGCTTTCAGCTATGGGAACCAACAGTGAACTATTGAAATTTGAACAATCAAAAAAATCTCTCCGGGGGTGAACTGGGAGCTTGCAGACACCCTATCGGGTATTGTTTAACGCTGCCATCTCAACTTCAATTTTTCCTGGAGCATACCCACCCTGTAATTAACAGCAGCTTTCCCCTCCGCCCCCTCACCAACCCTAGCACCACTACAGCATGCCATTATGTCCTTGACAGCTCTCAGATGACATGTGCTTTGTGAGAGACAGACGTAGACATTTACCAATGCTCATAGCAACCAATTAACACTGTCCAGATGACTCCTAGTGTGGCATTTACTTCAAATGTTTGACATGACATTGACAGAATTACATTTTTTTGTTTCTCTGTCCCTGTTATAAAGGGAATATTATTGAAATGACATCTGACTTCAAACAATGAAAAGCGATCATCATTGCCTTTTTAAAATACTTCGATTTTGAAATCACTTTTCGTTGACATGAAAGAAATGCGCTCCTGCACACGCCTTGCACACCCCCTCCCCCCTTGCACACCCCCTCCCCCCCCAACCCCCTTCCAGGCATTATCAGCTGTCACTGGCTGGGCAAATGTGTCAGTGTGATTGCAACATTCTTGGCAGTGTGCGTCCAAACCTTGAGGTTGGAGGTCCTGTTGCTCTAAAGAGTGATGATTGGTTTAGGAAAATGATGCGTCTCTTCATGAATATAAGTGATTTAGGACTAGACAATATCTGAAAATATTTTTTGCGGTGGGAAAAACCCGGGTAGGAGTGAAGAAGTCATGATAAGGTGGTATTTTTACTAGGAAAAACAGGTGTGCTTACGCATGTGTTGTTTACGTTTTGGGGTTTTTACGACTTTATGATGAATACCTGACTGGAATTATTGAAATGTTGGAAGGAGACAAGAAATTCAGTTGTATATACGAAAAGTCGTGAATAAATGAGTTGTATAATAGAAGAAATTTAACATGTAGTCGTATGGAGAATGGTTGGGACCACCTGAAAAAGTCGTAAAAATGTGAAAATCGTATAAATGAGAATCGCATAACTGACGTTCTACTGTATATATATATATATATATATATATATATATATATATATATATATATATATATATATATATATATATATATATATTCTATTAAGTCATGTATAACTTCGGCTAGCCGAAAACCAGTTCTGAATCGGTCCTGAAATAGAGAATCGATTCCTTCTGAGATGATTTTTTTTATTATTCATCATGTTGATTGAGCTATTATAAATGTATAATTGATGGATGTTTTTCAAGTGTGTTGTCGCAATATAAATTGTATAGATATGATATACCAGTTTACGCGTGCATTATTCATTTGTCTTTTCTCCTTCATGTGCAGTAAAACCCAAAATGTGTCCTACCACTGTTTTGATTCATCAGAAGAGATGTTGATGGGCTGAAAGGTAACCGAATGATATGATGACGCCTAAAATAAGGAATAAAGTTGCGCCAATGTGAGAGAGCGTTTAGATGAAAGTTTTCTCTCATTTTCGACCAAAAAAATGTCGGAGAATCGGTTCTAAATCGGTTATTCGGTTCTGATTTTTTGGAACCAAAGTTATCACCAATCTAAATATCTATATATATCTATACACAGTGAAACACCTTAGCCGTTCCTGGATCCATTGTTTTCCTGCTTGTATCATGCATTCTTCATCACCCCAATCTCATTTAATTAATTTTCCTGGATGGATGGTTTCATTTTCTTAGTTCCTTGAAAAACGATGGCTAGAGGCTTCATTGTATAAATACCAGTGTACAGTATAACGCAAAAGGAAAAAGCCGTTCCATTCTCTGAAGCCTGGGAGGTAGGCAGCACGCCACACAGATGGTAAACCGGTGGGGTCAGGGTGCAAAGGTCGCATCGCAGGTAGGACTGATATGAACAATTCCCAACATGTAGTTTGATCTGCGTGATTGTGATTCGTATCACCAAGCAATGTTGCCATTCAACTTGTTCGACAGGTTCGAAGGGTTGTTTGGCACTGTTGTCAATTCATAATTAGAGTTGGAATGATTTCAGTATGGAGTAGAAGAGAATTACATTCTGTTCTCAAATGGTCAGAAGCACACATTCTTAAATTCTCATGAGACGATTTTTTTTTGTTTGAGACGAAATTGTTCAAGAAAAACTCTGAACAAATAATCGAAAATAGGTTTCGCGGGTGAAGAGGTTTCGACAATTGAATTCACGATTCGATTCAATTGAATCGAATTTGAGATCTTGAAAATCTCAGCTTGGAATAATAAATTACCATCGAAAATAAATTCAATATGCAATGAAAAAATTATGATTCCATGCCAATCCGATGGCGTTTGAATGAATATTTTTTCATTTTTATATTCAAGCCCAATTTTGTATGAGATGCTACATCTTTCATCACAGCTTACTGGAAAATGGACAGTATGATTAGGAACGTAAAAATAATTTGATGTGAATCAAATATGAAGAACTGAAAATGCGAAGGAAATTCATAATAGTCGGACAGTGAAATTTCTATTCATCATTGATAATGTCGAGATAGCATGGACAGAATTAATGTGAACTTCGATATGTAGAATTTGAAATAGTTGGATGAGCGATGTCGAAGACTTCCATCCCACTCTTACGGAGCTTTGTATATATATATATATATATATATATATATATATATATATATATATATATATATATATATATATATATATATATATATATATATATATATATATATATATATATATATATATATATATATATATGTATATATATATACCAGTATATTTATATATATATATATATATATATAAATATATATATATATATATATATATATATATATTTATATATATATATATATATATATATATATATATATATATATATATATATATATATATATGTATATATATATATATATATATATATATATATATATATATATATATATATATAAATATATATATATATATGTATATATATATATATATATATATATATATATATATATATATATATATATATATATATATATATATATATACATATATATATATATATTTATATATATATATATATATATATATATATATATATATATATATATATATATATATATATATATATATGTGTGTGTGTGTGCGTATATTCATCCCACATTTAACCTAGCTACTTGTGAGGTCATCAAGCCCCTAGAAATGAATATATATATATATATATATATATATATATATATATATATATATATATATATATATATATATATATATATTTATGTATATAGATATAGATATATTTATGTTGTTGATATATTATATATATTAAATTATTATATTATATATATTATATATTCATTTTTATTTAATTTTGGAACGTTCATTATATATTGAGTCATTATGTGCATGTTCATTCATTTCGTCCACATTATTTTGTCATTCATGTATCGCCTGATGAGTAATCATTAATTTTGTTTTGAGCTTCACTATTCAGTTCTTCACGTTCTGAATACCCTATCCACTATTTTCATTCCAATTTGTCCAAAACGTAACATGGAATATTCCTTCCATAAGCAATGTGATTTTCACCTAATCGAGATCACTTTTTTGTAATTGGATGAGCGAAGCGAAGACTCAATCCCACCATAATCGAAGAAAGTGCCTTTTTTCCGCTCCACAGGTCAAACTAGAATTCAAAATCAGTTGAAACTTGTCATGCACAAGTG
>OZ023328.1:27718499-27783499 GCA_964007535.1 Brachyptera risi
GCATATGGGTTGGATCAGAAAATAGAACTTATAAATGTAATAAATGTATAAACGAGAAACTAATAACAGAGGTTCTACTGTACTAGTACTCGATATTGACTGGAGTCCAGAATCTACATCGGGGCTTCCCAGCTGCAGGACCTTTTCGAATTGCCTGCAATATGATATTATGAAACAACGTAAAATCACTGCAATTTAGTATAACACTCTGTGTAGTCAAATTGAGAATATATTAGGCAAAGGTTGAACTGTTGTCACGTAAGGACGCGAGGAGCGGGAGGCGGCGGTGTTTGAACTGACATTATAGGCCTAGTTGATGATATCCGAAAAAATATTCGTATTCTGTCTGACCGTTTGGCTTGTGACAACAGGCACACATATTTGGCAACCTTGTGAGCTTCCCGCTCACGCCATGTCAGTTATCTACGGGGAGACCTAAATGAAGACATAAATACGAGAAGTGGAAGCTAAATCATTGAAATTAGATTTTTTTCTGAATTTTCAGTTGTAAAAATCTTGAATATATTAAAAATATGAAATTATGTCCTTTGTATGTGTATACCAGGGTACCATATTGAAAATGAGTGAAAAATTAATCAAATTCATTGGACAATTAACTGTGTGATCTACCTCAACTTTTCCTATAAAAAAATGGCCCTCTGAGATATCGAGTTGGAAAACCCTGATCTAGACCGATGTAAACGCTCATTATCTTTCAATGCACATCTAATCTCTTCTTTTCAGTTGAGTGTAGCAAAGATTCAAATACTGGTACTGGAAACAATTGGGCTTTTTTTTTCTTGATAATAGCTCATGGTTCGGACAAATAGCCAATCTTCTTGCAACTTGGTTTGGACATTGATGTCATAGCAGAATGGGATTTTTTTAGCCAAACCTGTTCCACACTTCATTAAGTAACAACACTGAATATTTGAAAATCTTCGTGAGAAATATTGTACGAAATTTTCATTTTTTAAATTGTATCCAATTTTTGTATAATGATGAACTTTACATCTGCCGTTGATGGAAACAAGTGAATATTGCTCAAGAGACTTAGTTCAAAGTGGAAGACATCAACATTCATTTGCATTGTTTACTCTTAATACCAATACTGGGAATGTACGGATATCACAGAAACGATTCTTACTCATATTGTGTTCTGGACTTTCGGAAACTGAAAGACTTTCACCTGCGGCAGAATATTATGGTCACAGACAGCAGAGTCTAGTGTTGAAGTTCATTGGTTTTAAATCATTAAGATGGGGTGGTAACATCGCTCTTGTGGTGCCCCGTCCAAACGATCCTACTTTTCATCCATAAATATATATATATATATATATATACATATATATATATATATATATATATATATATATATATATATATATATATATATATATATATATATCTGTGTGTGTGTGTGTGTGTGTGTGTGTGTGTGTGTGTGTGTGTAGACTTTCACAAGGTATTAAATTATTAATATTATTATTTTTGGTAGCACTTGTGTTATTTTTAGAAACCATTTTTAATCCTCTGACGTTTCAACCTGTTTGTACAAGTTATTCTCAAAAAGTGAATTAATAATATATAAAAAACGACAATATTAAACTTTTTATAAAAAACCTAAACCAAATCAAATTAATAATTATCTAAGCTTGCTGTATATCTCTTCTACTTCTTGTAATCCAGCTAAGCTCCTATTATTTTCAAAACATATACAGTGAAACCTCTATGCATCGTTCCCGGATCTATCGTTTTCCTGGATGTATCATTCATTTTTTCTAGCCCCACTTCCGTATAATCAATGTTAAATTTTCCTGGATGGATAGTTTTCCTGGATTGATGGTTTCATTTTCCTGGTCCCTTGAAAAACGATGGATAGAGGTTTCACTGTATTCTTCTTCTTGATTGGCTTCTTGTCCTCGGTCCTGCACCTCTCTCTGAAAATTCATTCGTAATGGGATTTGTATGTAGCCTGTTTTCCGTTTCTCTTACTTCTATTGCTCTATCTTTATCTTCTCTTTACTCATATTCTTTTCTGTGTTCTTCATTCAATACTGTTTTCCAGCTGTCGTGTAATCTTATGCTATCATTTCTGTTATTCATGTTTGGTGTCGTTTCAATCTCTATTACTTCTATATTATTATTATATTATTATTATTATTATATATATATTATTATTCTATATTATTGCTTTCTATATATTGCTTCTATATGACTACAATAATTCACTAAGTAAACACACGATAGAAACTGGCCATATAATTAATTTAAAACTAACAAAAACAATAGCACAGATAGAACACATACCACGCATTATTCGAGAAGCAATAGAAATTGAAATGACACCAAACATGAATAACAGAAATGTTAGCATAAGATTACACGACAGCTGGAAAACAGTATTGAATGAAGAACACAGAAAAGAATATGAGTAGAGAGAAGATAGAGCAATAGAAGGAAGAGAAACGGAAAACAGGCTACATACAAATCCCATTACGAATGAATTTTCAGAGAGAGATGCAGGACCGAGGACAAGAAGTCAATCAAGAAGAAGAATATATACGTGTTTTGATAAGAATAGGCAGTAAGCTGCATTACAAGAAGTAGAAGAGATATGTACAGCAAGCTTAGATAGTTTCATTTGGTTTAGGTTTTTTATAAAAAGTTTTATATTGTTGTTTTTTTATAGGCCTATATTATTAATTCACTCTTTGACAATAAGTTGTACAAACAGGTTGAAACATCAGAGGATTAAAAATGGTTTCTAAAAATAACACAAGTGTTACCAAAAATAATAATATTGATTTTATATATAGATATAAATATAGATATAGATATATATGGTATATCCAATTTTTACAGAATGTTTTTATTCTTCTCAAATAGACCAACATATTTTTTTATCAAATTTGAAGCAATTCTGCTCAGTTGTTCAAGAAAGTAGATGCATTTTATTATAAAAATCAGAAATAATGAGTTTTTTTTTAGAGATAATCAACATGTTGGCTGTATAATGCAGTGACACTTGATACAATGAAACCTCTATCCATCATTTTTCAAGGGACCAGGATAACAAAACCATTCATGTGGGAAAATGATATAACCAGGAAAATGCAACACTGATTATATAGGAGTATGGTTGAACAAAATGAATGATGGATCTGGGAATGATACATAGAGGTATCACTGCAGTATCAAATCAAAGAGTGGCAGCTTCTGAGATTTTCAAGGCTTCATAGGCCTCCTAGCTTTATCAAGGCTTTCGAGTACATTCTATAGCAATATCTATCTCAACTTATAATACATATGCTCCGTTTTCCTGCTTATTAACAACATTGAAAAATTGACACAAAGTCTTTGTTCCTCAATCGGGAATTAGGATGCCAAGATACGATTGTTCGGGCAGGGCACTACAAGAGTAATCTTACCAACCCAAATGAACACTTAATTATAGTGCAACTCATTTCACAAAGTGTAAATATTATTGGGTGTAAGTTGATGTATAATGAACAATTCAAAAGTGTTTGGGAGGATGTATCTTCAACCTCATTTATTATATCTATCCTGAGGTATTTGATATTGGATGATTTTGCCGCGACAAGTGATATGAAATCCTCGATATTTTGGTCTCCACGTTGAGACTTCAGACCTTTTTCAATAGTCAGACAGATTCAAAAGGAAGTGAACTAATTTCCCTCCCCCTCCATATTATTCAGTCATTCTCTTTCTTCTAAATCTGACTGACTCTTGGAAGAGATTTCAACGTGGAGACTGAAATGTTGAGAATTTTTTTATATCAAACAATGTGGCAATATATATCAAATACGGTACTTCATTTTCAGCTCGCAAAAGCCTAGAAAGTGTTATATCTATCTTCTTTTTCTTCGATTCTTCTTTGTATTCTTTCCAAATCATCCTCTTCTAATTTACTATATAATATTGTTCTTGATTATGTTTTCAAAGTTTTGCTTCATTGTAACATTCTTTACGGTATATATATATATATAATCTCATCTAGTGTGCAATTTATTTTACTTAGCACTTGACGATGTGGATGAGATGCATAATGACGAAGCTGCAGGTGGCACATTAGCACCTCCGTCTACACCGGAAACCATCGTCGAGGATCATAGACCGTGCTCTACAGGACCAAGAGTTCGACATATTGCTAGTCGTACCTTGATGGATATATTCCAAGAAGGCAGTGAGACTGAAACCGATGAATTTTATCCCCGTGAATCTTGCTCAATACGTGCTTCAAGTACAAATGATCTACTCTTTAAATCAACTTCTGAACTTCTGTCTGAATCTAGAGATTCTGTTATTGATAAGTTACAACCTGTGCCTGATTTGATAAGGAAATTTGAGTCATGTATTTCGTCACCAATATTGACTGATGCTAGCGCGATTAATACTTGCATTGATGATTCTCCAAAGTTGTCATATAAGTCTACGAGCGTGAAAAAACGCTTTTTGAAAGAAGAGTCATTCAGAACACTACATACCCCCGAGTTGGCATGTGATGAACATGACCAGGCTAATTTGATTTTTAGGAGTCCGAAAGACACAGTCAAAGATGATTGTGTTATTCCCGATGTCACTCCTGCATTGCAAAATGGGTATGCTAATCATTGCATAGATTTTGGTCATATTGAGTGTACTCGAGATACTGTACATGCATTGCCTAAAGGTATCATAGAGACTGACAAAGACTCAGATAAGGCAACCACTTCGATTGTCATCCCAGAAACACCGGATAGTGTTAGTGAAGAGATTGCGTGTGAATTATCAGCCTCTAGCCACGTAGACACTCCAGATAGTGCCAGCGGAGAAAATATACTAGAGTTATTCGTCTCTCGTCAAGATGAGCAGGATCTCGAAACTGCTAGCAATCCTGTTGTTCACTCACCGGTATTCGAAAATAGTCCCTCACCACTGGCTCCTGTATCTCATGTGAATGTCCGTTGCAGGAAATCCAAATACTCACAATTCATCGCACCTAGCGTCGACGTGGAAGTAATGTCCGGAGAACCGCAAGAATCTCCGACTATTATACAAGTAATAAACAAAAGCTGCCAAGAAGTCATTTCTTCCAACTGTGATGTTGACTTGAAAGAATTGCCTGGTTTGAATGATTCCAATACATCAATTTTAACCTACATGAATGACCATCTATGTGGAAGTTCTGAAAATGAAATAACCAAAGATGCAATTCTAGAAATTGACGATTCTTTTTGTAATGATTCGATTTTGAATGCCGATGATGTTGACTCTGACAAAGAGAACATTGAAGATTATGGCAAAGATATGCTTATGTTGACACTGCAACGTAGGTTTGATAAACACCGTAAATCAGTCATCTCGGATTTGTCTCTGAACGATACGTATACGTTAGGAGGTTTAAGGGTCACTAGCGGAGAGAATGATGTTCTTTTGAAGTCGGAGATGAGTAGCTTTCTGGCTGATGAAGCAGCATGTCAGTCTCTATCCGTGCAGGAGACTTCAGTTTTGTGCGATCAAGACTTGTCGAATGATTCATTTGTGGAAGGACAAGCTTCAAGTTCACGTCTTGAGGAAGATGACTCCATTGTTTTTGCATCTAGTTCTTTTGCCATGAACCTATCAGGTGTAACTAAACTGCAAGAAACATTGGCAACGGGAAATGTTTCAACTGTGTCTGCTGATGCGGACGGTGGATTCTTGAACACTCTAACCGACCTTGCACTTTTGCATGCAACAATGCACAATAAAGAAACCAAACCAACAGAATCACAATCTTGTGTCGAAGAGTATGTGGATACGGAAGATGATCCAAACTCGTCGGTCGTTTCAGAACATTTCAACGATACTATTGAAGAGATGGAGCTGTTGGAAATGTTTGGAACGGAATATATGAGCAGTGGGAAAGATGAGAGTTTTTCTAAACGTAAGAAAGAGGTTTCAATGAGGAATGCAAGTGCTTTCAGTGTAGATCAATCATTTTCAAGGGAACAACAGTCAGCCAGTAAAACATCTAACAAAAATGAGAAATGTTTGAGTAATGTTAGTTCTGTTGATTTGGTAACAGAAGTGAAGCGAAACATGGTTGCTACTGCTACTGACACGCAGACCAAAGATTTGACGAATGTTATTCCAGAAGATAAATGTCTTATAAATCATATAAATCAATCATCTACTAGAGACATGGTGAAAGATTTTCATTTTCCAAAACCAATGTCCACTGTGAAATTAGCCAGGCCCAAATATGTCCATGAGGTAACTCCAATGAAGGCACCTGATGGCCAGCTTGAAAGCACAAATAACAAGGGAAAGTTTTTTGGACATCTGTTGTCCAAGCCTCCTGAACATGCCAAGGTATTGTCTAAAACTGTTGCGTCAACTGATGTGAAACGCGGGCTCAATGGTCTGATGTTGAACAAAACAAAGAACTTCAAAAAGATTGAAAGCCCAATTGGCGCGTACATAAACAACACACCATCGCCATCTCTGGTCGTTAACGTGAAATCACCACAAGTTGGAATAAAGCACAAGCCTTATATCAAGAACAAGAAGCTGTTTCCTGAGGTAAGAATTGATATCCTAGGCTTATTGTTTCTAGTATTGATTGCACAGTAGCTGAGTGGTTAGCGCACTTGCTTCGTGTGACCTGGGAGGTGAAGGGACATACCAGACCCGGTTCGATCCCCGCCACCGTCCATCTTTACAGGGGTTTTTCGTGGTTTCCCTCTGTAGTCTAGGCTAATGCCGGGATGGTTCCCACAATATAGGCCACGACCGCTTCCTTCCCATTACCCATAAAACCTTCATCTCATCATCCCATCATCTCATTAATCATTCATCCGACACCAATAGATATCAAGTCATCATTACAGTGCGTCGTTCTCGTTAATACCCAATATGTATGTCTAGTATTGATTGTTCTTAGACCATGATCAGGTCCTCAGTACCCTCATCAGTTTGAATTCTCCAAAAGACCCTTGGAAGAGGGAAAATTGAAAAATTGAAATTGAGAGTATTTTTGGTGATGTTTTGAGTTTGTATAGTAGGCCTATAGCTGGCACCCATGGCCATCTTGATGACCATCTTTGATGGCCATCATGCCATGTGTGATCTGTCGAAATCAGAGTAGACCTACCGTAGTTCTAAATAGCTCACTTGGCCAAAAGATCAAATACCGGAAGATATATTATGTCCAAAAGTCCAGGAAATAGTGAATACCGGTACATTTCATATAGGAAAGTCAAATTGGATAGAATCAAATTCAAAACTAACCAAACACATCAATAACATCATCAGTATTTATTCAAACATATAGGCCTAGACATATTATGCTACCAATTCCATGGAGACATTATTAAAATATGTTTGAAACACTCGCAATATATCTGGGTGTAATATAGATGTTTTTATTCTTATCTTTATATTAGCTATATCATCTAATTACAACTGATGAATTGAATCTAAGCCTACAACACCATTTTCTGGTGAGAGAGAATAGTTGAACTCTTGTCCCTTATCGAGGGAGGGAGAGAGAGGTAGGAGTAGCTATCAGTGAACCCCCACACACTTCAGGCGCAAAATGACCTTGCTGTCGACGCGCCTAAAAACCCCAACATTCATTTATTCATTCCCCACACACTTGCACGTGCCGCGTTTGTGTTGTACTTTGCCGTGTCGTAAATCAGTACCAGTAGTTTGGAATGAATTTGAATTTAAATTTTAAATTCAAATGATCAAAATCCCTATACCAGTAGCTGGGGTCAATAGGTAATAGCTTCGTATTAGTAAGAAATTAAAATTAACGATGGGTTACTGTACTTATTTAGTCATTTCAGAATTTGGTAAAAAATAAAAATATACAACACTATTTAATTCAATTTGAGTTTCAGTGGTCTAAAACATACCCATTTTGAATGATGAAAGTTCAAATTATAGAAATATTTAGCATGAAAAGTATGAAAGTATGAGAACTCTTTAAGGGCCCAGAACTATTATTTGAATTACCGGTAGACCTACATCAAAATTTGAATTATCTGAGTTTAAATTTACAAAGAATTACTGTACCCTACATTATCGACCACCTAAGATGAATAATGAATATCATAATATAAACAAATTAATTACTTTCTCAAAGTCCCTCTATGATTGATAGAATGAATTTTTCTTTCTTACGTTTGGTAATCATCAGGATGGTGAAGTGTTTGTGTAAGTTTTTTGAAGAAGAAAAACGATCACATCACTCCATAGGCATCGGAAGGGCAAATATTCAGGGGAGCTTGAGCACTTGAATTTTTTTTCGTATTTGTATTATTTCATTCCTTTTTCAAACTGGACCTCCATGAATTCAAAATTCACTGAGTAAATTTGAAAAGCGGATATTTTAGACGTCATGATAGGAACATGACCAATTGGTGACGAGTAGAGGTATGAAATTTTTAAATTGAAGCTATAAATGCAGTATCATTAAAAGTCATCTGAAACCATCATTTTTATGTGTCGAGTCTATCTTTTTGTTTTTATGTCTTAACATATACCCAAAATATGCCCCATTCGCCATTTGTAAGAGAATGGCCATTTAAAAAGAAGAAATTGTCAGCTACACTCCTTTATTTCAAATCAGATGTAGTCCCTAAGTATAAAATCTTGCACTTCATTTTGTTTTAATGGAATATTTATTTACAAACATTCGTTGGCCTGTGACCGCCATTTACGATGCTCTTATAGTTTCTAAATTTCAAGTAGAGTTTCAATGTGGGGGATATTGACAACAATGTCACTGCACAATAGGTCTGTTTGTTTGTCCTGAACTACTTGAACTAGTTCTTCAGTTCTTGCACTTTCGTGTTTGTTTGTAACCATGGTGCTGCACCAAAGCTACACTCTCGTGTTTGTTTGTCCCAGTTCACTTGCACTAGTTCAAGTAGTTCTACACCAGCTTCGTAGCTGGTGTGCTTAGTTCAGTTCAAGATGGCAGGCGCTAAAATCAAATTGTATGCGGACACTATGTTGGCTTACAAGTTGTTGACGCTTAAATACGTGCCGATGAGAATGAAAAATTGTATATTTGAATAAGGGTTGTAATTATTTTGAAGTAAGTTGACATGCAGAATCACGTCTCTTGTGATATTACCCTAATAACTTTTCCCATTTTCAAAATTCGTGTCTAGGAACCGTTAAAATTAGCACTATCGTGTTTGTTTGTACCTCAACATTTAGGGATTATTTCCTGCACCAAACCCGTAATATGACGCATTTCCTTTCTGCACCAGCAACACTCTAGTTCTGGTTGGTGCAACACAAACAAACAAACCTAAAATGTACAACACAACAATATGTGCACTATCACTATCACTAATTTGAAATGCTATTTTTGAAATAGCTGAAGCTAGAAACAAAATAAATAATGCTATAATTGCATGTCTCTAGTGGCAAGTGCTGCAGAGCTTGGCCCAACTTTGCCACCAAGCAAAAGTAGGTTGCTAACCGCGTTTCTTGAAGTACAGCTTGAGGAAGTATTTCAAGTAGTTTGTAATTGCTCCTATTTTATTAGGTGTCATTGTTTTATTTGCTCATTCCCATTCAAGTTTACCTTTTTTACAAAGCAACCAAAGTGATGTGCCCTATTAGGCTTGAATTCCTGGTCCAACATTGTAGGAAGTAGGCCATTCCTTATTTTCTGAAGAGAAATGTTTAGGCACAAAAAAGTTTTTTTCCCTATGGGCATATTGATTTTTGCTGAGTACCTTTCTTATAAGCCTGTGACGGCAATGAGGAACGGTGAAACCTCTATATTTATTATTTTTCAAGGGACCAAGATAATTAAGCAATCCATCCAGGAAAATTGAACATTGATTACTTGGGAGAAAGAAGCGAAAAACGGATGATAGAACGGGGGAAACGATGCACAGAGGTTTCACTCTATATAGTAAAGTGATCACTGTCCAACACCCACCGGTACCTACTGTACAGCGTTCTTGCATGTGAAGTGTGCAGGTGTAGTGGATGCTACTGTATTGATCATTTCATGACATTGTTTTTTACAGTTGCTCTCAGTAAGGGAGAAGAAAGCTAATCTCCGTGGTTCGGAAAATGTGGCACCAAACAATCTTCGCTCACCGTTACCGCAGATTGTTTATAAGAGTGCTTCTTCCTTGAAAGTGGTAAGTAACCTCCTTACTTCCCTTCCTCCTCCTTTGTCAGTATTTTAACATAATGCCATTGATTGAAGGTGCATGCAAACTACACACATTCAGTGAGAAAGGAATAAAAAGTAAAGAATAGGCCCAATTATTGAAAATACAACGGTTAAAGAATTGCCATAATTTTAATTTGGTTAGCAGTTGAAATCATCAGTGAAAATGACATTCAGACAGTGTTGGGTAATGAACTTACAAAATGAACGCGTTAGTATTTTTTGAACTTTTCAATTAACACGTTACATTCGCAGTCGACGATCTTGAACTTTCTTCACGCTCGATTTTTCAGTGATCTTTAATAGAATAAAACGTTAATTTGAAAGTTCATAATTTAAGATCACTCATGATCCTATTTGACACGATCGCATTACCCGCACTTCCCCCCGTCCAAATTCCGAATGAGATGGACTATCTTACAGTCTATCCCGAATGTATAATAATCCCTGTTAGGGATTTCATCATGTGATCACTTGTCACCAGGCGAGCCATATATTATTTTTGAACCCTTTTTTCAGTATAATTTTCAAGGTGAATTTTGATCGAACTTATGTTGTTTTTTTCATTTGAACTTGAACTTTCACAACAAAGCCACGAAAACGGACTTTGAACTTTTCAAAAGATATATTTATTTGACATGAACTGAAATTTTTAAAAGTTCCTTTTATAAGTGAACTTACCCAACACTCCATTCAGAAGTTTTTTTCTCCATGGTGATAATGTTGATCAGTGGCGGTTTCTGAGGGTAGGCTAGGGAGACAGGGCCTCCCCTAAAATTTCAGGAGGCTTGCCACCCAACCATAAATTGAAAAAAAAAGATCGTTATTAATAAAACGGAATCCTCTTTGTTATCATCATTGATAACTGTCAGATAATTAAATAAAAGATGAAGGCTATAGCTATGACGTCACGAAAACGTTACGGTGCAGCGATTTGGAAGCATGACAAAAATCGTACCGACATCATGTCGGACGACAAGAAAAAATCGGTTCTGAAAACCCTGCTTAATTCTGATTAAAAGTGATCAAGACATGCAGTAAAACATCTTGTATACATTTTGAGTTTGATTTATTGAAGGTGTATTGAGATTAAATTCACTGCAATTCTTGTTTCTCATATCTGAAATAATTCAACTTGAATGAAACAAATTGATACTTGAAAGAACCTACTGTTTTGTTTGTCGTTTTAGGCTGAACCGAATTATTCCAATCTACCTCATCTAGATGAGAAAATGAAACGACTGGTCAGCGGACCAACGCCATTAGTCAGCAAGCACACCGGTATGGACTATTTACTGCTTTATATATATTAAAATATATATATATATATTATACTCTGGGGCTGCTGTCTGATGCTCAAAAGTGTCATAAAATATCCAATTTTTCAATTGTAATGGATCAATAGTAAAAATCGATTATTTGAAGGTCTAATTGAATGAATAATTGGCAAACATATAAATTGACATGATGTTGAATAAACATAATGCACAATATACGGCTGAACAATTACGTGAAAAAAATATGTTTGATATCCACATGCGTAGCTAGGCCATTCTTGAAAAATCTGCCCATTTACATTTTTCAAAACTTGAAAAAGAATATTATATTTAAAATGATACCATATGTTGAGGGTCAATAGAAACATGTAATGATTGCCATCCTGAAAAGGTTCATGGGATTTCTCAAATTTATTATCATTTTGGGAAAGTATTCTGGAACAATGCGTGTAAAATATAAATACATCATCATCAATCATTCATCTCATATCGTCCATTACAAAATAATATTCTTTAAATAACTCACTTGTGTTACTAAACGCAAAATTGAATTGCAGCTTTAAAATAACAGATAATCTTGTTCTGTTTTGAGCAAAACAAGCGTTACTAACACAACTAATGAACTTGAAGCTCAAGGTTTTGAAGAAGGCAATGCAAGAGGTATTTTTTTTTTGCTGTCAAACTCACTTTTGTTACCAAACTCTACAAAAACCACATATTTTTTTTCATTTCAGAAAGAAACTTTTTTAGATAATGTAATGAATAGTGGAACCTTGTTATTGATGTACCGTATGTGCCTTTTTTTCAAGATATATGAATGTCAATGAACTGTAGCTAATTTCTTTGAATTTTTATGAGAAAAAAATGTGAGAAGTAACAAAAGTCAGTTTGGGTAACGAAAGTGAGCCATGGCCCATGGGTAACAAACGTGAAAACACAAATAAAAACTCAAGTGAAATCTATTTGAATCATATAGGTTTAATACAATGCCTAAATGGTACACTAATGAATGGTGCATACTGGGTATTATGTAGGAACAGTATCAATTGCATAATTGCTTCGAACATGGGTCTTCCTTACAGGGAAAACATCGCTATTTGCTGCAAACCTTCATGATTGAACGTAATTAGGTATCACTTGAGATCCAATCAGTCTTTTAAAAGTTTCAAGTCTTATGAAAAATCTTTGAAAGTGACATTTTCAATTAGGTAGGGCCTACATGGTAAATTCAACAGAGAAAAAATCTTCCCACGATGCACTCAGACTTCAAGGATGTATTGAAGGGAGTAGTATTATCCCTGAGCCTCTTTGACATCTACTTTAAAACTAAATTGATGCTTAACCTCACAACTACAAAAATATATTGCTAAGAATATAAATTTGAAAAATGGACCAAGTGTAGTAAATTCATATTGAATTTGTAATTCCGTGGGCCGGGACATCGTTTATTTGACCAAATTGATGTGAATGTGTTAGGGTCTTGAAGAGTCAGTTTTGATTTGATAGTAGTTTGTATTGTTTACATCAACTCAGATTATCTTAATTCACAATCTTTGCTAAAAGAATACCGGTAGTACAAATAAAAATAAATGGACGAGAGAAAAAATCCCAAACAGACGGGACGTGGTTTGGGCAGATTTTTCAAGAATGACCCAGCTAAGCTGATACCATCATCCTGTACCATCCTGTACAGCTAAGCTGTACCTACTTTTTGTCTTAGAAGCTGACATGCATCTCTTGTACAGAGTTTTAAGACATTTGTGAATAATCAAATAAATAATTGGTCATCGCTTGATTTTGATTGATTAAACTAGTTAATACGTTGGTTGAATCAGTTTGTAGTTGATAGTTAGTTAACCTAGTGATCCTCTAATAATCTATGCTTAGGCCTAGCTGTCTGATGATCGATATTTAGCTGCATCCTAGTAATGTATACTATGCGGGCCTATATCACATCAATATCTCGAATGTTTAAACGACGTGAGTCACTTTACTGTCACCAATGTCTAGAGTAGAGCAGTTTTTAAATGAAACTTCCATTGGCCTTGAAAGAATTTATGAGATTTCTTGAAATATAATAAGATTTGCCTGAAACTTTTCGCCTTTGCACTGCTTCCATACTATATCGTATTTCGTAGCTATTATCATTAGTCCACTGAATTATTTTGACTATTGTCACCTGCATATCCCGCCAGCAATTCAAATGTACGAACCGTATTCACTCGCACATAAGTCGCATGTATATTTAGAAATTTGAGAGCTCAAAACTTATACGCGCGCACAAAAAATGAAAGTCAAATGCGCCATTACCGTATTTACACGCATATAAAACGCACTTTTTTCCATTTTCAAGTCATCATAAAGTCACATGCGTCTCATACAGGTAATTGGGAAAATCCGTCACATTTTGCGATTAAAACAGTTGCAGTGTTTGGGCCCTCCAATGTTAGAGTGTAGAGCAAACCCACAATCGTCAGAATTGATGCACGGACGGTCGTCAATGTTGAAGCAAACATGAGACTTTTAGTTTTGCGTTACACTGAATAACAAGATGACTGTTTATCATCAAAACAGTTACCGCGAAACACTGCCAGCCGTCCAATTTCAAAGTATGTGTAGACTGAACCCACAATCGTTGTCAGAATTGATGCACGGATGGTCGTCAATGTTACAAGATGACAAATACAATGACAAGATGAATACTCTGGCACATCTGTTCATCATCAATCAACAGTGCTATGTATGGGTGATGAGTCTATAGGAGGCTACTCATTCAACACTAGGCAGAGGCTAGATAAAAATGAATATAAACGTAGGAGATATTTACGTAATCATCGTGTGTTCTTGGTCGCGCTCAGGTATGTTAGGCAACCTCTCCCCTTCCCCTATCACCATTTAGTTGAGGCCTCTCATAACGGTTTCTCACGTCTTATACCAAGGGTTTCTCTCATACGCGTCCTGAACAGAACGTTAAACATTTCAATCGCAATGTATTTTTTACGTACCGGAGACTGCAGGTGCGACTTATACGACCGTACAGAGGGTTTTTTCAAAAAATGACTTGTCATAAACATGGGTGTGACTTATATGCGAGTAAATACGGTATCTCGGAATGATACCATACGGTAAATACGGTATCATATTATACGTGAACAAAAATGGGTACGACACTCGTCAAAAATAACAATTGGTTTTCACTTTCTAAACATAGCTTACGTAATTCACGAAAGGAATTTGATGTTTAAAAAATCCCACTAAACAGGTTGAAAGCGACACAGAAAAACTGAATAATTTATATGCTAATGGTTAAATAAGTGCTTTAATTGCTTGCATAGGCCGAGTCAAAGTATCACAGCTACCATCTGACAGTCCGATCAGTCATCGTGCTCCGTCCTGTTTGACTCAGCCTGATGACAGCTGCTTCGTGGGCGACACCACTCAGGAGGCCGAGATATCAGTCGTCGTTTGTAAAAAAGCTCATCGTACGAACACGCTCGGGCATCAAAATCGAACCCTGGAAAATTCATCAGGTTACATGAATTAACTTATGTTGCACATGTTTTTATTTTTGTTTAATGTTTGGCTGTGGTTGTGTAGAAGTTGTACTATTATTTCCAACTGCACTGTTTTATGTTTTAACTTCTTAGGTTATTTAGTAGATATTGCTTCGTGCTATCTGACTGCTGCTTATGAGTATGACAACATAATAAAACCAACCTAATATACGTGACTAACCAGAATACTGTAACTGAAGATCAAGTAGGTAATTTAAAATTCAAAGGGATAGGCGTACACATAGGTTACACATGGTCAAAGCCATCCGTATTTAATTTACATACTCTGAATGTTCTATCCTAAATTATCTATACAATTCTATGCAGAATAACTGTTTTTTGTACCTTACCCACTTATGTAGTTCTTGAAACAAGCAAAATCATCTTGAAATCCAAATGGGAATCATTTGTAGAAATGACAACTTCGGGGATCGCCAGCTCATGATTGTGTGATTTTATTGCCATTGGATTGTGTAGCCATTTCAGGGGAATTATTTCCATCAGCCCTGTAAGTAGGCCTATTTAGTAGGGTATGCAAGCACTAGAATCTAGAAAGTTCCCTAGAAGTTCAAATTTAGCTGAATTCAAAAATTCCGAGCGCAATTTTTTTCCTCCAATTTTTCTTTACTTGTGTTGTCCCAAATATAAAACGATTTTTTTTTTAAATTTCAGTGTTCAGAGGTTGCTACCGATATGCGAATCTTGGCATTTTTTTTTTCGAACTCGAAACACGCGATTTTCTCTCGAACTTGAATTCTCAAACTTGCACACTCCTAATATTTAATATTCATCATTGGACATACCGGTACATACATGATATCATGTTTTCAAGGAAAACTTTTGTCTACTCTAGTTTTTCAAAATAGAAAATATTTTCTCTTTTAGTTTAGAGCATCTACTTAAGTAGCCTATACTGCAATAAAAATTAACTTGAAAGTGAAATGTTCAGATCCACACAGACTATGAAAGTTTAAATCCAAGTACCGGTAACTATTGTTTAATTTGTTTCATCATCAAAATGTGTCTTTTCAAGTTTTTCATAATGGGCCAAACTAATTTAAATGTCCTGTGGCATGCCTTTGTTTAAAGACTAATATCATATTTGAAAAAGTATTATTACACTTAGATTAGTATTAAGTATATTGCTGTAAATGTAAACTGGGGTCACTTGAGAAAACGACATGCACATAGTCCTTGAAAAATATTTAATAATGGTCCAAACTTTCAACTAGGCCTACAATCGTGTTCAATGACCGAGGTCTAGGCATAGAATTCCTTAAAATTATGATGATTGGACTATATATTATTTACTATAGATTTTGGTACATCGATTTAAATCAAAAGAAAATATGCTTGCATTGACGTACTGACTAATTTTGATGTGCATCTTAGCATTTGATCACTTGATATACCGGTATTTTACTACTACCTAGTACATTGAACTTGAATTAGGCTAGGTTTATTTATTTTTAATATGCCTCAATGCTTTAATGTTTGTCTTGAATGTGATTCCATTATTGAGTGTAGTCCCTAGTGTGTTCTATATTAAATAAAGAAACAAGCAATGCTTTTATTGTAGTCTGAGTTTATTTTTTCTGGTTACTACGAGTACATTACTCTTATTCCCCGACCACACAATTATCTGATCCGCTCACTTAGCTGCTGTTGAGCTAACAGGTTAGCTGGGCGCAAAGCATCATGGGTGACACCGTTCTAACTGAGGTAAGATGTTCACACTGACAGCGATGAAAAAGTTGTTGGTGACGTCATGCACTGCAATCTTAATGCGCTATTTTCACGGTATAGCAGGCTCTAAGCAGACAGGTTTAAAATAGTAAAATCATTTGAGTAAAATGGCTGATACTGGTTTAATGTGCTGTCCATTTTAACGTAAAAATATCCCACTGCCTTGTAAGAGCACATGACGACGTGAATCTTGTTCTTTGGGAAGGCGGTGGATTTTGTTCGATGTCAAGCCATGATTGCGTTTAGATATTAATATTATCACCACTCTACTGAGGGAACTTTTTTGTATTACAGCATCAAATATAATAATATGCAGTCTTATGAAATCAAGATCACATTCAAGAGGTATCAACCATAACCACGATCAAAGACATTAGTATATATACCTGTGACCACAATGTAGTGATACGTCATACGTGATATCAACCTATTTTATCACTAGGAAAACGCGGGATTTGCGTTGTGAGATGTGATTAGAAGTATGAAAATCTAGAAAGAAAAATATTCTGTCAGCTCAATCCACATCTACGAACCTTGGATTACTTCAAACGTTCAAAAACCTTACCTACAAATTGTAGATATTTATAGTTGCTGCAATCTGTTGCATATACACTTTGCAAAACCAATTGATCCGAACCTTCAATAGAATGGATACTTCTATTGCGTTTTCTTTATTTCCCATCCGAATGTTGTGAAAGTCACTGAGAATATTTGTAATTAGTTTTCCATATTCAGTAGAAATTTTGAAGTTTTTGAAAATTGTCCACATTCCAAGTATTTTCCGTCCGTGTTATTCTTACGAGGATTTCTCACACTTTTCAAATCTTTTCCAGAAAAACCTTCTGACCGATTTTTCTGAAAAACAATCCCAACCTATTCTGGTATGACAGAAACATGTAGAAAAAGTTTCAAGCCGATAGGTATTTTTTCCTGACCTGTATGCTGCACACAAAATTACAAAAAATAAAAACAAAGCCCATTTTTTTTCGGTATGTGAAATGAAATCTTTGCTACACTTATCTAATAATAGAAAGTATATAAAGTATCTCTCTCATTAAAAAGTATATAAAGTAAATTAGACTTTATATAAATATATATATAGCCTATCCTATATATTTTATATATATATATATATAGAGAGAGAGAGAGAGAGAGATATGATGAATGAATATTAGGGTTTTAAGGCACATCAACAGCGAGGTCATTTAGCGCATATATATATGTGGCCGGGTAGAACTGGTCTTGACTTGAAAAAAAAAAGCAATGAATTACAAAAATTGCAAACTCTGAACTTATTAGTGTTTTTGTTTAAATTGATTCATTCGACGAGAAAAAAAGCGCACAAAAACTGTCACAACCAGCTCCCTGAAATTCTATGAAGTGACTTGATGAGTAACAGTAGCAGTTTTTAAAATTCAAAATAAAAAGGGAGAATAATTCCAATGTATGAACAACACCCAGCACTATATTTCTTCCGTTTTTATAAAACTGGGACATTTGATGATCCCGAGAACATTTCTTGGGACGCTGGTACAGGAAGTTCTATACAAGAACGATCCCAGAAAAAACGGAACATCTAGTCATCCTACAATATAGCCACTAGACGAAGAGTAGTGTTCCCAATACTTCTCTTACACTATTAAATGAAGCAAGTCAGGGCATTTTTCAGCTAATGAAACCATAAAACCTGTAATGTATTCATCATTACATATTCCCTCATTCATCATTTCATCCAATTGATCATCCCATAATTGCAGCATGTTTCTGAAATATTGATTAATTATTAATTTTTCATTTCGAAAACAAATTCAGGATATATTGATGGGAGGGAATTTCAAACTCATCACTAAAACATCACGTAAATAAAACATTTTTTTATTTACAATATACGATTAACAATATGCTTCGAATAATCCATTATAGTTTGTATTTCATTATAAGATGCCTACATTCCTATCTAGTACCTATATTCTAAAATAAAATATGCGCTTTGTATTGAACGCACTATAAACGCAATTTCCTGAGAATTTGTTCATAGAAAAAATGATCATATTGTTGAAACTTGAAAGTGACTGATCATTGAATGAAGAATAAAATACCTTGATTAATTCTTAAGTCTTAATTGATCAAGTCATCATAAGATAAAATAATCTAAATTCAAATTTGAAGCACTATCTAATATCCAAGAGTACAGAAACGAAATTTCCGTAAATCCAACTATACTGCTATTTGAAAGTAAATAGAACTCGTTACACATTTAAAATCCCTATTATTTACACGCACAAACATGCCTATCGTGTTGCAACGGTGAAGGAAACACGGAAATTCGTATATCATTTCTCATACAAACCCAAGTTCTATTGGAGCATTATGTAGTATTAGCATTTAATGACAATATTTCATTGTAGATTTTAACTTTCAACTGGTCTCAACACTGCTATCGCATGCCACTTATTTTACAACGATGATCCATTCAATTCGTACGGTGGAATTAGTATGAATTCATCACAGAATTATGGGTACCACGTACTGGGTAGTGAGTAGCATATGTTCTCATGCACTAATCAACTAATCTTCTCGAGTTCCACATTTGCTTCTGTTTCACACTTCTGGTATTTGTTGAGAGAGTATTCTTTTCCTCTGCCATCACTGATGGCATACTGCAATTCACGAGCGTGGGCAGTTGCCGTGCCTAGCATTTCGAAATATGAGTACTGCACTACTGAATGAGGTAAAATATTTAATAAATTCAATAAATGTCGCTATCAAATCCATGGAAGATAAATTACAACTTCTGCAGTAGAGCAGTACATGATAACGGTTGTTGAGTTTGGTCATTTGATTGCCTTGACAACTGCCACTTTGAGTAAATTGCAGTACTCGACAATAACTCTTGACTTTACGCAACATTATGTTCACTTCACGTTATCTTGACGTCTTTCTTCAGAGGCATAGATTCACGTTGAGCTTCTTCTTCTTCGAGTTGTTCTTCAGCTGTCTTTGGGGGGGAGTTCCATGGTTGGAGTTCACCCGAACCGAAGATCAAGTATACGAGTGCGCCAATGGCATACGTTGCAGCGATCACACCGAAGACGATTCGCCAAGCAGCATATGTTTGCTAGAATCAGCAAGTGAAACAGTAAGTAGTGATTTCTGTTTGTTCTCTTTAAAGCTGTTACCAGAGTAATTATTACATGGATGTAGGCCTGCAAAGTTTTGCTATGTAGAATTTAGAGCAGTCAAAAAACTTGTAGTTTGTTAAACTTTTACTCAAACTTTGACGTCAACTTGAAACGTTTGAATAAGTACTTCTTTTAGTAAGAAGATGGTTTCTAAATTCAACCCTGCAATGGACAATTCTCAGCTAAACCAGTGTTTTTCTTCAGAAGAGGGAGGAGGAATTTTTAAAAGCTTTACTTGTAAGTCAAATTATCGCTAGAATATCAGTACATACCATAAACAGTGCATCAGCTTTCATCAGTGATTGTCCTAAAATTAACTGCTGTACCTTCAATATACAGATCTGCTTGCATTATTTTGAAGTGAGAAATAGATCACAGGAGACTATACAGTTATCAAGGTGACAGCATAGGCTAAAAATGTTATTAGGAGGGCAGGCCCACCCGTAAAGAGCCATAAACTTACAGCAGCATTAATAAAATTGAAAATAGTCAGCAACCCTATTTTTATGATAACTATTTCAATCTCTCACTGATCTGTAACCACCCTTTCCCACCCCCCTCTCCCCTCAACCTACCTCATCAGCTATAACATTAGGGTGAGCCTGTTGTCACAGGGTTAGCGGTAGGGGAGGAGTTACACGAGCCGAAGTGTGGTCCTGTGACCATCCGAATGTCTTGCCGGGATGTACGCAAACTTGTTTGAAGAGATATTATCGTAGGCGTATACAAGTTATTGTGGTATTATACAAGTTTATAATATTTATGTAATAATTAAGTAGAACGAATAGGTCTAGGCCTAGTACTAGTAAGACTTATAATGTTGAGTTTTTCGGATTTTTTTTTTGGCATTTCCTACCTGAAATTGCGCTTGAAGGCCTTTGATGTAGTAGCTGAGGGAATGGGTCATGCGGTTGGGGTGACAGCTATTTCTATTCCTAGCTAATCTCTCTTGCTGCATACTTCGAACGGCCAAAGGCATGAATTCGTGAAAACTATCTGGTGTTTTATTGATAATATTGATGTGACACACACTATTATTTAACAAGCAGACAGGGATAATTATTCCAAAATTGGAATGTTGGTGATATGATTTCGATTCCAATTATTTCCTATTTATTATCAAAAGAAAACCAAGTTTTTTACATTATTAATCGAATGAATAAGCCTACCAACTTTTTTACAGATTAGGTATTATATTTTCATTTTTTTCATTCAAAAGTCATTTTATTCTCATCTTCTAGACACTTCACAATTGAATACTTGTGGCAAAAAATGGAGAAAAACTAAAAAAATCAGGCTTTTGTTTGCTTGTCGTTTTTGGTGTTTTTTAATTGTTTTTCTACAGGTCAACTACTAAGTGGCCCTTAATCCTAGTTGGAACTGTATAGTTTCACATTTTGACCCATAGGTTGGTTACTTTTCTTCAACAGATTATTAAAACGAGGTGTGGAAAATGTCTATCAATTTCTATTTCTGAAGGACTTATACTTTTTCAACATACAATAAATAGTACATCACTCAGTCGACACTCGGAGAGATCGTGTGGTCACGTGACCGAACTTCGGATCTGATGAAACTCCTCCCCTACCGCTAACCCTGTGACAACAGGCTCACCCATAACATTACTGTTACAGACACTGAAACACATGTTTGTCCACTCAGCAAAAACTCTTACCTAAAATGCTAAGGGATAGGTGTATACAGATAATGAAACTACAGCTTAGCAATAATTGTTTGTCAGACATATGATCAGATTTGTTACCAGTAGAAATTTTTGTAATTATAGGCCTACACAACAGACCCAAACGAAACAATAAGTAATTAATTGGTCAGGATTTAATTCTTTTTCAAGTTGAAGATTAATAATGATAAACATGATTTATACTCTTTGGGAAAATTGATTGTAGCTGGTATATTATTCTTTTTTAAAATTTTGTGTGAAAATCTCTGAACTTTTAAATGCTTCAATCTGTTTAAACATACCAACCCTAGAAGAATTCAATGTTGTATAGTTTCAATTGAAAACATCTCAAGGTTCTAAATATTAACGTTCTGTTCGGTCTCCCCAAAGACGGTTCAGAGCGTTATAGGACACGATTCACCTGTCTCAATTGTATCATCTACTGTAAAATATTCCGATATAAGAAATTCCACTTTTTATTTCTTCACAATCATCAAATAGATATTTTTCTTATATGACCCTACAGTACTTACGTTATTATATGTAAGATCTCCAACCATGACTGATGATAGGAATCCTCCCAAAGAAGACAGTGTATTAGCCATACCAAATATTGTTCCTGAAATAGATAAACACACATCACAATCAAGCAAAAAATATTGAGTGCAGACAGAGTAGAGTGAAACAACAAATTTTGTTGAAAAAATCACAGGATTTTTCTACAAACTTGAAGGACCTCCTTTCAAGAAATCTGTATGCAGCTAATTTAATCCTGCAGATGAAGTAATTATTCAGTCATTGACATTTTAACCAACATCTTTAATTTGAATTCTCAAGCATCATGTTAATTCTGAAGCACATTGTGCTACAGTAGGGTCTATTAAATGGACCTGGACATTCTTTGTTTTGAAAGTTCTCCACTACTTGTGACATGTGAAGTAAGTCAGTTGTAGGCTAAATTGGTTTCGTATATGTATTACGGATAGCGTGATGGGGTGAATCGTTCAATTTAAAGAACAACTAAAACTATGGCTAACTGGTAGAAATGATGCCATACCTGAGAAATTGGGTGCAATATCCAGACCGTTGCCAAGATAACCGGCAGTAACAGCTCCGTTAACTGTTAAAGCGATGGTGAAGAAGGTGACAGAAGCCACTCGATCACATCCGAGGAACATTTGAGCAAACATCAATACTGATGGAGTTGACAGTGCTAGAGAGAAAAGAAATGTACAACTGTTATTACCTATGAGTGACCTGCAATTCAAGTTTACTGTGTCACAGTGGCCTATTTAGTCATTGTAGTCTTGAACTTCATTTTGATCTTATAATGAACACTAGGGCTACCATTATCACAAATGGAAAAAAGAGGACATCCAATAATTATTTTTTCAACTTTGATAAAGCAAAAGCGTCCCCCCCCCCCTCTCCCATTTACAAAAAGCAATTGAGAGGCGTGCACTTGTTTTGCTTTTTTCCACCCCGTTTACTTTTTTTCATCATATTATCAAATGCTTTTGGCCAAGGCAATGTTATGGCATAGGCAGGATGTTTTTTTTAGCCAACAATAATGGTATTGTTTCATGAGTTTTTTATTTTTGTTTTGACTGAGCTCTGTGTTCCAAATCACTATGACGTCACTTTTTGTTAGCAAAGTGTTGTCCGAAGAGAATACCCCATCCGAACACATGAGTCATTATTAGTAGTAACAGATGGTGGGGACGGACGGTCAATCATGACCCTTCAATATTCACGAATTGAGATGTATAGTGTGTACGTATTTTTCAGATTAAGCCTGACTTGAAAAATAAATCACTGCAGGAAATTGAGCGGTTACAAAATTATAGACTTGATGAACGAATGTAAAAAACATATTTCAACCTTTTATTAGTAATCCTGCTGGACACAAAGTTAGAGCTGAAATAGAGGACATGTCCAGGTAAAACCGGATCGATTGTACTGTAAAGCTGTATTACCATGCAAGCGTTATTCTCTTGGCGGTTTTTTAAGCCGCCATGATGATGAAACGACCAATAAGTGACAAGTGCGACGCGATTTCTGACTGTTGAGCTCGCCTCAACTCTACCGCCTTGCGAAAGCGAAAGCGAAACGCAAATCGCGTTCATGGAAGCCCAGCTTAATCCCATATAATACATATTAAAAATGTATTATGAATAGGCCTATTTACATTTTTCTTCGCTAGAGGAAAATGTATGGTACCATTCAATCACCAATCTGGGTGAACAACGTAGATAAAATTTGTTTTAGCAGGCTTTAGCAGCTTTGGACGGCTGATCACTGTCATGTGTGTTCTCAGGTACCTTAGTTTTGTGAAAGCATCTTTCAAAGAATATTTTTTATTTTTTTCATTCAATAATTCCTTTAACCGTCTTCTGAGGAAATCGGAATGGTTAGCGTGAATAAAGACTAGCGTTAAGAAATAGCGAATAAAGTAATAGCGTGAATAGAGTGAATAAAGACTCGAGCTTCTGTGGGATAGGGTTAAAATTTCAGTTATAGAAACAAAATACAGCCCTCTATGATTTATAATCAGTTTTTTATAGTACAGATTCTTCTGTGTTTTACGTACCAAATGTAGTGAAGATCTTGCGAGTGGCCGTAGTGGTAAGTTTGCCCGTTCGGCGAAGGTAATCAGCCAAGTAACTGGTCAAAACAGCAAAGATGTATTTGCCAAGATAAGGGAGACTTGATAAGAGACCATTCTGAAAGAAAACAATGAAATACAATGATAAAGTGTTCAAACACATTCCTATTAGAAAACATAGTAAGAGTAAAGTACCACAGACATGTAAATTAACTATACTGTAAATACGTTTGATTAATATATGCATGTCTTACAGTTAATACATTTATAATTAATATAGTTAGCTAATAATATACCAATACATAATAAGCTAAAGGCATCAATATTTCTTCAATAATTTCAATGTAGGTCTACATCAAAATTCTCAAGTGTTGCGGAATAATAATGGAATACGATGGCAAAATGACTTTGCTAAACCAAACTATAATTTGATAATTCATTGGATGTCTGTTTTCTACATTTAGGACTAATTTGAAACACTGAAATGCTTGTGTATGCAAACACAGCATATGCGTTGTAAGATGAGCAAGATATTTGTATGAAATGTACTGTCATGCTACACATCTTGATTTTGAAACTATCAACTCTAGTCACTCGGCCTTCATTATGCAATGCTAATTGCTTGTAATTGTTGATCATTTCAATTATTAAGCCTGATTAATATGTGTTACACGTGTTTTTTGTACTGATAGTCATTATGTGAATCAATAAGAAACTTTGAGAAAAGTTTCTGAATGGGACTTGTCCCCGATCGAGACAGAAAAATCATGCAACCGTATTTCTATAAATCAGACTTCATGCAGCTCTAACTGATTTTTCTACTTAATTATTTACTACTTTTCCAATACAATAGAGACCTACACTTATGTTTTAGAAACAACCACATCAAATTCCTTCAAATGTGGTAGAAACGTGAATTGGAACCATAATATCAACACTTTGTGAAACTTTCACTTAAATTGGATTAAATTGAAAATTTTAAATTCTACGCAATTTTAGTTTTACAGGAATTTACCAAGTTTTCCAATAAAAACGTCAAACTAATTTTGTTCAATACAATAGAGATCTATTCAGGTATGACACCAATGCCCAGAACAGGTTTCAAGTAAAGTAGTTCCCTTACTTCACCTGAATTACCTGACTTCAGTGACTTGTATTATAGAATGAATCATAGAAGGGTAAACCCTGATTATTCAAAGTATGAAATGGAAGTCTTTGCTATGTCCTTCTAATTGTTATATTCAATTATTTATATTAAAATAATAATAATTATATTAAAATAATAATAATTATATTAAATATATATATATATATATATATATATATATATATATATATAAATATATATATATATATATATATATATATATATATATATATATATATATATATATATATATATATATATATCTATATATATATATATATATATATATATATATATATATATATATATATATATATATATATATATATATACTGTATATATATATATATATATATATATATATATATATATATATATATATATATATATATATATATATATATATATATATATATATATATATATATATATATATATATATACTGTATATATATATATATATATATATATATATATATATATATATATATATATATATATATATATATATATATTATCATATAACTTAGTGCACTTTATTAGTTTATATTTACCGCTTTGATGTTGAATGCCAGGATGTACTTCATGTAGGTTGGCAGTTGATTGACGACAGTGAAATAACCGAACACGCTAGCTCCATGCGTAATAATGATGGCCCACACAGGGGCTGATGTAAATATCTGACCCCAGGGTACTTTCATGGCCTGCACACAAAGAGAAAAATTTCTATATTATTCTTTGAGTGCTATCGATGATTATTTCAATGTCATTTTTGATCCTGGTGATTCATACTAGGAATACACAGCAGTTGTTGGATGAGCAATATCTAGGCATATTTATATGAAATGTCATGGAAAGCTATATCAATGTATAGACCTTGCATTTGAAGCAATTACACCACCATCTTGCTGTTTTATTTCTTGCTCATTTTAAATTGGTTTACAATTCAATTGGTCTCACCCGTTGCTTTTCTTGATAGGTTTCTCAATAGGTTCAATTAATGTACAAAGATTGTGATATGTTAATTATAAGGAAAGGAAAATAAATGAAATAAATAAATAAAATTATTGATGAGCGTAGCAAAGTCTCCATCCCACTCTTATAGGGCTTTGTCTGTGTGTTTTTTTTTTTTGGGGGGGGGGGTGGCACTCCACAGGTCGCAAGGGTTGACTGATCAACATGAAACTTCTTTTGTACACTCAAACTCATCCAACTTAGAACTGTATAGTTTTTGGAATGAATCGGTCGGACCGATTTTGAGAAAAATCATCTCAAAGTTTCTAAAAACCCCATAAGATTTGGCTGGGCAGAAAATGTTGAAAAATAAAATCTCTCCAAATGGGATGAAATTTTCTCTAAATGTGTATACATAGATTTTACACATTTTCACGATTTTGTATGCAATTCCAATCAGCCGTTTTGAAGAAAAAAAGAAAAAAAAAACTGATAATATTCATTAAATATATCATGAAAATTGTGACAGAATTAAGTTGTCGAGATTCACTGCTTTCTAGATTCAAGAGTTGACCAACAATGAAGTATTTTTTATATACATCAAGGTGTGTAGAATACCAGAGTCAATGAAGTGGCAAGAGTAGAACAACTTTAACGACTTTTATAGCTTATTCAGATATCAAGGTGTGTAGAATACCAGAGTAGATAAAGTAGCAAGGGTAGAACTACTTCAAGGACTTTTATCTTATTCAGATATCTCGCTCATCTTACAACGCATATTTCGCGTTTGCCTAGAATTTTTTTTTAAATGGCTGATATGCTTTATGTGAAAGTTTGTAATAATGTGTATCATTGTTATATTTGAATTCCATGAAAATTTGAACTTATTGAAAAAATATTTGTCCAAATTTTTCTCTTCTAGGTTATTCTTATGGGATTTTCAAACATTTCAAAATGTTTTTTCTCAAAAGTTGAGCAATCGATTGCACCTAAAAACTATACAGTACATCGAGTTAGATGATGACACGTGTGTATACCAAGTTTAAAAAAAATTTGTACCTCAGTTTGACCTGTGAAGAGTGAAAGAAAAAAAAAAGAATGAAAAATAGAGTATGGCAAAATTAGGGTTGCAAATCGATCAAGAAGGTGCAAACAATACCGAAATGTGCTATATCGAAAATATCGAAATATTGGTAATTCCATTCGATATTGAATCGAAACGATAATATCAAATATTGATCGAAAGTATTGATTTTTTTTACGAGTCTGAAACATGTGTTTTTAGTCGTCTGTAATCATTTTGTGACGCGTACTTAGGATCTGCTTTTGCTTCGACACTGTCATTTTGAGCGTCAAATGACGACTGAGAACCACATAGAATGGTCACAATAATACAGACACTGTTGGTTGTCAGTGTTGAGCATAGGGCAAACACGCGATCGCCTAGACAGAATACGCAGTAATATAAAGTGCAAGTAACCCCCTCATTGAAGTGCCATAAAACCACTTAATTCATCCATTCATTCAATTCAGTAGTGTTAATATTATTTGAAAAAACTGTTTATGTTAGCAGTATCAGTTCTCCACTCTATTAGTAACTAATGATACAGACCTCATCATTCTAAAAACACCTCAAATAAGCTTTTTCATAGCTGCTACATATATAGTACAGATAGTTTTTAGTTCAAATACAAAAAGAATAATATAATATCAGTTCAAATGTCTACTATTATAAAAACAGACGAATGAATTAAGTATGGCACCTATCAAACTTTCATTCATAAAGTAGTTTGTACCTCCCATTTTAGAACCAGTTCATTGATCACATTGCATCAGCGAATTAATTAATAATCTCGTTTGATGGAATCAGCTCTGATGGCATTACATAATATTAATGTCTGGTCTAAGAAATTATTCAGGTAAAAGTTGTCATGCTAATAATTTCAAGGTCCTGCTGTAGGAACCTTGACCCTCCATGGATTGGAAGATTATTGCACGAAAGTTGCCATAATAGTGGAAATATGTCGAAGTGAATCCTAATTAAAAAGTAATCAGTATTGATTGCTACTGGCAGTGTATTCTGACATCTTTCAAGTAGATTACACAATATAATTGACTTCAACATACCTATTCAATCTATGTTTATGGAAATGCATTGTGGTTAATATATATTGTGTGAGTGAGTTCATTGTGATTTTTCATTGTGACTTTGTGTTATTGTGAGTTACCTTGTGACTACGATTAGTACCGTTGCCGATGGCAGTTTCAATGAAGTGTTTTTCCTCGGCGGAGATACGTGGATGAAGCGCTGGGGAGTCGAACACCACAAGGAACCAAATGATGGACCAGATTAGACCAATTACACCAGTGACATAGAAGACTGACTCCCAACCGACTGAAGCGATCAAGTATCCACAGACGGGCATCGTGATGGCAGCTCCAAGAGATGAGGCTAAGTCATGACGACAGAGATAAAAGTTGAAGTTGGCGGCCAAGATATGAAAGATATTGCCACAAATTGACAAGATATGGCCAAGTTGGCATTATATGTAGGCAGTTTGCAAGTTGGCAACACGTGTACCAGGATAAAAATGGCATGTAACTATTCACACTAATTGCCACCATGTGGAAAAACATGATTGCCTTATCGAGTATTAATGTTGAAAAAAATATAAAAGGGGTACAGCTTTCAACGTAATATATCGTAAAAGCGATCAAACGTAATTCCTGCATTTTCATCTGTATACATCTAAAAAATACAAACCGCGAGTTTAATTTATGAATGTAATAATAAAAGTAGCCAGGTACATAGAATAGGGTTGGTGTTTTCACTTTCAATAATATTGAAAGTTTGATTACTCTTCCCATTCACTAGCTATGATAAAAAATAATGATAATATTCAGTCTATAAATCAACTTCGAGCGCACTCAAGCCGTAAGATAGCAACTATATCGTAGATGGTTGAACATTTGTTCATGCTTGGCACATAGCATATTCTTGGTTGATTCAACTTACCCATCATATTTGACATGAACTTGCTGCGGTCCATTGGAGGAATCCACCGAGCTGTCATTGGATGAATAGCAGGCCACGTAGCACCCTGGGAAAATGACCATAATTTCTAATTAACTAAGTGAGCTTTAAACAATCGTTTTGTATTTGAATGAATAAATTCAACAAGTTTCACTTGGAAGCAAGATAAATCTTGGATCTTGAGATTAAATAAGAACATACAAACAAATTTACAATTGCTTTCTTGTAGGACTTACTATTGGAGTTCACATTAGTCACATGGAGTTTACATGTAGTTCGTGACAAAAAATACATTTCATAGTTTCACATGATTATAAGGTGAACATTTATTTTATTTTAGAATTATTTGCTCATTATATAATAATGCAGAAAATACTCACCAAAAAGAAACCTAATAACACACGAAGTACGATGACAGCTACATAACTGAGATTAGCAGCTATTGGAGTGACAAGTGTGATAAGTGATGCTGCCAACATCGAGTAACCAAATACCCTACGACCGCCAACAACTTCGGCGAGTCGGCCGCCTGGTAACTCGGTACATATGTAGCCCCAAAAGAAACTACCTAGGATAAAGTTTTGTTGGTACTCGTCCCAGTCAAATCTTGCCTCTCCCATCATGTCATCCTAAGGAAGAAAGCATTTAACAGATTAGACCATGTGTTCTTCTACAAAACTTGAATTGATTATTTTTACAATGCACTGTAACGATAACTAAGATATATATGTGTTGTTTTTTATTAGCAACACCAAAATACCTAGGGTACGAATTAGAGGTTGACAGATGAATGATGCCTTAAAAATATCCATTAGGGACACAAACTCATGTACGACTTGCTGTCAGAGACCAAGCTAGCTAGAAATTCAGATGAGTGACTAACCTGTATATTTTAAAATAGATATTTGTATTGAAGGAATATTAAATACTTTACCTACAATAATTATTCAATAGAATTAATTAATAATAATGAAAACAGTGGTGTTAATGTTTCATTAATAATAATTGATATCATTAGTAACGATATTGAATGATCAATCTTAAATTCACGTAATAACTGGACAATTTTGTGATTGGAAATTGCATACTATTATTAAAATCATTTTACACTGGAAAAAGCATTCATTTTATGAGGAGTGCGATTACTCATTGTATTCCTATAGCTCATCCAATTATCCAAACATTAGATTAAATAATGAATATAGGCCTATATAATATATATATATAAATATATATATAAATATATATATATATATATATATATATATATATATATAAATATATATATATATGTATATATATGTATATATATATATATATATATATATATATATATATATATATATATATATATATATATATATATATATATATATATATATATATATATATATATATATATATATATGTATATATATATATATATATATATATATATATATATATATATATATATATATATAAATATAATATATATATATATATATATATATATATATATATATATATATATATATATATATATGTATATATATATATATATATATATATATATATATATATATATATATATATATATATATATGTATATATATATATATATATATATATATATATATATATATATATATATATATATATATATATGTGTGTGTGTGTGTGTGTGTCTGTGTGTGTTGACGGAGATTCTCGTGGCCGATGGTAAATGGTAAGATGAGTTATTCGCTTGAGCCACGTGTTTTTAGATGACGGACGGAGATCGACGTTTCGAAGGAATTTCATCCCTCATCTTCAGGAGTCATGCCGTGACAAACATCAGCAATAGAAATGCTGATTGATGATGTTCGTCACGGCAAGACTTCTGAAGATGAGGGAAGAAATTCCTTCGAAACAGCGATCTCCGTCATCTACAACACATGGCACAACCGAAGAACTCATCGTACCATATATATATAAATTTATATATCTGATCATAATGAATTATGATTATTCAGTATCAAGATTTTATAATATTAATTACAATTTTAAACCATTTTCTATCAAATTAATACCTACTAACATTGAGAAAAAAATATTAGATATGAACACTAATGATTAAGATGATACTAGCTACTATTATCACGGTGGTTCTGAATAACTCTCACCATTGGGGGAGCCGTGCTGGCGGCTAATTCGATTGAAGTATTGACAGGCTGAGGTAGGAGTCCTGAACATTCGTTGATAGAGATCGTAGCATTGCCCGAGTCGTTCTTAGCAGTCGGGACGACCATAGCCACAATGGCGATTGTTAAGTTCACCCTCAACATGTAGTTGAACATGAACCCTGAGATGACCATCATGTTCAGCACTTGGATACATGATATTCGATCTAAAAAGAGGACAGGAAAAGAATGATTATTATATTAGTGAAGAGAATATTTGATCCAACCGGGAATTTGATCAAATAATATTTTGAATGGAAATGAAACCAGGAAAAACTTTTGATTAATTTACAATTGGAATAACATTTTTAAGGAGATAGAAATGTGCCCCTCTACCCATGGCTGATTTGGTCAACGCACCACTTGGAAAATGAATTCAAGTCTTTGTTAGTTTGAGTCACGCATAAGGCATGGCCATGGGTTCAAGTCCTTTCAGGTTTAACTATCAAGTCCTTTCAGGCTCAACTATTAAGTCCTTTCAGGTTTTAACTATTTCTATTAGAGAGTAATTTCACAAATTTGGACACAAGTGACACTGTCACAAACATTTTTTGTAGAGTTCTGTACGGAATGAGACATTGTGATTTCACTAATTTTGTATTCCTTCTTACTGTTTTATATCAAACCACTTCTACCAATCCTCATCATACACATTTTCAGTAATTTATACAATAATCGGATGAGAAATAACGAAAATGATACATTATAAGCATACATTTTATTAAATATTGGGCTGAAAAGGCTAACAGGTTGCAGGAGCATGCACATAGTAACAATTATAGAGGTAGCAACAGTACAGCAGGTAGGGGTTTTAAAATTTTGAAGTATGGTTAATCCAAAGTCTGTAGTTGAAGAGTGAGCTGACAGAATTGATTTAATTCCACATTAATTTTGTATACTTTTAAGCTGGTCCCACTACACTCTACACTACACGCTTATACGTCTTCCTATAGTTAATGTTATCACGACTGTTATATTGATCGCAGGAAGTTATTTACGCGTTGCTGGTGATTGAGAAAACCAGATTATCCATCGAAACATTAAATGTCAGCAGAAAACATTTCTAATGACGGTGGTCAATATGTCACGTGAAACAGTAACATCAATATCATTAAATGACAAATGATATGTTCAATTGGATGTTTGACTTCCAAAACTATTTGTCTTTACATACCTATCGTTTATAACCTTGTATAGATACTGTATCTCTCTCTTTCTCTCTCTCTCTCTCTCTCTCTCTCTCTCTCTCTCTCTCTCTCTCTCTCTCTCTCTCTCTCTCTCTCTCTCTCTCTCTCTCTATATATATATATATATATATATATATATATATATATGATTTCAATAGCTTCCTGGTTAACCACCAGTAGGTTATTATAATTAATGATTTTTAAACAGTTTTAAAAATCATATATATATATATATATATATATATATATATATATATATATATATATATATATATATATATATATATATATATATATATATATATATGCTTACATACGTTCGTTCATACTTAATTCATACATATCGTTAATGGATCGCATCCATAAAGAAATGTTGTCCAATACAAGTCCTAAGCCTATAGGTAATGGTTGAAAGAAGAGAAACATAAGGACCTGTAGTAACGTGCAATCGTTACACCCATGAACCTGCTGATCTGTAAAGACACAGATTATATATATATAATATGAATATCATATTTATATATATATATATATATATATATATATATATATATATATTTATATATATATATATATATATATATATATATATATATATATATATATATATATATATATGGTCCATTACCTTACTGGTCATTCCCCTACTGCCTACGATTTTTCCCGTACTACCTAACTGACCTATATATATATATATATATATATATATATATATATATATATATATATATATATATATATATATATATATATATATATATATATAAATATATTATATATATATAGGTCAGTTAGGTAGTACGGGAAAAATCGTAGGCAGTAGGGGAATGACCAGTAAGGTAATGGACCATATATATATATATATATATATATATATATATATATATATATATATATATATGGTCCATTATGGTTCATATATGGTCCATATATATATATATATATATATATATATATATATATATATATATATATATGGTCCATTACCTTACTGGTCATTCCCTTACTGCCTACGATTTTTCCCGTACTACCTAACTGACCATAATATTGTTTGCCTACTGCCTACTAAAATAGTATTTGCTTTCAAACGGTGTTCTTATTATTGACACCCGGTATTGCAGTCGAGCGCGAGAAATTAAATGTTATTACATTTTCACCACAAAAATCATATTAAATATGGGAGATTGTTCATATCAACAAATATGAGCAAAAGTCACAGTTTAAAAGGGGTAGCTTTGACATTGCATCATAGTAACACGGAATATTTGAAAGTAAAATTTTGCTAAATGGAAGGTAGGTAGAAACATTGAGTACGAAAACTACCTATGAAATCTGTATAAAAATCAACAGAATTTTGTAATTGTTATGCTAATATTAGGATTTATTCATTTACATTGAGTAACGACGCAATGTAGGCCTACTGATAAGATACATTAGCGTTCATTGAATGATCAGTGTCCGATGAGGTGATGAGATGTTGAAATGAAGACGAAGTAGAAATGAAAATGAACAACACGACGAGTATCCACAGCGTTTTCACACTCTCCCATCTTTGATATAATTTTTAATTTAATTCAATACGATATAATTTTGCGCCTGACTACAATAAAGGGTGTCAATAACAGAAACACCATTTTGAAAGTAAATAATATTTAGTACGCAGTACGGTCCAGTTCTTATAGTAGGGGAACACTTCAGTCAGTTTAGCGTTTTTAGGCAGTACGGGAAAAATCGTGGGCAGTATGGGAATAGGCATTAAGGTAATACATCATAATATATATATATATATAAATATATATATATATATATATATATATATATATATATATATATATATATATATATATACATATATATATATATATATATATATATATATATATATATATATATATATATATATATATATGTATATACATATATAATTAAATATATATATATATATATGTATATACATATATAATTAAATATATATATATATATATATATATATATATATATATATATATATACCAAAGACCGTGGAGTGGCGCAATATCTATGTTTCGAGACTCAATTCAGCGCCACTATTCAACTCATTGATTGAAGAACATAATCTCTATTCGTTTGTTTAATACACTCTAAGATACCGTACACAATGTACAAATAGTAAGTGTTTTTTCAGCATCACTAGAGCCTATAACCACTTATTCTCAAGTGTAGGACATCGAGTAAATTTACAGTACCCTTTTAATGCGATTAATGTAAGATACTCGAAAACAAAGTGTCCACCACTTATCATAGACTAAAGATATGTATTCTCTCTAGTCTATATGCACTTATGCTGGTAAGACCTATTAGATTATGTGTAACGATATGCTCAAACCTCATTTGAACTTCAATATAATATAATTGTATGCAATTATATTGCTGCCTGTGAACAATATTCTAGGAAATATAATTCTACATTTTTAATTAATGAATACTATCCATAGAAGCACGGACTATTTGCAGCCAGACCCAGAGTAGGGTACGTTGCAAGTCATGCCGGCGTTGTTGTGCTGCTCACCATAAATCAATGTAATCCAACTAACTTGGCCCAATCAACCTATCTACAATTTAATCTAATTTAATCTAACCTAAATTCAACAGTTATTTGCTGTCAGAGGTAGACCAGTGACCATAGTACGCCGAACTGTTATTCAAAACGACCTCGGGGTTCGATTCCCGTCATGGTAGACAATCCTGTCACGCGTGGTTCCTATCTGTGATGAAGATGAGTTCTGGGATGGCTCCTTGACATAGGTCACGACCGTTTTCTATTTTTATATTTTCCAATACACCTAATAAAATTACCGTTAATCTTATCTTCCGTTTCACCCTATTAGGCCTATCATTCCACAGACGGCAATAAATCCTAAAGTCATATACAAACAATTCGTCGTTATACCTAATCTAAATGAATGAATAACAAACCAACAGTTATTCACTTTTAAAGTGCACAACAGATAAATATCCACAGCGAAAAGTAGGCTTTAGCTTCATCTGAGTAACTAATTATTCATCAGTGATTGTAGTTCTAATAAAATGTAACATTTTCAAGGGAAGAATAGAATTGGAAATAGGCGTACGTGCGCGGGTATAGATCGTAAGCAATTATCATAGAAGAGTAGTTATTCTATAGTTTACATGCTATCATGACGTAGTACCGTCTAGTTATTATTCTTAGGCGCCGACATTACGCGTGTATCATTAAGCAATCACACTCAAGTTAAGCGTTTGGACGAGGTTAATTACTAGTCGTCAACCTCACTCTATCGCGACTGATAATGAGCCTATAACACTTGAGTTTAAATACTGGTCGCGTAATTCCGTTCACCGACGATAATCTTGCACGCATACCATACTTGTAGTTGTATCTACGAAAGACTAGAGGAATGTCGTATAACAACTGAATAATTGTTAAAACTTTGGTAACTACACATTCTCGGTAATTACCACATTCTTTGGAAACTACACATTCACGTTCTCCAGAAGCAATCGAAAGATGTAGTTTCGTTTTCATAATAAACATAGTCCTGAAAAGTCCCACCCTAAAAATACCACAGAAGTACAAATATAATCTAACGGAGTTATTGTGTTCGTTACGACCTTCTTCCGTGAATTTTTTTCATATATAGTTAAAGTTACAAATAACATGATTGATACTGATAGATAATAATATTCCTGAATAGTGATACATGAACATTTTAGCACAAATCTAATACTTTTTCTCAACAAATTATTCTATAGTAGGCCTATGTCTCAGTATTTTACAATCTCACTTTTATTAGGGACTAATTTCCTCTCTTTTATTAATTTCCAACAATCTTTTCTGAAATCTTCTGGTTTATTTACATTTAATTGTTAGGTATTCTGTTATATGTCCTCATATCTTTTGTATAAATTTAATTACCTTCAAAGTTATATTTCCACATCTATTGATTTTTGCACAAGAGTTATTTCTAAGATCATAATTTATCGTACTGAGGGGCAACTCTCAATTTGTTACAGAGGTATTCGGGAGCTCACCCTTTGGATATATTAGACGAATATCTAAGCTCTTGAGGGCTTGTAATTTAAGATTAACTGTTTTTTATACACGACAATTTTTAATCATTACCATTCATTTCATTTGTCTCGTTACATTGCATTTCAACTATTTGTAGACTACTTATTTTCAATTTTGACTTGGTTTATACATGTAATCATGTTTTCATAAAACCGTAAATAAGTACAAATACAAATACGAATACTAATAGCAAATGTCAACATATTCAGAATTATTCTGTCTTTATAACAGTCGTCCAAGCTAATGCTAAAATACATTATGTTGTCCAAGCTAAATACATTATTTTGATGCTTGTATCACGTCTCACTACGAGAATGCTGCGCGTAGCCTTGTTCTGAACCTTTTGCTTTATACACAACTTCATTTTTCCACAATAGAAATAAAATTGAACTACAGTTATAGTCCATATGTGGAGATACAATTGCTTGGGCTATTTTCACTCTTATTTCTCTTTTTAGATAATAAGTCACCCACCCTTCTTAACATTCCAACCTTAATTCCTTGCAAGCTTTTTGAAAGTATTCGCAAACCACCATCTAGTATTACCCCAAGATATTTCATTTCATGTACAACTTCAATGTTCACTTTCTCAATAGTTATTTCCGTCTTATATCTGTCTCCTTTTGTATTTTACGTCCAACTCTTGGTAGAATGATTGGTTACCATTGCTTTGGTTTTATTGCATTAATCTTGAGTGTGTTTATTACCAACTATTTCTCTATTTATTTCAATTTCAGGTTAACAGTAATGTTTACCTCTTCTATATCAATACAATTGTAATAAGGGCACCATCGGTATGCATATGAATTTTACAATCAGGGGTATCTAGATTCTAGAGCATTACATATATTGATAATAAGAATATTAAATAGGAAAGATCCTAATACTGATCCTTGTGGATATCATGTGGATTGAAAGGTATACCATTTCACGTGAATGAAGTTGTGAAAACTTCTAGTACCGATTACTGAATATTGGTTATGAGTAGGCCATATATAGATATTATTTACTAGAAAAACGCAGCATATGCGTTATAGGATGAGCGAGATTTTAAATGAAATGTCATGGGAAAATGGTCAAGATGTACACACCTTGATTTTGGATCTATTAATTCACTGCCTACCTGATTCACGTATTGGAAAGTTCAATCGTTTTACCTGAGTCGATAAAGTAGAAAGGCTATACAGAAAGAACACAAGCCTTCTACAGAAGGTAGAACTGCTTTATCGACTCTGGTTTTACGACGACTCGCAGTCTACGCCCCCTTGACGTCACAAATCATACCATCCAATCAACAGGGCTGTTGGAGATTCAAATATCCAATCGGGGTATCTTAAAATGACCACAAATGATATAGATCAAACTGGCGGACTGGTGAAGCCACGTGCATTTCGAGTCGCCAATCCACATTATTTTAAGAACTCTTTAATTTCTTTAATCTCTTCAATTGACCATTGTAGATAGTCTGCCCTCGTGATGTCACAAAATATAAAAACCAATCAAGTAGACAGTGAAGCAGGGGAAAATAAGGAAATAGCCAATCAAGGTATCTAAAATTTCCTCTGCTTCGTATAAGTCACGCCCATCTACATTGGTCTATTGAAGTAAAAAATATATTTTTATCTTTGAAAGAGCTCATCTGATTCATGTGCACTTTGGAATAACGTGTATCATTAGTGTGCCTAAATTCCATACAAATTTGAATTTATTCGGAATGAATGTTTCTCCATATTTTCCCCTCTGGGTTATTCTAATGTGGTTTTCAAAATTTCGAAATTATTATTCTCAAAAGTGGTTTAACCGATTGCTCCTCAAAAGCGTTATCGAGTTAGATGATGACAAACGTGTATTCAAGTTCCATCTGAATATTTCCTTTCTTCTGGTATGTGGAGTGCGAACAACATTTTTTTTCCAAACACGGTACGTAAAATTGAGTCTTCGCTTCGCTCATCCACGATCTTACTAGTAAGATCTAGGTTTTAAAAAATTGAAATTAATTTGAGATTATTAATGCTATTAATTTTAAAAAAGGGCATAATTTTCACTTTTATTACGTTTTAAAAATTGAAAATATTCCCTACATTACAATATATTTTCATTTGAAGTATTAGTTTAGTTTCAGTATAGTATAGTCGTAATGCGAACTGTATCGATTTGTCTGTGATATTATATTTTTAGCACAAAATAATTGTTCAAACGTAGTGAAATTATATAGTAACTATTTATATGATTATCGTACCCTACAATTTAATACTCAAGAAAATTAACCTATGTAATTATAGTTTGAATATAGACCAAAGATGTACTTTTCTTACGGTCTATGTTTGAATCACTCGTAAAAATGATGGGACAAATTGAATTTATATTGAAAATGTAGCGAGGTTGTCGCTATAGCGTTTCCCTCTAGTTAGATGAAGTCAGTAGCCAATATAGTCACTACCCGTATAGCATACTTCATTCAACAATTCAAAATAAGATAATAAAAAAAAAGATTTCAGGAATCTGGATGTCTCCCCGCATAACATAGCTGTTTGTGGGGTCATTAAGCAAACTGGAGTCTCATATATATACAGACAGAAAAACTGACCATTTTGAGTTAATTAAAAAGTAAGTGCCCTCGATTACGTTTGATGTACTGAGGGGACAAATTTGCGACACATTTAATTGAAAAAAGATTACTTAACAATTCACCACACCATAAATTGATAATATTTGGACCTCAACATTTCATCATAATTATTATTATTATTGTTTTCAGAGTTATCTATAGGAGATATTTCACTAATTATAATAGTTCATCAGCCAGTAGTTCGATTGAAATCTTGTTAATTTCCATTGCTCACTGATGACTCCTAATGCCCTCAGATAACCTTACTTTCAGACAGAAGATTACCAACGTATTATCTGAAGAATATAATTAACTATTTTAACGACTACAAGTTAGTACTTTTTAATTGGAAATCGTATCTAAGAAATGATATAGTCAACTGGTGGTATGAACTTTATTACGCGCTCGTAAAATTAGAACTATTAGCTTTATATATATATATATATATTTTTTTTTTTCTTCTCATTATGTAAATATATATATATATATATATATATATATATATATGGCCTATGTCTTATATATAGTTAAACAAATACGAACGACGGTTAGATGATAAAGAATGATAATATATATTTTTTTTAGATTTTTTTATTATTAAACAAATACATATATTTTAATGCTATAGACCCGCAAAGTCAAAATTTTTAACTTTTCTGCGGGTCTATTTGTCTGCGGGTATGATAAAAATAATAATAATAATATTATTTTTCATTCCGAATGAATTAATGAATATTTGGGTTTTACGGCGCATCAACGACGGGGTTATATAGCGCTTTTTTATTCTTGATTGGTTAACAAGTAATATAAGAAAAGACAGGTAATATATTTACATCGTAGATAACATATACACATATCCATAACAATAATTAAAAAAGAATAATTGGAAATGAAACAGAATACAAATTATTTATTTATGATGATTCTATCAAATTGTTTATTGCTTTATCTACGATATTGAGGTATAGAATGTAATTAATTAATACAGCAATCAACGTACTTTTATTGAATGCATATTATTAAAGGCGCATCGACAGCGAGGTCATTTAGCGTATTTCGTATTGAGAATTTAAGCAAGTGTTGAAATTTGAAAATGGAATTTGAAATTAAATCGAACATTATCAAAATACAAAATAATCAAAATACACTTGTGAATCGTTATGCATGCAATTAAATGCCAATCTAACCTTGAGACAAAGAAAAAAAAATAGTAATTTAATACCCAATCAATCGGTAATATGGGTCTCGCTGAGTGAAATAATCCGTCATCTTACTGGTGTTAACACAGGTACAGAAGGACAACAATTAGAATAGGTTTCAAGTGGACCATAAGACCATATGTCAACGTATTGAATAACAACAATTGTATTTGCTGATAACTTATTTCTATCAACATATTAGTTAGCAAGAGTTGTTGTGCCTATCTGTAGATAGCCTACAAGTGCTGTGCAGCGTATAATTAAAGGTCTAGTCTCTAGCCTTAATTCCTTCGCACACAGTTTATAGTCCATGTATATTGCACATGCAAATATTAGATCTACGTCAACGAAATGTCCACATCGGTCCTTTAATGCTAGCCAAATAAACATGAAAAATAGCGTATCGCCTAAAGGTCTACCAATTATCAGATGTTAATTCTAATTTATAGGCAAGTAAATTAGGATAATTGAATACAGATGTGTTGGTGGGCCTGACACGAAGGCTGATATTATATGTAATGATAATATTGATCATTGAGATAATTTGTTTGTGCAGAGAAAGCAAACTGCAATTTGCATTTTTTTAAGTATATGTTAATTCTTTCTATTAGACTCTGAGTATACATAGTGGTAATGGGATCTCATGAAATCAATAAGACATATATAATAATTAGTGTTGCAATTCGAGGTTTCCATGCAAAGCGATGATATGAGCTGCGAGAAGTTTAGTAGACAAACTCAAACCACAGTTACCCAACCTCGCAAGGTTTACCGGTACCTATTAATTACAATAATCTACTTAAAAAACTGGATTGATTAATTTCTCGCATGCAAAAAAACTGATTGGTTACGTGTACTGAAATCAAGAAGGAATATTAAAATACTGATTATATAATGAACAGAAATTCTATGCCATTGTGACGGAGAAAATATATAACCTCATCAGATGTAATTGCTGCAACACGCTTATTTGCATCATGTATTAATATTGGGAATATTTATATTGGAAGATCCAAAGCGTCGGTGCTTGGATGATGAATTTGATAATGGTATAATATAGGTTATATATATATATTATTCGTTTTTTTTTATTTATAGAGTGGGATGGAAAAAGCCATGACTTGCTCTTCTCAACCATCTCTGTAGTCACTATAACGACAAACAACGAAAAACCTCAAGTCAGGATGGTCGAATATGGCGGGAATCGAACCCCGATCTCCGGAATAACGACAGTTTAGCACTCTCGCGACTGATGCGATCAACCCCAGATTATTTTACGAATGAAAAGTCCTCTAGTAATAACCTGGATTTGTATTCAGACTCACCGGATATGCTCTTGAAGCAGCCCTTCCCACTCGATGTCGCCATCTTCGGCACTGCAGAACCTCAACCTGATCAACATAAAACATCAATAATGTAATTATATAACAAAAATCGAAAAAACGAAAGAACAGTGAAATTAATGTATTAATCATACAATATAAATTTGCACAATAACGTATAAGAAACCGTAAGCCTGCAAGCAATGATGTTTCATCGATATCTGATAACAAAATAAACTCGCCGAGTTAATAAAGTTCAATTGATAAAATTAACGAAATAGTTTGGTCTAAATTTTGATAATCATTGTTTGGTTCTAAAATCTGAAATTGAATAAAAAATAATGTGAAGTACCGGTATTACTTTTATATTTGGTGAATATCTTATTAGCACTTTCTCAGAATTTTTACATGAGCCCAAACAGTGCTTTCCTTATTTTCTCAAAGTGTGTATGTAGATCTCTATGGTATATATAACTGTCGTCTGTCGCTAACAGTAAAACATTCGGTTATATTCCTCGAATCACGCTATCTAAGAGCCCGTGCAGTTTGATTATCAAAGTATGACTGAATACAATAATCACTTATACAAAAACAAAGTGTTATTGATAGATGAAAAGGGCTGGACTTGAACGGAACATAACATCTTAACCACAATCCACTAACATAATCTAAATAACAACACACTATTGCACTTTGAACTTTGTGTTTTCTACACAAACTAGAGCAAGGGTGACCAAAACGCAGTCGGTGACGACGTATGGTTCCATCTACTGATGTATTCCATCCATTCATTTTCCATTCATCCATCCATTCATTCCATCCATTCATTGTCAATCTGATAGATTTCTACAAAAAAATGGTTCCATAGATGATTCCCTTATACCATACCATTTCTGAAAGTGATGGCACAAAGTCTTATAAAACACTTGGAAAACAATAACTATATAATCAGATAATCCACATTCGTTCAATTTCAAGGGCTTTAAACCAAACTGTAATTCACTCATTACTGTCTCTCTTTTTCGCGAATACGAGTGATTCAAATTTATATCAACTGCCCACAAACCACGTAAACATACCAGTATATATATATATATATATATATATATATATATATATATATATATATATATATATATATATATATATATAGTCATGTCATAAAAGATACGCATAGACCAGGACACAGGACACGAACCCCTACTGATTGCCAGGCAGGAGCTCCCAACTGAGCTACCGAGCTGTATTACTTCTTAGAGGGCTTAGATTCACCCAGGGTGTAACAATTGTACGTATCTTTTATGACATGACTATAACATTCTAACATCCTGAACACACACATACACACACACACACACATATATATATATATATATATATATATATATATATATATATATATATTTGAATTATATTATATGCAGATCATTTGATCCAAATTCACATATTTGTACATTACAATGAAAAACATTCATACTTATCTGTATATTCTCTTACATTTTGTTTAATACTAATCACTGCGTTTTTATATTATATTCTTACAAGTTCTGAATTTTAATCATCAATGTGCTACTGGTGGCTACCCCTTATAGTAGCAACATGCATCTTCAGCATATTTTTTCTGTGATATCTTATTGAGTAGAATTCACCAAAAATAAAGGCCAATCCCTGCTTAATATTTAGCAACAGCAATATACACATCTTTGACGTCACGCATTGGGTTAATAATGGAAATTGATTTCAATAATTTAAACTTTAAACATCCATCATCATTTCAAAACGAAGACTCAATCTAAGACAATTACCCTATTGATAACGAAAGTTCAACTGGTGTCAATACACTAACACCAAATACAAATGTTATAGCGTGACTGAGTTAGTTTTATGTTTCACCATCTGCGAAAGTTTGGGAATGTTTCAGGATGGAGCATTTAATCGACTTTATTTAATTTCTTTGATTTTTATAAAGAGACACAATTATAGGTTTATTTAGTTTGGCATTGGAAAATTTTCATTTTCATTTTCCTTGGGACTAACGATGGGAGATTACTTGAAAAGAAATAAAATACTGTCAATTTGATGGATTTATTTATAAGCGTGTGACAAAATTGAAAGAATAGCTCTTACTGTGTAGATATTTTAATGTGTTCAAACCATTTTGAATAGTCAGATTTTTAGAAGTTCCTCGGTTCTTTCCTAGATGTAATCCAGGCCTATACCAACGAAGTAAAAAATAGTGGGAAAAATGAATTAAAAATAAAATATTAATATAATATTATTAATAAATAGGTCTATCAAGTGTTTTCGTGGCAGTACGTCTTGTATCATTACGTCTCCTGTGGATCACTGAAATATGCTTTCAAGGGCTTCTGATACTAAGAACCCAACGTTCCTACATCATGTATTGTTTACACATTTTGTCGGGCAAAATCTAAGTATCAACCCTCAGTCCCTCACCCTTACGTATTGTGTCAACAAGAGTATGACGTTGCAATGACGACAGCAATATCTTGTTTTTCAGTAAATACAGTTTCATAAATAACTGCTGTCATCACAAGGGTGACGCGGTGTTCTATTGTACTAGATATAACATAGAAAAGGTGAAAATGTTTGTTCAAAGGTTTAAAAAGACATGTAGGCCTGCCTATCAGTAACGACGAAGAAGTAGAACTGGCGTCGAGTCTGCTCAATTTAAAAAAAAACTTTAACCCTAAAATTTGACAATTATCATGAACAACCGTTTGACTCGTTTAGGAAAAGACGTAGAGAAATGTTTATTCTAGAAATGAATTTGATTTTAGATTTTTTTACGCGAAACCTAAAAAGAAACTTCTCATTGAGGTCCACGTCTACATGCTATATTTAAATGTCTCTTAGTAGGTTTTAATGGTGAAGTTTTTGTCTATTGGTCTATAATTCATTTTATAAAAATTATATATATATATATATATATATATATATATATATATATATATATATATATATATATATATATATATATATATATATATATATATATATATATATATATATATATATAGAGAGAGAGAGAGAGAGAGAGAGAGAGATATATATATATATATGGAACCCACAAGCTTCATATACAACACAACTCTGAACAAATTTTGTGTCCATACCATACTAATGTCTTTGGACTATACCTTCAATTTTATCTTACTAAAAAAACATCTGATCTTGACCCATATTTACGACAAAACATGCCAATATTCAACTGCTCAAGCAGTCAAATGATACAATCCCGTAAGGCCGAATACCTGTTGGTGATGGATGATGTTTCTGTGGCAAAACAAAACACTTCAGGATATTTTGAACGCGGGCCAAATAGGAGGGGGTGCAGTCACACCTCATTTAGAGTCACACTTTTTGAGGTGGAACTTTGGCGAGTGTCGTAAAATCGGTTGAATCTTTTTATGTCAAATATTGACACTAACCGACGGGCGCGCCGACGGGAATATTGAATATTAGAAATTGATATTAGAATATTTGGAATAATATTTATTTCAAAAACAGAACAAAAAGTAAACAAAAATTGACCCAACCTCACAAACAAGGAATAAATTGCTGTATGATCTCCCGCGAATCTACAAGGAAACGGGTATAACATTCATATTTGCATCAATTAATAAAGCATATCTTATTTAAAGATGGCAAAAACCTACAACAATGATAGTATGCTAACACGATAGTTATCCTACAGACACAGTGTTCACCGATTTGCTCTCATCCCTCAAAGGAAGATTGTTTCCGAAGAAAAGAAGTTATTTAGGTTAATTAAAAAAGGTGTGTAGGTTTCAATTCAAAAACAGTGACCGCTAATCACAAGCCATCCTAATGGCAGTGGGCCATCAGCAACTCCCCTTGCTATACAATCTACAAGGCTTTCTATAACTAGAGACGAGTGCGTTGGAGGAAAGTGAGACACTTTTTGTCACAACTAGACCGTGACAGAGGGAAAATGGAGGACAGTGGCGTCCATAAAGGATCACATCCCACATAGGTGGGTGTGAAGGAAAAAAATTGGGACAACATTTTTTATAAATTTAACTGATCAAAATAGGGTGGTAAGATCGCCCTTGTGGTGCCCCGTCCAAACGATCCCATCTTTCATCCATATAGCCTTAATTTGGGGACAATGATTTTGTATCAAGTTTCGATGTTATTAAAAATATATATATATAAATAAAATGACCTTATCAACCAACCACACTGGTCAAAACTAACCCATGCAACTAATATAGGCTCTCTACATGCAACATTTTCTATATGCATTCACTGCACATCCGTATCTTGGAACTGTATTTTTTTCTTTTTGGTAACAATCGGTCTACTAGATTTTGAGAAATAGATTATGACAAATTATTAATATTTTCATAAGAATAACATGATGAAAGAATACGTGAAAAATATTTTTATCCGAAAAAAAAATTGTACGGTTGTTGTACGGATAACATGTTTGGCGATTTTCAATGGAAATCGGGGTCGCTCTTTCAAACCTATAAAGTGGGAGGATTTATTTATATCTAGCTAGCTCATCTTACAATGCACATATCAAAATATAATTACCGTACATATACAACGAGTAAAGTCAGTGTGTAGAACCATATTTTACAGTTGAAATGAATTGATTGCGTTATGTGTTTGAAGATGAAATTGAATTTGTATGTTTTCTGTCATGAAACCCATATTTGAATACTAACACAATTATAAAAGCTAACCCGTACCGTTATCTTATACGTTCAACAACTTTGAATAACAACATTTTGAGTAAGATACAAAAACGAAATCCAAGTCTTTTGGGTAAGAGATTATTACTCCGAGTACAAGCATTTTATAATTTTACTTTCCAATGAGACAATCGTTGTCGGTTGGTTTGATTAGTTTTACATAATTCTTTGTATAATAATAATTCATAAACAAATTGTGTTCCATGTATATCGGCAGTATACTTGTATCCACGAGATACGAAGGTGGTCTATTATAAATTGTGTATGCAATTGTAAAAACTCCGATGATTGTTGAGAAACTTACAGCTGACTAAATATTGCACGCTTTTGAAAGATGATTGCGTCTATAATTTAGTAATTATCTCCTCTCAAAATTATCTCCTCTCAACGGTGATATTTGTTATTATTATTATGTTGGTTCACAACCTCCTTTCATGGATACAAATAGACAGTGTGAATCAAAACGTGAGTACACCTATAATTTAACGTAACTGTTTACGAGCACAAGCAAGAGTATAATAAGATCAATTTATTGCCAAGCTGTGATCTATCGTTCCATACCCGAAAATGAATATTTTTGACATGTATTCGTGTAGGAGTGTTCGACGTCACAATTGGCATAGGTGAAAATATTTGTGAATGGCGTAATGATGAATACGGAGCCAACTGTCTCTGCTGTATACAAGGTGTTGACTAAACAATAGCACAACATGTGATCCTCTCTGAGCACCATCGTCAATCATCTGTCCTGAATGAGCGACGTGAGAAGGTTAAGTATATTTATAAAAGAACTGATATATTTTTTGTACGAACGTAAATATGTGATCACGAGTCAAAACTTATTACAACTAATGACATCACACTACAAAACTATTCATAATATTACAAAAATCATCAGTTTCTTCCTAAACACATTTAGGCCTATATTTGAATTTATTTGTTTTCTTATTATTTTGTTTATTCAAATAATATTTCCGCCATTTGTATTACTCATTCAACACCTACATATTATACCTATATGATCTAGTGACTATATGTATTATTGTATTTTATTTTATATTTCAAATATGTCAAGTAACGACTTTTTATTTCATGTGTACGAAGTGAGACAGTTTTTATTTAATTACATCAGTTATAACGCCACAGTTAAGCCCTTATGGGGCTTTGTGGAAATTGACAAGTGAATGTCGAATTTGTAATTTATGGTAATTTATTAAAGCAATAAGAAAAAAAATACACAGATCATATTCATTTTTTTCATTTGGTATCTAATATTTTTTTTCCGAATGATAAACAATGATTTGAAATTATTGAATTTGTGATTATTACTGAACAATAATCAAGTTTTTAAGAATGAAGAAGAAAATACTGAGAAGGTAGTCGAGTGGCTGTAGCACACTGAAACGTTATTCAGGAGACCGGGGCTCGATTCCCACGGTGGTAGACCATCCTGATTTTCCATCCAGCTTTTTTTGCATAGTGGGAAGTAGTCGGTTGTGGCGTATTGTTAAGGAACCATCCCAGTATCAACCTAAACGACAGAGGCAAACCACGAAAATCCTATATCAGGACCTGATATAGGATTTTCGTGGTTTGCCTCTGTCGTTTAGGTTGATACTGGGATGGTTCCTTAACAATACGTCACAACCGACTACTTCCCACTATGCAACAAAAGCTCATAAAATCAACTTGGATTTCATCGTTCCATCATCTCATTCATCATTCACCGACACCAAATGATTTTAGTCATCAGTAAAGTGTGTCATCAAACCATATATATATATATATATATATATATATATATATATATATATATATATATATATATATATATATATATATATATATATATATATACATATATATATATATATATATATATATATATATATATAATATATATATATATATATATATATATATATATATATATATATATCATATATATATATATACATATAATATTATATATATGCATATATTATATGTATAGGCTATATAAATGTATAGGCTATATAAATGCGCTAAATGACCTCGCTGTCGATGCGCCTCAAAACCCTAATATTCATTCATTCAGGCTATATAAAGAAAACCTAATATATATATATATATATATATATATATATATATATGCATTTATATTTATATAAATCATAATTAAATATAAAGAAAACATAATGCACGTAGAAAAATAATACACGTGGTGAAATAATATATAATAGATGTGTCTTATAGAGGATCTAGGTCACAGATCAAATAGATTTAGAGGTAGGCATTCATATATGTATATTTTTAGTCTTATTACAATTGTGGGGTATTCAGCTGACTATTAGTAAAGCGCTAGTGTACGTCAGAAGTCAAACCTTGACTACTTTTCTGGTTTCTTTAATAGAATTTTCATGTAAGTTCTATAAACCAAAGTTTGAAAAAGTTATCTATCATATTGCTTGGCCGTTGTGTACTTCATACAGTGTACTTGGACACTAATATAGTATACCAAAATGACAGTAAGCTAATGCTATGATAGTAGCCTACCTATCAACATAATTATGAAGTTTTTACAATTTGTGAAGACATAACTTGCGTGAACTTATGACTATGACTTATGTTTCTTCATATCAATATTATTACCGATATTTATCCATTACCGATATTTATGAACGTTTTTCTCGAATTCACAAAAAAAGCTCTGGGACTTGAACCCAGGATCCTTTCAGTTTGATCCAGAAGCTCTAGCCAACAGAGTTGAGCACACACCCAAATTCAAGTTGAAAAATCATCATATTTATATGAAGAGACAAATGTGAGAAAAGATTCCCTTGTGAACTAGATGTAGACCGATGTAGACTAAGAGTGGCTACGGTACCGGTGGCATTGTTGAACTGTCAAAATCTAGAATGTTCGTAAAAAACAGATGCAGCTGCTAACATAATAATTCTACTGAGCGGTGTATAGCATTGTTGAGTATTGTTGTTTTATAAAGTTCGATATCAAAGCGATAGTTGCGCTACAGGCAATCGGGGGCCTGGACTCGAGAACTGACCCCGGAAATATTTCACTTTCAAAACGCGAGGATGAAATAGGTTGTTACATGCAGTAACGTGCAATCGTTATACCTTGGAATATGTTGATCTGTAAAGGCACACACAATGAGAGTCGTTTTTCAAATTTACAATTTGTATTTATATATAATTTATATTCATGTATACCATAATAATATAATTATGTTTAACAATGTTATATATGATAAATGTAATTGAAAATAGGCTATAATAATGAGTGCTACTCGTATAATAAACGTCCATGATAGAAATCTCACGAATTATGATAATTATCATGTAAATATGATACTTTCCACTATGGGCACATTCAACCACACATGACCATATTTCACCAGATACGCACGCCACTGTATCTACTCATCACACTGTGAAACAGTCGTATTACAATCACGCAATCAACAATCTGTCATGTTTTGTACTCGTATGTAATCATGTAATGTAGTATAGTTGATGAGCTTTTTACGTCAGCTACTGGCGCAGATCTTGCACACGTTTAACGAATCACTGAAAATGTATCCGCAGAAAAAAATAATTCTATGCCCGAAAAAATATCCTCAACATTTCGGTGGAAAATATATCCCCGGAAGGATTGTCTCCTTTGAATAATGTTTGGACCAAGAAGTGAGGACTCGACAGGCATCTAAACCAACCTCTTTGTTCGAAAGAATATAATAATAATAATAATTTTTTTATTTTTTTAAGACATTTTCACTCTTGTGTCCACAAAACCCATTGAGGGTTCAACTGTGGAATAAGCTAATATTACTCTCTTCAAAGGACTCATCTTCTACATGACTAAATAATATCTGAAAGTCACGTTTAAATTAACTATCGAACTCACATCAAATGAGGGTATGATACAATAAAAATGAATACATACTAGGAAAACGCGGGATGCGCGTTGTGAGATGAGCTTAGAAGTATGGCAATCTAGAATGAAAAATAACTTGTCAGCTCAATTTACATCTACAAACCTTGACTTACTTCAAACGTTCACAAACCTCACCTGCAACTTGTTGATATTTATAGTCACCTGCAACCTGTCGCATAAACACTTTGCAAAACCAATTGATCCAAATATTCAATAAAATGTACACGTTTATTGCGTTTTCTTCATTATTTCTCATTCGATTGTTGTAAAAATCTCTGAAAAGGTGTATAATAGTATTTTTCATATTCTGTGAGAATTTGAGAGCTTTTGAAAAATTCTTGTTTTTCAAGTATTTTTCCTCCGGGTTATTCTTAAGAGGATTTTCCAAACTTTCCGATTATTTTCCGGAAAAACCTTCCGACCGATTCCTCTGAATAACAATCCCAACCTATTCTGGTATGACACCAACGTTCAGAAAAAGTTTCAAGTTGATTGGTTCATTTCTCTGACCTGTATGCCGCGTACATAATTACAGAAAAAAAAAAAAACATAAAAAGGAAGCCCATTTTTTTTTCAGGGTGTGAAATGAAAAGCTTCGCTACGCTCATCTAATAAACACAGTACAATACAAATACAACACAAGTAAACACGCTACAATAAAAATAAAAGTAAATGTAACAACAATGAATAATTACCTAAACAAAATACACGCAAGATTTACCTATAACTTCTACATAATAATTTTATTGATTGATTGATTGATTGATTTTATAATTTTATGTTTCATCATTGAATTATTTTATGGTGCTTAGTAACCAATTCTTTTCCTCTCGTTTTATGTTGACATATTTCTCTATTTTTCTCAAGTTTTCAGGCAGCATATTAAAAGTAATTGGAATTACATATTTTAATCGTCTTTTGCCGAATTTATTTATCCATGACAGAGTCTGATACGTTTCCCTGTTAGCTAATCTAGTGTGAATGGAATGAATGTTCAATATTTTGTATTGTTGTTTGTGATAGTGCAATAAAATTAATCGATACGTATGTAAATATGTTAAGGGAAGTATATTGCAATGCTGATATAATTGACTGATATTATAATCAAGGTTGAGCTTTATGTGATGAGGTTCTATCGATTTTATCATTCTATCTTGTAATTGTATGATAATAATAATCGTACTCTGTTTCCAAACAATTGGATCAGAGGGTGTTGTCACACCACAACTACGGCTAAACGTTTCATACTAAAGATATACATACACATCTATATATTATATATATGTATAAATATATATATATATATATATATATATATATATATATATATATATACATATATATATATATACATATATATATATATATATATATATATATATATATATATGAATATACATATATATATATATATATATATATATATATATATATATATATATATATATATATATATATATGTATATACTATATATACTATATATTATATATTATATTATATATATATATTATATATCAATACATTAATAATATATAATATATATATATATATAATGAAAATTTAATATATATAATATATATAATATAATATATATTAATTTAAAATTATTTTTATATATTATTATATATATCAATATATATATTACATATTATATATATATATATATATATATATATATATATATATATGTATATATATATATATATATATATGTATATATATATATATATTTTTGAATACTATAGAGAATATTTTTTCCGGGGATGATCAAATTTTTGCCAGGGATATTTTTCAAAGGACATTTTACCCGGATATAATTTCTACTTGTAAATATTGTACGCTTATTCACATTTTACACATTAGTGCACTCAGATCTGCGTCGTATAATATTATGATAAGTGAATATACGATGAACGATGTTAAAAATGAGATTTTCATATTATTATGAAAATATTCTACAGTTCAATCCTGTTTACTAATTACGTACTCGGAAAATAACGTTTGCTTGTTAATTTCAAATTGATTCAATATCACCTATCACAATTATTAATTTATTACGAAATTTATAATCAGCAACTTATTTATTATGCACATCTTAATTATGTCTCAATTCAAAATATTTCTCCATTATTTTCTAAATTATGTTCTCAATCGAATAATTATTGTTTTTCACGAACAAAAGTTGATCTGATTTTGACAATATGTCGAATATTGAAGAGATATAGAATGAATATTTATATACTACTACTATTTCCCTCCTCCTCCTCCTCCTCGTACAAAAAAAAAATATATGATGACGCTCAACTTGAATAGTATTTCATGCTATAAAGAGAAAACGATTATTATGACATGATTAACGACCATAAATTCACGGCCACATGGACTGAAACGTAATTCATGTTGTGGCATACACTATCACCCTGAAACTACGTCCATCCAGTAATTACGTTACCATCACCATTACCGCGTTTTTACCTGTATTCACGAAGAAAATAAGGTTCCGAGCAACCGTCCCCCTAGCCCACACCAATAGCGCGCGGACGGTTCGCGCCTTCCTCTTTGTAGCTACCCGTATATATCTACTATTTACATTCAATCGAGTCAACACTAGTTGCCGTTGCTTCATAATGACAACCCTGGCTAATAGTATTTTGTAAGCGTACTTCTTGCATAGACTGTGATTATTATTGAAATGTTGCCTGCCCTAGGGCAAGATTGCAGGAAGGTATTAGTAATATTCATATATTCTTTTATATTAAGACTTAACACTAGTTCACACTAGTCTAAGATAGCTTGTAAAAAAACTATACATTTTATATTGCTGGCAAACGCAATATACCGATTCCTTTCCACTATCCAAAAACACCCAATAAAATAGCCTTTCTTCTCATCATCCCACCATCTAATATATCATTCACCGACGCCAATAGATCGTAGTCATCAGTACAGTGCGTCGTTGAACCCAATACATATATATATATATATATATATATATATATATATATATATATATATATATATATATATACATATATATATATATATATATATAGATATATATATATATATATATATAAATATATATATATATATATATATATATATATATTTATATATATATATAAATATATATATATATAAATATATATATATATATATATATATATATATATGTGTATAAATAAATGATCATTCGAAAATCGTGATTTCAAGCCTATATTGGTGTATATAATTTAGTCACACTTTTAGTTGAGATGATTACATGTGAGTTCCAAGGATGGAAAAATTATATATATATATATATATATATATATATATATATATATATATATATATATATATATATATATATATATATGTGTGTGTGTGTGTCTGTGTATCTATATATATATATATATATATATATATATATATATATATATATATATATATATATATGCAACAACTACGGTTAATACCCCAGTGGTTCTACTTCGGTTCTACCAAATGATATTAAAATCGGTTATGGTGATTTTTTTTGTAGCACAGCCATCACTATAGTGCGTCGTTAACCGAACATGAATAATCAAAAAACTAAATTATAATGAAATTATCAACTATGTCATTGATTGTGAAAACTGAACAAGAGTGAACATTTCATCTCATCAAAGCTGCGCGTTGCAGTTGCACTTGATGTTGCATTAAAACGAGAGATTGTACAACAAACAGCGTGATATGTTCTTCATCTGGCGCCAAATAGGTTGAAGAATATCGATTCATGCCTTTTAATAAACTGTTCAACCTCAGCTGCTATTGGATGGCAAACAAGCATTTGAGATTATATGACTAGCGTTGCGATTATTCTTCAATTCAATTGAAAAAGTTGATATTGTACTACAAATGATCTAATTGAATTGAGATCTCTCTATATTACGTTCTATTTTTTTTTCAAATTGGCACTGAATGTTTGTGTACTATAAGATTTTCTAAGATTACATGCACAACAGCAGTAAAAAAGTTACTTACAACATTTCCAGTATAAGCTTGAGAATATAAATGTAACTCATTGTTGACCACAAAACATCTTGAGCTCATATTCTCTTGTTTGTTATTTTAAAGACATTAACGTTTTGAATTACAGAACATGGTTGTAAAATAATGGTTGTACTACTGACGACTGCACAATTGCACAGAGTTGAGCAAAATCGGTCATGTCAATGGAAGTAAAAATCCTACCAACACAATACGTGATAAAACACGCCTAATTAATATTCATTTGCTTCATTTGCATTTGCATTTGAATAAGCGTGCATGGTATTTAAATACGCATGCCCTTCTTTGCTTGGATGGCAACTCTCCTCGTAAATATTGACGATGACGTAGTCAAAATTCTTCGACCCTTTTTTGCCTTTTTTTCTTGATTATGCCACCTTGTCAATATGGATACTTTTGAATTGAAATGATTTGGTCTTATATAAAAATGCTAAAAATTGAAAGTTTTATAATATAGCCAAGCCTAGTATAGTTGCGGTCACATAAAGTGGTCGATCAAACTACATGGAGATGCATCCTGAAGAAAATATACTGCTACGCACGAACTAGAAGGCACGGTGCAAAAGCACCAAACGCATATGTCTGTGAAAAAATTAGCAGATAATTGGGCGTATATATTTCATTTAAATTAAAATTCCAATTCCAGGTCTAACCACTTTTTGTGATCGCAAGTGTACCTACTAATGGATGAAATTCGATCTCCAGAATAATGGATTTATGTAAGAACTAAGAATTAGATTATTTACTCATTTCATTTTTTGTAAAATGAAATAGAGCGAAATATCACTTTTCGATGATAACTTTAAAACAGTGTAATAATAGCAAAACTCTAATAAGAGGAAAGCACAGATACTTTTGATACCTTTGAAATGATCTGACATAATCCTTGATTCATGCATTTTCGCAGGCAAACATGAAAAAATTAAAATTAAAATTAACAGCTTCTAATACTATTCTTCAGTCCTTGTCATTTTTCTAGTTCACTTTTCTAGTTCACCGGTAGGTAGGCCTATATATGTATTTTCATTAGGTTCATCATGATTTTAAAAAAGAAAAGTTATGAGAATTATGGACAATTTGAAAAAATAATATGGAAAAAAATCTCAAAGAGATAGAGTGAGAGTGCGTGTGTGAGTTGATCCTGAAAATAAATAACCACTATGCACTATGTATTTGGAATTATAATTGCCAAAAATAAAATGGATAGTAAAAATCGGCTTAGGCCTACAACCTTAGGTACACCTTAGGTACAACCTTTTGTAATTTCACGACAGTTGAAAAAGGATAGTGTAGTGAACCGAAATAGATAAACACTTGTAGGTTAGCTAGTAATTAGGTTATAGATATATTGGAAAATATTTGAACCTTTACTACACAGTTAACGAACATGATAATGCTATTCACAATTTTACTATTTATAGGTAAACATGCTCTTCAAATTATAAATGAAGAGACGTGGGTACTATACAACATCTTCCATAGAGAATAATATTTCTTCCAGCATCGTGTTTGAATCCTTTATTTTTTAATGATTCTCTTGTAGTTTACAGACTGTGTTTGGTCTGTTGTAATGACGGTCGTGCGTGGCTTATCACAGTAAGCACTTAAACGACTGAGGGAAAATATGAAAAACCGCTGTTACGATAGTCGTCCAAGACGGGAATCGAATCCTGGACTCCTGGATGACGGTTCAGCACGCTACCATATACTGATCTATCGATACCAGACGAACGAAATAATATATAGGACAATATAGGTAACTAGTCGAATTAGATCGAAAAGTACCGGAAATGTCTTCCGAATGCATCGTTGAATCGTTTTGTTGAGCAATGAGTTCAGTGATCCGATTAAACTATTTCCGGTGAGCGACAAGCCAAGTGACCTCGAAAAATGGAACTGATAGAATTAAGTTTTAGGTTTTTATCTTGAAATGTCGCCACCCTGATTTTGAGGGAGAGGAGAGGAGCAGTTTTTTTTTGGCAGGGGGCAAAAGGAAGATAACACCATGTGTTTATATTTATTCAAACATATTCTTAACCTATAAAAGACCAATACGATCGACGATTTCAAATCAATTGAACTTATCAACTGAATTTATCAATCTCATCAAGGAAACGAACTCATAATAAAATGTGTTATGAGTATCTCAGGTTATCTTGCTCAGAACTGAATTGTTTTTTCGATACAATTTCTATTCCATGAAATGAACATAAAAGAAGGTGTTAATTGTTCGTTGATAGTTTTTTTAATGATACAACATTATTTTCACAAATCTGCGCCAGTGTTTCTTTAAGATAATGTTTTTAAGAATGTGTAAATTACAAGCAGAGGTTGCAAGGCAACAAACAGTGTCACTCACTTAGCCACTGGTCACTCAGCCAAGTCCATTGCTGCATACAATTAGAAAAAGGTTAGAGAATGTCAAGGTTTAAATATCACAATAATGAACAATCAACACTAACAATCACTATAATTCATTATTAACATGATGTATGAGTGTAATTTAAGCTTTTATCATACGATGAGTTTTGGCAAATAATCAAGAACTCCTATCTCTGACCTATCTCAAGAGTGTTACCATAATTTCATCATACAAATAAACCATCAATTAATTAATTTTTATATGTATCTATTAAGACAGTTTTATCATGAATAAAGCAATAAAACTATGTGAAATGATTGTAAAGCGTGAAAAAATATGTTTTTATCTTCAATATTCAGCAATGAATTTAATAATAGACACCATAATTACATCCATTAGTGACTAACGGAACCGAAAATAACAATTACAATTAAAACTATAAGAAACAAAATACTATTCTAATATACAAGAAAAAAATGCACATACGATTAAAGAATAAACCCCGATATATCAATTTGATTACCAATTTGTTTTAAAATAAAATATAGGCCTACAACTAGTTTTGATATCTCAAAGTCAAGGTAGCTGTAATCTAAGAGTTAGTGGAAAGAACTAGCATGATTGATACACCACTAACTCCAAGTTCAAGCTATTTACATGTTGGCAACTGACTACTTACGTTTTCTTGCCCCCTTGACGTCACAAATCATAACATCCAATCAATGTTTTGTTTTGGGGAATTTCGAAATCTCCAATTAAAATATCTAAAGTTGCATAGATCTAGGTGGACAATTGATAAGCCACGCCTAACACTATAGTCATTTATTCCAGTCGTGTACACGTACAATATAAATATAAATATGTATATTTATGATTGCATATTTGCACGTCTTCACTATATGAGATGAATTATGGATGGTAGGCCCCAATTTGAGAAAAATACAATAATTCAACGTGTGTCAAGCTATTAATGTAATTTTTTGAAATATTTCTCTGCATTGAATGACAATCAGTAATCTGATCAATTACTTGACGTGGGATCTATTAATGTGAAGAACAATTTAAATGAATCTTGCAGGATATAAATTCTATTTTCAACGTATTCCAAAGTTTTTATCAATGTCTTATCCTAAAAGTTCATTGGTCTCGATCCCTATAATTATATATAATTCATGTAATAATTCACCCCCAGCTTGTAAGTCACACTAATTAAATCTAGTTATTCATTCTCAACATCGAATATTCATTAATTATTGATTTTAGGAAAAGTTGAATTATATTAATGTATATCTCACTATAATTTGGGCATGAGTGAGTTTGCTATGACTTAATGGTGTTTACGAACATATGAGATAATTTTAGATATTTTAGATAATTTTACATATTTCATGTCGATAGTTTTGACATTTTAGACATTTCAGATTTGAGATATTTTAGATAATTTTACATATTTCATGTCGATAGTTTTGATGGCTATATCTAATTTGTCACTCATCATACTGTTCTCGTTTATTAACAATTGCCAGCAATATGTATTGAGGGTTGCGTTGGTTTGCCGGCCACCCGGCAAACCAACGCAACCCTCAATGCATCTTGCTTACCAGCAACGGACATTTATTGGAACAAAATGCCAAGTTCAGAACTTGAATGAAGCCCGGTATTACCAAGTTCAGTTAGCCTTTATCTGAGAGTTGGTGACAACAAATAGCATGGGTAACCATGGTGATAACTTTCAACTGACAGAGGTACTCACACGTCGATAATTCTGGCACCAAGTAGGATATACTTTCAATGAGAAATGACCTTGGATTTCACGCAGATGAAGTGATATTATTGGACATACGTTAAGGTAGCTCCACTCGAATATTTTCAGGGTTTTGGCCAAAAGCAATTTATTCCTGCATACTATTTGTGAGCTAGTGGACCCGACACTGACACGTACGAATTGGTAATGGACCAAGTGAAATAGCAATTACCCTCGATGTTGCAACTTCAACAGAATTGTAAACAACAACACTGATGTGAAGTTATAAAGTTACACACACACAAGTATAATATATATATATATATATATATATATATATATATATATATATATATATATATATATATATATATAAAAGAAAATTCACCACTTTCTATATCAATCACCCACATATTGTTCAAAATTATGTGCAAGGTATACTTATAAGACTAAAAATAAAATGAAGAAATTGGTTTCAATTGAAAAACAAAAATATGGGACATAAAAAATCTACTTCTTCCTTGATTGATTCCTAATAATAGGTCCAGTTCCGACATCTGCTGTTAGATACTGAAGTTAGATACTAAGGTCTTTGGTTTGACGTTGTTTTCCTTCGGTAATTTTACTGTAATAGATAGCTTTGACTATTAATAACGTAAAAGTCGATGATAATAGGCAGTTTTCCTGCAGTTCAATTGTCGTGTCACAAATAAACGGATAAGGAGTGCGTCTGAGGTGAGTTTCGGTTATTCCTCTACTCAGCGAAAGCAGAGGACGTAATTTTATACATGATTGGCGATGGCAAGCCGTCTATTTGTTAGAGCAATGAGAGTGTGCGCGCGCCGGCATTCCTGACACACACACACACACACACACACACACAGAACTGGGTATATATATATATATATATATATATATATATATATATATATATATATATATATATATATATATATATATATTTAAATATATATATATAAATATATATATATATATAAATATATATATATATATATATATATAAATATATATATATATAAAAATATATATATATAAATATATATATATATATATATATATATATATATATATATATATATATATATATATATAGAGAGAGAGAGAGAGAGAGAGATAGATAAATGTATATATATATATATGATATGATATATATCTACAGATACATATAGATTGCATTTTGCGATAAATTTGAATTGTGACGTCGAAAGCTTTACCTACCCCAGTGGAAGTTTTCGAGTTGTTTGAAATTCGTTTTTAATTCTCATACCATTAAATGTGGACATTCATTTGTTATTAATTTTCCTGCGTGAACAGTTTCTTGAAAAAAAGTATTTTCATTTGGTATAAGTTTCTGAATATCTTACAATGCCATCTCGATCTTCTAGTTTTAACAATGTATAATATTAGGTTTAATCTCAAAATTCTCTAATTATACTTTATATAAATAATGAATTTTGATCATGTTTATTAGACTGTGATATGGATAGTTCAATGTATACTATAAGTACAGCATGCTGAGTACAGCGCATAGGTATACTTTAATTTTCAGGAATTATGTTTCATTAAAAAAATATTATTTAGCTGTATACGTTTGACAATCATGTGATACAAGTTATCTAGTTTTTACTCACACCGTCTTGAAGATATTCAAAATATCTCTAATTCCCCTGCATTAGAATTTTGATATTGTTATAAAGTTATCACCAAGAATTGGTACTTCACTAAATTAACTCTCATGCACGCTGAAGAAATTGATCGATTGTTCTTTGACACCTTCGGCAACTATATAGCAAAATTGCGAAATTAGATTGATCCATATGCTGTCGAGATATCGAGGAATTACTGTGATTTTTTTACATCAAGTCTGATCATAAATGTATTAATACATACTCACTTTCAACAAGATAAAATTTTATCGATTCTTAATTGGCAATAAAAGTCGTATTAATAGTTAGCAATATCCCTTGAGAATATATTTTCATACATTCAATTTCAACGAACAACATCAAATATCCAAATTCCATCAACACATTGCACTCATAGAATATAATTATGGTATATGAAATGATAGCAATAAATTCCAAATTCTCACATACACATACATAAGCAATAAAAATATACAGACCAGATTCTGGTTTGTAAACTTTCTTTCTTGGAAAAATTCAAATAGTAATTTTTAATTCAGTTGAATTCAACAGTATGGCCTATACCGTATAGCTTATTTGCTATGGAATATACCGTAGCGTAAAATAAGAAAGACAATTTTTCACTTGCATTTTAACGTGAATTTGGTATCGACTGTATTTATCGATTCTTAATTAGTTGCAACTTTCAATTGACGGGAAGTAATAAGGAAGAGCAACTATACGTCATAAAACGTTATCGCACGATGCTTTTTTTCATCTTGTCTTGAATCACGAACGGGAAAATGTAATCTTCAATGATTTATAACGACTCGATCTCGTTCTATAAACAGAACGGCTTATGTAAAGAAATGATGTTTCACTAGTCCTAAAACAAGGCTATAAAAAGATAACATTACCATCACATAGAATCACTCAGAGTTAATATTTATATAATATATATGACATGTCACCACAGATTTTTTACGATCAATTAAATTAATTACCGGCCCGTATTGTGAGATATGCCATAATGCTGAATGGCTGAACGAGAAATCACGACCTATCCTAATTCAAATATTTGATTCAAACTGATAACTACATCATCATAACTTCTAGTACCGTACGATAGTATATAAAAAAGGCAATTTTGATAATCATGTTATTAAAAGTGACTATCGAGGACTCGTGCTCTGGGCACTTTCTCCCATGGGAGAGAGAGAGAGATGAAGAGGGGTGATAACTACAAAATGTTAGAGAACTTGGACTTTCAAGCTCATCCAGACGATCCAGTTCAGTCGTTTTCGAGAGAAAATGCTGACATTTTCTTGTCCTAACAGTCCCCATTTAATTATTTATTTCATAACTACATCTATACTGTTTTTCTATAAGGTTCACTGATTTTGACCTTTGTAATTGGATGTGCTACTCTGCTACATTAGTAATGCTGATTCTTGTAGTACGAGACTTGCTGTGACAATTCACATCACAGTTATACGAAAACGCTTTTATTTGGAATTGAAAATTGATCTTCACATGCTTTAGATTGAAACAAGCTTATATATACACTTTTCTAACGACAGCACAACGTTAAAAAAATATAGAATGTTTGGGTATTATTTTTATTTTTTTGATATTAATGGCTTCAAGGTATTATGGATTTTTCAAGTTTTATCTAATGAATTGAAGAGTATATATGATTATTTCTAATATGATGCCGATTGATGAAAAGTACGGGAAGTAGGCCTACGCGATAAAAACATGAAAATATTCACTTGCTAATAATTGTTGCTCACGATGAGTTTGAAGCAGGTAGTCGAGCTCATGCGCGTACCTGCACCAAGACTATTTCCCGCTCTTTTTGATGACTTTTCTATTGAAAACATAATAAGATATTATATACTGAAATATGTTCGTGATAATTTGACAATTTGACTGTTCGAGTGAAAAACACAATGTTCTCAAGAGTGGTTATATTCTCTAATCAAGATTATAGGATTAATTTATAAAATGAAAAAATGAAAAATATTTCATAATTTAAAAAATATATAATCTATAACACACAATTGCGTATTGTAAGAAATTTCTGATACGATAATGTTTAGTCTGTCTATTATTTGTACATCAAGTACTTCATCTTGTATCGTCTAGCATATAGACTTGTTCACAACCTATAGTCTATACGGTTCTGACATGATCCAAGAAAACCGGTTCAATCGTCTGTCTCTTTCTATACAATAGCATTATCGTTCGACAGTTTCGCGACTGCGTGACATGTGTAGGCGCCCCACCACGGTCATGTGCATGGAAATAGATCACACGGAATCCTAGGCTAAAACACTACTATTGGCGCGCTGTCACAAAACACAAAAACGATGAAAGGTAGTCGGTCATCTTTTCCAAAGAATTTATTTATAATTACTCATTTACAGACTCGCCAATTTTCACTTTCAGTGACGTAAGTAAGTCATGCTTTTCACGAGTTTGAATTTTTTTTAAAGGTATATTTTTGTCGAACGATTTTGTTATATAAATAGTTGAAAGGTAACTGGAGAGAAGGATCAGTCCTTGTATTTCAGTGCATCGCTTTTGTAGTTATAAATATAAACGATAGACACAAAATTGTCCTGCCGTTTTCGCGCTACAAGAATGTATAGGCATCTTATTCATTTATAATATACTGCAATAATTCGTACATTCATCGTTATTGAAACTAGCATTATGCTTAGAAGGCGAATCACATGTCAAATGCAACTCAAGTAATTCATTCTGCTGGCCTACACGTTGTTAAAAAAGCAAACAACACAATCAGCTCGTTTCCGTTCCAAGCAGGCACAAGCGCTGAGAAGTTCCCCGAATGTTACAAAATTATTGATCGGTTGAAGAGGGTTATGTTTTTCATGTAGTCTTACATTCCGCATGCTACTCGATGTTTATGTTAAATATCACTACTAGATTGCAAAATATTACCCAACTTTCGAAGTCTAATCTTTTACTCAGTGGTAACATTATGTACGATACTTTTATCTACAAAAAATTACCTTCTGATGTAATGAATTACATCACAAACGTATTCGAATTTGCGCTATGTAATGTATACAACATATATAAAAAAGTAAAAAATGTAATATGTTAATATATGTGTGGGTCAGTCAGCCAAGGCTCTGATATAGAAACCGAAGTAAAGTGAAGTAAGATTGGAATCCCGCATTTAAGGCATGCGTTTTTGTAAACACGATTCATCTATCTACTCATTCGTAGCATACCCCCAAATAGCCTATCAGATGATGGGGTTTTTAATAAAACAATAAGCATAATCACACATCATACAGCTTGGATTTGAAATAAATTACGTCATATTGCTACTGGTAGGTTAACGGCTTAACGCGCGCAATTTCAAATTGAATAATTTTACCGTAGAAAGAAACGTGTTGATAATAACTGTCCCACTTATATTAGAAGGATGAAATAAAATCTACTACTAATTATACAATAAAAATAAAATGCATGATTTAATTACCTCGTAAAACAAACGCAGCGATTGACCGAATAATCTGTTACACGGTCTTCACAACGTCTTCACCGGCTGCCTAGCTGTGAACAAATCGCGCGCAGTGTCACGCCAACCTTCTTTAAATCCAACTGAAACACATCGAGCGATCTACTGGCCGTCTATGGCATATAGCACTCTCTACGTCACAACGCCATCTCGACGCTCATTGGTAGACAAACATCACATGTCACGATGATATAAAAAAGATTTGTTTTTGTAAAAAACTAGGAACTTCGATCAAACAAGTTTTAGATGAATTAGATCCATGAAATATTTTGTTTTTTTGTACTCGATTGAATCTAAATTGTTGGAATTGACTGCAATGAAACCGAAATGTAGGTGTGCACTGTTGAGTAGAGCGCGGTTGGACCAATCAGAACGACGTATTGATCTTCTTCAATGGAATCGAGCCAGTAGGCGCACATGGGTATGTGACGTCACGTTAACATTTGCATTATAATAGTTTGGCGCCAGCAATCAACTAGAAGTAGGTATTTATTTTGTCTCAAAGAGTTGAATATCATATAATGTATATCACATGCCTTGTGCGAATCGTTTTTTATAAGCTATAAACATAAATGTGTATCTTGAAATTAGTTAATAAGGTACACAAATTGATTAAATGAGAAAAATGATTGACCTACAGGCAAAGAGATCGAGTATATGCCAGCCTAAATATGTCTTGGTAAAAATGTTTACAGTGACTGTGGATTTCAATTCAGAGTCAAATGTGAATGAATCCAGAATTAGGCAATACGTTTTATAACATAGGACCTACTATGTAAGTTTGCAGACGAGATGTTATAATTTTATCATACATTATTATAAAAGCTTTTATAGGCCTATAAGTTACAAGCTTAAATGTGAAGCGTCTTTATGTACATGAACTTGTCGGTAACATCAACTTCAAACGAGTTACGTTATTACTATTTCAATTGGTTTAATATATTTTTATATTTGATTGTTTTCTAAACATAGGAATTGAATATATAATTATCAATTGAC
>OZ023328.1:27785999-27820999 GCA_964007535.1 Brachyptera risi
TGCGTTGCTGTTATTGTGAATAAGTAAAATAACGATAAAGAACTCGAATTAAGTATTGGCAGCACATTCTATATGACTAGTATACAAACTATATATATAAGGGTTACCTGATTCATATAAGAAATCACATATAAAAAACCTACAAAGAACTCAGGTAAAAGATTCGAATGGTTATAATTGGAGAAAGAGGAATGCAAGAGAATTACACAATTAAATCGAAAGAGGCTATTGTACACAAAAGAGGAGGGTCTTTTTTAGAAGCAACATTCTCATAATTCATAGTAGGTTTCAAAGATGAATACGTGTACGTAAGAATGTTCTAATTGTAGATCGGTTGAAATTGTCAATAGTAATTCACTGATGTTGATAATTTGAATAAATAATAATGTTTCCTTCGTATGGTCAGTTTGCATGCTTCACAGCATTCACAAGTAGAAGTGTTCACTTTGTATTATTTTCAGTTTTTTTTTTTTCAATTATTTAGTGCTGAGGTATTAGTACATCCTGTCGACACGCCTCAACCCAAAATATTCATTCAACACCATACATACATCATACATCAACATTGAAGACAACATACAAAATTAGGCCCATACGTGTTTCAATGGAATTTCAATCATATAGCAAATTCAAAATAATTTGAGTACACCCGAGCGATTGGTCAATGATTGAACTTGAAGCTTCTTCCATACTGGTATTAAAATATATATATATATATATATATATATATATATATATATATATATATATATATATATAAATATATTTATATATATATATATATATATATATATATATATTCATATATATATATATACATATATATATATATATATATATATATATATATATATATATATATATATATATATATATATATATATATATATGGGATATTATAGTTATGTCGAAAAAGATACGCCTCGACCGGGATTGGATCGTATCCAAGAAGTTTAATTATCATATATATATATATATATATATATATATATATATATATATATATATATATATATATATATATATATATATATATACGTATATATATATATACATATATATATATATATATATATATATATATATATATATATATATATATATATATACAAATATATATATATACATATATATATATATATATATATATATATATATATATATATATATATATATATATATACATATATATGTATTCAGACCCTATATATAAAACTAGACGAGCGACTAATTTTGGTGCTTCTTCTGGTGCTTTTTTGGTGCTCCGAGACTGCAGATATTTTAAGAAATTAGTTGCGAAAACGAAAATGAAAACGAAAATCTATCATCAAATAAATGTCAAATGTAACGAAATTTAATGTGAAAAACAGATTTTCTTGAGCCTGTAACAGCAGTCCGAGAATAAAAGTGTAACAGTGTATAAGCTAAACTGCTATAGTTCACCTAGGTATGCGAAAAGAAACCATTAACTGTAGCACAAATAATTGTAATAATATTTATAAATAATATTTATATAAATATATGTAAATAATTTCAAACCATTTTATTTAATCATTATACTGAACTTATATACAAACTTGAGTCCGTTCAATTCGTGAAATTTAGGACTCGTATTATATGTTTTACTGTAAGATGTTTGGACACCCCTGACAACGTGGCACGTGTTGGAGGCTCGATCTAAAGGCTCGTCCAGTGACGTCATAGAAATTGACAGCTGACACGCCTGTTGCACAACTGAAGGTCACGTAAAACCAGACTTTATTTTTATCTACCGCCTAGTCTCATTTGAACGTATACGTCGTTCTCAGCTAGGATCGTATGTGCATGTGCTGCCGCTACGATAAATGCAATATTCCAGCAGGCTTGAATCGACTTGATTGGGCGGTTTGCCATCGAAATCAATGAGGAGGCGTCATTCAATTTTCAGTTATACTACACTTGAGAAAATAGGTTATGTACCCGTGAAATAATTCGAATATATTATGAAAATAACAACAGCATTGAAATTCAAGTGACCAACAAAAAAATTCACAAAATCACAATAATTCTCAGACGAATGTTTGCATCATTATTTATTATTGATACTCACACGAACATGACTTACTTAGCCCTACTTCATACTTTTCTTCTTTGTACTACATTATATTTTCCCATTTTGCAAAATAATGTATACTTGCCTCTTTGCAGTTTGCAGTCTTCATTGCTTATAATTGGGATGAATTCCTCATAGTAAAGATGTGTGGCAATCTCTCGGAATTCAAAACTTCAAGAGGAAGGTAGGTAGAGCTCGAACCACAAGTAAAAGCATGGCTTTTACTTTTTGGTTCATGCTGTACAAGACAGAACACCGTTTAGGAATACCATATATTCAGGTAAGTACAAATAAAGCAAAGTGGTTAATGGTAATGTTTTTGGTGGCGGTGCCGGGATTAGTGGAATGAATGCTTTTTTTTACGGCGGGTCAACATCTAGGTCATTTTGTGCATAGCGCCTGTTTTATGCTGGTAAATGCATGGATGATGGAGATATTGTGAATGAACATTTCAATGATGTTTAGGGCATTGCCAACGGTTTGGACAGAAATGCAGTGCGTCCTTTCCCTTCTCTGCAATTTTATGCGTTGCTTGTGTTCTAATAGAACAGGTCTGGTAGGCTATGGGTAAATTAAAATTTTTCGAAATGAATCGTAAGTTTTCAACTGATGGGCAAACGCAGCATGCGTTGTAAGATGAGCGAGATATGTATATGAAATATTCTCGAGAAATCTGCACACATTGATCGAGCTGTGAAGTCGACTGGAAGCTGTGAATCACTGTGAGCCTGATACTGAATAAATAATGACCACAATTTCTAGCTATATTTGATAAACAATTATTCTCTTGATAATTATTTTCTTAAAAAACGGCTCCTGCAATCTTAATGAAAATTCGTAATAATGTGTTCCATATATATATATATATATATATATATATATATATATATATATATATATATATATATATATATATATATATATACATATATATATATATATATATATATATATATATATATATATATATATATATATATATATATATTTACGTTCTTACATATTTACGAGATTTTTCCAAACTTTTTCCGCCCGGCCCAACCTTACGGGGTTTTCGAAAATTGGCGGTACATTTTCTCAAAAGTGGTTCAACGACTTGGCCCAAAAACTATACAGTTCAAGCAGGATACGCCCGCGTGTTCAGGAACAAGTTTCATGTTGATCAGTCAATCCGTGCGACCCATGTGCAATACGTTTAAAAACAGACAAAAAACAGACAAAGCTCCGTAAGAGTAAGATGCAAGGCTTCGCTGTCGCTCATCATGTTCGAATATTTTTCGTGGAATCCAGACAATTTCAATATTTTATATTGTCTACATGATTGTCAGTTCGAGAAATAAAAGACTGCGCCGCGCTCTAGTTTTTACTTCCATTCATTCCCTGTACAATGGAAAGAGACTATTATACACAAATTACTGTTATTATTCCGAGCAATGAGGAAATGACATCAAAAAATCATTTACCTTGGACGTGGAATTTGCATGTAAATTAACAAAATATGTTGTTAATAGTGCAACAGTTAGCGAGTGAGTCAAATGACGGACATTCTTATTGAATTTCATAAACAATCTGTTGAGTAATTTACGAGATTTTTTTTTTGTTCTCTCACTTTTTCGCTGAAGATAATTCTATCACTTCACAACAGGTATAGGCTATAGTTCGATTTCTTCGACTGAATAGACCTATACTAAACAACATAAAGAGCAAAATTGAAAATATAAAAACGCCGACGAAAGTAGATTCAGAAAGTGAGATATGGACCTATGGTCTTATCAAAAGTTATGCGATCCCTTAGAGTACGTAAAAACAACTCCAGAGATTAAAAACACACAGAATACATTTAAATGTCTTCGATTGCATTTGAGAAACTATATAAATTCTCACGTTGATGGAAGACAGCATGAGATGAAGTGTAGTATTTTTTAAATACGGATATTGATAATTAGGATACTGCATTTATGTTGTGAATTATCTAAATATTATCTTATGTCAATAAAGTCGACTTCACAGATCAGTTTTATGTTCAACACCACTCCGCTATCTATAAAATACTAATCAAGTGTCTATTTCGTATGTCTTCCCTGTTACAGACAGTTATTTCCAGTGGACGAACTTGAACTTGCTAGACTCGACTCACTCGAGAGAGAAGTTTGTTAGTCTTGGTATAGGTTATCGAACGCATAAGGATGATGCAATATACCACAATTAAAAGTAATAAAAACGAAGATATAAAAAGTTGAGAATGTCAAGTATACACTAATATTATTTCATTTGTCGTGACAAAAATTCATGTCCAAACTTCAATACAAGTGTTTAATCATGATGACATCGTCGTTAAATTCCCGTACTACAATTTATTCGACTTGAATTACATTATAGTATCGTATGTAGTAAGACGTCTACAGTATGAATGAAATAATTGAACTTGTACATTCTTGTAGTAGCACGTTTCTGAATGCTTTATCTACACTATTAATCAAAGTAGGCCTAATTTATAACAGATAGTGATAAAGTATACAAATATTTGTAATGTGTCACAATATTGTATTGAATGAGCAAAGCGAAGGCTCAATTTCACTATGTACTCGAAAAAAAGGAAAAGAAAGAAAGTTTGCGCTTCCCAGGTCTAACGAAAATACAAATTCGGTTGAAACTTGGACTCACAATTGTCCTCACCTAATTCGATACTGTACAGTTTTGAGGCACAATCGGTTGCACGACTTCTGAGAAAACTCATTTCGAAGTTTTTAAGAACCTCACAAGAATAACCGTGAGGAGAAAATTCGTGAAACATATTTCCTCCGAAAGATTTCAAATTTTCACGAAATGCAAATATAGGCCTAATAATGATACACATTATTCCGAAATTTCACTCAAATCAGATAAGCCGTTTTGATGTGACAAAATATATGATGTAAAGTTTTTACAGCACTCAAAGCTAAAAGATATCAATTAAATTCAAGCAATTGTTGTCACCAATTAATTGAGAACGATTAAAACAAGGCATTCTTTATAATTATAGAAATTGTATAGAATGAGTGATGAATAAAACCAGAGGGCAGTGACCTAAATGTTTGGATCTCAAGGTGGATTCATAACCAACCAAAGATATGCTGATATGTTCTAGCTCACCCATCAACACGGAAACACATAACGCGTTTCCCTACTTATATCAAAAGAATCGAATAATATTGAATGAGAATTACGTGCTTGAATTCGGTTTATTTATATTGGGTTTAACGACGCACTGTCTGTATAGTACGATCTATTGGCGTTGGTGGTGAATGATAAATGAGATGATGGGATGATGCGATGAGAGGTTATTTTATTATGTGTTTTTGGATAGTGGGAAGGAGTCAGTCGTGGCCTCTTGTTAAGGAACCATCCCGGTATTATAACGTGGACGACGGAGGGAAACCACGAAAAATCCCAGTCAGGATGGTCGACCATGGCGAGAAACGAACCCCGGTCTCCTGAATGACGGTGCAGAGTATTAACCACTCGGCCACACGTCTCAGTGCGTGCCTGAAACTGAGAAATTATTTCAATCTCATTTTATGCCTGCCTGCTCTTGATTTTATTGTATCTCTCAATTTCGGTCAAGATTCAAGATTCTATTAATTGCCGGTCTAGCTGCTTTGACTTTGAGCAGCACTATCGCTTCACTCATCGCTTATGCGGTAGATTTTTGAACACAGTATTTAAAAATACGAAAACTAAAATAATATTACAGAGTTGACCTGTTGAATACTTTTTTGGAATTTAGTTTTACCCAAAAGTTTTATATGATAGATATTGCAATTCCACCATTACAAGTTGATTTTAAATTAAATGTAAATTGACAAGCCTGGCAATAATGGTATCAGCATTCAACCACACGTAGAGGAAGCTTCCTTCATTTGCAATTTAGTAATTGCAGCTCGGAGGGAACAAGATGTCACCATTTTTATAGTTTCAAATTCAAGACTTCATCATCAGACTTCATTTTTCAATAATCTTATATTTCATATACTAAAAGAAAGTATACTAGAATATACTAAAGTATATTTCATATACTAAGATTATATTTAGAAATATAATTGGGATAATTGGAGACTACATTTTTAAATTACCTTATGAAGGCCTTCTCAAAGTTTAGTTTGTTTATCATTTCACGGTGTGTATGTATATATATATATTTCAATACAGGTAGCTCAACTTGAAATTATTGTAACCAAATTCCAATCGTCCTTTTATTAACCCACAAAATTTTAGCCAAATCAAGAATCATTTTATTTTCAATTTTTCCAGTTTGATTTTTGACACTAATTTTGGTTCTAAGACTACTTCTAAATATTTTATTTTATGGATCCTCTGTCTGAATATAAGAACACAAATGTATATTTCTACTTTTTACCGGTAGGCCTATACTGAATCAAATTCCTTGCATAATGTTGGTAATCACAGCCTTCTTTATTAAGATCATTCTGTTTCTTATCCAATCAAGAAAGCTGTGAGTGTACATTGTGACAACAGGCGCACTCTGCTTACAAACAAAATAGTTGGATACCTTCATCTGTACTACAACGCTGCGAGTCGACGGAGCCGATGGAGCCGCGTCGAGCAACTGCTGACTGAAATATGTGCGCGCGCAATGAGTTTCACCGACTGTTATACCGATCAATGTAATTTCCAAACCCACAAATATATTACGTTATATAAGCTCTGTATGTACCAGTCCAAATTATGTTACCTCTTTTACGTCAACTGACACGTTTATATACTCTTATCTGATGATTGATTATTGTTTTGCTAAACACCCCAACAATCGTCAATCTGGGGGTACGAGTGATCCGGTGAGGTGAATGATTGGGGAAATTAATGTCTTATGCTGGACTCGAACTCACACCCGATTAGCTTACTTCTAGTTATCAGTTTCTAGATCATTGCCACAGCTGACCTACCTGATTCAGATATTAAATAAATATAGGTACATATTTTTTGATATGAAATGTCATTTATTATGAACTTTCTTATTTTTCTTAGAATGTAGATCGAGTATCACAAGAGTATGCACATATCTTCTTGCGTTTACGTTGCGATTCTATAGTTTTAGAACAAAATATTCTAGCAAATGGAAATGTTTGTGCTATAACCACTGGCTGTCAAGTTTGCAGCATTTATTTAATTATATTCCATTTTATTTTTACATCAGTTCTTATATTTTATACTTATAGTTAATATAAGTTCAACAAACACACTCATGACAATTGTATTATGTTTTTTTTTTTTTTTTTAATAACATCGAAACTTGATACAAAATCATTGTTCCCCAATTAAGGCTATGGATGAAAGATAGGATCGTTTGGACGGGGCACCACAAGGGCGATCTTACCATTATGTATCATTTTTTTAAAATAAAAATGTATCATAATGCCTATAATATAATATCGATAATAACGAAAGTGGAGGTGCCGAGTTTGCTATTCACGCAAAAGTGTAATATTGTGTAACAAAGAGATTTCATATAATGTATGATATATTTATTTTAATAAATTGATTCCAAATGACTTGAGACTTCTTGAAATTCAAGAAATCTATGTTATATATTATCACAGATAATCGAGCTCGATTATCTGTGATATTATCAATAACAATTGTCAACAACAATATTGTTTGCAATATTAACAATAAAAGTATAATTAATATATTAACATTTCAACGTTTCTGTATTAGATTGGCTTAATTAATTATTGCACAATACTCAATATAGAACATACACACAGGTAGTCTATTAAATTTCAATTAGATCGGATTGTGGATTATTTCATCAAATTGATTTAAATGGTGATCTGAATGATGTAGTCTACCCATAATTCATTTGATATTACATTATTCATTTTGAATTATATTATTTTGAATATATTGAATATATACTGCAATTATATTTTACAACATACTATAGGCATACGTCATTACCTTCATATATACTATAGATAGAGCATTATGTTATCTATAGTAATAGATGGTTTCCAATTTGATTCTGTGCATTTTACAAGTTCATTTGACAAGTTCATTCGAAAACGTCAACAAATTGTAATAATTAAGGCTCGTAGTGGATAATTTGATAAATATAAACTTTTTTCATTTTACCATATTTGACAAGGAAATATGTAACCTTATTATTACGGTGTCTAAAGTTCAGTTCAAAAAAAGTCATGCATACAAGTTCAATCAGTCCATTTGTCTCTTGTTGCACAATTTAAATTTAACCATTATTGGAAAAATTGTCGGGTAATTACTCCAAGTTTACGAGCACACACACGCAGTAAATGACCCACTCTTACATCCTCTGTATCCCTGATCCTCGGTTGAGGCAAATGATCGACCTTCCTGAACTAATCGAACACGAAGTAAATAAACTAGAGATTTGGAGGGAAAACTGCATGGTGGTTTGTGTATGGAGGTGATTGAAGCATGCGCGTAAGTCGGTGTGAGTGAACGGGGGGTGTGGGAGGCGGGGGATGAAAAGCCCTTTCGCGCTCGGCGGCAGAACGTGCGAGCGCCGCGTTTCGTCAACGACCTGACCGATCACCACTCCTATAATTACGAGATAACGACGTAGAAGTTGAGGTTTACGATGGAAGAGAAGAAGATAGTGCCGATACGAGTGAATTGTCTTGCACGTAAGTTTGGAAGAAATAACTTGTTGGTCAAAAAACAGGAGTGATAAATAATTTGCTGTTAGGCATACGTATAATATGATGACATAATATCAAATATGTCAATTGGGTTGAAATAATGCAGTTTCAAGAGATATTGCACCTATTCTAGAAGATTTTCATAATTCACATCCGTTTATAATTTTTCTTTTAGAGGAAATATTATAAAGTTGGTTTAACCTTCACTGACCTTCCTGGTGATGAAACAATGACATACATTGCAGAGCAGTTTTAAAATGATTGTATTATTATTTTGAATAGTTTTCAATAAGGGTGAGACGTAGATTTTGATGCGTTTTTACTCTCAACCATTCTCGACGAAAGAACCAATTTTTTGTGTGCAATTATTGTTTTAAATGTTTGTAAGGCGATTCATTGGAAACTGGAGTAGGACTCAGGAGATTGCACAATTAATCATTTTAGAAGAATGTTGAGCCTATAAAATTGAATTGATCATTTCCCCCAATTTTTCTTCTGTATATAAATTACGTATATAAATTGTGTATATAAATTACACACACATATATATATATATATATATATATATATATATATATATATATATATATATATATATATATATATATATATATATATATATATATATATATATATATATACTTCCAGATAATCATCTCTATTTACTTGTTACATCTATTGGGAAGCCCAAAACTGTCAAAAACTAACCTAATCTAAACATTACCCAACTTTCCTTTCTGGACTACTTGAAGATAATTTTGGAGGTGGGCAGTAGGCAGACCAACTGACATGACATCGAGTCACCTTGAAAATGATATGAGGGGTCAGTAAGATTTGCGCAATTCTCACAATCAACCGTTTCAATATAAAAATCGACGCTAGTTCAATGAACCAGGCGACGTCGATTTAAGCAAATCCACCAGATGTGCAATTGGCATCGTTTCTACTGAGTTCTTTACCATCCAACAGTTGATTCTACTCGAGGTTATAACTCATGACTCCCAATCCACATGCACATAAGCATACTTATATAATTCACTGGACACTGGCCATCTTACAGCGTTGCTATATATTTTTTAAATTTGTTTTGGATTCAAGAGTTTATATGGGCTTCTATCTATGCAGATCAAGCTGATATTTATAGTGTTTTTAGGTACGTAATAACTGTATGGAACAACGAGAATTGGAATGGAATGAACATTTTTTCTCAAATTGTAAATTTAATATTTGCTCAAAATTTAAAAATAGTACTGTTTTCAAAATTTCATTCGCAAAATTGTATAAATATATTTCTCAACGTTGGTTCTCAACGATGCATTCAAAATTATGTATCTGTTATAGACGTACATTTGTATGTTTGGCGCAAGCTCGGATTATCATTAATATGCATTACAGAGCATGTAGTTTTAATGAATTCAATGACCAACATGTGATATAAGTAACAAAATAATGCAACAATAGAAAATGTTGATGCTAAATTTCAAATTGATAGGTTTTCAATCCACTTTTGATTTTAAAACACGTGGGATTCGATTGTGCGAAATATCATTTTTTGACACAGAAAACACATTTTCAGGTGTATACATGTGGAAATGTTGGAATCCGAGTTCAATAATTCTATTTCACATCATTTTGAAGGTATTAAAGAAATCTGTAGCTCCCGTACTAGAATTTTGGTATATCATACTGTTCAAAAGTCATCACAAAAAATTATACTTCGCTAAATCGTGAAGAAGGTCGTCAACCAACAACGTACACAAATATTATGGTGATTTTATTTGTTCAGTTGTGAATTTTGAAGTTTAATGATTTTTCAGTATACAAGAGTTTTTCTATTAGGCCTTCAAGATTAGAAACAAGATCTACTCATTTTAAAAGATGTTTAAAGCTGCACAGCGATCTTACACAATTTTCCGAAGTATTTCAGTTATTTGGTTGACAGATTTGCCTTTCGTAGATACAAATATAAAAATTATCTATACTAGGAAAACGCGGGATTTGCGTTGTGAGATGAGCTTAGAAGTATGGAAATCTAGAATGAAAAATAACTTGTCAGCTCAATTTACATCTACGGACCTTGGATTCAGGCGCGGACTGGCAGGGGGTGCCGGTGTGCGATGACACCTCGGGCTTCTTGACTGTTCCGGGCCCGTTTCGAACATATTATGATATAATTATATAGACAACATCTATATAAATATTCATTTGTTTATTGTGCGAAAGAATTGCCGAACAAAATACATTGCTATAACTATGAGACAATATTAATAATAAATTATTATGGATCATGCCTTGTCTTTGGCTGCTCTCAATAGTAGTAAATAGTAGTAATAATAGTAATAATTCAATAGTAATTCATCAAATAATTTATTCAACAATTGATTATTGACCACAATGTTTCTTCTTATTTCTCCCTAATTGTCACTTCACCAAGTTTACTTAAGTTTCTCATCTAGACCGCACGCAACGGGCTCTGAGGTTATTCAATCATTTAGATCATGGCGTTAAGAACGAAAATAATTTTCATGAAAAAACTTTGAACATGAAGCACATTATAGAAACATTAATGAATGGAGGGAGGGCATGCTCTAAATGAGAAAGAAATCTACGTCAGGTACACGGGAAACATCAAGGTGAAGAGGTTAGCCAGCTAACCTAACCCAACTGCAAATGCATTAAAAATCCAACTTTGAATACTCGGCAAACATAAGGTTGTAGTGGCTTAACAGGCCCGGTACCAGTGATTTTTCATGCGTAAGCGAGATTCATTCTGCCGCCCCCCCTCCCCCCCCCCTAATAAAAAGAAACATATATAGTTTAATCACATTATTATCACAAAAGTTAATTTACGATCAAGATACACTTCTTCAACATTTAAATATTCATTTTTTTTGTTGGTAGTTTCACTGTGGAGCAACAAATTAATAAAACGTCTTTGATAATATTATAGTATCATTGTTGTAATTTACATATTTTACATACTAGTTTAATCGCATCAAGCCAACTTGAAGTTCACTTTTCTAGTTTTCATTGCTGAAAATACTGCAATTAACTCTTCCATATCTAATTATATTGTCTCAAACTTGAAAGCTGTTAACGAACGAAAGAATAATGGTCAATGGATTATGAAGAACTCTAGAATAGGATACAACAGAGGCGGATCCACAGTATATTTATGGTGAGGGGGGGGGGGGGGGAGGCGATTTCAGTTTTGGAAAAAAATACCGCATGAGAACAGTTGTGCAACGACCTGCTATCGTGAAGCCGGCGACCCGCGGGGGGCAAGGGGGAAGGCCCCCTTCTGGACCCATAGGAAATTTCTAGAAATTATACCCATTTTTAATACGGTTTAGCGTGTTTCAGATGAGGTTTAGATGCCGAAATCATTCTATACTTATTGAATTAAAAAACGGCTCCAAAACCAATATTTGTGGCTGCAGGGTCGTTTTGTGTCATTTTAGCGCCCCGGGCAAGCACTCAATTGTGCGCCCCCAAAACTGAGTGTGCACATCGATGGTGAATGCAAGGAGGGCCACGCGCCCCGCAGGAAATTTTTCGAAAATTCCTTTTTTTAATACGATTCTACGGGTTTCAGGAACTACACAAAATTTCTGGAGCACATGGATTTTAACAAGGCTATGCCAAATGGCATATTTGGCATATGCAACTCTGAATTAATCTATATTATAATCTATAATTGTATGGTAATCATTAATCCATAATAATATATCAGTGATATTTGAATATGAGAACATTTGAACATCTGAATGAAATATTACTTTGATTCAAAAATTGTTTTGATTTGTTTCCTGCTGGAAAGACGTCACAAATGGGCGCAGATAGCGCTCCTTGAATTTGGCCACCGGGCTCTATGCCCCCCCCCCCCCCCCCTTGAAACAACCCCCGTCGTTATTATCGTGATGTATTTAATGCATACACATCCATTCTTATTTTATTAATGGACATTTAGTAATATTGTCATGAACTTTTATTTTTGGAAAACATTTCATCTGTCAACTGGAATCTACACACAAGAAAGGTATATGAAATGAATTGTGTAGAAAATGTAACTATGATATATACATTTTAAAAATCGTACATTTTAAGAAGAAATAAGCCGCCCCTAGAAAAGTGCCGCCCTAAGTGCCGCGCTTACGTCGCTTACGCCCAGAACCGGGCCTGAGTGGCTAAGCTCAAGCCCTTGCAGGTAGCTGTAAATGAGAAAGAAATCTACGTCAGGTACACGGCAAACATCAAGGTGAAGAGGTTAGCCAGCTAACCTAACCCAACTGCAAATGCATTATAAATCTAGCTTTGGATACTCGGCAAACATAAAGTTGTAGTAGTTAAGATCAAGCCCTTGCGGGCAGCTCTGAATGAGAAAGAAATCTGGGTCAATTACATGGCAAACATCAAGGTGGGGAAGTTACGGAAAAGTTATGGAAAAGATAAGTTTTCCAAACGTATCCATACCCAAATAATAATCCATCGCAAACAGTTATATACAATATAATTATTGATTAGTGTCAAGATTTGTGTGGAAAGCTACTTAAAAAACAAACAATCGAAAAGTTTCGATCAGCGAGGATGCTTCCGGCGACCGCTGCGCGGGCGTTGCGTGCGCCTGGCACCAACTTTTACGGGCCATCAGCACCCCGTGCCTTTTGGACCCAGTCCGCACCTGCTTGGATTACTTTAAACGTTCAAAAACCTTACCTGCAACGTGTTGATATTTATAGTGCTGCAACCTGTCGCATATGGGCCTACACTTTGCAAATCCACTTGATCCAAATATTCAATAAAATGTACACTTTTAATGCGTATTCTTTGTTATTTCTCATCCAATTGTTGCAAAAATCTCTGAAAAGCTGTATAATAGTACTGTCCATATTTGGTGAAACTTTGAGAGCTTTTGAAGCATTGTTGTTTTTTAAGTATTTTTCCTCTGGGTTATTCTTAAGAGGATTTTTCAAACTTGACGAAACTTGAGTTTTTTCCGGGAAAACCTTCCGACCGATTCTTGTGAAAAACAATCCCAGCTTATTCTGGTATGTCAAAAATATGTAGAAAAATTTTCGAGTCGATAGGTATTTTTTCCTGACCTGTATGCCGCGTACAAAATTAAAAAAAAAAAAAACCAAGTCTATTTTTTTCGGTATGTGAAATGGAATCGTCTCTACGCTCATCTAATTACTAGCAAAACGCGAGATGCGCGTTGTGAGACGAGCTTAGAAGTATGGAAATCTAGAATGAAAAATAACTTGTTAGCTCAATTTACATCTACGAACCTTGGATTACTTCAAACGTTCAAAAACCTTACCTGCAACTTGTTGATATTTATAGTGCTGCAACCTGTCGCATACTTTGCAAATCCAATTGATCCAAATATTCAATAAAATGTACACTTTTATTGCGATTTCTTTGTTATTTCTCATTCGATTGTTGCAAAAATCTCTGAAAAGGTGTAGAATAGTATTGTTCATATTCGGTAAGAATTTGAGAGTGTTTGAAAAATTATTGTTTTTCAAGTATTTTCCCTCTTGGCTATTCTCATGAGGATTTTTCAAACTTTCCGACTATTTTCCGAAAGAACCTTTTGACCGATTTCTCTGAATAACAATCCCAGCCTATTCTGGTATGACAAAAATATGAAGAGAAAGTTTCAAGTCGATAAGTATTTTTTCCTGACAGGTATGCTTCGTACAAAATTACAAAAGAAAACCAAAAAAAAAAAAAAAAATCCAAGCCCATTTTTTCGGTATGTGAAATAGAATCTTCGCTACGCTTATCTAATAACACTATGTCTTTTATTACTTGTTTATATATATATATATATATATATATATATATATATATGCTGATGGTCACGATCTATTGGCGTCGGTGGATGATGAATGAGATGGCGAGATGATGAGATGTTGGGTTATTTTATTAGGTATTTTGGATGGTGGGAAGGAGTCGGTCGTGGCCTGTTGTCAAGGAACCATCCCAGTATCAACCTGAATGATAGAGGGAAACCACGAAAAACCCCTGTCAGGATGGTCGACGATGGCGGGAATCGAACCCCGGTCTCCCGAATGACGGTTCAGTGTGCTACCACTCGGCCACACATCTCGGTCTTGTTTATATATACAGGCGTTATATGTTATGTTGTACTTGTAAATTATTTTGATTCAATCATAATCGTACGCTGCAGTATGATAGGGCCTACACACGATAGTCGAGGATGAAAAGCTGAAATATACCTGCATGAAATATAATTGACGACTAGTGATTGACGCGCCCATAAACGTCACAAAACAGAACATCCAATCAAATGGGCTTTGTTATGTGGGAAATTTCACATTGACCTATCAGAGTATCCCTAAATTCCCACATGAAGTATAGATCCAGGTGGCTTTGGCGATTAGCCACGCCTATCGCCAGTGGTCAATTAGACGTTCGTCATCAGGCATGGACTGGGTCCAAAAGGCCGGAGTGCTGCTTGTAAAGTAGGCCCGTAAAAGTTGGTGCCAGGAGCACGCAACGCCCGCGCAGCGGCCGCCGGAAGTATCCTCACTGATTGAAAGTTTTCGTTTTTTTATGTTTTTTAAGTAGCTTTTCACACATATCTTGACACAAATCAATATTTATATTGTATATAACAGTTGCGATGGATTATTATTTGGGTACGGATACGTTTGGAAAACGTATCTTTTCCATAACTTTTCCGTAACTTCCCCACCTTGATGTTTGCCATGTAATTGACCCAGATTTCTTTCTCATTCTGAGCTGCCTGCAAGGGCTTGAGCTTAGCCTACTACAACCTTATTTTTGCCGAGTATTCAAATTTGGATTTTTAATGCATTTGCAGTTGGGTTAGGTTAGCTGGCTTACCTCTTCACCTTGATGTTTGCCGCGTACCTCACGTAGATTTCTTTCTCATTTAGAGCTGCCTGCAAGGGCTTGAGCGTAGCTACTACAACCTTATGTTTGCCGAGTATTCAAAGTTGGATTTTTAATGCATTTGCAGTTGGGTTAGGTTAGCTGGCTTGCCTCTTCACCTTGATGTTTGCCGCGTACCTGACGTAGATTTCTTTCTCATTTAGAGCTGCCTGCAAGGGCTTGAGCTTAGCTACTACAACCTTATGTTTGCCGAGTATTCAAAGTTGGATTTATTATGCATTTGCAGTTAGGTTAGTTTGAAATTATGAATTCTTCGTAGTTTTTACACAAAAAATCGGTTGGAAAGAAGATTTAAAAAAAATATTCAGTTCCGAAAAAAAATTGATTCAAATAAATATATTCTTCTTCTTTAAATAGATGAAAAATACATTTTTTCATTAATAAAATCAAACATTGATTATTTACATCGAAATCGTGATGTATAATCATTAATTGTTTCCCAATTGAGACTTGGGATGAATTAATAGTAGCTTCTAGAAGTAACATCTTTTGGTTGTTCTGAGACTTTGAGGCGGTCTTGTTGATAATTTTTTTTTCATGGATATATCTTTTCTTTGAATTAAGAAAACAAGTATTTTCCAATTGAATAAAAATCATTTTTCCACAGCCATTCGTTTTGTAATATGTTTTTTTTTTAGAACAGCATATTATTCCAACTCACTACCTACTTTACCTTTCAAACTCACTTCTCATAACTGTTCATTTTTCTTATACAGTTATTTTCTCATTCAATTGTACTGATCAATTGAATACTCAATTGAATTGTAATACTCAATTGTAATGCTATTAATAAGTTATATGGTAAAATATGTAAATTGTGTACCGATTCCCTCGAAAGAGGGTTAAAGGAATAAACACTACTATACTACTACTACTACTACTACTAGTATTTTATTATTATTCTCCAAGCAGTTACAATACATTATTTTACTTGTATTTAATTTTATTCATAACGTATTTAATATTCTATTCTATATTCTGTTTTCACTTATTCAACTATATTTATTTATTTGTACATCAATATAACAAAATGTATTTTATATTGATTAAAATCCACCCACCCTGTGAACTTTTTGATAAGCCGTGACCAAAAAGGGTTGAATATGTATCATTTTGTTGGAATTTTATCATCATTTTATTGAATGATGGGATGTAAATGAAAATTGTTCCCAAGCATTTTTTCAAAAGGCTAAACTGTGATGATAAAATTGAAAAGAAAGGTCCTATAGCTTTAATTAGCCACGATCTTCAATTAGTAGAGTGATAGGCCTAATTATAACATTATAGGCCTATCACTCATTCTTTTCTTTGTCCATTTTGCATAATGATAAACTTCACATCTGCAGTTAATGAAAGAAGTGATCATTGCCCAAGAGACTTAATACTTCAAAGTGGAAGATATCAACATTCGTGTGCTTTGTGTCTGGATACATATCACAGAAACAGTCATAATGTGTTCCGGACGTTCGGAAACTGAAATACTTTTATCTAATCAAAATGGGGTGATAAGATCGTCCTTGTGGTGCACCGTCCAAACGATCCCATCTTTCATCCATAGCCTTAATTGGGGAACAAGGATTTTGTATCAAGTTTCGATGTTATAAAGAAAAAAAAAATAGTGTTGATGGAAATTATGGAGATTAACGATGTATTGTATTCTTTTATTTTTCAGCATATATATGCTATTTACATACATTATTACATTTTATATAGTTTACATATTTTACATAGTTAATCACAATAATTAAATAGTACAAAATGATCATAACATAGGACTACAATTAGTACTGATACTAAAATTGGATTGGATTAAAAATTTGATAAAAATTCGATTAATCATAATTTCATTCACTCATTCATTATATCCCAGAAACCACATTTTTCATAATGTTTTGGGATAAGCATACCATCTTTGATTAATTTACAACACTCCATTCTAAATTTTGATGCATTGTTCACATTTCTGATTTCACAAGGAATTCTGTTGAAAATCTTCATCTCTTTATGGAATATGGAATTTTCTTCGATACATGAATATTTTCTATTTACAAATATACTCTGATTATTTCTTAGATCATATCTATTATTAATTTGCTCATTATACCTAATTTTGTTACATAGATTATAGTTAGGAAGAAGGCCTCATGTGATTTTGTAGATTAATGTGAGGGTATTGAGTATTGTTCTCTGTTTTACAATCAACCATTACAATGCTTCGAACATCTTCTTAATAGATGTATCTTTTCTTGCTCTCAAAACAATTCTCATTGCTTTATTTTGTAATTTCTTCAAACTTTCAATTTTGTTCTTATTCAGTAAAAATGGAACAGAGCTACAATAATTACTATTATTTACTGTTCATGTATAAATCATCTACTATATATGTAATACGTTTTTATAATTATGTTATAATTATGTAGGCCTATATGTAATCTTTGACTATCAATAACACTAGTTGTCTAGTTGGTAGCCATAGGTCTAACTCTTGTAATTTACATTTGGAATAAATTGAAATTGAATTGAAATGAAAAAAAAATCATTTTCAACATCATTTATAATAATATTATACGAATTTGATATTATTTGCATCTAGTCAATACAGGATGATGTGTCATACCGACCTTTTTCATCACAAGTCGTGTGTTAATGCAGTTTTGCACACCCAAATAATACTTATAAATAATTGATAAATGATGGAATAAATTATGAGCGATATTCTGAAAATATTTTCGAAGGATTTCAAAATATTAATTTGTAATTATTAAAATTAAAAGCATTAAAAATCAGAGAAAATAGACATTGTTATTTTGTTACATATTCTCATATTGTTATATTCACAATGTTTCAGGATGTATGCCTGCTAGGTACATGGTTGCAATTCTTGGAGGGATTGGATTCGCCATTGTCTACGGCTTAAAAGTCAACTTGAGTGTGGCCATTGTTGCCATGGTAAAGAGTACAGACGAACATATGGTCACTGCTGAGCACAAAAATATTACTACAGGTAGCCAACCTAACAACACTGTCAATGGTGAATGTGAGGCATACCCAACTGCAGCCGCAAATTCAACCGAGGTAAACTAGAGTGGATATCGTTCAGGATTGCTGAAGCAATTAATTGAATTTTAAACTGAGAAAATGCGACTCATTCACCTTGTTGCTGTTGCTTGATAGGAGAATTTGCGGCAGAATATAATTATTCAGTATTGAAGCCTAATATTTACGCTATATGATGTCTAAGATTTCACCGTTTTTGTAAACTCAGGAACAGACAACTCAAGTAAATAATAGCAGGTTAATTAATGCCTTTGCATAGGTTAATGTTTGCAATTGTTTAAACATTTATTCAAGATTTATTGTTGGATGTAGATGAAAATTAACTTGGATTTCTCAAATTTAGGCTGAAGGACCATTTGGCTGGTCTGGGCCACTGCAGGGAATAATCCTTGGCTCATACTTCTGGGGCTACATGATCAGTCAAATACCAGGCGGTCGTCTAGCTGAGATGTTCAGTGCTAAGTGGGTTCTATTCTCGGCCGTGTTCATCAATGTCATCGGTACGCTTCTCTCCCCACCAGCAGCTTACCTCCACTACTCGGCATTGCTTGTCATGAGATTTCTAGAGGGAATCGGAGGGGTACGCAAGCTAGGTCATGTAAACTAAAGAATAGATACCTGGTTCTGTCTCTTTTGAGTGATCATTCTCATACAAAAAGATGAAAGATGTAATTTATATTTAATAAAAAAAATTTGTTGGATGAAATGCATTACCAGTGTCATATCAAGTTCTACTCTTAATTACTTCTACAAATTGATTGTGAAAGAACTACTCAAATTTTTTAATCTACAGAAACAGATTTCTTGTTCAGCCTTTATTTGAACATTAATTTAAGAAATACATTTTTACTCTGGGAAATTGCTCTGAACTAGATTGATTAATTTTAATCAACTGATGATGGCTACAGTTTTTATTAACAATAAATGGTTATTTTTTCAGGGTGTTACATTCCCAGCGATGCATGTAATGTTAGCGAAGTGGGCTCCACCTCAAGAACGCTTTGTTATATCATCAATTGTATATGCAGGTAAGACGATACAACAATGAATTTTTCTTGATCTCGAAATCCTGTAAGATGTAGTTACTTGTAATTCAAATTAAGATGAACTACAAGAACTGAGATTAAGAAACGCGCCTTGGTTGCAGGAACGGCACTAGGCACCGTTATCTCAATGCTCCTGACGGGAGGTTTAATAGCAACGCTGGGATGGGCATCCGTGTTTTATGTCATGGGGGCTCTGTCTCTGATATGGTGCGTGTTGTGGGCATGGCTCGTGCAAGATTCACCGCAGAAACAGAAGTACATCACACAACAAGAGCGAGAGTTCATACAAAGCTCACTAGGACAGACCGAGGCATCAGAGCTAGCTCAGCTTAAGGTTATCTAATCTAATCCATTGACCATGTTATCAAGCTTTTGCCACAGCTACTGTTAGTTGACCTTGCTAGGGTAATTTTTACTGTAAGTAATAATACTCTTCTATAATCACTGCTGCAACCATGAATGTTGAATCACTGCTTTTCAGATGAAAGGTTGACCTCGGAGTGAGTGGAATGATAATCGATTGTGTATACCAAATGTATGGTATTAGAATTATTTTTGTGGAGTGAATTTTCAATTGCATTGTATATTGCATCGCATCAATTGCAAAGTATGCATACAGACTGGAGCTCAATCAACGACTTTTTTGATTCACATTTTTTTCAAATCATTTTATCATTTATTGATATTGGTTTTAACGACGCACTGCAATGTTTACTGAGATCTATTGGCAGCAAGGTGTTTGCAGTTAACCACAGATGTAGGCACTTGGTTGGAGTTTTCCAAAAATCATTTTCGAACATTGTTAGTGATGAAATTAAAGTCATACGCCTACTCATTTCAAAATAAACAATATTACAGAATGTTTTCACAACTTGAAATAATACATAAGGATTGAGACGCTAGCAAGACGCTGTAATTGCATCGTAACGTGCTGAAGCTCTGTCAGTGAACTGATCAAACATAATTTTCTCTGTTAGGTGCTACCAGTACCATGGGTTAAAGTATTTACATCAGGGCCATTTTATGCCATCGTAGTGGCTCACTTCTGCAGCAATGCAGGGTGGTACCTCTTGCTCACTAAGCTTCCAACCTACATGAAGACTGCACTTAAATTTCCCATCGCAGAGGTAGGATCAATTTTTTTATCTTGTTTGGTCAAATCAGTATGGTTAGTACAATAGTATATAAAATGATGTGTTATTTATAATTTAATTAATTATATATCATAGTTCAATTATTAAACATGTCATTACAAATGTAGATATACAAATTTACTAATTTCCTTATTTTTTTTTATTTTTTTTATAGTACTTATTTCAAGTTATTTTTTAATTGAATAGGTAATGATATCTTGAAAACAATATAAGGTATTTAAATTAAATATTTTTCTATACACAAGAAAAGTATGGGTATTTGTTTTATAAATCACAATTGGGCCTATATTAAATATTTGAAAATGTATCAAGAAGAATATATAAATACGTAAATACTGATGAAAAAACAGTAATTTTCAATATGAACTTCTGTATTTTCAGTATAGCATTGAGAACCTTCAATGCTTATTACGTATACCGATAACCAACTCCAAAAATACTAATTTGGACTTTACCTCTGAAAAAGTGAAGAAATTTTACTTTTTTTGTGACTGAATCATGCCCTCCGACTATTTTATTTATAGAATGCTGGCGTGTCAGCAATGCCGTTTCTCTGTCATTGGTTCTTCAGTATGGTGTTGAGTAAAATACTAGATATAAGTCGGACTAAGGGATATCTTGACATTACGACTGCCAGGAAACTATCAACAGCAATCGGTAAATAATAAATATGAACTTGAGTGGAATAATGATTCTCTACAAATTCTCAAAAACAAAATCGGTATCCAATAATGAATAGAAGTTTTTTAAGGACTTAATTTTTTTTGTTACTGTTCTAGGGCTATAGTATTCAATTATTCATATATGAAAATATTTTCATACCCTCACATGACCTAGCTGTCATTGAGGTTGTCGAGTATCTTCCAACAGCTGCTGTTGCCGTGGTACAATATCATTACGTGCAATATTAATTGATAGTCAAATGTAATTGAATTTTCCTGCACGTAAATATTTTCAAGCCCTGTGAATTGGACTACAGAATTAAAAGATTATGAAAAAGGAATAATCACTGGCCAAACAAAGGAGAAGTGAAACAATTGTTCATTTTTATTTGAATTTGTTGTTATGCGGGATGTAGTTTAGAATGTACATATTAGTTTGTTGTAGTCAGTTGTTTTTTATATCTTCCAGCTTCTGTCGTACCTGCCTGTTGTCTAATCGGTGTTGGTATGGTCGGCTGTGACCGAACATTAGCCGTCGTCCTAATGACTTTGGCTATCACATCTATCGGAGCAATGTACAGTGGTTATTTATCAAATCACATTGATATTGCACCAAACTATGCGGGTATGTAAATGAATGTCATAGACTGTACAACATTTTAAAACTTCAGATTGAGATATTTTAGTGTACCTTAAATCTAGAAGTGCACTTATCTTTTTTCTCAATTTATAACGGATAAAATTTAATATTTCCTGATAATAACCATCAACAAGACAATAAATTCAGTTTCATAACATATCTAAAAATCTAGCTGCAAAAAGGAAAGCAACATTTGTAAAATTCACAAGAATACAGTTTGAGATATAGTCTTGAATTATGACTGTAACAAAGTACCGGTAATAATTCATACATAGGCCTACAGACCTACTGAGTGATTAGATTTGTTTTTGAATAGGCCTACTCATTATAAAATTTAATAAACAAGTGCCTTATTTCTATTTATAGGAACTCTGATGGGTATCACCAATACTATAGCATCCATCCCCGGATTTCTGGTTCCAGTAATTGTCGGTTATATTACAGCAGGAAACGTAAGTATTTTACATCTACTTCTTGAAAGAATTTAATTCTGTATGACACCAGCAGCTTTCAGTTTAGGTACATATAATTAAAGAAGTGCCAAAAAAATAGTAGGCTTTCTGCTTACAAATTTCTTTAATTACTTACTTAACAAATAGAACTTTCCATAAATCAGAATCAAAATAATTAACATTTATTTTTATTTTTCAGTCAACAGTTGCCCAGTGGCAGATCATATTCTATGTAACTGCGATTCTCTATGCAATTGAAGTCGTAGTCTATACAATATTTGGTTCTGGAGACAAACAGAAATGGAACAAACCAGAAGCAGAGCTTTCAGAAGTACCATAAAGAAATCTGTAAGACTGTGGATTAGAATTAGACTTGAAATGTTTCGAATCTCAGCTCAGACAAGATGTCTTTCAAAAATCCCCAGTTATTCAATAAGTGGTGACTGTTAACATTAAAGAAAATATAATGGGAAAAACAGAAATGAGTGAGAAAATTAATTATCATGACTACCATAAACCTAGTTTTACATAATTTATAGATAATTCACTTACTCAACCACATCTACTATTGGAAATTAGTTGTTTGAGAAAATGAACCAGTTAATCGGAATTCTTCTTTCTTGAGCGTTGCGTACATCCTCTGAGGAGTTGGCACAGAGCTTGGTGCAGGCCTTGTTGCCAATACACGCATAATAAACTCTCTACTCAATGGCCGGGGAAAGTTGGAAGAATTTAATGTCCAAGACTCTTCGTTCGGTGCCAGAGGTTGTGACTCCGTGATCATCTGCGCAATCTGCACAACAATTGGCAACAAATCTTATAAAACGTTTGTTTTATAAGTAGAAGAAGTTTTAAACGCTAGATGTACACTTGTGGTGACATGAAGTAGTTAATCAAGACCCATTAAATTGTATCCAGAAGATAATTTATTTACATATTATGCACTAAAACTTGCAGACAATGTACATAATCCTTCTATACATAGTGTCTGAAGAAATGAGTGGTAAATACTAAATAGGCCTATGCATGATTTCTTTTGAAATTAAATGCAAATTTCAGAAAAGTCCACTTTATGTGACTGCAAGTGTACAGAGTACAAACGTTAAATCATTAGGCCTAATCCATTGACACACAAATTATTCTTTTTTCTGTGGCGCTTTTATCCCACTTACCGTAATTTCTAGAAATGTGGCATTTCCTAACCATTAAGTTTCTTTCATCAGTTTTGTAATCTATGTTTAAAAACATATTGAATCATCCTGATCGAATGTTGCCCACATTTTTAAATATGTACACATGTGGCACAAATGGTTGAACCAAGTCCACTTGAATGACAGTAGGGACATGTACGAGACAATCGTCAAAGAAGTTCACTGAAAACTTTCCATATTATATGGCCGACACTCGTCAAATTAATTGAATAGTTTTAAAAAGTACAAATATTATCCCAGTTTTTAGAAGTTCAGTTTGGTAGTTACTGGTATTTGGTCTATAAAAATTAAAATACATGTGTAACCAAGTTGAAAAAAATAGCATTCACTCAGCAGGATATTCAACCTGTCTGATAGTATACACCAATGGTAAATAAAAATGTATCAAGTATTGATAAGACTGAAAATTAACAATAATGTGCAAGAAATAATAATTTAATAACACACCGATAAGTGATAATACAGTGGTATTCTATTCTAGTTGTTAGTAAAGTCAAACCTTGATGCAGAGTTCCCAGATCCATCTCTTTCCTACTTATATTATTAATTTTTTACTACCCTACTCCATATAACAAATGCTAAATTATCCTAGATTGATCAATTTCCTGCACGGATGGATTTTGATTCCTGGTCCCTTGAAAAACGATAGATAAGAGATTTCACTATACAACCATAAGAAGTGAAAAATAAAGTCTCAACATTTACTGACCTTCTGAGCTTCACTGAACATTGCATGTAACCGTGACCTGATGTGACCTCTGGGACCCCCAGGGACCTCGATCTCAGGCAATGACATCATCTCGACGAGGAAACGGTGGAGATCTGCGGACTCCACAGCAGCTTTGCGATCAACAAACTTGTGCTCCAGAGATTTGAACTGAGAGATTGTTGCTTCTACGCTGACGATGTCCACCACCAGATCCTAGCATTGGTACAGTTACATTAATGTTAGTTGTAGCTACGCCCTGAGAATCATCTCAAATGGAGATTCAAATTATAAGTAACAAATACCCCAAATAACCTAGCTGTTGGTGGGGTCGTTAAGCGAACAATAATAATACCTAACAAATGACTAATAATTGTTATCATAGAATTACAGCAAAGTGGTGAACTAACACGAAATGTGATTACAGTAGTTGATATTTATTGGTCAACATTGTTGTCAGTCTATATTAACAATATATGATATCACTTGATACAAGCCTATTATTATTTCTAATACACAACAATACATTATACAGGAAAATTTAACATTGATTATATGGGAGTGGGGCTAGAAAAAATGAATGAGACAACCAGGAAAACAGTAGATCCGGGACGATGTATAGAGGTTTCACTGTACATGTGTAACCAAGTTGAGAAAAATAGCATTCACTCAGTAGGATATTCAACCTGTCTGATGGTATATACCTATGGTGAATAAAAATGTATTACGTATTGCCAATCCAGTGGCAACACAGTGTAATATCGTGTGATACAGAAGTGTATAGTGTGTAACGTGTTTAGTCATTTGTTATTCATCATTATTGTTTGCTCAATGTCCCCACCAACAGTTAGGTTATTTGGAGTATTTTTTACTTATAATTTGTATCTCTATTTGAAATGATTCTCAAGTCGTAGCTGCAGCTAGCATTAATGTAATTATGACGGACACATTTTCAAGTTGTAGGTCTATTTGCATCTTCACGATTATTTCAAATCTTGAATCTGTTTTAGCAAATACTGTAGTCTGTTTCTTCAATACCGGTAATTATACTTACTTCGTAGCGTTTGATGTGAGGCTGTGGATGACGTGTCAACCTCTCTGCACTCTTCACAATGTGCTGCAGCCTTGTGGACATGTTCGGCAACTCATCTCTACGTTCTTCTGTCAACCTACAGATGGCAGCATGAGTAAGTACCGGCAGCAAAAGCTGGGCCATGTGAGATGGCCGTCGAGAGTCGAGGAAGTCAAGGACTTTTTCGGCTTCACGAGTGTCGTCAAATAATCGCTTCTGGCGTCGGGCAGGAACGGGTTTAGCTGCCTCCCAGACCTCCATCCACGTGTTGCCTTTGATCTGCATACGAGCACTCAGTATGCCTAACAAGAACATATTATATAAGTATTTTCAAATTCATTTGAAGAAGCGAGCCGTTTTGGCAAATATGAGTGTTTTGGAGAAAGCTTTGGAATGGTATTAGATAAAAGATCTAATACCTTGGAGATAATTTGGTAGGTATGATGATCTTTTTGATAACTAGAAAAAACTGTACAGGCTTTCAACAATAGAATTGTAACTGTTGATATTATGTTTTATATTCTTACAGGCCTGTATTAACTTTTACATACTACAGTATAAAAGGAAAAAGAAAGGAAGGTTCTTAGATGTGAGCCACACCACATGGGAATTTTACAGTTTTTAGACATCCATCATGCATAGGTTGCTTATTTTTAGGCCTGCCTAGGTATTGATAAACTATGTGTACCAAATATTTGAATATTCAAAAATTATGATTGAATAGAAAATAGCTAATGTTTTGCTAAATCGAATCTCACGCGCTAAGTATGTTGTAGCAAAACATTCTTCCAGATAATTTTCTACATTCTTTTCATAAAATATCTGAAGTATGAAGAAGGTTTATTAATGTATATGTGGCATGTAAATGTGTAATAATAAAGTATCCATGTACTCAGAAACAGATTTCTGAGAAAATACTCATTTGACAAACTTTGCCAGTTAAATTTTTAACAAACTGTTTTCACTTTTCAATGTACCGTTTTCTGGTAAGAATTACGGAGTAATATAACATACACAATAATTTTTGTTATTTATTTCGATAACCATTTGGATCACATAGGTTTTTATACATGTAGAGACTTCTTTAATTAAAGAGGATAATACCTGTAGGCCTAGTCAACAAGGAAAGAAACATACCTTTCTTTTGACCATACTGATCCACACCTTCTAGTTCGACCCAGTCTCTTGGCGAGTACCATCGAATGAAATCGTCTACAATGGCTCCAGGGTTAGCTGCCTAGAAAGGAAGAATAGAACCATATTGATACATATATCGCCTACCCGATAACCTGACTGATACCTGACACCTAGTCCCCGACACTCATAGCGGTGCTACATTGAACTAAGTTCCAAAATATCAATAATTGATCAGAAGAGTAATATTCGGTCATCAATTGATTCCCATCGATTACTGGCTGATGGAGCCATTAGATGAAGTATTGATTATTAAATAATTATCAAATTATATTGATAGCTATTTCTTTATTGAATAATCAATAAAGTAATCGAATGTATCCCAATTGTAATGGATCAATTAATCAATAGTCAGCTTCTATGATGCACAAAATATTAGCACCAACCATTGTAATAAAATAGAAGATTTGAGATGATGGAGTATAAATAAGGCCAAGTAGTTTGAATATACATTTTTAATTATTAAATAATGTCACCAGCTGATAATTTATGCTCACTGAACTATTGTTGAACATCTTCTTATCAATTGGTTATAAAGCTATAATTCAACGATGTAGTGCTGGAATGAAGAAATAAATGTGACCAGCTAGCTTACCTTGAATGATTCCATGTCTGAGAGAAGAGATGCGCTCATCATGCGTGCCCGTAGCTCGGCTCCCTGAGCATCAGTGCCCAGCTGTAGCAGAACTTCCGCATCTTCTTCCACCTGATCTTCTGTCTTCGGAGTGGGGTCCTGTGCAAAGTTGCAAGTTCAAATCTGGTGTTCTATTCATTTTTTTTAATAACATTAAAACTTAATACAAAATCATTGTTCCCCAGTTAATGATGAAAGGTAGGATTGTTTGAACGGAGCACCACAAGAGCAATCAGCCAAGAGAATAATAAAAAATAAGACAACTCATTTATCAATAATAAATCTTGAGGGACATCACAACCCTGAAACTAAATTTTAATGAATAACAATAATATTTATTTTCCCAACTTCAGAAAAAACTAGAAATCACCATCTCAATTTCCGAAGCTATAATTATTTTTTGGTCCTCCAGAGACCAAGTCGTGATGTAGGCATTACCGATTCTGTAGGAAAGCATGGACAGAATTGAGTAATGACTACGTCACAATTCAGAAAATGGCCGGGTCCTGGAGGACAAATAAATCAATTTTAATCTTTGGAATTGAGATGATGATTTCTAGTTTTCTTCCAAATTGGTGGAATAAATATCGTCATTATTCGTTAAAATATAGTTTCAGTGTTGTGATGGCCTTTAAAGTAATAGTTTCAGAGTTGTACAAAATTCAAACATTTACAGTGGGGAGGGAAAAGATTGAATCTTTGCATTATCTGCATCTCCTTTTTCTTATTTTTGGAAATTAGTGGATTTTCAACTGATTACATATTTATCAACTATTAAACGCATATTAGGCCTACTATTCATGGAAAAACAAAAAATACTTGCAAGAGTTTATGAATAGATTCAACAAGTTACAGTTTTTTCAAGTTGACAATAACTTTTCAACTATTCGAGTTCATGAAAAATTTAAAATTCATGAATGAGCTCAAGAGATACACTAATCGAGCAAATGAAACTATGAAGAGTGAAAACAATGTAACATGGCGCAAAAACAAGTTTTTCATTTGAGAACAATTATCCATAACTCTAATAGCATATATTGGGCAGGAAATATTTGGGAAGGAACTGGGTAAGAGTGAGTTTGACTTCTTTGAATCACTATTCTGTGGGCTATGGGCTAATAAAAAAGACAAACAATATTTTTCATTTTCGAAACATTTTTTGGCTTACTTCTGCAAATGTTGTGCTTTTTAAAAGATCTTGGAGAAACTGTCATAATTTTCATACACACAATCATAACATACAAAGAGAATAAACATGATTGTAGATCACTACACTCATAAGGCTCAATATTGTTGATCCAAATATATGTTTTTCTCAAAAAGGGCTCAAAATGAACCAAACAATATGTTTGGTCTATTTTGGTATATTTTTTTAGCCAATTTCGAAAAAATCTCAAATCTTCGGATAGAAAGTATTGCTGGTGTTGGCCATAATGTTAGTCATAATATTCACGTGGGTTTATTTTCCATGTATTTTGATTACATCAAGAGTTATGACAGTTCTTTCATGATCTTCTAGAAGGCACACCATTTACTCTAAGAAGCCAAAAAATAGATTGAGAATAAAAAATTGTACTTTTCACTTTTATTAAACAAATAGCTAACAAAATGATCTATCAGAGAAGTCAAACTGACTCTTCTTAACCCAAACCAACGCCAACTACATTTGCAAATCATTTTTTCTTCTCCATTTCTCACAAATAGTTTCCTCAGCTATAACTTACTCACTATAGGCCTATACTTGATTTCAAAATGAAAACTATCAACCTATAGTTCATCAAGTGGCTGTCTTTACCTGAGTAAGTGGAATGTAAAGATGCTCGCCCGTCGTTACCAGTCGCAGATTCCCGTCTTTACGTAACCTCCCGACGGGCTGGTTCCACAGCGAGTGTTTGTTTTTCCTCCTGGTGGCAGTTCGTGGAACATCGTCACCAGCATCCTCTTTCCCGTCATCAGAACAATCAAAGAACTCTTCTTCGGAATCTTGACGAACAGAACGACAAAAATTATATAACTACACTAAAAAAGTTTAGTTTTGCATAGTGGATTAATATCTTCAAAGAACAGTACTGGTAGGCCTACTATGAATCATTGTTAACTTACCAACTGAAGTAATTCAATTTCAAATTTACCTCCTGCATTAAATTACTCAAACAATTTCTTCATTCATTATTATTATATTGGGTTTTAACGATGCACTGTAATGGTGACTAAGATCTATTGGCGTCGGATGAATGATTGATGAGATGGTGGGATGATGAGATGAAGGTTTTATAGGTAATGGGAACGATAGTGGGAAGGAAGCGGTCGTGGCATATATTGTGGGAACCATCTCGGCATTAGCCTAGACTACAGAGGGAAACCATGAAAAACCCCCTCAAAAGATGGAAGGTAGCAGGGATCGAACCGGGTCCGATAAGCCCACTGCCTCCCGGATCATATGAAGCAAGTGCGTTAACCACTACGCTGCATGTGCCGGTCATTTTCTTCATTACAATATTGTAATTAATACAGTAATAACTTACATGTATTCCCATACAAATTTAAAATATACATAGATGGAAGTACCGGTACGCATTACATACAAAAATATACATGTATCATACTAGTGTGGAGGTATTCTCTAGGAACAGCCTCAAAACATAGTCTACCAAAAACTGCTACATAATTTGGAATGAATGTATTTTCCCATTAAAGTCTAACACCCGTTTGGTCAGCAGAGTCAAAAAGTAATTTTGAAATTAATTCTACATTGGGGAAATTTGAGTAAAGTTTTGTTGAACATGTGTTGTCTTGAATTAAAATCACATCAGAAACACTCATATTTTTTTGGCCAAAGTTACAGCGCTTTAATGAAATATTAAGTTGCTATTTTGACTTCATTTTAGTGAAAAATCAACTATTTTTCCTCTTAAAATGAGTGTGATTCATAAATGAGAACGGGTACCTATATTTATTTCTGCATAATTCTATTCGTAACATCTTCATCTACAATAAAACAAGTTTTTTGATTGAATGTCATTCCTTTTAGTATATTTTAATGATCTGTTGAATAATAAAAACGCATACAATTTGAAGGTTGTGTGTTAAATGATAGGGAAACATCCAGTATTTGAATTGATATATCTCAAAATTTATCCCGGTTAGCCTATCATCTGTTTTGATATTATTATCGAGCACATCAAAACGAATCGACTGACAAAAAATCATATTTTTTTCATGACCTTGAGGTAATGGAGGTTAGACCTTAAATACAATATGCCAATTTCACTCACTCTGGTCTAAAAAACCTAATGTAATTTAGTCAAACATTGGAGTGATTATCATTTCATTTGAATTACGGACTACATGAAAATAGCCTGTGGCTAGATATGCGATTTGGATTAAGAAAGAAAGTGCAGCGGCTTACCAATTGCAATGAGTTGATAAATTGACCATGGCTGGCCCATTGAGCAACACATGCGGTATATACAAAACCACATGAAATATTAAAATTGACATTTTGGCTACTGCCATGGTCACTTTAGAAATGGGTGGTTTTACAGTGATCATTCAATTTCAACCATCAATGTGTTTTCGTTTATATATGTATACACGAGGGGCGTCCACAAAGTAAGTTTCCCACTTCTCTCACAGCTAACAAACTATATATTTAGCGACTGCGCGTATGTGATAGAACAATAACGTAGCATAGTTCATGCACTAATGGTACTTCCTGCGTTCTCACAGTAGCATCGTTGTAGCTGTTGAAGATGGAGGACCTTATCCCAACTCTCGCCGATTGTGAAGAGTAGTAAGCGATAAATTTTGTGAATGCACAGAGCATAGCGCTAATCGAAATTCATTGTCAGCTGTGCCGGGTCTATGGGCCTAACGGTATGAGCAAGTAGATGGTGCGTCGCTGGTGGTCGACAAAGTGTGCATGGTGAGAAGTGAGAAGCTGTAATGATGGATGGTCTCCTACTGTGCTTCTCATTATGCACACTTTGTTGACCTGCTGAAAATTGTCTGCACCAGAGACATATATATATATATATGCTAATTCTCTCAACAGGGGCCTTCCACGATGAGTGGCTGGACTCATTGCCTTTGGAAGCTCTTGTCCGTCTTTTCTTTTCAATTCAAATTATATAAACTATAGACTATGTTATTGATGATAACAAAACGATATGAGTGAGGAAAATGATCAATGCTGACTCGACAAAAGTCAAGATGTAACACTGACCTGATTCGGAATCGTCCACGGACACCGCACGGGCTACTTGTTCTCGGGCTGTCTTGCGTGCCAGACAACAGTTCAGCATCTGCAGTTTCTACAAAAATGAACAACACAATTATTACTAAACACGTCTTTAGTTTTCCAAAAAAAATTTTTACAATTTATTACTTATGTTGATTATATAATGATGTAGGCCTATGTACTAGTATAAAAAATGGAATTCATTTTTCTGGAGCAAATTTGAATTTGAATTTAAAATTGCAACATGCACCGTAGTTCAAACTTCAATCAAAATACATTTTGTATTCGTTTGTACACCATTTAAAGGGTTGTTTCGCACAGTAGGATGTTAGCGAAGTGGGGATGAAGGGGGTATGGGAGTCATTGGTTGGCCAGATAACGTGCAGCCAGTAAACCAGATACAGGCACTTAGTTGGGGTTTTCCAGAAATCGTATTGTTAAATCGTAAAGTCAGGGTGAAAATAAAGACATGCATTCATAAACGAAACTACATATTATTCACTTATTATAAACAGCATTATAAAATAATATTTTCACAACTCGAAACCACCACAGAGATGAAGCTCACAGAGCTTGCACAGAGATGCATTGGTTAAAAACAAATATTGAGATGCTTTGTAAGTTGTAATTACAACGCAGTGCGAAGGGATATCACTGGGTTTCTGGTACGTACGATGATTATTTCATCTCACAAAAGTTGGTAGCCATATTTACCTGGTGCAAAAGGCAGGTCCTGGGATCTGGAAATCCTGGCACTACTCTGTGAACAGATAAAACAAAATCATAAATACAAGATCCACATTTACACCAATTGAAATGAAAAATCAAGCTGCATTGAATATGCATAAATAAGCAAATCACAAATGTGAACCATGAATGGAAAAATGATCGATTTTTTTGTTGGATGAATGTAAGTTATTATTCCACCTGATACTTATACTGATTTGGCTCCATTCTATTTGTAGGTATGCACTCCACACATTACATTTGACTTGTGGCTACGATAGATTGTATCAATACTCAGATCTGTCCAACTGCGGAGTTTTTGAAAATATATTTGTGTTGTCCATTTTAAAATAACAATTTTTTTGAAAGAAATCTTATGGGTTTTATTATCTTAACTTATCTCTATCCCATCTTATATTATCTTAAATCTAATCTATTATCTTATATCTCATCTTTGTATTATCTTATATCTTATCTTAAAAGTAGGACAAGGAGAAATGGTAAAATATAAATTTTGTATAGTAAAAAGAAAGATGAAATGTATATTTCTTCTTTTTTTGTGAGTGGTCAAGCTACATTTTTTTGGATAAATCAACAGGAAATTGTATACTTCAAAGAAATGGAGTAATCAATATTATTATATGAATGATACTTTTATATCACAGCACGAAATTAAATATGGATCTTACAAAGTAATCTAGTGATCATGATGTCCATAACACTCCTGATTTAGGTCCTAAATACCATTGGTTGATCAAGTTACAATAGTCAGCAACTCAGCATTCTTCAACGCGTCATTATACTTATGGTAAATAGAAACTATCAATACGAATATAAAATATTAGGTTGAAGTACGGTATAAGTTGTCTTTTATTCTGTTATAGGTTATAGAGACGAGTGTAGAGCAAATCTATTTAGTGAATAGTCCACTTCAGTCTGTTGGAATGATTAGAAGGAGACGGTCGTGGCCTGATACTAAGGAACCATCCCAGTATTCACTTCAACAAATGAGGGACACCACAAAACTTCTCAGTCATGACTGTTGGCATTGCCCCAGTCTCTTGGATATCGCTTCATCTTTAGCTTAATGCCTTTTTCCTATCTAAGTCACACTAGAACCATTTAATCATCATGTGTCATCTTTTTAATATTCATTCAGACTATCACTTTCCGTCAACTTATTTTCATCTTTAGTTTTGATAATTCCCATTGTGCGTACGCCTGCTCGTTTGCGCGTAGGCAGCCAGTCGTACACTATATCGCAGCTTCACCCCGACGAGAATCAGTACGCAACCAGTCATACATTCAGATGGCGACGAGTGGAATAGGACGGGAATTCGGACCGTAATGCAGGAGACAGAGGTTAGATTTCCATCATGGTCGACCATCCTGACTGAGTTTTTTTTTGTGGCTCACCTCAGTCGTTTATATGAATTAATACTAGGATTTCCTACCTACATTCCAACATACTGAAGAGGATATTTACTGAATAGCTTATAGCTTCATATTAGTTTATTATACATTACAATAAAATAAAATGAACGATCCTATCTCTATGAAGGCAATAAAGTTCCACCAGCAAGGTAGGTTATACAGATGAATTATCATTAGACGTTAACAGCGTAAAGTACGAGATTAATAAATACTACGCAAGATGGATATTGTCGAAAATGCTAATGAGTCAAATTTTATAAGAACGTGGAAAAATAAAATAAAGCCACACATGTTGTCAACTATTTTTACTTCACCCTATATCGTAATATACGTAACGTTACTAACGTATAACATGTAACCTAATGCAAATGCTCATAAGGGGACGACGGTATTTTAGAAACTAATTATCTGAATGGTATGATATAATTTCGATGCAATACATTCAAACGGAAAGTCGCTATATGATAGTTCACATCATTACGTTGATGATGAGAATGTTATGCTGTAGATGGGTCCCCCTCAATCATTATTATACTCCAATCTTTGTGGACATGTTATAAAACTAATAAAAGAGAAGTAGTATAGTATTAATTATCTAATTGATTAGAAATACTTTCAAATTTTAATGGAAAATAATGAAAACGAAATAGATGAAAGTTGTGAATTTGTTTTGTAATATGCTTGTAAATCGTAATTCATTTATTGGTGCCAATTGTTCATGATAATTTACTTTGATTCGCAAATAAATCTTTTGATTTTTTTTAGCTTATCATTTCTTTAGGACGTGTGGAAAATGAGCTCACAATCAACTTGATAAATACACATTTCTTCAAGTATTACGGGTAATGTATTATCAAGTAATGATATTTCTAATAAAAACGAGGTCCTCCTGATAAATGATCAATTCTTTAGAATATAGTTGAATTAGTTAATTAGAATGGAATTGATGTGATAAGTCGCCAACGAAATTTCTATGTTTGTGTAGGCCTATGCGAATCAAATTTTAAATGGTCAAAAAGATTCTAAAATACCTAAAATATCAAGAAAGAATGCAC
>OZ023328.1:27825999-28010999 GCA_964007535.1 Brachyptera risi
CATTTTGTGAAAAATTGGTTGTTCTCAGGGCAGAGGTGGATCCAGGTCATGTCCATGGGACGGGAGGGGGGGGGGGGGGAGAGACGATTTTAGTTTGGAAAAGAAAGTGCTACATGAGAACAGTTGTGCAACGGCCCGTTATCGCGAAACCGGCGACCCGCGGGGCATGGGGGGAAGGCCCTCTTCTGGCCCGCCGAGATTTTTTTGAAATGATACCCATTTTTCATACAGACTAGCGTGTTTCAGACGAGGTTCAGATGCCGAAATCATTTTAATCATGAAATAAAAAAATGGATCTGAAACCAATATTTGTAGCTGCAGGGTCGTTCCGTGTCATTTTAGCACCCCGGGCTAAAATCAAAATTCAATTGTGCGCCCTCAAAACTGAGTGTGCATATCGATGTTGAATGCAATGAGGGAGTCATGCCCCGCAGGAAAAGTTTTGCTTTTTTTCAATACGATTCTATATGGCTTTCAGGAACTACACGAAATTTCTGGAATACATGAATTTCAACAAGACTAATTTTTCCAAAAGGCTGTTTTAATAAAATAAAATGCTGAATCAATCTAGCATTTAATAACAGTGATATTCGAATTCAAGAACATTCACTCCATCCAGTGATGTAAATAAAATGTCATCAATTTGATTTATAGAATACGATTCTGATAGAAAGTCACACATGAGCGCCGATAGCACTTCTTAAATTTGATCACCGGGTAGCCTCCCTCTTTCCCAATAACTATCACATACACATCCCAATTATTAATTTCATAAAATAATGTATAAGATTTTATCTATCATAAACTTTATTTTTTATATTCTAATAATGCGATTTCAGTCCAGCTTCGGTCAAGTTTCCTCCGCCCCTCCGCCCCCTCCTTCCCTGTATACGCCATTGACACATTCAGTATAGCAAGATCATTATAGTTTATCAGTATTTTCGATTATACGTAATAAAAAAAAGAATTTTATTACATTTGAAAACTTGGTTTTCAATACTTTTTATCCATCAATTTCAAATTTGGAGACAAATCCATTCTTAGTTACATAATTAAGGGATGCGAAACGAGTATTTTCACGAACTCTTTTACACTCATACATTTTTGACTTGATAAAAATGAGTGGTCTAAAAAAAATCCCAACTCAGTTTCCCGTTTTGAATGAAATTTATATTTAAAAAAACCTTGAACGTTGGCCGCGTTTCGAAATCGAAATGTCATCGAATTCTAAAATAGCTCACTTTAAACAATATTGCCTCTATTATTTTTGTATCCTATCAGATTGATTGCAGTCAATTCAATGGCTCTGCATTTTATTACCCACAATTACTCATTCGACATGGGATCTGAATTACGATTTTAACGTCTTATAAGTAGTCCAGATTCCTAATGCGTTACCCAACAACATCCTGCAATGCCATGTATTGCGGTTGCGTACGAGACGGCATCGTGGGCTTGGTCATTGTTTAGTGGTATAGTCTAATTAAACGGCACGACATTGTTTGCTCAACTTGTTGAGTATGTTTGCAGGCCGATTGAACACAATGCGTGCAGCTTGATTGATCACGATTGACCAGAGGAAGAAAGTTAAGCCTAACGCATTGTGCGCACTCGACGGTAAAGAATCGCATGCCGCGCCCAATGGTAGCCCCACATATTTCGTGATGTTTTAGAATACGAAAATACACACAAGAAATTATGCTGGTTAATTGATGATATAAAGAAACACGCAAGTTTTAATACTTCAAGAGAGAGGTGAGAAAATATAAGCAATTTTTTTTTCTGATGAACGGATCAACGGATTAGAATTTTGATAGAAAGTTCAGAGCTCACCTTAAAGCAGAACAAATTTAAATATTATTTGGAAATACGGATTTTTACAAATATTAATGCTAAGTGCCTGAAACAAATGTACATTTTAAAATCCATCACAGTTTTCGATACTGTTAAATTGACCTGACACGATTAATCTCGAAACTATGTCTGAATGTATTAGGTAAATAAAGGTAGGTATACATGCTGTCAAGTTGAGCAATGAAGTTACATAATAAATTGTCTAAAGAATATTCTGAATACCAAATACAATTCACAAGAAATTGACGGTAAATCCCAGGAAAAAAAATCCCTCGAGCTGAACTTGAGAAAAGATGGTTTGTTGTAATTTAATCAAATAGATTGTATCTATAGGCTAATTGGATTAATTTTGTAGATCTATTTTGAATGTGAAATAAAACAGTATCGGTGTTCATTATTTTTATCACAGAATAACAGAAAACACACAAACTTAATTTAAAATTACCTCTAGGCCTGACTTGACTGGTGTTTGCATTTTTGGGGGGGTCTCTACGCTAGGTCCTTTTGAGTTTGCCTGATGGTCCTCACTTTAATCATCTAAAAATCATCTACAGGGGATATTTTTTCAGGGATTTTTTCAAACAAAAAGTTGTGGATATTTTTTCACCAAGAAGTTGTGGATTTTTTTGGTGTGGGATATTATAGTACTGGTATATTTTTTCCGGGGATATCATCATATTGTTACAGTGAATCGAAATTCACTATAGAACCTAAAATGAGTAAAAGAGTGTGTAATGGAATTTTTAATCGCTAATGCATTCAAAGCAACATGTATACCATGTGCCATACCATGTAACTGTATGTATTTACTCCTTTGTTTTTTAATGACTTCGTTAGGCGTTAAACAATTATCACTAATATTTCCTCAAGTATAAATAATTACTTAAATGACACACTGATCAATTTGAAAACAAATTAATAGTGTTTAAAATACCGTGTTAACAAGTCAACAAATGCGACAGCAAATCTAGTATAATTAACACGATTTACAAGCCAATCCATTTGTACTTACTCTAAATACTCTCTATAGAGGCAAAACTCAAACGTGCATGCATATACGTTGTAAGATGAGCGAGATATTTCTATGAAATGTAATCGAAAGATACACATCTCTATAATTGATTGTATAGCAGTGATCGTTTTAATTTGTTGCACATGCAGCTCTAACTGATTGTACTTGTTCTCTACTCAAGTTTTGTATAGCGTCCTTTCACATATCATCACTTTATTCTTTCATTATCGTACCCTCACGTCACCTAGCTGTTGGTGGGGTCGTTTAGCACCATTAAGAATGACTATATTGACTCTTCCAACCAATTAATTAATTCATGTTCAGCTGTTCAGAGTGTAGGCTTACGCACTAGAAATAAATATCACGTCGAGATCTGATCGACATAAACTTGTCATGGTTTCATTCGTCTCATATCAAAACTTTTCAAATTCAACTTCATGTAGTAATGAGAATAGTTCAATCAAACTTAATCAACATCGATGCATCTACTATAAACAACAACAAGGTTTGAAAGGCTAAGAGCCCAGCTGGAAAAAATAGGGTTTTGTTTAAATCTTGACCAATACTGGTAAATCGATTTGTTGTTGAATGAATGTGTTTTGTCATATTGATCGGAAAAAAAAATTTGGATTGAAAATTGTGAAAATATTTTATAATGATGGGTTTCATCTACTTTATAAGCTTTCCCCAAAAATTACCCATAATGAATCAAATATACTTTTTCCTGTGTAGAAAAAAAGCGTACCGTAATTATCGCTCTGAGCTCACTGATCTCACAATGCAAAAAGCATCTTACAAGTCAATTCATTAGTAGATTGCCAAATTCATGATAACGGTATCTATTTCCGTAAACATACATTAGGCACTATAGTTATTCTATAATATCTAGATATCATATGCTGTACAACAAGTCATATATTCAGCTTCCAATGCATATTATATATCAATTATATTATAAATATAATCCAATTATATCCAATTATATTCAGCTATATTCAGCTATATTCAGCTTCCAATGCAGTTCAACACTGAATAATGAGCTCCTATAATACGTTACACAATGGAATTATTTAAAACCAAAATATTACACAAAACGTCTCCCTTATTTTTTATTTTTTACCGACTATGCATAATCAATACAATATATACATTTAATAACAACAAGTCATCAAAACTTATATTAAAATATTTAACGAATATCAATATTATACATTCTTTGACGCCAATTAGTGTGATATTAGATACGGCAATTAAAACTGAATAAAGAAAATTTTTCAATACCTTTCCCTGATAATGGAATGAGCACGCCCACTGCTATTAATTGAAACCGACTGTAAACCCAAAGTGCCCCAAATATTCAAGTGATTATATTAAAGTCCCAAGCTTTTATATAATTATAAATAGACGATGATGCTAATTAGTAATTGGGCTTTGAAAGTGGAAGAAGGTTGGTATTTGTCGGAATTAATTAAATCAGTTTTCCCAGGCTTTATGCGGTTCTACGAAGAAGCGACAGCGGAGTCATATACATTCTGATCATTACATAGATGAGACTGAGAAAATGCCTTGGATGTAGGAAGTGAATGAACACGGGGGTCTTCGTGACGATCTTTCTGTTTGTGATATCCCAATTTAAAATGAGGTGAAGATGCAGCAAGCCTTCGGCAGGTGAAAATAGAGCAGGACACAAAAAAATAAAATGATGACTCCTTTACACCGTTAGGTAACATTTATACCTGACATTTATACCTAGTAAAGTATTGGTTTTAAAAAGCCTGCAAGTTTACGAATCTGGGAAGTATTTTGAAGTATACAATGCACATTCATACAGATTACCACATATACCTGAACATAGTAATATCAATGAAACTACAACTTGGTTAATGAAGTGCAGGAAACACAAAATGGGAGTAGCTCTAACCAGCAGTTAAGTGTTGTTGTCACCACGGTTACCCATGCTATATTTGTTTTCACTAACCCTGTCAGAGTAAGCCAAACTGAACTTTGTAATACCACAGTAATACCAGACCTAAGGAAGAAACTTACGCTCATCAACAAATATTTTATATTTTATATATTAAAAAAGAAGAGACGATGCTGACTGGCGCCGCGTCTGATCGCATTATAAACCTAACACGAGCGTACTCTCCGTGAATGTTACAACACGGATGCAGAAACAAATAATCAAACCGAGCGGTCGCTCGACGAAAGCCAAGTCCCGCGCGCTGTCAACTCCATGAAAATATTCCCGCAGTTTACTCGGCTTTTCTATTTCAATAAAACAGTATGGTAAGGCACTAATACTTATTTATATTTATTTATATTATTGACTTTTATTTATATTTTTATTTATACTTATTCAACGACGCACTGTAATGATGAAAAATCAGAAAAATGAGTGAGCTAAAATCAAGATGCATTGAGGGTTTGTTTGTGGCCGAGAAACGGGCAAACGCAACCCTCAATGCATCTTGGTTAAAATCAATTAAAATTCTATTCTATTATTATATTTAATAGGCCTGAAAGAAGTATATAGATGTACACAATGTGAAATGATGGAAAATTAACACATTGGAGAATGAAATTATTAATTTTAATTCAATTTAATTTTATCTACCTCAAAATAATAACCATAATTAATTTAGAATAATAATATGAATTTCAAATTTGAATCAATATTATGTACCTCAAAATGATCTAAAAAGTGAAAATCCTAAAGCATTCATAGCAAAGTTGGTGCTATATAATTACACTCATAGTCATCATAAGTAAATACAGATTCATCATTACCAAAAAATAACTATAGGGCGCGGCATGTAAGAGTTTTAATTATTAATTTAAATTATTTCGTGAGTTACTTGATATTTTGAATTGTATCAATTGTTAAGGATTAATGAAGGACTTTCTGTGGTTATTCTATGAACTTTTGAATAATAAAATGTAGGTTACAGAATTAAATTGAATATGAAGTTTTTAATATATCTTGATTTTCGAAGAAAAGTAGTTTTGCATAAATAATAATGACTAGGCCTATATTTCTTTGAAATTTTCGATGGCACCCTTGAAATTAAATCCAACATAATCACACTTGCAAGGCTGTATACAAGGCTATAGATAATTTCACGTTAAAATACCTCTCTTGATAATCGTATTAATTAAAGAAAGTATTCGAATGTGCGTTTGGTTTGTTAGATCGCCGCGCCATGCCGCTGTCTTATAGGTGCGATGACCCCGTCCAGTAAAGAGCGGTAAATTGAACAAGAATTCCAGTCAAGACATAGGTAAGGTATCAGTCGTACAACGGCAGGGCAGCAAACAACAACAGCTAATAAGTCTCGTGTGAGAGTGTGCGTGTGTTTTCGAGTGTGCGTGGTGCGACAGTTTGGTTGTGACAGTTGGTAAACTGTTTTGTCGAAGAACTATGAGGAACTAAACTAGTGGTAATTGAGTGATTTAGAACTAAAACGGCGTGAAATAAGATATATGCAATCGTCAAGGAGTAGTTGCTGATTGAACATCGATTATTGAACGACGGAAGTGATTGAATGGTAAGAAACGAATGATTTTTTTATATTAATATTTATTAAAAATGTATGAAATGATTGTGCTTAAAACTATTTATACTCAATGAATGAATGAATAATTATTAATGAATAGTGGAGTCCTAAACTTATTACTTTTTCAAAAATCCTTCAACATTATTTCATTGATTTATCAATTCTCAAACAGAATTTATAACTTCAAATTAACTCAACATTTTAAAATTTGAATTTTGCATTGTTATCTTTTAATTTTTTTTTCACAGGGTGAGAATAATTTTTCACTAATTTATTGAAAATACAGTTTTTATAATCAATGTTTCACCATTTATTCAGGTGTAAGAGTTGTAATTTCATTTTTATGATTGATGAGTGTATGCAATTTTAAGATGAACGATGAATGTTGATAGTATGTTTCATTTATGAAATGAATTTTGTGTGTAACTACGTATTGCCATTGCAAATAAACTAGCCTAAACTAAGCTGATAGGATTGTTCTGGATGGCACTAACTTGAAGGGAAAATTCATGTAAAAACTGAAAACACCAAGTACACCAAAGAATCACGAGCAATTGAATTCAAATTTGAAAAAATCAAATTGTCAAATCTTAAATCTCATCCAACTATTTAATTGAATAAAGTCTTCCGTTCATCGTTTTGAAATAATGACATTTGATCACATGTAACACCACAAATGCATTACAATTACACACGTGATCAACAATAACAACCTCGAAATAAAGTAAACTAGATTGAGCATTTAACAGTACCATACTTGTAGTTTTAGGTGCTTGACCATGTTTTTTTCTTCATTGAATTATTAGAAAAGTCTTCAAGGGCCGCGTGTCTAGGGCTATTTATACGATACCGTAGGCCCACTGCTGTTCAGTTGAAGTATCTATATAAGAATTTTATTCATCCAAGTTGAAAAAAACGTCAAAACAATCCAGAGATAAGAGAAAAATAATCTTCGAAGAATAATTACTTCAATTTATTACAATTTTCACAAGCATTATATATTTAAATATATTTTGAAAATATTTACTTAAATGTATCGAGCATAAGCCTATATTAGGCCTATAAAATAATATTACCATTTCAGAGAGATAAAAAGTATGGAATTATATATATAGACCATATATTATGGTAATATATATATATATATATATATATATATATATATATATATATATATATATTATATATATATATATATATATATATATATATATATATATATATATATATATATATATATATATATATATTCATATTATATATCCATACGAATAGTTCAGAAATTGGAATTCAAGCAGATTGTCATACAGTATTTTTGACACAATAAAATATTGTTAAATACGTTTGAATATTTAATACGTAATTAACGTGAAATGTATATAATATATACGTGTATATATATATATATATATATATATAGAATTAAGAACAATTCTTCTTATTCTTTATTTGCTCATCACTTCTGTCTAGTAGGTCTTCCTTGCGCTTTGGCCGGGCGCGTAAGAAGGCTAATTGCACAGGTAGGTGTACATAGCGGACCTGGGCAAGGTTATTTACACATCACACACATTATTGTCTTAATTATTCTATTACTTAATATAACGCGAAGATTGTGTTACGCTGACCACTGATTACATTATAACAACTCCAAACAGAGATGACCTACGTGTGTAACGAGACTGACTTGTACAGACAGACGAAAATGTGATGCTACATTTTTTATTTTTCCTAATCAAGTTCAGTATGATATAAGTGAGATGAGAATTAATGATGGGTGACCGTAAAATCACCCATTTTAGAAAAATGCAGAAAAGCTTTGATCGCATTCAACTAAATGAATGAGTCAATGATATTTACCCTCTCAATATCATAATAACGAAAGCTCTAAATGCTTGGCATTATATTTACTACATTCGACGTAAATTTTGAATTTTATTTCCAAAAATCAAGTATTCTAAAAATCCTAAATAGGTTTTGAGGCTATCAAAGACATTTCAAATATTCCATTACCAATTGTTTATATACATTTGTAACATGTTCGACCTAGATAGGCTATTAAATTTTCCAAAAAAATCGGAGTGAGTTGAAGACAAAATACTGAATCATTGATTTTTATTTCTGTAAATTAACTCGAGGTACAAACAACCATGCAGGCGTTTCTAATTCAAAAGCGTTTTCAAGAGGGCGATTAAGGTTGATTTGTTAACTGAAATGCAATATCAAAACGTGAACTTTTTCACTTCTAAACAATTACCGATATTTTTATTTTCCCAATTATTTGTCTCCCATCAGATATCACGTGTAGCCCGTAAAGTGTGCGGCGAACTTGTAAAGAACACCACGCAATAACGTATAAGGCAATCTACCGAAATAATAATATATCACAAAAGACGATCATGTAAAAAAATGTACTACAGTATAAATATTAAATTAGTACTGCGTATCAAGCTAATAAAATATTCTTATATTCAATAAAATGTACAGAAATGTTACCGTTACATTAAATGACACATTCAGCATGTCGCCGCGCTACAACCACAGATCGGCAGATGGCTAAATTTCATTCATAATTGCCATAATAATTCCCACAAAAAGTAAGTGGTTTCAACAATTCTTATTCTTCATCTTTTTATTTCTTACACCATTATTCTATGGTTTTACAAATAACGGAATAAAAGTGAACAAACCTCAGATTCAATTGGAATTGTAAATATCCTGCTGCAATTTAAATTGGCCTTTTATTAGCACTCATAAGATTATATACAAACCTAAAATACTATCAACTTCGAGCTAAACCATAAGTAGTATAACTTCGTAGTAGTAATGAATACAGTTTTTACTATAGTTAAATGGAGTAGGCCTATTGTCTGCGACATAAGTTGAATTTAATCATAAATGAAAGAATGTACATGTTTTGATTTCGGTTAACTGTACAATAACCATTTGGTATAATAGAAGATTTTTTTATGGCAATTTAAACAACTGAAAAATGGATCAAATTGAAAGTCAATTGATAGAATATATAAAGATGTGTCACATTAAATTTTGAATTGAGATCGAAAACTGTAAATCAAAATCACAGTTCTACCATATAATCAGGATAATAAATTATAGGACTTCTCTACAAATAAACAAGGACGTTGTTAGTCACACCAAGTAAATAATTGAAAGAATCACTAATTGTATAATCAGAAGCCCCATGAATGTAATAATATGCCATAAGTAGTTGATGCATATACCGAACACTTTAATACCAATGTTCGACACTTACATAATAATTAACTGTACTTTAACATTTGACTCTCGACTTTGGTTTTTCTTGTGATGTAGAAGCTTATATATGTAGATTTACGCAGCAATTAAATAGTAAAGCAAATAAGTGTCGGAAAAACGTGAGAATCGGACTGGCTAAAGTCACATCATTCAAAGTGCTCAACACAACTTTCGACTTCCGCAAATATTGCGTAAAAGTTACATTTCAACGGAGATTGTTTTTTTATTATACACATTACTAAAAGACTATTATAGGATTCGATTACAAAATGCGTTCAACATGTACACACAAAAAAAACACGAACTATTATCTATGCGAAAGTAATTATGTATACAAATTGACAATATAAGTTACTTAAAATGGTCTAAAATGGCAAAATGTCGAGAACTGCGCTCGACTGATTTGAGACCGAACCCAAATAACATCCTGTAGATTGTAGAAAGAAAAAAGTGTGAAGAAAAAATTTGATCTCAAACGCGTCGCATGATTGGTCATCTAGATTCGCTGGTGATGTGCAAGAAACTTTGTTGGCTATGACGAAATAATGGCGATCTCGTACACGATCAAAAAGCTAGCACGATGCAACGAAATACATTTTCCAATTAGAGATAAAATGAGAAAAACTTACCAAAGTTTCGTTGTGTTGGTATGATGAATGAATAAAGTCAAACACCTAACAATTCGTTATCGAGCTGCACTGATAGTCACACAAGAGAATTGATTTTTATCAAAGGTTTTGAAAAGTATAAACAAATCATTATAAATACGAACATAAAGAATGCACATTGTTACAGATAAATGGCTGGAAATGTTGAACTTGATCATTATACAAAGCATATTCGAAGTCTCCAAGATAGAATGAATTTGTTTTCCTGTCAAGATTTCTTTTCATGCAATGGTATGTATAATATCCCAGCGAGGCAGCGATGTTATATGTCGGCTACAAAAGAATGACAATAACTGCACGCACTCGTTCGTGATATCTTTGATATATACTCTACAGTAACAATTACCAACCTCATCTTGACTCTACATCAAGAAAGAAGTTCTCGTTGGAAAAATGAGAAAAGACAAATAATTGAATTGAAGTTGTATACATATCAGTGAAAATATCATGATTTGAGATCAAAATAATACGTCATAGAATCGATGCGTTCTGTGTCGGAATAATCCAAATCCTACGAATACTATATAATAATTTGTGTGTGTATGCCTATTTGCATTGAACGACGCTTACAGCTTCGTCCACAAATCAAATGACAACTTTGAGTCGAGTTTTTTGATGAGAAATGAGACTGGCTGACTGATCAGAGGATTACGATATCACAAGGATGATATTATTATAGTGTTGAATTGTGGGAAGAAGCGCCCTCTATATTCAAGTTATACAAACCCAGTGCTCACTTGTGGATTCAAATGAGTTTTTCCTACCAAACCAATTTTGGTACATAAAACGTAGCGTGAATGCTAGGTCAAGACTTAAAATCGATCATATATAGATATCCAAATCTTTATCAACTTACCATGAGTATACGTTACATTTTAAGAATGTACGTATTAATCTAAAATATTGCTTAAAAGCTATATGATCGTATATAATTTATGTTGACGTTTTCCTTCTATTAGAATAATTAGCATTAACACGAACGATTCAAAGTGATGAGTTTATTTGCCAAAATACTTTTTTTCAAGTTACAAAGCTAGGCATTTGAAAATAAAAAATGTATAAAAGGGCGTTTTAGGATATCCTTAAATAACAAATGCACAGTACACGGAGGATGGGGTTCGACATACATTTCGTTGTACATTTTATTTCTCAGACATTTTCCCGTTATTACGTGTGACCATTCTATGGTGTGACCGTGAGTTTTGAATGAGGGAAGCATCCAAAAGAGTTGTGGACCATAGGACATGCATGCACATTTCCACATCACCCTCTAGAGTCTAGACCAATAGGCTACATCTATGCGTTTTAGATTCAATTTTAATCGTCATAGAACAAAAAAAAATTCACGAGATTTAATAATATATAACAACCAGAATAGTTTTAAAAAATGACAATGAACTCAAAATGGCATTGAAAATACATAAAACATTCAAACCACTGTTGATATGATTAACACACTTGTTTTGATAGGTTCTATTTTCATAGATATAACACTAGGTGTCACAACCCAAACGATAAAGCAGGAAAAACCATCTGAACAATGATTTCGTGTCGAACCGTGCCACCACACATCCATGCATTAATATTTCTTGAATTAATTATACATTGTTGAAATATCATGCAAATCAGGCACCGTGAATTCAAAATTCGAAATGATTATTTGATTTTTAGTCGCTGGTTACCATATAAAATAACACAAAATATGGCCAGTTAACATTGCCTATATGATTCTTTCAGATGAAGATAACAATCCTCTCTTGTACACATCACGGTAGAAATATCTCTTTAAAGGTTTCACACCTTCTATAGTAACAATCTCTACACTCGACATTGTCACAGCTTTTACGCATGCTAATTAATTGTCATCAAAGTACGACACACAAGGACGGCGTCTACTTTTCTCGACCTTCAATCTTCCACGCATCGCAGGTTAACTGAGACAATTCTCAACGACGCGCGATATCATTTAAACGTTTTCCAGCCACATTGTTTACAATCAAGCAACATCCGAGTACAAGTAAACGACATGTACACAGAGGATTGGAGATAATGTGAATGTGAAGGAGCTATTTATAAGAATTAATAGGATATTTCCGCTAATGCACATAGGGGCTAAACGCTTTTACAAATCTCCACATCCGTGCACTTATTTGAAGAATTTAATTTCTTTCTCTTCAATTAAGGAATCTACTTATCTTATATTATAAGATAAGTAGATAGACTTATATCCATAATATATATATCTATAATCTGAACGGAAACCACTTCCATATCATCACTTCATTAACATTTATCACGACTGAATTAGACTAATCAATATAATTTTCACCACGGCCAACTGGAAAAATATTTGAAACTTGCATTGTAGATGTAATTAATTTTCACTTAAATTCCCACACATGTGAAATATTGAAAATTTAAAAAATACTGAATACATATAAACAAAAATAAAGGATGGTAAAAAAACAGGAGTAAATACAACCATACTGAAACAAATATTGTGAATTTTTGAATCAAAAGATGTATCGCGATTTTTTCAACTTTGATTTTATTCGAGTATATACGTTTCATTTTGTTCGGTTTTCTAATGTTACGTAAATATATGTTACGGTTGTCAACTAAATAACCGATTAGCGACTGATTATAATTATTATATTAACCTAAACGACAAATCAATTCATTAGAATTTTTCATATATTTTAACCTTGAACCATCACCCACGAAACAATTATCTAAAATTAAAATGATGCAATTTCACTGTAAGCATTAGGAATGTTTTTTTTTCAATTTCATTGTCCTGTAGCAACGCCTTCTCTCACTCACTTCAATCATTAGCATGCTTGGGTGTGACTGATAATTATAGTCCTGTCCTTCAATTATTACACATTTCTCCCACAAATGCCTTCAAATGACAAAATATTCAACATGGACAAAGACAAATAGATTCTTCATTACGCATAGGCCTATTCTGTTTAATTCGCTAGAAGGATGTCCTCCAGCTCTAAAACTATAACATCGTAACCAAGTCGAGGACGTTTCAAACCTCCTTGGTTATATATGTTTGAGATCATGAATTTAATATTATACAAAATTGTGTGAATTATCTCACATAAAATGGTTGAAAAACACATTTCACCTTGAAATCGTTATGAGAGTCGGTCACAAAATATACGATCAAATTTTAATACAGGTATACAAATAAATTATTCATCATAAAAATACCTCATGAATATAATAAAAATACTAAGATATTAAAAATTGAAATTTTTACGATGTTCAGTAATCAGTATAATGATTAGATATATGTATATTTTATTTTAAATAAGAATAATAAAATTAATGAAACGAAAGAATGATATTCTTGGGAGTTCTATAGTACAGACATTAAATCAGTATAATAAGAATAAAAATTGACTGTGAGCGATGAAATAAACCAATGCAATCAACGGTGGCGGATTGCATACAAATATGCTAGCCTGAATAGTTGACACAGACACGGAACTATACCAATAATTATTCATTCTAATCAGCGTTAGAACCTTCAAGGTGGTTTCAATTGAACGAGTCCACCCACATACCGATAGGTCACACGTATACACGGAATATAGATCCTTGTTTATTCCATTCCTTATGACCTGGCTCTAGCACATAACCTCAAAAATCAATTTTGACGCATCTGAGATTAGACTCCAGATATACTGAATTATTGAGTGAAATTTCTTTTTTTTTTAATTGCAGTGATAGATTTCATGATAATAATTGAATGAAATGACCAAAAAGTTTATATTTTATTATTGAAACCATTTTCAATGAAAAATGAAAATTTTGAATCTCATGTGGTTTTTGAAAAATTTCATTTGTCCACTTCCGTTTCCCCGCCGGCCTCTTTGACCTTACAAACCATAACATTCAATCAAGTGGGCAGTTGATTTTTAGTGAAATTTAGATGAGCAATATCTCCAACTTCTCATGGCATCTCTAACAACTCTTGACAACAGGCTACGACCAACTCCTTCCCACTATCCAAAAGCAATATAACCTCGTCGTTGATGCGCCTCTAAACCCCAATATTCATTCATTCAACACATGATAAAATAACCCTTCATTTCGTCTTTCATTTCGACACCAAATCCACCAATAGATCTTTTAGTTATCAAAACACTGTGCGTTGAAAAAATCAACATGAATAAATACAAACAATAATACACATATTGCATGCCTGTGGTCTCGTGTAATTTTACATACAATTTGCGATACATTGTTAGATACATTTCCACACAAAATATTTAGCATTAAATTGGCCTCACACAAATAATAAGGAACTTCAATTACAATAATAAATTGTTTCATCGTGATGTAGCGTTAATAGGTCTAGGTTGTTTGGAACAGCGATAAAGAACCAAATAATACATATTTTAACTCAACCTCAGAGTGTATAAAATCTATAATTTATAAATATGCTATAATTAAAATAAGTCGTCCCAATTAAATTGTATAATATACAAACTAGTACTCGGCTATGTATACCGTTAATCAGAATGCATTCATGTGTGGTGTAACCGCAGCCATATAGATAACTGTGATTATGTCTACATTAAAACATCTCTGCACGCCTAGTATCCGCATAGCCGCAACTGTTATTAGGAATAAATTAATATGGTGTCGATTCAATTCAGATAATGAAGACATTGGATAGAACTCGGTTAGCAGAACGAATGGTTGGCCGGCGATAATAAATGCCTATAGAACTTTTCGTTCACACAAGTATATATAGGCCTATATTTGCCAATAGGTATATTATGTGCACGCGTTCGGCTCATCAGCACACAAATCAATGTATTTACTCAGAATCACGAGAAGATATTACACATATGGTAACACGTATGTTACACGTACACGTACGATTGCGCTAAAAAATATATAATTATATAACTTAAAGAGAGAAGAAGTTGACGATTATTTTACCGCCAATTTTTCGCATAGTGTAGTTGTAGTGTGTATGTTCATTGTCTGCCAGTTTCAATAAGTACACAAAAATATTGAATTATTGAAGAAATACCTCATTTCAGCATAAATATATGGCTCGGTTTTGCACGAAATCGCATCAGTAGTCTCATGGCCTTATTCAAGAGTCATCAATAAAAGAGAGCTTCTCAAAAGCAGGTATTTCAATTGAATCAACAAATTTTGAATGATTCATGTATTTCAAATTCATCATACTAATTGAACCTGTTGAAAATATCATTCGTTTCATGTAGATTAGAACTTTATCTTAAATGCATGTATGCCTATTAACCGTCATGTAAGCATTCATTGATTATAGAGTTAACCAATCACATTCATTGGTGGAGCGTTTTCGCAAACATTAAACGCATGGCAATTGCGTTACAATATGGACACTTTCATTCTCTTATCGGTCCAAAACACGGTCTACATCATGCATTGTTTGTGATTGGCGATTAGATATTATTTTGTTGATTTGATTAAGCAACAAAAGATGTGCACTTCAATTAACCTACTTACCAAAATCAGGTAATTCTCAGTTAAAAACATGCTCATCATTTCAATTGGTTTTTAGAGGACAACGTATACAACTTCCGTCACCACAGAATTTCCCCACACTGTTTTCATCAGCAGTCTCTTTGATTTTGTCATGCAAGTCATATAGTGTATATATTTATAATCCCACTGTATTTATATATGTATATTCATTACCACACGTATGCAAAATAAGAATTCCAAACGACTGCCGTCTCTTCGTGTGCCTATCCTTTAACTTTGGCGATTAGTCGTTTTGGTCTGAAATTGTTTGTACTTCTTAAAAAGATGAATGGGACATTGTATTTGTATTTGTTTTTTTGTATTTAATCCAAAAAAATGCATTTTTCTTCATCACTCTCTCTTATTTGTCAATCAGCCGCACTCGAAACTTATATTATTTTACAGTCTAAAAAAAAAGCCTCTCTTTGAAGGGCTTTGTGGATGTTTTTTTTTGTAATTGTGTTTTTCATTCTGTATCAGTGTATGTGACCAACAAAAAAAAAATCAATTTCTGAAAAGCTATATCAAAGGAGTGATATCAGATTTTGATTATTGATTAATTTAAACTTGAACGTTTACATTTTAATTTAAATCTTGGGACAATGACGAGATTGATTGAAGAAGATACATTTCTTCTGGATGGTTAAATTGCGATTTCCGCAAGGATATAATCTGAAAGTGCTCCTCATGAAATTTTTAGCTACTTTGAGATACACATGCAAATCGTAAAAAATAAGGATATTGGCTATACAGAGTAAGGCGTGTTTGCAAGATACCCCCTCCTCCCACTCCACGCACACAGTCACGCACAAACATATATATATATATATATATATATATATATATATATATATATTGTTACGTTATAGGAGCAGTATTATGATAATTTTTATATATTGAAATTAATTGTAAGGCCATGCATGCTCTATCATTAGATTCATTCCTTGAAATATTGTACAATCCAACAAGTCACATCATAAAACTATTGATACTTTTACATATCATTGATTCATAATTCATCACGAAATGTAAAATATTTACAAAATGATCCGCAAGCCATGACTCAAGAGTAACAACCATTTAAATGTGTTCAAATATCATAATTATATTCTCAAGTACCGTTATTAAATATATTCAAAAACATGACATATATTCTTGACTACACGCTTTATCTCGTTATTATCATATAGTTAATAATATACTATATATATTGTTACACAATTACAATGTATTACAGATCAAATACTACACGTATTAGCATGTTCATCAGAGGTCAACTATTACACAATTTCTTACTGGTATAGCTGTCTCATAGTAAATAGTTCACGGGGAAACACTATACTCTTATTTGAATAACACCCTGAGGGATGATTACGCTAATATTGTTTTCTTTTTAATGAATAAAATATCAAGTATTCTGGCAGTTTATTCTTCCGTGCACGAAAACGTTACAAGAAGTGTGAAGTTGATAAAATGTAGGTTCACGAATCGCGTGCGTTTGCATAAACACAAGACCCAGAACCCAGTAACACTTATTATATTGTATAACATTACCTAATAAGAATATTTGGAATTCGATGTTCGCTAAAATGGAACATCGTTAGGAATCATGATTAGATGATGAGATCAGCGAGCACTCAACATGTATACTATTTTGTAATTGTTGTAATTGTGATTGTAGTTCATTTGTCGATTTCATTATACAGTACGTAAAAAAAAATCTATGTTGGACTCGTCAATTTCAAGTATAGTAAAGCATATATACCAGTTCACAAGGTAAAACAAATAGAAACAGTGCATGATAAAAGCGATTAAATTGAAAGTTTTAGGGGGGAAATCTTGCACATTAAAAAATGCATAGTCAATAAGTCGTTCACTTGAAATATACATAAATTTTGTATAATCTCTCAGTGAAATTATTTCATCTGGTAGATGGTTGAACATTCTCAAGCCTTACATGATACACGCTTTTTTTTCGAAAGCTCTGTCTATTACGTATATATACGATCTATGATGTGATCTTTCTGTGAGTTTTCAATATACCAAAGCAATAACTTCAATATTACAACTTACTGAACAACTACACTGGGAACGTCAAATGTATATGAATAAAATTAATGGTGGGCGTTCTGGACCCCTATTCCTGAGATGAATGAGATGTGAGAAAAATAAAAGTGAGTGAGAAAACGATTATCTCACTTAAAATGGCCGATTTACCATTAACAATCGGCCATTTTAAGTGAGATGATCGTTTTCTCACTCATTTTTATTTTTCTCACATTTCATCTACCTCAGGAATAAAGTCCAGGCATTACCACAACCTTTACGTCTTTATCTGTATGGCACCACCTGAAAACTGCGGTCAAAACTCCTCCGAAATATCGTTGTTATAGTTGGTGTATATTATTTATATGCAGTTAATACTAAATCAATTGGCCTACTATAATGAAAAAGAAACATCTGTTAATAAATACTTCACCGTTATTTCAATAACAATAACGTTTACGTCTTTCAACTATAACTATAATTGCAATTTCATTTGGCATTTTTTGAAGTTTAACACTGAAACAATTGAAAAATTACTTGAAATGTGCAACAAACTGATAGTCTCTTCAACAGCCCAGTTGAATAGCCAAGTTTTACTCAATTTATATATATATATATATATATATATATATATATATATATATATATATATATATATATATATATGTACCTCTATGTGTGTGTGTGTTTTTATGTGTGTGTGTGTGTTTGTGACGTTAGCCAACATATTTCAATAAGTTTGTAGTACCGTATATTAAATATATTATGTTCCGGAAGTAGTCTTCTTCTTTTTATAAGGGTATTGACTAATGTGACCGATTTATAATATTTACTATAGGCAAGCGATGATTTTGAGAATGCAAATTCAATTGCATGTTTCAAAATCAAACTAAATAAAAGAATTTTTGCACAGTATGGTATCATTATCGCAACTATACGAAATAGCATTTCCTAAAATTTTGATTAATCGGTGCAGATATTTTCACTCCATATTATGATCTTACAAATCAATTCATGCGAATCAATTTGAATACAAATGAAGCAACAAATTATAAAAAATACGTACAGTTATTACATTTTTTTTTTTTTATATTTGTCAGAATGGCAAAATGAACTCAATACTGTCGAATGGACATTTTTGCACCAAACCGTTTTACGTGCGTTCTCCGAGATTTGAATACTGGTACCACTACAAAAAAAATGTATACCTAAAATGTGAATTTTCTAGTTATTTGTATTTTCCATTTTATCGATGGGGAAATGCTTCAAGAATGCAGTCACCGCTGGTTAAACGGAATAAGAACAACACTAACATAATTTTATTTCAAAAAAAATGTCAACAAAAATAATCGTTTTGTGCACAACATACACAGCAGCGGTTCCTTAGAAGGGCAAACAGGTCATCCTTTACCTTACCAGTGATTACAAGAAGGACGATATACACGCATAAAGTGATATATAATAATAGGTCGTGTTTCTCTTATTTAATACTGTAGTCACGGTGGTCGATGCCATAACAGCTCACTGCTAAAGAAGATGAGCTCCAGTAAGATCAGAGCTATAGTTGCCACGGTCTAATTCAATCGAAACCGCACACAATATACAAACAGTTCACTTATTAGATTAGTCTATTATCGTTATAATAATAGAAAATATGAATTGACAGTTATCCATATTATGCTGAGTTACACTGTCAAGGTATGTAGCTTCTAGATATATAGAATACATGCAGCGACCACGGCAATCCAATGAATTTTGAAAATATAAAATCGTTCAAGCCCCCAAATAACTTGGTTGTTGTGGAAACATGAATAATCTTCACCGAAATTAGAATTCTTATCGACAGGAGGTTATTTATATGGTATAGTTAGATTCTTTGAACCTTTTTTTTTTTGATAGGTTTTTCAACTATAGTTTCACGACAATATATAATTTGAAAATATTTACTTATCATATTTTTATTTATTTATTTATCCTTTTCTTATAATTAATATATAGTAATACAAATAAGACTTCATAGATCTGAGGAGAAATGGTCAGAAGACAGATGATATGGTTTGAATTGTGTGGCATAATATTATGTAAGTAGACCTATATATATATATATTGATACTTGCATAAAATTGATATGAGTTTATGCATGTATATATAGTCAAGTTTTTCCTGAATTAAAGGTCAGAATTGAAAAAAGAACGGTATAAATCACAATATAGCATGCAAAGTGAAATACGACAACCCATCTATATTTGAAATGTATTTAAAAAAGTTATTGGATTTATTTTCACGATTATCGAAAAACTTTCTTAGAACGGAGCTAATCGTTGCATACGTGTGCACGATTCCAAGGTATTTATCATCAATTAAGTCTAGTGAGATGATCTTATCAGATTTGTTCACGATTAAACACCTATTGGTAGGTCTAGTTGTCAAGTAGGGCGGCTGTTTGCGAGTGCGCCATGCGTGAGATGATGTATAAGTTTTCTTATGACGATTAGAGAGCGCGAAAATTGAAAGAAAGAAAAAAACTTGACTTATAAGTTTATATAGGGAGAGTAAATCAAGAAAAACTTGCGACAAGTGGAACACTTTTATTTTACAATCAGCAAGGGTTTTAACACTTTAACTTGATCACTTTTCGGTCCGATATTACACTTCTCTACAAAGAATTGGCTTCTTGTGGATGCATTTTTTATTTTATTTTAAGCTATTGGTATCAGCGATTGAAAAAAAAACTATAAAGTTGTATCCATTTATATATTAATATTGGGTTCAACGACTTATGATCAAAACCTATTGGCGTCGGGGAATGATTCATGAGATGAGGGGATGATTTAATGAAAGGTTGTATTTTATCAAGTGTTTTGGGATAGTGGTGAGGAGTCAGTCGTGCCTGTTGTAAAGGAACCATCCCAATATTGACGTGAACGACGGGAATCAAACCCCGGTCTCCTGAATGACGGTTCGATGTGCTAGCCAATGGACTACTATAGTATCAGTATAAAATTTCAATAGTACGCATGAGAAAAATACAGAAACGGATGAGGTTCCCTGCGACTTCTTGCATGACTAGATTTTTATAAAAGCACTTCGTCACAAAATTCCAATTCTCTTTAAGTTACAGTCTCCCTACCTATAGAGAGAATAAAATATAATTTACTCTTGGTTCTTACAATGATTAATTTCAAAGAAAAACGAGAAATCTAGTTTTTTGAGAACTTTTAAATCGATTTGAAATTAAACTAGATTGTTCAGAACGCGTAAACATTAATTTCATTTCACTCGTTAAAAAGCTCCAAATGAACAAGTGATGCAATATGATACAAAATGTGACACTTTTTTGATAATATTGTCAACAATGAAGAGTGAAACCGGAACAAATTCAAAATTGAATACATTCAATTACACACAAGAAAATGTTCTCATTTCGAGAGTATAGGAAACCTAAAATTAAAATATCAAAAGTACAAAAGAAAAATGTCAACAAATAATATGAAACGATCCAAAGATCACGATTTTATACGTAATATTTAATTACTACACGACGTATAAACACATGAGTCTGTTGTGATTAATGCTCCGATCGTCCGTCTTCCATACCTATTAACATTAGCGGTTGGCAGTTTCCACCCACCAACACTACTTCTCTGACGACACTTTCCACAATGAAGACCCACCTTGTGAACTCAGTCGTGTATAGCTGTATCGCTATCACACATTAAAACTATCAAAACACTAATAGCATTCACGAGAGAAAAAAAAAAACTTTGAATTTCGATTACCATGCAAGCTAGAGGGAAGAGAGAAAGTGCGAGAAAGAAAGTGAGTAGTCCAAGTTTTGTTGAAAATATCTTCGAAGTAAAACTAGATTTGTTTATACGAGTATCGCGGAGGACCTGTCGTTAATGATGTATGCACGCGTATTCGAAATCCCTTTCAATTGCTGAGTAGATTATCGCATTAAACTGAACTAGTGATTATGCTAATTTGCCGAACCGCTAATGTGACGGTTAATATGAGTATCAAGATAGCAATAATAATAAAGAATTGGAAAATTTGTAAAAACTGTGGTAGTGCTGACACTGGACAGTAATCAATTTTAAACATTTTTATTGACTTGATAATGATTTTATTCTTGCAAATATATTACAATACTGTTTTCAATTGTGCTTTGGTTTCACATTCAGTACAAATTTTCTGTAGGCCTACATGACAAAGAAACAAATTCGGCAAAAAATAAATCGAAAGAAGAGAAACAAAAAACTCATAATTTCAAGTATATATATATACATATATATATATATATATATATATACATATATATATATATATATATATATATATATATATATATATATATATATATATATATGAATATATATATAAAACGTTGTCAGTTACCGTGCATGTGTGTGTTCATGCGCGTTGTATTTAATTATATCAAAACAGTAATTAAATAATTCAGTTTTGTCAAAGAAATGTTCAAGTTCATTTTCAAAATAATTATGCGTATATGCATACAATAAATGAAAGTATAAAAATTAAATTCTCCAAGAATAAGTCGCCTTTCATAATTACAGGGTCTACTCTAGTTTTAATGATATAGGTATATGAAACGTGTACCAGTAGCAACGTTTCTTCATGTCAATAAAAATCTCGAAAACGAAGCTTCACTTCCTATATATATACACACCATGCACAAATTCACAAAACGAATTGATCACAAGCATTAAGACATCATCATCACCATTGGAACGCGTAAATGGATACAATTAAAAAAAGCTACAACATCGATGGGCAGATCCCGATACAAAAGCTGTTTAGTTTCGCACGACAATCAATGGGGGGTACAATACCCAAAGAAAGAGATATCATTCCCCCCTCTCCCCCCCACACAGAAAAAAATCGCCTGCTTACACAAATAAAATATGACAAGTTTCTTAATTCAAAACTTTTCTTTTTATAATCTCATAAGCAAGTTTTACAGCTATCTGTACATTATAGTGTATAGAGAGCTGGATATATCTATATCTAGGTATAGATCTATGGGTATAGATATAATTAAATTGAATTTTACATCCAATTGAGTTTCAATTTGTTTTAAATTAATTTATTCCATATTATTTATCCATTATGTTTCAAACTCATCACATATATTATTATACAGTGAGGCTACATTTTTGAAGAGTAGCTATACTTGTAAATATAATAATGTTATATCCACAATGATATACATATATATATATATATATATATATATATATATATATATATATATATATATATATATATAAATATATATATATATATATATATATATATATATATATATATAAATATAAATATATATATATATGTATATATAAACACACATAAATCGCGAGCGAGTCATTTCAGTACGTGTATTTGGATGAATATTAATTTTAATGTTATTAAATGATTGCGAATAATGCAGTCGGAAGATGCAACAGTGGTCACGTGGTGGGTGTCTTGATTGAATGGATGGTTTTGTATACGCTTATTAGGGTAACCTTCACCATCAGGCATTATACACCAGCAGGCAGAGTACAGTAAACTACCGTTACGAGACATCGAACTAGTCGACCGGCCCTCGTATACGGTCACTTCACGCAATACTGCAAGGCGAGAACATCCTAGTCACGTGGATTTAGGAGTGAGTTAACCTCACCGTCAAAATAGGAATGGAAGATAAAATTGAAAATAAGTATTTTATTCATATCGAAGTGCCTATTTATCAAGAGTGACTATTTATCCATTGCACTGGCACATTTGTTGTTTTCAGATTGGATTAGATTATTTTTAATTAGATTGAAGCAGTTTGGGTTGGTCAGGTTAGGTATTTTACATTAGTTAGATTAGGCTGATTTTGAATTAATTTAGGTTGTCCAGAATAACAACGACAGGACGATTACAACATACTCAGGTCTGGCTGCATTTGCTCCTCTGTCATAAAGTAGAATATATAAAGATTGTGTAATATACGATACCGATACATTCGAAATTTCAGTCTATCGATAATTCTATACAGAAACGGTATGAAACTTTCCGTCCTTCAATTCCTTCATGAAAAATAATGGTCATATACATTATCAAGTTTTGAATAATAATAAATTCCCGCCATGGTCGACCATCCTGACAGGGGTTTTTCGTGGTTTTCCTTGGCGTCGTTCAGGTCAATACTGGGATTAAAATTTTTTTTCTTATTGATTCCAAATAAAAGCGTTACAACAATAAAGGGTACTCTTGTGAGGTTCCACGAAACCCTCATGGGGTTTATAATAATAATTAATAATAATAATGATAATAATAATAATAATAATAATAATAGTGATGATAATGATTTATCACACTTGAATTAGTCAGAAGCTGTCAAATGACCATACAAGTTTGTTTGAACCTGCAGTCAAACCGATTGACTTTTCAAGAAAAGCTCCAAATAAAAATCAAAAGGTTGAATGGAAAGTTCTACATTATGTTCATTATTGGCCTACAATGAGAGTATCTATAAATTACATTGACAAAAATATAGAATTAAAATAATAATACTGTATCAAATGTCACTTCGACACAACGCCTACCTTTAAACATAACCTACTTTGGCACGCGTCCATTCAGCTGTGGGGCTTCCAGCCAACGTATTTTCAAAATAAAAATGTGTAAGGCCAAGACGTGTCCCACAGCCACATCTGAGAAACTACTGACCCACACAACCGATGACTAGGTCATGCAGGTCATCCTGACCCTAGGTCGTCCGTGAATCTCCCGACCTCCTGTCAACCGCAGTGTATACAGTCATCACTTGCCAATGCCGAAACCACCACCTTACCATTATATGCACGAATAGGTCGATTAAATAAGCAAACTGCACGACAGCTGTGTTGAGAGAGGAATTTACGAGATAAATAGAATTACGGGAACAGGAAGTTCAGAATTATGTTGAAAAATGTATAATTAAATAAAAGTGTAAAAACACAGGCAATAATGGTAGATGGTTCGCTGCCGAAGACATTATTTATATGACCTAAACGATAGTTCTTGTATGCGCAGTGGAAAACAATAGTGTTTTGTGATCAAAATGGGTATTCGGCTGCAAATGGGATAGGATTTGAATTGATTTTACTTATGCCCAACAAGGTCAGAGACGGGGGTTTGATTCCCGTTATGGTCAGTCATCCTCCTGATCGAGTTTCTCATGTTTTCTCTCAATTGTTTAGAAAATACTGAGATAGTTCTATAATATAATTGGAAGACGACAATCTTTCTATCATTCCAATGAACTAAGGAGGGTTTTCAATTGAAATATTAACTCTATATTATACTGTTTTATCAAGTAAAGTTAAAATGCTATAAATGACGTTGAATCCACTTAGGGAACAACTAACTTTAAAAAAGATGAATGTAAATCAAACCCTGAAGGCTTTTAATGAAATTTGGATTTATGCACATTACTAAATAAAGCATATAATTGTATAATACACACATATATATATATATATATATATATATATATATATATATATATATATATATATATATATATATATATATTGGTGTTGACCAATAATATTATTACCAGCCCCTGGAAGATGATCCAGAGCTGTTGTATATGGAACAAATAAATGAATATAATGATAATAATAATAGATGTCTTAAGCGAGAATGAAATATCGATCCAATCACAAAATAATGTCACTAAAATACATAGATTTAAAAAATTACCCATATTGATCTTTCAATTGTCTAGACTGTTAAGCCTACATTGTCTATAGTTTCAACTTGTACCTCGATACATGGCATAGTTTACGTATATTCCTGGTATACTGGGACTATGGCTTCATGGTGCAAAATCGCCACTTTAATAGACTAGGCCTATATTACTGGAATTCGGAAACGTTTCCTCTCTTCCATTGAAACATATATAGCCCTATACATACGTTTTGAACCTGACACCAAGCCTGAGACATTGAACGCCCTTATACAGACAGCTAGGGCGTAACAGAAAGCATAGCATTATAATAATGCTGGTATTAACAAGTGAAATCTCACCTATTTTTAGGTTAAAGGTTAAACATCATCTATACGAATTGAAAACCACGTGTGCGTATTAAGATATGCAATGAGGACTCGGAGCAACGCGGACAAAACAAGTTACAAAAACTTGTTATAAATATATAACAATAATTACACACTGACTTTAGGTGAGATGAGCGAGAATAATTACTGTCTAGTTAAAACAAGTTCTTCTATGAGCCACATGACTATCGAAGTTCAATTTGACCATCTCGAAAACGAGCAGGTCAGGTGCCGTTTGCCTTTATCTGGTGATCGTGTGATTCGGTAATTCTTTAAAATTGACGATTCTGTTGAATGTAAAATGTATTGTATTGTGAAATAAAATATATTGTGTGAAATGTGATCTAAATTGAAATAACTTCCGTTTGAGATGGCGTTGATTTTTCGGTTCATGAAAAGGAAAAATGATGTAGGCAATAATCTTGTGACCAAACACTATTTTCAATTTTCATACACTCGGTTCAATTTGAAAAACAAGTTTGATCCACGAACCTATGGTGTACAAACTAGGTATAGTCTAAACCACAGGGCTTGAAATTTGAAATACCTTGAAATTCAGCTTCTTATTTAGCATTCTGAAACTATTTTAACGTCGGCTAGGCCGCTAGGGCCGTTGGGCGACGTTACACGAAACTCAGGCCGGGCACACCCGAAAGCATCAAGGCAAACGGTACCCGAACCGCTTGTTTCAGAATGAGAGTAATCTTAGGGAAAATGTAGTAGCCCAGAGGTGATTTTTTGCTTTTACCTTGCCCTCTTCTATACCTGGCGTATATACAAACAATATAAAAAACACAAACAATTCTAATAGATGACCCAGTCATGCGATCTTTTTAGTTCTTGGGTGATCTAGATCAATAACGGTTATCATCTGACTGTCGTCTACATTCCATTGAAAACAAGTAAAGATAGAGAGTCAATTATCACAAATATAAATTCTCTACAAAAGAAGGTCGTCTTCCAGAATAACAATAAAATAACACCATAATTTGTGTACTGCTGTGGTATTTTTTGAGTCCAGGTGATTCTTCAAGACGAGATTTACGGTCATAAAATTATATCTTTCGGAAGTGTTGATTGAAGTGTTGAAGTGCTCATTATCCATCTATAAGTAAATCCAATTTTTACACTCATCTAGTTGGTAGACATCTTTACCTCTCGTAAATACAAGCGTACGTGAACGCTACATCACTACAAGCTCTTGATCGGATTAGTGAAATGAGATAGCTAGGAGAAACTAATTTTTTTTTTATTTTTCCACTCAATAAACTGAATGAAAGTTGTCAATGTTGGCCTGTGCCATATTTTTGAATGGCCAAAGCACAAAATGTAACACCAGCAAGTAAAAATAATTGCTGAGTGAATAGAATACCAACATAAATAGAAATATGGAATATTATTCACCAACGATAACCCGCAACCTATGAATAAAGCCAACAATTTAATAGAACAATTATTTTATAATTTATATTACATCATTACATCATCATTGGCTTCAAAAATATATCACAATGCAATATTTACCATGGCAGTGCATAAATATTATGCATATATTAGGTTTTTCATTTGTGCTCCTCACACTACAACTATATATACTATAAAGACCTTCTATAAATTCCTAATTTTTATAATTGGAATTATTTCAATGCTTGATATTAATACCTACTGAATAAATAGTTATTCGAAACATTCGGTCTTATAAATTCTTCCCTGGCCTTAATTAGGATATGAGGAACCATGATTGTGTATCCATCAAGATTTCATTTTCTTTTTTAAATATTCTACACAGTCAACTAGACAGTGATTTTCATCAAAATATGAGTACCGGTATATGCCAACTTGAACTTGCCCGCACTATTTTCTTCAGTTTTGTAACAGTTGGAAGATGATGCACATAATAGTGAGTCAAGTATTAACATAGCTAATTAAGCTCTTTGACCCATTGAACGTGCAATCTACAAATACAGTTCGAAATGAATGGTAAGTCTTCCTTATATGCTAATCCACGTCTGTTTAGTTTTTAAAACCCAACGGTAATATGGTAACGAAGTGAGATATGGTTTTGTACAATTGCATGAAGATGCATTGTATTTCAATTCGTATTGCATTGTGGCAATGAGTCAACTAATCTGGTGGATACAATACGGACATAATAGAGATGAGCGGGATTCATAGAATTTTAAAGACTATAACATGACAACCATTGGTCACTGGGTACCAAAAAAAAAAAATATATATATATATATATAAATATATATATATATATATATATATATATATATATATATATATATATATGTGTGTGTGTGTATATGTATATATATATATATATATATATATATATATATATATATATATATATATATATATATATATATATATATACATATACATATATATATATATATATTTATATATATATATATATATATATATATATATATATATAAATATATATAATATATATATATACATACATATATATATATATATATATATATATATATATATATATATATATATATATATATATATATATGTAAAAATCATTGAAACGTGCCCACTCTGGGATTTGAACCCAGAACCTTTCGGTTTGATTCCTAAGCTCTAACAAACTGAGCTAAGCAGATACCCAGACTTTGTGATTTGACAAAAACGTACATAGACATCGCTAATGAATCGCATCCATGAAGAAATGTATAGTTCAATATATATATATATATATATATATATATATATATATATATATATATATATATATATATATATATATATATATATATATATATATATACATATATATATAATTTACACTAAAATTATTCACGATATATATCATACAGTTCAGACGATTTTAGTTTCCATTGTGCAGTTATTTCCGTTTCAACTTGGTTGGGCCATGGTTGGGCCAGCACAATGTAATTAGCGCCAAAAGTTGAATACCAACCAGTGCGAGAACAAAAGTGTAACAAACAAAAATCCTGCAAATAAAGTGGTAAAAAATAGGTAGAACTGATAAGAATAAGAAACTTTTTCTTAAATGTACAGTTACCAATACAAGAAAAATGAAATGTCATTCCGGATTCATTTATATATTGGGCCTACTCGTTTATAATATTCTATAATGCCTAATTATATCGAACAATACATATTTGCATTAATTGTATAGTTGATTGATAAATTAGCAGTAATTGGAAAAAAATAAGACTGGACAGTTTTAAAAATGGTCAAACCATTTCAGTCATTTTGTTGTACACAATTGACACCAAAATGAATTGAGAATCTTGGGGCAACAAATTTTTAAAATTGAATCTAAAAAAAAAAATAGCTATTGCAAAAGACCCTGGTACACTTTTACAGTTTGAATTCTATTTTACATAAGATCTACCTATCCTACCTTTTTCTCATAGTCTTAATAAGAGTACAATGATTTTGAATCAAGTTTCGATATTGATGAAAAAAAAGATGCCTTCATCTCCATTCTCTCGTGATTCAAGTCTGTAATATTCAATAAATTCAGGAATAACTAACATTCTGTAAAGAGTATTTGCAGTAACTCGAGAAAATAATGTGAATGTAATTAAATTTCAATCATTAGGACTAAGATATATACCGGCACAGGTAGCTGAGTGGTTAACGCACTTGCTCCATGTGACCCGGGAGGTAGTGAACATGTCGAACCCGCTCCGATCCCCACTACCGTCCATCTTTACAGGGGTTTTTCGTGGTATCCCTCTGTAGTCTAGGCTATAATGCCGGGATGGTTCCCACAATATAGGCCACGACCGCTTCCTTCCCACTATCCTTCCCATTACCCATAAAAACCTTCATCTCATCATCCCATCCCATCATCTCATTAATTATTCATCCGATGCCAATAGATCTCAGTCATCATTACAGTGCGTCGTTAAAACCCAATATAAAAAAAACTAAGATATATTACGTACAGCTGTAATACCGATGTGAATAATATTCTACGTTTATTTAATATCAACTATACGATAGTGATTTATCAACAAGAAATATTAAAATGTCACACTATAAAAAGCAGAATGGCTTGCGAAAGTTTTATCCACACTTCTAAAACTAGTTCTATAACACGGCCGTGAAAGTGAAAATGGCTTTGACTTTGGAGTCTTAATCATTACATCGCACCCATAACAACTGAAAAGAAAAAAATGTTAATAATGAGTCAATGAATTTATACTAATTCAAGTTCAATTTCATACGCCAAGGCACCCATTCACACCGCTCCAGGCTCCGTAACACGGTGCTTGATGGACCACTAATTGGTTACGGATGTACGAATCTAAACAGGTGTCGGATTTATCAGCTTAATTATCGTATAACAGCGGAACGGAAATTACTGCAGCGAACCAAGCCTAATTCATAGCCAAATAATCGATTATGGTTCAAGTCAGTGATTTGTTATTGTTATCCGTTTCAGTTATCGAGCTATATAAGCGTGGCATGATATAGTTATTTCCGACGTACCCCGTCGTGTGCGAATTATTTAAAAAAAATAATGTATACTTTAATTTGAGTCCAATTAATATCCGAAGAACCTGTTGCTGCTGGAGTCACTCCTCAGAGTTAGTTTTGTCGCCCAATTCGATTCAATGGACAAGCGATATATTATATTAAGGTCCGGTATTACCAAGTCCACAGTTAGCAGTTATCTGAGACTTGGTGAAAACAAATATCACAGGTAACCATGGTGATAACAACTTTGTACCTGCCAGTTGGAGCTACTCCGAGGTTGGTAATACCGGGCCTCATATAAGGACGGTGGTATAAGCTCAAAAGTATAAGTATTGGCTTGTAACTCAAATTATAAGCTCAAAAGTGCTACGTCTCAAAATATTTTGAATCGAGTTATAGTTGATGACATATGTGTAGACTATGTCAAGTTTCATCAAAAGATTTCTTTCGTTTACGGAGCGCAAACAACAACAAATAGATCGTTTTTTCACTTACGGTTAAACTAAGCTAGTCTTCACTCCGCTCATCCAGGATTATATATATTTTAAACCTATAAACATAACACTGACGACAGAAGCAATATAAGAAATGCTATGAACAAACTCTGCTGACAGTACGTAGCAACCATGCTTATCTTTCGAGTTATTGAACAATATATTTCCTTCGGAGACAGTTGCGGGTATAATACCTTTTGATGTACAACGTTTATGGACCATAATTAAGCCATATAAGATCTTCGTAATGTTGACATGCTTTGAAATCTGAAGCCAGTCGGGAGTGGGTTCAAGTCCCGCTTTACGTATGGATTTTTATTAACGTCGTTTCACCTATTATTTCACCATCTCCCGCTCGTTCAAATACCTAATTACAGCCTAGCTGTTGGTGGCCCGAATAAAAAAAACATAAAATATAAATATCTTACACTTGCATACGGTCTAATAGAGTGGTCGATCATAGCCACATCGAAATTAATCTTGAAGAAAATGTAATGAAATTATGCATGCTAAAACTATAGCGGACAATATCATATATTCTATATACGCGCTTCGGGTACAGTCGATGAAATAATTAACGGTAAATATATTCAAATTATTCAAATTTGAAATTCGAAAAAATATAAAAATGTGCTGACAGCAAGTGTACATTAATTACAGCAGACTATAGGTATACTTATAATTCTGATTGGAGAGACGTCACACCCAAAAAGGGCAATGACCAACCAATTCACAGCCGAATAATTTGCGAAAACATCACAATACCATTTCAACTAATTCTTTTCAAACCACATTACGAATTGAAACATTTATAAATTAGAACCCAGCCAATTGGTATCCCAGTATACAAATCTCATAATTAGATCAATTACATATTCGACACTACTAGAATTAAACTCTCATCTAAATAACATAATAATTAGCTAATTTACTCATTAATAATTTGAAAGGTGACCGAACTCAGTATATTCCCAGCAGGAACAGTAATTATTTCAATGGCGTTCCCGCAGTGTTTTATTCAACATGATGTAATATTTATACATTTAACTTTTGTTTTCGATGCTTTTCTCAACACACAGTTGAAAGTGGTTTATTAGACAATACTCTTTAATTTAAGATGATTCGCCAGACGTAAATCGTGATTTGAAGATTTTCAACCTCACGCATCATAGAAACGCAATGCTTCCTGATAGTTTCAGTACCCATTATTACCGTCACCTGTGACTGAATTGTTCAGAACGTGACCACTCACACTCATCATAAGTCACGTCATCGCCGTTTTAGGGACGAGTTTTTTTCAACACTCTCGATCTTCTGTCTCTGTTGACTTGCTGTCATTCTTAAAATTACGAAGAATGATATTTGTATTTATTTAGTGCCCGAAAAATTCGAATAATTTGTACCTTGCACGAATAGTATTAAATTTACCGTAAAATAAAGTTCATTTGTAATCGTTTTCCAATATAGGTGTATGTAAATTGAGAAAATAAATACAAAATATACGCGAAATAGATGAAAAAACACGAACAAAAATTGAACAATATTAAAAATTATTTAATACAATTTATTATTACAAATAAAAATTACGCTCAAATAATACAGAATAACCTCAATACAGCTATGGAATAAATGTAAAAATTGCAAAATGGTTGCATTGATGATGTAAAGATACGTTATTGATGGATGCTCACAAGGGATGTTTGGCAATTAATAACCGGATACTCGATACATGTATGACCCCTCTCAAGTTCCATGATATTGCATCATTACTATCAGCTTGTATACGACACAATAGTATGCAGTATGCAACATAAAGTCCATCCTCAATTTAACACGAATATCTTTGCTTTTAACATGTCAGACTATGGTGCTCGTATGATAACGACGAAGCATGAACGTGTGCAAACCAAGGTGAAATAGTGAGGGAGGATCAGAAGATTTAGCATTTCTTGCGTCATTGCGGATGCCAGAGTTCTATTATTTAACAAGTTTAACACACAAAAAACATGGGTGAACTCAATTAGACAAAGCCTGGATTCGTAAGAAATGTTGAATTTAATTTCATCTTTTAATTTATTGTTTGGGTCATTTAATTTCCTTTGGTTTTTCTATGGCTTTCAGCTTCACTATATATAAGCAAGCAAAAACTTTCAAAATTCATTAATATCTTGTAGCCGAACTGAGATGAAATGAACTAAAACCTTTGTGAATCTAAGATGACTTAGAAAAGAAATAACACCCGCACGAGCAAAATAACACGCCAAGAAATTATAAAAAACAAATATTTCGAATGAAAAGGCTATATACGACTCACACTGATACGTATTGAAAGTCAAATTGTGTACACGTTAAGAAAATAATGCGTCAAGTATATAAGAGAATTACATCAACCCAATGGCCTCAATTTACTTCGCACATTGAGCACATAAAAAAGATCAAAACGAAAAATACATTTATTTCTCAGTTATTTCAATTCACTATAAATTAGGAAGAAAAAAAATCCATGAATATTCTCTTCCTCTTTCGCGAAAAAAATAAGAATCTACTGAGAAGCATCAAAGACGGCCATGTCAATTATCAATGTCAGAAACTTCACGCTGCATGCTTAGGCTTTATATAATAAACAGAGACAGAGATGTAAAGAAAGAGAAGAGAGAGATGCAATACGCATAGGAAATCATGCATTTCTTCAACATAACAATAATCAATGGCGTGTGCAATAGAGCATGAAGTCAGCAACCAACCATAAACCACGATTTGGCGACAATAATAAGTCTGATTGATAGACTTTAGTGAACTAGTTTAGATAATTCATGTGCCGCTAGCTTCTTCATTGACACAATCCAACAGTTATTTCAGAAATACACGAAAAGTACCACAGAAAACATTGGTTTACATAAAAAAATATATAAATATAGGAAATCTGTGAAAATATCAGATCCTTTGTTGTTTCCAAATAACCGTATAATGACGTATATAATACATAATACAAAACACGTGTGCTTTTCATATAAATTCACTCGTGTCGTTTCCTATACAAGTTTTATAAAAGATATTGATGGAAAAAAGTTAAAAGGCGAAGCAATCAAATTTACAATAATTGGTTTGAAGCTTCTAAACGGTGCTTCGATCGTTTATATTTCTATGACGCTTCTACGTAACAGGAAGTGTGGCTATGATTATTATTGTTTGCTCAACGACTTCCACCAACAATGATCGGATAAAACAAACAAAACAAATCAATACCCAACGAAGTTGGCATGTGTCCGCAATATATTTACTAGAAAACTATAAAGTAACTATTGATTCGTTTTCGCATAGTTGATTGAGTTTTAATTGACAGTTACGATACACGAGACATGTGCGCCCATTATTTATATCAAGTTTAACGACACCTCTACTGATAACATTGATGTGGGTTGAGTTGTCGTGGGTGAATGATGAATGAGATAATGAAAAGATGAGATCAACGGTTATAATTAGGTGCTTTGGACAGTGTGAAGGAAAAAGTAATGTCCTGCAATCCCAGTATTCACTGGGTCCATGAGGATAACTTGGCTTCTAATTTATCGTTGCAGTCCTAAAAAGTTTACGATGTGAATCAAAAGTTTTCATTGAAAACACAACGAGAATTATTTGGAAGAAAACTTCCGCTAACACTGGACGAGGAAGAAATCGACGAAAATTCGAAGTGCGTTTGAAGACTTATCGTAATTATGATGAGGGATGACAAATTCACAGTGCTAGATTCCTGACCACATAATAATGATTCAGACCCGGAAACAAATTCGTGCAGTCGGTGTCGGGAAGAGTCACTACTTGCTCACGCTATTACCGAGTAGAATAGAAACACATACTCCATACATTTTTAACATCGATGTAATGATGTAATGTCGTTCAATGCCTGACATGCATGATGTTCGTATAGAGCAGTGTTCTATTGTGTTCAAGAGCAGTTATTGTGGTATATTTGTATCCACGGAAGAATACAAGTTCCAAGCGAACGTCCTCCCTATCCCACACCACTAGAGAACGTATGGTTCGAGCCTTCTTCTTGGATAGTTAGTATAGTAGTAGTTAGAACATGTGTATGTTCACAATTGTGATTGATGCGCGCGAAAAGCAATTTATACGAAACAGTGACGAGGTTTATTAGCGGGATTCTCAAAACAAGACCACGGAGATACAATCAAAAGTAACTAGCACACATGCAACTTCGAACATGGAATTGCAATTCATGCAGTAAATAACGAAGGAAGCTATAATCGTGTGTGTAGATACAGAAAATCTGCATTATCTAAAATAACAAACTTTTATTGAAATATATATGACTGGAAATTATGAAACTGCATGCTTTTCAAGGTTTCAAAATCATATAAATATTTATAAATGAATACAATTAATGGACTGTTGTGCTACAAAACCAGAGTCTAGTTTAAATTAAAGGATTTACATCTACAAGATAGACTCTGAATCAACTGTTGTCAACAGTTAATAGGTAAAACGTTGACTACATTTTTTTTATACTTTGTGTGAGTGTACAAAACACATCAATAAACCACAGGTGATCGATCCTTATATGAGATGGGCCGAATTCTATGATTTTTTTTCACAGATATATCACGTAAGGAGTGTTATTTGAATAACACTCCTTCTTACATGGTATCTGTGAATATCATTTTATTGTGAGAATCTTGTCCACGGAAATAGCATTCATTCTTATGGGCCTATATACACATATATATATATATATATATATATATATATATATATATATATATATATATATATATACATATATATATATATATATATATATATATATATATATATATATATATATATATGTATATATATATATATATATATATATATATATATATATATATCTTTTTATTGGGTTTTTAACGACGCACTGTAATGATTACTAAGATCTATTGGCGTCGGATGATTAATGAGATGATGGGATGATGAGATGAAGGTTTTTATGGGTAGTGGGAAGGATAGTGGGAAGGAAGCGGTCGTGGCCTACATTGTGGGAACCATCCCGGCATTAGCCTAGACTACAGAGGGAAACCCCGAAAAACCCCTGTAAAGATGGACGGTGGCGGGGATCGAACCGGGTCCGATATGTCCCTTCACCTCCCGGATCACGAAGCAAGTGAGCTAACCACTCAGCTACTGTATATATATATATATATATATATATATATATATATATATATATATATATATATATATATATATATATTATATATATTAATATATAAATATATGCGTTTGTAAATATTATTTTTTATATGATTATATACATTATTATCGATTATTATACACGATTACTTTCAACAATTCATATTCACTTTCAGTATGGTCTTATACCAACTTTAATATATTTATTTCACAGCACTACTCTCATTTGATGTAGGGAATAAGAACTATTCTTAAAATAAATTGCTGTGATACACATTGCAATGCATACAATTACGCAGTGTACTATTATAAATATTTGTGAGCCCAAGGTTATATGCAAATGCAAAGTGCTCAGACAAGTGGACAGTGACAGGCATAAAGAAGATGCAAACGGATAACTCTGGTTGAAATAGTAGAAAAGTAGAAACTATACTACCGCATTTCATTATCCTATAAGACAAGATTACGAGTAAAATTCTGTTATTTCATCACTTTGCCTAAGAATCTACGAAGCATAGATCATTTTGGTAGATGATTTATATTCAACATATTATTTATCGAGTGAAGACATTTCGAATAAAACAATTCAATCCTAATTTCCTCATTTTGCTCAACAACAAAGCAAACAACGAATATGATTCAGCATTTTTTTCACAATATACAAATAAAAAAAAACAATAAATCAAACTACATTTCGCATAGATAATTCACAATGCTGTTCCTCACTAAAAATGCCATGCCTCTCTGTGTGTCATGCAAGAATGATCCGTAAAGCCATGTGGTGGACGAAGAAGTGGCCTAAGGTGGGAAGAATATAACGGTGTCTGCTCCCAATGGCCAACAAGTACTGTGCAATGCCATTGACCTGTTGCTGTAGTTACTGCCTGTTGGGCCGATCCAACAGGTGTGCCTATATCGCACTGATAGGCAGATCAGCTGTGTCCTATCAACAACAATTCTAGGTTACTAATAGTTTACAGTATACAGAACCACACGAGAAACTTTGATATTGTCAATTGCATGTTCTTTTTATTATATTGGTCAGTGCAAGAGAATCAATAGAGACGCAATCATCACTGAGGAAAACCGCGAGAAACGTCAGACAGAATAGTCGACCACGGCAGGAGTATTAGTCTCCTGACCTCTTGATTTGATCTCTTGGTTTGATATCTTGAGTGCTGATCTGCCCTACTCATGTATAATACTGCATATATTCATTTTATGAGCAATATGCCAAATTTCAATGACAGCACTCCGCTCAAGCAATCTTTTTGAAAACGAGAACCGAGAATGATGAAAGAAAATTTAATTGCGTCACTGACGTGTATTATATATTTTATTGAATAGTTCAAAATATAATGACTTATAGACCTATATAGGCGCTATATGGCATGACAAAACGACCATGCTCTTGGTGTAAAATAGCACTGTGTTGCATGTCGACGTAGAGATATTTGGATTCATTTGATAATTCAATTTATTAAACATAAATACTAGATCCTTGTTGATACGAACTAGAAAAAGCACGAAGGGATGTTCACTGTCTAGTGACCATTCTAATTCTTTCATCTATAAAGGTTAATTTAATTTGTCTAATGGAAAAATCGGGTATGATTCAAGAGCCAATTAACACCGATATGCAATTGCTTATGTACAATATACAATGAATTACAATGGCACAAGAACTATAATGTCGTTTCAAGAGAGGACATTAAATTAAGATTTTTTCATGTACCGGTTTATTTACATTCACGTACAACAAACCAAAAAATGTGCATTCAGACAATAAAATATAATAAAATGTCTAGCCATTACGAGATATACAATACGTATACAGCTCTTGGTCTACAGAATAAGTTGTACGGTTATACTAAATGAACTCTATTCTCATTTTATTTAAAAAATACAATAAAAATGGGATATCATTATATGCTACTACAATGATATGTCAGGGTGCATGACGATCTCAATACATTATGAACTAAACAACAGCTTGATTGATGCACAATGTCTGTTTGTAAACAACGGATGACTTACACTATTACCAGTATCAGTCTCAAACACAACTCAGATCATTTAATTATAATGACAGTTTCATTCAAAATATGATTTTTTTTTTCATTTCTAAGGATCCAAATCAAGAAATATATGAGAATCTACATTCAATTTAAAGAATGGAAAGAGGTCCAATTTCATTTGGTTACCAAGGTATTCTTTCAAATTAATTACTTTGGACAGAACACAAATACATAAAGTAGGCCCACAAACTTATTTTCTAAATTTTAGTAGAGCCGATGACTGACCTATTTCAATAAATTTCAATCGATTTATATCTACATTCTTATATAATATGATATTTTTCAAATTTTTATATATTTATATTCATATTGTATTATATTATAGCAGTATATTTTTGTATATTTATATAGATTTATTTATATAAAAAATTAGTATAACCAATTATGCATTTATGTAAAAGAGGAGTGTGGTGCATAGACGGTGCTTTGCCGATAGACCCTGTATAAAACCGGGCAGTTGCAGACGAGACAAATCATTTTTGTGATATTAAAACGCGTGTGTATATTATTACGTCAGTGTGAAGTGTCCCAATTTCGCATGAACTACTTCGATATTCCTGACACTCTTCATTAAATCTACGTAATGAAATATCTTACGTACAAAACAAAAAAAAAAAAAAAAAAAAAATGATACTACGTGGCATTACCAAAGAACTGAATAAAGAAGGTATATATACTTGTAATTTCAACTGAACAAAAAAATAATCAATAACAAAAAGGCATTGATGTTGGCTTTTCTACAAGCCTACGCCCCACCTTTACAAACTAATAATAACAAATCGCTTTATATTCATTGAAATCGAAACACTATGTGTTAATTAATTTCCTTTCACTGCCACCCAAATATAATCGAATCTTGCAATTGGCTTCACTTGCTCAATCTCCTCCACATGCCGCCGCCACGGACAATAACTACGCCCAAACTCTCAATGAACTTAAACCGATTCGCATGGAAACTGAATAATCTCTGGACGTAGACGAGAAAACAATATAGTTATGATGCCCCTGGGTGATTTAACGGTACTCGTTTTCAATTTTTTTTTATTCAGACCACTTTTCCGACGATAATATATATAATACGAGAGCATGTAAGATGAGTCTGTTATTTTTCATTTAAAGAATCCGCATATATCATGACTTTTAATTTCGAAATATCGATTTCGATTATTTACCGTTATAAAAAAGTCGTGAATTTGAAATTGTCTTCAATCTTTCACGCGTTGAAAGCAATTCAGTTTATAATTTATTTAATTGTATTGTAGTAATATGTATTATCACGTAGTATTAGCACAATTGGCACTACTACATATTCAAGACTTGAGTTTCGAATGCAGAATTCCAAGTAAACCAAGTAATTCAACATTCGACATTCGGACTCCCTAACACAGAACAGCCACTTTAAGCACTTTATTAACATTCTCAAGTGTCGAATCTGCACAAAGTACTTTAAAGTTTGACCACTCAGCATGAAACACCGTTAGATACCAAAAAGAGCTACGGTATGTCAGAAAGTACCTAATTGAACAATTAAAACACAAAAAACATTTCCCAAGTCGGTACAACACCGAAACATACCATAAAAAGTGAAGTAATAAAAAATTAACAATAAGCAAGTACAAAAAAAACTAACAACTCTTTCTTTCTTTGTTTTTACAATGAAATAATTTCAGCTAAATTCTCACACAGCCTATCTCGTGAATGAATAAACAGATCTCAGGAGAAAACAATAATGGCTTAATAACAATATAAAGATATACGAATTTCGAATAATATACTTCCGTCTCACTCGTAATTTGATTGTTTTCAATAACTACCAGGACTTGGCGGATGATTGACTTTCTTTCTTTTTGGTTGCATCGTGCGTTCGATATATATCGCGTGCAAATTGAAACCATTCGATAGAGAAGTTGTGAGTGGGTGGGAGGGGAGAAGGCATAATAACTGGGGCAGAACAAGGATAGTATGCGATTGACATTGTGCTTGGAGAAATAACATAACAAGCTGTGTTGTCATGCGTTCGGTAATAATAACAATACGAAGTATACCGTTTTCTTAAATTGGTATGAAACAATAGATTGACTGATTGACCGATATTATTATATTTACTAGTAAGCTGCAATGTTATGAATTATATTTCAATTCAAACGACGGTAAATAATAATGCAAAATGGTTGTACGATATAAACCAGCCAAGTACCACTATTTTATCAAGAGACTCAAGAAATTTAGTGGAAGTGCCGTGTTCAAATGTTTTGTAATTGGTGGAAGTGCCAGTTCAGTAAGCTGGTACATATTACTTTTTGTAACGACATCCGGATGCATATTGTTTATCCTTATCCACACATTTAGTAAGTCATGAGATTCAACTGAACATAGTGTGTGATGAATATTTTGAATATAAAACACAATTTGATTAATTTTAAATTGTATGTTATTAAAACATTTTCATACAATTTTTAGATATGAAGTAACAATAAGCTCACACGTACGTCTTACGGTCAATCATTCAGCTCATTCCAAGAAGCATAACTTGCAACATGCAAGTATAGAAATAACACGATATAAGAAAGTATATGCAAGGTAATTCCCAAAGTATTCATATCCATAATTTTTCGTGCATAATTGTTTAGACAACTCGATTCTAAAAAACAATTAAGAATAAACAGGTATTCAAAATTTATGAAAGTCTCACATGGTATAAAATATAAATTTGCAGTAATATTTTCAATATTCGTAGGTACTCGTATCGAGTACGGTACTTGATTATTAATTTATTATAATCTATTAATTAAATTTAATATAATAAAAATTAATGAGAGTAAATTCCATTGAGAACTGTGAAACATATTTTTAAATGACTGATTTGTAGAAAATTAAATATTAATAACTCAATTACTGAAAGACGTATCCGTAAGAACAACTCACGGAATGATACTGTTTCAAAGGTGATCATTCTAATTTCATACAAGTAACAAGGAAATAGTAAGCTATTCTATTCATAATATAAATACAATTATATTAATATTTAATTATACGCGAGGTGTAAGTACAAATCGATATGTACTTATAAAAAGTAATTATAAGAAAGTTGGAATAATTCACTGTTCGAACACCAGAACATAACATTATAATTAAGGAATCAAAAGGTATAACGTATCTTCAGCTCAATGTACAATCATTCAACACGATAAATAATCCACCGTCGATCATACCAATTCAACAGTGAATTTTATTTTGTATGACTTACTAGAACTGAATATTTTCAAGATGAGTATTACCAACTTGAATAATGTATCAAGTTGAACTTAAAGTGCACTTGTGAATGATTTATGTGAACATTCTATGTCGATGATTATGACAATGATCGTAATCATTGTTTGTGGCCCCACCAACATGTAGGTCATATAGGGATACGAATGAACGGAAAAATTATGATTACAAAAACCCACGCCTTACGCGGGAATCGGGCACACACCCGACTTCACTAAATACTCTAATACAGAACGTTAGCTGACTGAACCAGAAGGGTGGCCATTCTAAATCGTCACGACGTCATCAGTTTAGGGGTACTCTTGAATCAGTATATCAAAATAGCCTGTTGCGAAGCTACAAGACGCGCTGCTTGTGTTGAACTGAAGAATGTCTGAAAAGAGTGACAAAAGAAGCTCGCGAAAGTTACAATTTGTTGGTAGTGTTTAGTTTAGTTTAGTTCAGGTTTTCTTTAGTTTAGATTAAACCAGTTTGGGACATTTGCTTGGTTAGGTTAGTTAGTTGATGTAATGTAGGTTAGTTTGATTAGGTTAGGTTAAATGAATAATTTTCTTCTGGGTTATTCAGGTTATTTTAGGCTGCGCGCAACAACAACAACAACGTCCGCATGTCCTGACATGAAGCGGTGGTCCGATGTATAGCGGTATTTACGCGATTACCGATTTATTGGTGTATTGGCGAATAACTAATTAAAGTGTTTTCTGTTGTTCCAGGCCGTAATGGCGGCCAGTCTCCACATCCTGGTGGTCGTGTTCCTCCTCTCATGCCACTCCACCTTCGCCCAGTGTCCATGGCACCGCGACATCGACGAGCTCCAGTCCTCTTGTATCTGCGCCTACAACCTCGGCCACGAACTTTCCGTTCAGTGTGACATGGTCGATTTCCCCCGCCTTCTCAACGCCCTCGACCGGTACGCCCGTAAAACACCCCTCGACCTCCTCTACATTAACAACAGCACCGTTTACAAGCTAGACGACGGTTCTTTCAAAAACCTCCGCCTCCACAACGTTCAACTCTCCGGTTGTCGAATCAGATCGATAGCACCAGGCGCGTTTATCGGCCAGGAAGGTAGCTTGAAGAATTTAAATCTTCAAGATAACGAATTAGGAGAAGTTCCGATTGAAAGTTTACGACTGTTGGCTAATCTCTCGTTGTTAGATTTGTCACGTAACCGAATTGTGAAAATACCAGACGAGGCTTTTATCACTCTGAAAAGTTTATCCACATTAAAACTGTCCGATAATAACGTATCATTATCTTCGGGTGCGTTTCGAGGACTCGATAGTTCCCTGAAGAACCTGAACCTTAAGGGCACACGCCAGAAACGAGTACCCGATGCGATCCGAGGTCTTCGCACGTTGGCTTTCCTCGACTTGGCGCAGAACGGATTGAGAGAACTACCGGGACCCGGCGGAGCGTCAGTGTTAGAGGGTCTCCAGTCACTCACAGCACTCAATCTCGAGCGTAATCTGATCCAGAGTGTGAATAAAGATGCGTTTACTGGTGTTCGGGATACGCTCAGTTCGCTCAGTCTGCTCAATAACTTGTTGACGGACTTTCCAAAAGCGGCAATTAAAAGTCTCACAGAATTGAGGGTAAGTTGACATCGTTGGATACCAATTTGATAGGTGGTGCTGGTTCAATAAATCAAGTTGAAAGTGGTCGACGTCCCCACCTCTGACGACAATTTAAATTCATATCAGGGATAAACACTAATAAGTGTGAACGGGTGTGGTGTAAGTGGAAATAAAAGTTTGATGAAACATTTATATTATATCCTAACATCTTGGTTAATACTCTTTTTGTTTCTATTGATAAAACGTCAGAGCGAGTTTATTAAACGTCATAAATTTCGAAACACCTAATTATAGAAGTAGTTTGTCTCAAATATAATGACTCTTGACTCAATGATAAGTCATCCAAGCAAAATCAAACCGCCGCAAGTTCTCCATTCAAACCTACGCAACATAGTTTCGTAAATACGCGTGGTGATACACATAAACAATCAATCTATACCACCCGTTTTAATCTGTGGAGAAATTATCAATCATTAATACTTCGTGACTTTCGATATTTCTCTGATCGTCGTGATTGAAAAAGCGTTATCAGATTTCCTCTAGGACATGGCATGCGGCATTTCACGGAGTAGACACACTTCAGTCTCACATTTGATTGCAAATACATGACAATAGTTTCTTATATACGCCTTGCTTGACCATAAAACTATGATAATAAGTAGGATAAGATGCGGGAAATGGAAACTATGCTTTCCCCACCGAGTAGAAACACAATAACTTATGTAAACATAAAATACAAATTAAGTTAAAGCTCATTCAAATAGTTCAGACTTTAGAATACAGTGAAATATTTAAATCAGCAGATAGTGATAGCAGATAGCAAATAGAAAATGGAAATGATGGGATCCAATTTTGTTTGAACATGGAATTTTTTAATTTGATAGAGATCTGCACCCATTCACATAGTCCAAATATTCACGTTAACCTACTCAAACTCGAGGTCAAGCATTTTATCGAAAGTTTGATTAGATGGAACACAATTATATTTAAAATATCACAATTTTCATTGATTCTTTTTCAAAAATTTTGTTATCATTGTTTTTTACATTTTTTGTTGGTTTTCATTAGAAAATGAAAAAGTTTTGAAAATTTCTGTGATGTAAATTCTAAAACATTCGTTGAAATATGTTGAAAATATTTTGTTGGAATATTTTCACAATATTTATTGAAACATCCAAATTTTGACTTGAATTCAAATCATATCCATCAGTTGTTATTTTGAACACCGTTAAATTCACGCTTAATTAAGAATCTACATAAGAGAATCACTTCATCACCATATCAAATTAAATATTCAGAATCCAGATTATTATTGATTGCATTCTGAATCAGAATAATAAATTGAATCTTGACAGATTAAGAAGCAGTAGATTTGATGTTTTTCATATATTTGTCAACTTTCTCAACATCAAATGCATTCAAAAGTTTTCTATTGTACACATTGAAAAAAAGCTATCCAATTTTAATTCCGAGTAAACATTCAAATACAAATTGTAAAAAGAAAAGCATTAATTGAATGTAACTAAATTGCATTAACGTTTCATCAAATAGTAATCAAGAGAATATTTATGGCAACTTAAAAAAAGTATCAGTAGCTTAACACCAATCCAAAAACGGTTAGGAGAAATTTATTACATTTTAACAATTGAAAATTTAACAATACTATTTTTAAATTTTCATTCAGTAATACAAAAATTTAAATTATGAGAGAATTTTCTTATGCTACGCCTAATATTTGAAAGTAAAATTCACCATATTCAATAGATTAACTGATTATCAAAAATAAAATTCACTTCCTAGTAATTCCATATTCACTGTTACTTACTCCTAGGTACTCGACATTGGATTCAACTTGCTAACCGAACTACCAGCCGACTCTTTTCTCGGCACTCCGTCGTTGACGTTACTTGCTCTGGACGGTAACCCCCTCGAAACCGTGCCCGAGATCGCAGTGTCTCACCTCAACAACACGTTGCGTGGTCTAAGTCTGGGCGGTCGATTCCTGAACTGTGACTGTCGGCTGCGGTGGGTGGCCGACTGGATACGAAAGGGGGACTTGCAAGTCACCAGTCGGGAGCGGAATCCGCAGTTTTGCGGCATGCCTGTACGGCTCAAGGAAAGGGGATTCTACAGTATTCAGGCCGAAGGTTTGAAAGCGTGATATATATTTGATATATATTATTTGCACAAGCATTGATACAAAAAAACACAAATAACTTCCCAACATTGAATCAATTTATATAATGTTGGTTATAATTTCAACGTTGTCACAAAATTTAATACCATAGAGATACGTAATCATTATATCTAATTTGAAAATCTAATTTTCAAGAAATAATTTGGCAGAATTTATCATCAAAACATAGAGCAAGGAAACAAATTGGAACTACAATACTGATTTCAATACTCACTCGTGAACTATTTTAAAAAAATTTCAATTAATTAATTTTTGGTTTATATGTACTAGCATTAAAACTACAGATAAATTTGATGAGTGAAATAAAAGAAAATGGAGAAATGATGGGAAAAAAGAAAGTCAAGTTATAAGAAGTGGAAATGTTTACTTTTGGCTTACAGAATTCAAGTGTGGGTCAGGAAATGACTTGGAAGATGCCGAAATTGACACATCAGAGAAAAAACAAATCAATCGAAAAGAGTCGAAAGAAGAAGAAATTGATGAATCGGAATTGATCGGTGAAGATGTATCGTTACCGCCATCTCTAGTTCCAAAAACGTCCACAGTGCCCTCAACAACACCGCCAACGACAACCACACAACGGACAACAACAACAACCACAACAACCACAACAACCACGCCTCGACCAACGACAACGAGAAGAACGACAACAGCCAAGGTTACGACACCAACAACAGAGAAACCGACAACAACCACTCGAAGAGGCAGCATGATTGTTTCAAGGTAGGTCTGTCAATGAACATATATTTTGTAAAACGTTTACATGCTCTTAAAAAAGCTTCTCAACATTTCATTATTTGAATTAGCGCCTTCCAAGTATCGAGAGGATTTATAGATTCAACCAATGTTTGAGGAAACTAGAAACTCCCAATTATCAGGACTTCTGACCTCAAAAGCTAGGAAATAGTTGTTTAGGTAATAAAACTACAGTATGACAATAATTGTCAGATGTACGATCAGATTTAGTTCGGTTCGGCTTGCATTCATGTAATCGGACGCCATACACATAAATGGAAGAATAAGTGATTGGCTTGGTTTCAGTTTTTATAAATTGAAGATATTACAATGAAAGAGACAGTCAATTTTACTGTTAGGGAAAATTTAGACACAGGATCATTAATTTCTCACGTTTAATTCTGTGTGAAAATCTTTAGCTGAGAACGTCTAAATTCTTATACAGTATTAGTTAAAAATTTAAATCAATATGACTGCAAGCAGGTTTGCTGCCAAAATCCAAATTTTAGCCCCTCATAAAAATTATATAGGCAAAATGGATGTAAATCGAACCAGAATTTAAAATGTACAAAGAAAATGCCTGTCTTCCTATATTGAACAATGCCTTCCAGAACAACAATGCCACCATGGCGTAGCAATGCCAACTCTCCCCAGCGGCCGCCCCTTGTGCTAGGCTTCCCGCCACGATCAGGAACAGCACAAGATGCGACTCAGGAAGTGATGGTGCGCAATGCATACCGTCAAGACAGCTCGGTTATCATCCAATGGGACTCGGATACAGCGAATATCCTCGGTTTCCGAGTTGTCTATCGCTTGTTTGGTGACAAAACCTTCAAGCAAGGGCCTCCACTAGAAGCCAGCGAGAGGGAGTTCAAAATAAAGAATGTGCCTTCACAGGTGAGACTCTAGAGTATTTATTATCTACACAAATTATTGGCAATTCAAGGTACTATTTGTTTGTTTGCTCTACGACCCCACCGACTGGTAGGTTATTTGGGATCTCTTAGGTTCTTTTGAGTTATGATAATGTATACATATTTAGATGAATACCAGGTAGTCTATTCCATGACTTTCAAGTCCCCATTTCTCACGTTATTGCATAGTTTATTAGCTAATTCTCCAGTAGCAGATTTCCTCATTTCTATCTGCATCTTTCTTAGGCATCACATCAACTGAGATTGACTGTCAGTTGGTAACGCTCTGAACTGTCATACATCGTAGCATACCGTACACCAAATTGGGGTTCGACTCCTCCTGGCCACAAATTCTGACCAAGATTTTTCATGTTTCCCTAAGCTGACAGAAGTGAATATTGGATGGTTCCCTACTATCACGCACAGACCAATTTGTTCTCATCTCTGTACACTAAGTACTGTTAAGAACATGAGCATCCTTTGCAAGGTTTGGAGAGAAATTGTATTTCAATATTTGCTTCTAGGAATGTATTGTTGTATGCGTGACATCGCTCGAGGAAGTGAACGTAACACCGGAGAACGTGCCGTACGCGCAATGCCGCGAAGTTCGCACGGTAACATCGCCGACAAGCAATATGGACAAGATCACAATCGCAGCCAGCGCTGCTATCTGCGGCACGGTAGTGATAGCAGTCATCGTGTTTGTAGCCGCCAGTCGCAGGAGGTCCCGGAAGCTACACACACTATCGTCACACGGGACAAAAGGAGGAATTCCTGTCGGAGGACTGCCGGTATCGTGCTGCACGGGTATGGGGACATCGCCCAGTCCAGGAGGCCCTCTCTCGTCACTTGCCACGTTGAGTGCGTTCAATAATCACAAAGACTGGGATCAGGTCTCGGTTTATAGCAATCGTAGCATTCCAAGACCTCGCGCGTACATCGAAAGACAAGGTAAAATGCTTGTTGCAAAACTTTTTGAATCTATTGAAGTGATATTTTATGAGACAATGTAATGATATAAAAAAAAAGTCAAAAATGTTCTTACAGCATGTCTCGAACAAATTATGAGAAGAATATTCAGAAAAGCATAAATTACAAATAGTATTATAGATGAATTGGACAAAGGGGAAAAGAGAACAGCGGATTACCGTAGTTTATAAGTAGAAATACGAATAGTTGCAAGCCCATTGATAACACAGGTGATAATACAAACACGTGAGACTTTTACAAATTACTCGATGTTTTGGCTATTGCTTTGGTCACTGTAGAGTGGTGGTAGTAACAATGTAACAATGTAATAATTACTACAACTACTCTACAATGACGAAGGCATTAACTGAAACTTCGAGTAAATTGTAAAAATCTCGTGTGTTTGTCATCTGTGATCTATCAACGGATTCTTCACTATAAGTAATTTAATTTATAAGGCTAGGTTAGCCGCCGTTCTTTCTTTCCTTTCACTCAATTCATATACCATTTTCTCACGCACACCAAGACCTGTATTATGTTAGTCTTATTAGATTGCAGGAATTTACTATTTAGTGGCCCACACCTAAGTTGTACCTCCCCAGTACATAATTCTCTATATTAATCAAGCAGTTTAGAATGTAAAAGATGATACTTGAAATTAACAAATTACTTCTAGTTACATTGAATTACAATTAAATTTAAATGGTACATAAATGTATTATTATTTGCATTATCATGTTACACTTGACAGACCATAACAATAATTATTCATGTTTGAAGTACATGAAATTGAACAGTACAAATTATAATATTTATTTCTATTTATGTAATTGAACTGAATCAACATATTACCAGCAATTAGAATGTATTTAGGGCCCTTATAGGGAAACTGGAATCGCATGATGAATTGGCCTTCATGGAAACATTTACAGTTACACATTTATCAAATGTGATAAATGATTTTACATCTGTGCACGATCTATGCAATAACTTTTTCTATAAGTTCAATCTTGGAATCCTTTCAACTTTACTATTTACCGTAATCTATTTTGTAAAAAAGACGAAAAAATACAAAGACTTATCTCTTCATAATGAACGGTATAATCTGATATACCGGTAATAAAAACAAGTGGGTAAACACTCTGTACAACATGTTGGGGAGTAAGTACATATGCCATGAACTGACATTTTCAGTGTAAAACCTTGTAAAAAAACAGTTCAATTGTCACTAGATCCGCTTGCTTGATTATAGTTAATATCATCTGTCATCTTGGGAGCGTTCCATTTTTCTAACAAGTAGGTAACGGGTCTAATCAGTGGTATCGCCAAAATTCTACATTAAAATAAAATATCCAACAACGTAACAAACGAACCGCATTTCTTCCAGGGTCGCTGATTGCCGGTGGCTGCGTAGCGGACGATATGAGATCTCACACGTCGCATTTCAGCACAAAAGGCAAGAAGCCTCGTTCAATAGCCGACGGCCAATCCCAGCACAGCTTTTCAAACCATTCCGGTAGATATTTGTCTGGCAATGCATACGCCGCTGGGCTAGTTAACTCACGGCCAGGTACTTACAATCAATCACATTGCACAACACATCAGAACAAGCAGGCTTGAATTTGACAATGGAGAGAAAGAAAACGAAATATCATATTTTAGAAGAAACAAGCTTTAGTAATAGTGTAAATATAATTATGTTCAGTCTAGTATTGAGTGAGGAGGAAAGCATTAGTATTCTGTAACAAATGGTATGTCGTCCTACAGTACTACCTTGAAAGTGGGGGGGGGGGGGGGGGGGGGAGAGGTAAATCACTATATAAAGATTGTTGCTTTACAGTGATAGCATTGGGTTACCATTTCAAATGAAAAAGTTTATTAAAGTTGAATCAAAAACACAATTTGAGAGACATTATTGACATCATTTGAAAAACCTTATATCAATAGGAGCATAAATATTGAATAGATTGTCAGAATGGGTTCTCAGAATAAGATGGTCATTGATTGTCAGAATATTTCTCCAAATCCAAATGTAACTAAATTGTCATTTTAATTAAGATTGTACTATCTAGATTTGACTGTGTTGAGAAGAAATCGCTACAACTATGTAACCTCTCTCTGGCGACCGACGAATATTTTCTATACTGTACCAACCTCTGGAAAATGGTTCAAATTTCAATGTTTTTTTTTCGCTTGTTCTGCGTGAACCAATGGATATAGGCCTAGATAGAAAATACTTCAAACAGTGAGATAAGTTGGAAGTCAAATTATAGCGTTTAACGTTGAACTGGTAACTACTAGCTGTTTGTGAATTCGAGTACACCGGCACTCCATTTGTATATTAGTATTACGTAGTACCACTGCACCAACACAAGATGTTTCACACACAAGCACTTTTACGTTTGTATATTACAAGTTGGTATATTTTTCAAGACTTTTGTAACAAAAATGGAATGGTGCATCTACAATGTACATAGTTCAGTCATTAGTGTATGAGTTAATATTGTTAATCTAACAACTGAACATACTTTAATTGCAAGCAATGAAATAGATGGATATTTCTTTGCTTGTCAAGTATGGTTTAAAATCAATTAGGGTGAGGTTAGGTCTTGCACCCACTCATCCACCTAACCTCATTAAAGATGACTCAAACTTCTCTCAACCTACAACTATGCTAACTCAGTTACAAGATCTTACCGTATATACTTGTACAGAACATTGCTGCCCAGATTATTAGTAAACTTGATTTTAATAAATATTACATCCATTTCTTCAGAACTTCGTCAATCCCGTCAATCATTGGCTGCCGCATCGGACCGCATGTCTCGCATCAGTTACTCGCCAAGCCACCAACAACAACAGCAACAACAACACGCAGCGGCGACGTCTCGACGCCAGCGACCGAGGTCGCGAGCCCGCGAGCAACAGGGTGGGCTACAGCGGCCTAGCAGTCGTTACAGCACTGCGGGATCGACCCACACACTCAACAACTACAACGACACTTCTGACAACTGGACCGATCACGATATGGACATTTACATGGCGAGGAACCCAACTACCAGGGGGGGACTGGTGCCGCTATAAGCTTTCACGGTAACCCCCACGCGTCGACACACTTTAAACACCTCAGATTGATGATTGTAAGATTTTATATTTAGATGTCACTTTGCTAAGTAAGAAATAGTTGAATTTGAATATCTTGAGTAGGCCTATATTACGTTGTTGAGTGATTTCACCTTGGATTATAGCCATCGTATAGCTTTAATCAAGACTTCACAATGTGAAATAATGGATGCTCACATGTAGCAATTCTGAAGAATGATTCTCAATATACATACCCTTTTATATGTAATTACCAATCATGCTGATGATCATTCTAATGATCTCCATTACAGAATTTAGGGTTTAAACGATCATAACACTAAAATGTTATTGAAACAAATGAATTGAATGTAGGTCTAATATCAACAAGATCTCGTGTACCCTTATTCAATACATATTATTGAATTATTATAGTATGGAGATACCCTGTATTACCATTTAATGTCTTTATTAGGCCTTTGAAATGACTTGAATGTTAGCCTACAGATGTATAGCTAATTAACTACGGTATTAACTTAATATTGGTTACGTTCAACTATTTTTTACTTGACAAATTCTTTATATATGTTTTTTTAATAAATATTAATTCCAGATGGATTGATTATTATTTTCCATCAACTTAAACGAACTAGATTCAATTTCTGGTCAATACAGTAGAACATCGTAGCTGTGTTTATTATAAATCTGTTGTAGCTTTATTAGGAAGTAGACGTCAACCATTTTATTAAAAAATGATTTCTAAGAATTAATTCATAGCTGAATTATGTGATCAGTTTCAGTAAACTGCATGCAGTAATGAAAAGCATGCCATGATGATAGACCTAAATACAGCAGAGGGTCTCATCAAAATGTAAGAGTGAATGAGTTGAAAGTATTTTTTTATATATGTGAACGTTAAAAATTAACATTAGTGAGCAATTCCAGGACAAATTGTTTTAAGAACATGAACAAGCCACCTCACATAATCTAACCACTATTCTTGGCACCATCTGTAGTTGTAGAACGTAGTTCATAATTTTTGAAGCATTCCACTCATAGTTGGGTTGCGATTTAACTACCGTACCTATTGATTGTAATTTCATTTCAATCATGAAAACTCAATTTGGAATAGAAAATCATTTGTTGGTAGCTGATATGAATGTTTGATCAAAGTACCCCTGAAAGAGATGTTGACCGATTGACCGACGCAATCGTAACAATATTTGATCAGTAGATTGAGATCAAATTAAACGGTGTTCGAGTACCATGATAATAGTGATGCTGCCCATTCGTGACGAAGTTGTGTATATTTATGTTGTAGAGATTATTGTTCAATGTTGAAATCAAACTTGATCAGCTCTATCAGTTTGTTTCAGAGAATGAACTTTAAATAGCACTTATAGATAATTCCATTATAATGCAGCATACAAACCTACATGTAGGAGGTAATGAAAGTACTGTACCAGCAAACAATGTAAATAAATATAGCATTAATAAATTATATGTACCGGTTTTACGTAAAAACTAAAAAGGCCCATCTTTTATCTGACTAATTTATGATATTTATATTATTTATAATATTATTTATAATATTATTATATAATATTATTTTTAATATTATTTACTAGAATCCAACTTTTCACCTTCCCAAATTCCTTTAGAATAATGTAGGCCTACTGTATCAGGAGGTGAAAAATCTACAAAAATATTATTTTATAAAAACTCATCGAAACAAATTAGTATGCCCATGCCTATTCAACTCACAGAATGAACTGTAGATAGACCTAACAGAATCTTATTTGTCATTTTTTCATTTTGTATTATAAACGACAAATATAACGCTTACATTTTAGAAGGGTGCAAACAGTGGTTTTCATACTTGAATAGGATACACCGATTAGTTGCACAGAATATTTCTATATGCGGAATCGAATATTGAATATTTGCACTGAATTAACTAATGAATAGGCCACAAAAAGCATCAAATTCTGTAAGATTGAGATACATATATACAGAAAATATACTTAGTTCTTAATAATACCAGTATTCAAGATGACAACATTGCTTACATGACTGCAATGATTTTATAATCATTGCAATCATGTTTAGGGGATATATATAAATATATAAATATATATATATATATATATATATATATATATATATATATTCGATATTTGAAATCAATATTTGATTATATCGATATCGAAAGTAAATTCAATATTGAATAATCGAACAGCGCGGCATCGCAGATTGGCCATATCGCCGACACGTTTGTATTTACACGTGCGGTCCTCTGTTTCCAAGGACTGGTCTTTTTATCTGCTGGCACAGTTATTTTGAAGGAAGGGCAGGGGGCTGGGGGTGGAGAAGATCGCCGCGTCTCCTTAGCATGGATATTGCGATGTAAGCAATCATATGGTTCCGAGTTTGTTTTTGCTGAGGTAGACCTGAATCCTGATGCCAGAATTAAAATCATAAATTCATGTTGTTCAACACCAAACTTTTCATAGCTCAGAAAAAATATGGAAATGTTGGTATCAATTAGTCACTTGACAGTATGAGAGATTGCAAGCTTGAATTGTCCCATTCATATAGGCATAGCATTTAGTCAGGACTCCAAGAAACACTCAGAAGGTAGTGCGCTGTTTACCTAATAAAATTGTTTATATTCTCATAAATACGACCCCAATAATTGAAATCCAAACTGAGAAAAATTCAAATGGTGAAAACGTTTATCACGTTATTTTATAGTACAGCCGACTCACATATTGTTTTCTCTTTCTCTCTCTCCTACCCCACTTCAATATCCTCTCTGCAGTGCATTAGGGAATGTGGTTTCTGTCAATCAGAAGGGAAAATATTGGTGAGGTCAGAACGACCGTGGTCAGAGCTCTGAAAAGCTCTCAATGTTCTACTTCAGATCAGAACAATATCATTGTATTATCATGGCATCAGGAAATACACATTTTATCATAACAAGTCAAATTAGATGGAAAAAATTGATAACTACACAGAGCAAGTCATCAATAAACTCATGACCATACTATGTAGATATTCATTATGCAATGCATTACCGACAGTATCGAAAAAAATATTATACGTATAGGAAAACAGTTATATGTCTCAAGATATTGACATACATGTGATGATAATACACAAGCTATGATGGTGATTCCCTTGTTATTATCACTCAACATTCTCATGATAACTATCTCTAACGTCTTTCATAACAATGAAAGAGAGAACAGAGAGCAGAAAAATCCTTGTTCCTCATGAGGAAAAGAGGGAGAGAGGATCTCATTTGCAGTGACAATCGTGTCAAGTCTATAACCTTAGATGTGATTTATCACAAAGGGGTAGGCCTACTCGGTCTTCAATCCTCAGGATCGATGTAATCACTAGTTACTGATCAAGTGGAGAACTGGTACTGTTAACATAAACTGCCTTGTCAAATATTATGAACACTATACTGAACTGAATGAATGAATTGTGTTGTTTTACGGCGCTTCAACGACGGGGTTATTTGCACTCTGCATATTCTTTCATAGCGATCGCAAGTTTTCCTTGTGCCGAACACTGACAACCAAGAGTTAGGCCTATCATTCTGTGTGGTTCTCAGTCGTCAGCGGATGCTCGAAGTGTCAGTGTCAACGCAAAGGCAGATCCTCACTACGTGTTACAAAATGATTACAGTGGGACTAAAAAAAAACATGATCAGGACCTTGAAGAAATCAATGTTTTCAATAAATATTCAAAATCATTATTTCGATTCGACATTGAGTGGAATTCCTGATATTTCGATATTTTTTGATCGATTTTCGATATGGCACATTTCTGTATTGTTTGCATTTTCTTGATCGGTTAAAATTTAATCTTCAATCAAGATACATTATTCAAAGCATTCGAAATTACGAATATTTTGAAAATCCGAATAGTTTGTATTCATTTTGGTTTTTGAATAATAGTGCCATGCTTTTTGACAGACTATTTGACAATTTTGAATATTTGTGCACACCAACTAAAGTAGCAGTTAAACTAAACCACTACTAAACTACTTAGTAGTTGGTACTTAGGTTAGTACAGTACTAAACTAAAGTAGTACTCACCCTGGAATGATGATGTTCCTCTCCCATCTGTACCTCATCTCCTGAACAAACTCATACCACAGGTGAGCAGCAGCCTTCAAACCACCAAACGTGTGAATCACGTGCGACATGACAAGACCCAATCGCCAGACAAGGCTATCAGGCGGAGCAGTTTTCAGACCGGACAAGTCTTCCTTCTGGAACAATTGTCAGGTAACTCACTTCAAGTCCTGGTCCAAAATTGAAACAGATATTCCTTATTTTATGAAGAGAAATGTTTTAGTAATCGTTATTGGTCAATTTTTATTCTTATTTCTACTCTAGTCGTATATAATTATTTTCTGAGTGCTTGCCTTCCAAGTTGGTTGGCGATATTGGGGTGATATTTGGGGTGATATTGGGGTGATATTTGGGGTATAGTGAGGTGACTGCTGTCGAACATACAACGGTCAAGGAGGGTGGCTAGTTATATCAAATCTAACACTGTAAGTATGCAGTGAGATGTCAAAAACAAATAGGGTATCATATGCATTCTCAAGGTACCATCTCAAACATTAAATCTTGATTTCCTAGTACTACCGGTACTAGAAACTATTATGTGAAATTTATATATTTATGACCATCCTCCAACACTTCAACTTTTCAGATTTTCATGACGCAGATCGCACGACGTTTATAAAAATCCTCTTCCCCAAGACGTATGTCTGACGTTCGTATCAGGCGTATGTCTGATTGACTTGCGATCACATAAATTGGACCACAGAACAGAATTAAAATTAACAGTGTACTGCGCAAAATCCGCTCGAAGAATGAACTTGAAATTAAGTCACAATGTTTGAAAGAACCATCTCAACTACAGTTTCAAAGAATTTTGTATTGATTGACGAGGTAGTTGTTTAGTAAAAAAATATTTCTGAAAAAATGTTAGATAGTAAATTTATCCACGTGACGTAAAATAAAAACAAAGGTTTGAAATTTAAATTCATAGATTAATATCAACTTTGGAAATCTTTACTATTAAAATCATGGGAGGGAGAAGCGTATGTTCGTACCTGTGTTATTGCGTGTGTACGTTTGCTCTATGAAATGCCTGGTAGAGCGGGGGTTTTGGGTGCTGTGTGAACGGGCGGTAGTGTCAGATAGGGGAAAACGAGGAGGTGGGGAAACAGTTTCGCCTCGGGTGCTGTGATGCGCAATTGTGCCTAAGGGGAAAGAAAGGGTGGGGGTGGGGGAGGGGGGAGGAAGGCAACACATTTATTCCATAATGATGGCACGTTGTATACGACGAGCGCAACCTGCTTGTGCATTGATAAAGTAGACTAGGCAGATGCCCTAGGCTATGTAGAATATAATCATATATCAGGCGTATACTGAATTTGTGGAACTTGTAGGTATTATCAAATGCTATGTTATATATTAATTATGTTGAATCACATTAATAAGACATGAATTGAGATGAGTTGACTAATGGCTGGCTTGCTGAACCATCATTTAGGAGACTGGATTCGATTCCTGCCATGTTCGATCATCTTGACAGATTTTTTTGTGGTTTCCCTCTGTTGCTTCAAAGCTAGGATGATACTGAGATAGTTCCTCAACAAGAGACCACGACCGACTCCTGCCAACTATCCAAATATACATAATAAAATAACCTGTCAACTTATCTTCCCACCATCTCAATCATCATTCACCGACATGTGACGCCAATAGATCCAAGTCACCAATACAAACCCAATATATAAAATAATGAATAAAATATAAAGCCCAATAGACTCAAATGCTAAGTATCTCATTTTCAGTATTGAAAATTAATAAGAGACACACGTACGGTAATCTAATAAATATATAAAAAGATAAATCACTAAATTCCATCTATTATGCCAATCATTACGCAGTATGCCTATATTGTAGATATAATTTAAACCTACCTGGGTTTGTTTTCCTTTTTCATCATTTTTTTCAAATATTTCTGGATAAATGTTTTTCTGAAATGGAAGATAAGATGATGTTTTATTCTGGATGTTATTCAAGAACCAGCTGCATTCTTTCGCAAAGAACATGTCAACATTCAATACTTACAGAATTGTTCTCAGCATCTGGGAATAAGAAATATAATATTGGCATTAGCAGATCCTCTGACAGAGGTCCTTCACGACTTTTCGCCTCTGGCCGATTTCCTTTCGCTTTTTTGATAACTTTCGAGATGGTCGGAACTCTCGACTCGGTGAGCAAATTAAGCGAGGCGCTTATGTTCGGTTCACTCTTTTCCACCATGTCGCCAAGCAAGTCGTGCATGGTTCTATTGGATGAACATAGCTGAATGAACTCGTTAAGATATTCACCAAGTAGACAGGCGGGACGGTCAGCCATGACAACTCCAACCGACCAACGAGGCGCTTGCGACGGTTCAAAGTCCGAGTAACTCTCACTGTCCACGACAGCATTCTCTACCAGTTGTGGCCAGGTCGTGTATAATTGTAGCTCACTAGAAACAATGTGTATGAGATATTTTTGATTATAATAACGATGTTGGAACAATTCACTTATAGAATTCAATTCAAATTCACTATCACTATCAGACAAACTCGTCAATTTTGAGCCATATTTATTCACTTGGGCTATTTAATTTCCCTTTTTGAAATTAATATATTTCAATACACATCAGCTACATTTAAAACAGATGAGAATTGCTAATAACAGAAATAAAATAATTATAGTTATTTATATAATTAGTATAGTAGGCCTATATATATATTTAATTAGTATATAATTAGTATATAAATATATATATATATATATATATATATATATATATATATATATATATATATATATATATATATATATATATATATATATATATATATATATATATATATATATATATATATATATATATATATATATATATATATATATATATATATATATATATATATATATATATATATATATATATATATATATATATATATATATATATATATATATATATATATATATATATATATATATATATATATATATATATATATATATATATAATATATATATATATATATATAATATATATATAATATATATATATATATATATATATATATAATATATATATATATATATATATATATATATATATATATATATATATATATATATATATATATATATATATATATATTTATATATATATATATATATATAAAATATATATATATATATATATATCTATGGTGTCCGAGGCATACCTCTTCAATGGTTTAAATCTTATCTAGAGCAACGAAAACAATGTGTGGAGATAGCTCGAAAGAATAACAGCGGTGTATCGTCATTGAAACCACTAGACATCGGAGTGCCACAAGGCTCCATTCTCGGGCCATTGTTGTTCCTAATTTATATAAATGACTTGTCCATCCTGGAAGATAATGTGCACATCACACAATATGCTGATGACACCAGCATTCTGGTTAATGGAGCGGATCCCGTTGAGTTACAGAACAAAGTAAACACGACAGTGCGCCACCTCAACTCGTGGTTCTACGACAACAAACTAACAGTAAACAACAGCAAGACCGTGGTTGTAGATTACTCAGGGAAAAGAAACTGGGAACCAGTGATCAAAAATCAAGACGTCAGACTTCAAGTGCAGGAAATGACGAAATTCCTAGGATTTGTTATAGACAAGGATCTCAAATGGTCATTACACATCAACCAATTGTGCTCAAAACTGAGACGGGCCGTTTTCAAACTGCGTTCTCTAAAGAAAGTCATTGGGCCCAAGGAACTACGAATGTTTTATATTGCCACATTTGAATCTATGTTACGGTATGGAATTGTATTTTGGGGAGGCGCTGCCAAGAAGGACGTGGACAAACTTTTCAGATTACAAAAATATGCACTAAGAATTCTGTCGAGTAGGAAAAGATATGAAAGTTGTAGAGGTATTTTTAAGAGTTTTAATATTTTAACATTAACCGGCATTTACATCTTAGAGATTGTGACTTTTGTGAAATCCAATTTTAATTTATTTGAAAAAGAGATTAGCCACTCGCATAACACTCGTGGGAAAAATGACCCCCGAATTGATTATCATCGAACTGTTCTTTATGAAACTGGACTCAACCATAATGGTGTTAGATTTTACAATAATTCACCAAAAGACTTGCGGAGCATCAACAACATACATACTTTTAAATCTAAAGTAAAAAGTCATCTCATTGAGAAAGAATTTTATTATATAACAGATTTTTATGTAAGATTCGGTAACACGACTTAATTCTGAAAATTGTACCATGAAAATGAAAATGACGAAACATAACATGTAACATGTATACTGTCAATAAATATTATTATTATTATTATTATTATTATTATTATATATATATATATATGCTTACGTAGGTTCTCGTGGCCGATGGTAGTTGGTAGTATTATTTCTGCGGTGATGCCACTATGTTGAAACTCTTCGTGTCGACGTTTCGGCAGACTTTGCTCCGCCATCTTCAGGACTCGGTCGGTGGTCAGCACTTCGAGTGCTGACCACCGACCGAGTCCTGAAGATGGCGGAGCAAAGTCTGCCGAAACGTCGACACGAAGAGTTTCAACATAGTGGCATTACCGCAGAAATAATACTACCATATATATATATATATATATATATATATATATATATATATATATATATATATATATATATATATATATATATATATATATATATATATATATATATATATATATATATATATATATATACAGTGGAACGTCATTTATACGATTCTCATTTATACGATTTTAACATTTATACGACTTTTCCAGGTGGTCCCAACCATTCTCCATAAGACTACATGTTAAATTTCTTCTATTATACAACTCATTTATTCACTACTTTTCGTATATACAACTGAATTTCTTGTCTCCTTCCAACATTTTCAATAATTCCAGTCAGGTGTTCATCATAAAGTCGTGAAAAACCCAAAACGTAAACAACACATGCGTAAGCACACCTGTTTTCCCTAGTAAAAATACCACCTTATCATGACTTCTTCACACCTACCCGTGGTTTCCCACCCCCAAAAATATTTATAGATATTGTCCAGTCCTAAATCACTTATATTCATGAAGAGACCCATCATTTTCCTAAACCAATCATCACTCTTTAGAGCAACAGGACCTCCAACCTCAAGGTTTGGAAGCACACTGCCAAAAATGTTGCAATCACACTGGCACATTTGCCCAGCCAGTGACAGCTGATAATGTGTGGGAGGGGGGGTAGGGGGGGGGAGGGGGTATGCAAGGCGTGTGCAGGAGCCCATTTCTTTCATGTCAACGAAAAGTGATTTCAAAATCGAAGTATTTTAAAAAGGCAATGATGATCGCTTTTCATTGTTTGAAGTCAAATGTCATTTCAATAATATTCCCTTTCTAACAAGGACAGAAAAACAAAAAAATGTAATTCTGTCAATGTCATGTCAAACATTTGAAGTAAATGCCACACTAGGAGTTGTGTGGACAGTGTTAATTGGTTGCTATGAGCATTGGTAAATGTCTGCGTCTTTCTCTCACAAAGCACATGTCATCTGAGAGCTGCCAAGGACATAATGGCATGCTGTAGTGGCTTGCTGGTTGGTGAGGGGGCGGAGGGGAGAGCTGTGACGCGTCTTTACTTACAGACCAGACCAAAAACATCATACAAACGAAAATAAAGACCAAAAAAAAAACATTGATTATGCAGTGAGTAAATGTTTGAACCCAGATTCATTAACAAATCATTTATACATTTATCCATTTATACGATTTTTTTCTCAGTCCCCTGAAAGTCGTATAAACGACGTTCTACTGTATATATATATATATATATATATATATATATATATATATATATATATATATATATATATATATATATTTATTTAATTTATATAGTTAGTTATATAATTAATAATTATGGTAATACAAGGAAGAAAGTGGGAGTGGAAAGGTTATCATTTAAATTGGAAAGGGAGAGACTTAGGTGGTACGGGCATATGCTGAGAATGGAAAAAGAGAGAATACCGAGAGCAATGTTTTAGATAGTAGAAAACAATGGAGCTAAGAGAAGAGTTGGAAGACCAAGTGAAAGGTGGCAGGAGGGAGTCAAGTTCGGGTAGTCAACCGAGGAGAAAAATGGGAAGAAGTGGAAGACGAGAGATGGTGGGAGAATAGAGAACGATGGAGGGAACTTGTAGGAAGAGAAGAAGAAATAGAGGATAGGCCTAGCAGTAGTGGAGAAGAGGAGGAAGAAGTCCGAACTGGCAGGAACCGATTGATATGAGAAGTCTGCCCTATAAAAACTAGTGGAAACACCCCCTGGCCCAATTTAATTGGTTATCTGGGTTTGATATATATATATATATATATATATATATATATATATATATATATATATATATATATATATATATATATATATATATATATATATATATATATATATATATATATATATATATATATATATATATATATATATATATATATATATATATATATATATATATATATATATATATATATATATATATATATATATATATATATATATATATATATATATATATATATATATATATATATATATATATATATATATATATATATATATATATATATATATATATATATATATATATATATATATATATATATATATATATATATATATATATATATATATATATATATATATATATATATATATATATATATATATATATATATATATATATATATATATATATATATATATATATATATATATATATATATATATATATATATATATATATATATATATATATATATATATATATATATATATATATATATATATATATATATATATATATATATATATATATATATATATATATATATATATATATATATATATATATATATATATATATATATATATATATATATATATATATATATATATATATATATATATATATATATATATATATATATATATATATATATATATATATATATATATATATATATATATATATATATATATATATATATATATATATATATATATATATATATATATATATATATATATATATATATATATATATATATATATATATATATATATATATATATATATATATATATATATATATATATAGTAAAATAATAATGATGAAAATAATAATAATGAAAATAATAATAATAACACATGGGCTATTAAAGAAGAAGAATATATTAGGTCTACTAAGTAGCAGAAAGAGATCTTGTATGCAGTGTCACATTCATTATTGAATCAATAGTCTTCAATCACAATCGTTTTTGTAACAATGAAAGGATACTATATTCATAACGAGATGGACAACCAAAATCTCACCATAGGTCCTGCCACCTTCTACGCGTCACGTGTCCTCCCCCTCGATTTCCCCCATGCGAAGAACAGATTCTTTAGGGGAGCCTGAAGAGCATATACCAGAATAAAGTCAACTCGGTTGTGACATGGGTGTCGGTGTCCAACCTTACCTGAACCAGTAACCACATTTAAGCCATCCATTCATAAGTACCCCCAAGCCCATGTTACACGACAGAGTCTTAGATATCTTAGTTATGCTTATTTACATGAAATACTTGATTACAAAGTATTTGTAGAGTTCAATTGTCAGTAGTGGCCATTCAAATAAAAAGCAATTCATAACTGACTATTTTTTGCCATAATGTAATATTGTAGGCCTACTTGAAAAAAATTATTTAAATCACAACCGTTTCTGTAGTGTGGCGACCAAGATACTAGTCTGGGGTCCTCAGGTTCGAGGGCTTGATTCATACTAAAAAATAATGTTTTCATATGGAGGGACTATTTATAGAGTCCCGAGCATCAGGTTATTGTGGAGGTATTTTTTTTTCTATATTAGACCAGAGAATCAAAATTATCTGATAAAATGATTCAGTCATTCTTTTAATATTCACTTCCCATCATCTTGACAAGGAATCACCCCCCTCTGCCACTTCTTACCCTTCCGAATAAACGGAACGAATGGTGAGGATTAAAACAGGTTGTCTATCTCATTTTGAGTTCAAATTACAATGAATATGATATCACTGCAATCTAAGAGCAAGGTTGATCTTAGAAGAATCGATACTCATTTCTGACATATGTCTCACAACATTTAAAAATTAAAACCCTTACCTAATAGGATCAAATGTAGCTCCAAACGGTAGTTTCCCAAATTCTGAATTGCCTTCACCCTCTCCAAGTAGAGAGTCATAATCAGGCGGATCTTGCGTCCACGTAGAACTGGTCCAGTCTCGTAGGACGTAGGTGAAGCGGACGGCTATTGTAACGGGATCAAGCGTGAGCGGACTAGCCACTTTTGATTTAAACAAATTCAATAGACCTGTGAGATACTTGAATTGTGGAGGGGTTCGTCGAAGGTGTACCATCTCAAATTCGGTCCGTACGCCTTTGCCCTCGCATACGCCCATGTAGTACATCTGGTTCGGTTCATGGATTTGCAAGAAGACCGGAACTTGACTGTGAAAAAATACAAGTATTCTTCTTTGAGCATGATATTTCAGCGGCAATATGAAACGGTAATACCGTACTTCTATTTTTTTATAATTTGCTTACTTATAGCCAACTGTATGTATGAACGGTTGTATGAAAATGGTGCATTGGGGCTAGGGCCTATGCATTGTAAGATGAGCAGTATAGGCCTATTTATATTTAATGTAATGGAGCTACATACAGCCACATTGATGGATGAGCAAAGGAAAAACTCGATTTGACCCTACTTAAAAAAAATATGTTTTTTTTTGTTTGTGCTGCACAGGTCAAACGAAAGAAAATATTTTTATGAAACATGGCATACAGACATGTCATCATCAAACTCGATACTGTATAGTTCTAAGGTGTAATCGGACAAACCATTCAAGACTGAGAAAAATGATTTTGAAATTTTGAAAACCCCCATATGAATAACACAGAGTGGAAAATATGGAATACAAATTTCCTACGAATAAATTCAAATTTCTATGGAATTTAGGCACACAAATGATACACATTATTTCAAAGTTTTGCATAAATCGGATAAAATGTTTTGAAGTTAAACATGTATTTTTTGTACATACCCTAAATTGTAGCTATCAAGAGCCGAAATTACCAACGTAGGAATAACTCTCAACTGGGAGTTAGAACTGGTCACCAATGCTTTTTGTTTTTATTTTTTATCAACTTTCAGAATGAGGCTAACTGGACTTGTTAATACTAGGCCCAAGAGAACTATTGAAAGATGATCGTAGAAATTAAATTTAAATAAATTATTAAATCGTGAAAAAATTGAAATTATCAATAGGTGAATCAGATTGTCAATGAGTTTTGATTCAAAATCAAGGTTTACTAACCTTTACCATATTTTCCAATACATTTCACATAAAATCTCACCCATCTTACAATGCATTTGCTGCATTTTCCTAGTTTTAGAAATATTCAAGTCACAGCCTCCCTGTTCTACTTGTTGTTTATTTTTCAAATCATTTCAGATTCAATTGGTGTAACCTTCTGACTTTTTAATGGTTTTTAATTAGGCCTAATTAATCTAGGAACATTATACTAGGCCTACATCATTACTACATTACAATCATTTTCCACAAAACGACTCATCTGATTGATGTAAAACTTTGAATAGTGAGCTTCATTTTTATGATAGGGTACTTCTAAATTCTGTGAAAATGTGAATTTATTCAATAATAGGATTTATCATATTAGGTATTCAATAATTTTGCCAAATTTTCTGCTCTGGGTTTTTCTTATGAAGTTTTAAAAAAATTGAAATAGTTTTTCTCAGAAGTGGTGCAATTTATTGCGTCTCAAAACTATGCAGTATTGAGTCACATATGTGTGTTGAGTTTCAACAAAATTTGTGCTTTCGTTTGACCTATGGAGCCTGGAACGTGAACAAGAAAAATGAACATTTGTTTTTTCGTGAACGATAAAATTGAGTTTTTCCTTTGCTCATCCAATTATGGCCAGTTGTAGAAATTGTAAATTGGTTAATTAGGCAACAATTAACAAATTAACTTCTTGCAACACCCCTGATTACTTGTGTTATTTTTTTTATCTTGAAATGTGTAGCTTATCGAATAGATTAACTAATAGATGAATTGGGTGAGAGGGAAAGAGAGAACATCAGCTTACCGAAATGTATGAGTAGAGAAAGGCCTACTTATAGTGGAGAGCCCGTTGATAGAGCACATAGAGATGAAAGGTACGCGAGATTCCGACGTTTCGGCTATTGCCTTAGTCACAGTCTATTGACTGTGACCAAGGCATTAGCTGAAACGTCGGAATCCCATGTACCTTTAATCTCTATGTGTTCTATCAACGGGCTCTCCACTATGAGTAGGCATTTCTCTACTCATAAATCTCGGTAAGCTGCTGTTCTCTCTTTCCCTTTCACCCAATTCATATATTCAGCCTCAGGCTTTTTTCATGTAGGCCTACACACCCAGATTAACAACTAGGAATTGTAACAAAATGCATATGTGTTCTAATTACACTAGGAAAACGCGGGATGCGCGTTGTGAGATGAGCTTAGAAGTATGGCAATCTAGAATGAAAAATAACTTGTCAGCTCAATTTACATCTACAAACCTTGACTTACTTCAAACGTTCAAAAACCTCACCTGCAACTTGTTGATATTTATAGTAACCTGCAACCTGTCGCATAAACACTTTGCAAAACCAATTGATCCAAATATTCAATAAAATGTACACATTTATTGCGTTTTCTTCATTATTTCTCATTCGATTGTTGTAAAAATCTCTGAAAAGGTGTATAATAGTATTTTTCATATTCTGTGAGAATTTGAGAGCTTTTGAAAAATTCTTGTTTTTCAAGTATTTTTCCTCCGGGTTATTCTTATGAGGATTTTCCAAACTTTCCGATCATTTTCCGGAAAAACCTTCCGACCGATTCCTCTGAATAACAATCCCAACCTATTCTGGTATGACACCAACGTTCAGAAAAAGTTTCAAGTTTATTGATTCATTTCTCTGACCTGTATGCCGCGTACATAATTACAAAAAAAAATAAAATGAAAAAAAAAAAAAAAAAAACCAAGCCCATTTTTTTTCAGGGTGTGAAATGGAAAGCTTCGCTACGCTCAACTAAAAATGCATATTTGCACTAAATAAGGGCACATGATATGGGATTAGCACAAAACCCATTACAGTAGAATACTTTTTAGGCTGTATGTATAAGTATGAAATTTAAAGGTTGGTGCTACACTAGGGCATTGACTTTGTAATACACTGGCCACACAATATAGTGACAGCCTAATAGTAATAGGTACTATCACTAAAACTCACCAATATGAATTATTGATTGCAATTAAAATAGAGCTGAGCAATATCTTCACTTTACTCTCCGATGAAATAGCTTGACCCCGAGCAGGTGCGAGTACCATGAAATCTCGTAAGCCATACCATCTTACGAGCATTAGAGGTGTAGTGCCAACCTCTGTGGAAACAGCATTCAATGGAGGCAGAAAATCATTCTCATGACACATCATGTCATTTAAAGCCTGGATTCTTCCTTCTTCCAATTCTTCATCGAGAGGACCTGTGACATCTTCCGAAATAGTTGCCTTTAGCGAATATCTATTTATAGCAAATTCAGCATCTGTAAAATTAAAAATATGTGTGCCTATCAATGTTATGCATGAAAAAAGTACAGATAATTGCATGAAACTTTGCCTGGCTATTTATCATTCAACTGGCATATTGATACTAAACACAGTTGACTGCAGCTATTATATCATACAAAATGTGTAGTAATCATAGTTGGTGCATAGTAAGTTAGTTAGTTGCATAGTTCAATTAATATATCATACAAAATGTGTAGTAATCATAGTTGGTGCATAGTTAGTTAGTTAGTTACTTTGTATAGTTCAGTTGATATATAATACAAAATGTGTAGTAATCATAGTTGATGGATTAGTTAGTTATTTAGTTGCATAGTTGAGCACATAGGTGCTCAATTTGATTGATTACAAGTTACAACGTGCTTAAATATGATGATTTCTTGAGTCGCCAAAGCTCCACCATTCTGACGTACGCGATGCCATCTTTCAAGGAAAAAATTGTAAAAGAACACCATAATTTTAATACCATTTTATTAACTCGTTCAATGTTATAATTTTACAACTTGACCAATACTGGAACTCACTCATAAAACACCAATTTTCTTCATTTCTACAATATGACCAAAAGTAATTAATAACCATAAAGAAAGGCTACTTTCCGGTAGCACAGATCGGTAGTTTATTGAATACAATATTCGTAGGCCATAGTGTAAACGATCAAAACGAGATAGACGACTCCCCATTAGTTATGCTAGTTTAAATAAGATACTTCGATATTAATTGTTCATCATTATATATTTTATTGCCGATATCGATGTCATTTGAATATAAAGCAATTGATACGTGATCATTTATGGCGTAAAATAGAGTGGTAGTTGAGATAACTAGATAGATTGCCACAGCTCCCATAGCTTGGTACTGGTAGTTAGTATGCTGCCCTGTCGTTCTCAATTACGAGGGTTCAATCTCCACTCGAGAATATTTTTTAAAAAATAGAGAAATTCTTTTAATATGAAGTGGCTATGACCATGTCCTACCTATGACTGCTATCTGGTACAACTGTTGAGGTACGTTCATAGAGCCACGGCATTTTTGCCGGCTGGCAATCTTGTCGGGTGCCGTCGGACGTCAAATGATTTGTATCGTTCATACTACACAGCAAACGATCGATTATATCGCGGGCTCAAGGCAATTATATATTGAATCGATGCAATAACCATGGCAACATCGACAGTGATCGAGCTCGACAGTCGATAGTCCGTAAGCAAAACAAACAGTTTGAGTATAAACGTGGCCGTGATATCGTCTACGTCATCACGGCAAGCCTGTCGGCCGGAAAAATGTTCAAATTCAACCAACTTTCAAGGTCACAGTGAACGACAAGCCCGGCAAGTCTGTGATTGGCGCATTCATTTTAACAGCACGGCAAATTCGTGCTGCCTTGGCTCTATGAACGTATCTTTAGTTTTAGCTTAGATTGATGGTTAGGTTGGACAGGTTAGATTGCTTAGGTTAGGTTTGTAAAGGTTACTGGTAGTTGGATTAAATATATGTAGGTTAATTTAGGTGGCGTGCAACTAGAAGATGAACGTTCACATATTGAAAATATCCAAGAGTTGAATGAAGTCTTGAGTAGGGTATTGGATTAAAAGGAGAAGTTTTTTTTATATTAGACTACAATTACGAAATTATCTATAGGCCTATTATCTGAAACTATCCAGTTCATCTTTATTCGCTGCACCCCCCCTTCCCCCTCCGACTTGACAAAACCTCACCCCTCTGTCCCTCTACCGCTTTTTAAGCGGGTATCACACCTGTGTGGAACATAAGTTTGCAAACCGCGGACCCAGCTATATATATATATATATATATAGGCTTGAGCCGTAACGAATTTCTTATCACACAAAAAAGGTTTCAGATTGACATTTGTTTTGGCACAACTAGGTTGATGGTAACGAATCTTTGGTCAGAACAACCTATCTTGAGCAGGCTGTGATTGCACAACTGACAGCCACGGCCAGCTAAAGACCAATATTGAAATTGTTTGTAGGCCTACTCAAAAATGTAAAATGTTTACATATCATTTTATTCAATTAAATGTTGTATTAAATTCATAGATTGTATGTACGGTGATTCTTATAATTGATGCTTGAATCTATACACTTCAAAAACTGATCATAATCAGAAGTCTGACTTCCGATTACCGATGCCGGTGTGCGCTGTTCCCGTCACGTGATAGCACAGCCGGAGTTTCCATTGAGTTTGCATTCTGCCACAAATAGGATCGCTTTCAAATCTCTGGTCCGAATCGCGTACAGTCTCATATCCGTTCGCTTGCGCCATGATGCTTAGCTTGCGTCCGCAGTTTGCAAACTGGGGTTCCATATGGATATGCCTGTTAGTGTTGTCACAGCCCAAATGGAAGGAAGAGCTGAAGTGTGGTCGTGTGGCCATCCGAATATTTTGTCGGGAATTATCGACTTGATAATGTAGGCCCAAGTTCAGAAGTTTGACGAGGAAAAAATTACCTGTTCCATTACTTTTTGCCAAAAGCTTCTATATAATATTTAAAAACCAGAAAAAGTAGCACTGGCAGAATTCAAATCCCATTTGAATGCAATGCGCCACAAGGGGATACGGCAATCACACGAGTCAAGTGAACATCGTGTATGTTCGAGTACCCACTAGACCACACTTTGGGTATATTTTAACGCTGCCTGTTTGATTTGTGACAGTTTCACCCGTTCCATACAAGTGTGATACCTGCTTCATACATCACGGTACCGGTAGTAAAAATTGGGGTTGAAATTAGGTTGTTCGTTTTAACTTCACATTAGTTAGCTACATCACCAAAATCCTCACTACTAAAGTCCTCTGGCTCTGTATGCAATCAAACGAACTATTTGCATCCGAGCAAAGTGGTATTGTGAGCACGTGAGAGGTCGTCTATTGCCACAACCTGAACGATGGTTTTGTGGGAATAGTGATTACACATCTTTTCATCATGAACAGTTCATTGGAATAGTGTGTACACCTTTGCTAGGCTTGTCCTGCCCACCAGCACGAACGATTAGTCTTGCCTGCATGAACGGTTCATGGGAATAGTAGCTTTAGCCTGAACAAACGTTCTTGGGAATAGGGTCGGCCTTTGTCGTGTTGCCATACTTTGTGTTCACATAGGCCTACCAAAAAACTGTGACCAAACTACGATAAGTTCAAGTCAACCTACCAGCAAAGAGCAGCTTTTCCGATTTCTTTTCCCACTCTCCAGAACAAAGTTGATCCTTTGTTAGCTGTGGCCCACATTTCACCTGGGGTAATTTCCATTCATGAATCACTTCTTCTAAACGAGCAATGAAAATCTCCCACTCTGAAGCAGTAGTAAAATCATAATGATAGGAATCTTGTTCTTCTATATCTTCACTCATTTCTGTGACGAAGAAAATAAATATCTTTTAACCACTGATCCACTGTTCAACTTCAAGGTCAAACGTCAGAATCATATGTTTACAGCCTACACAAAGAAACAAAAGCAACAGCTGATTTGTGGTTCCGACTTACATTGCTACCAACTTGATTAGTGCGCTAAACTTGATCAAGTTTAAAAGGATCCAAACAACATGCAAAAAAGCATACAAGAATCGAAAGATCGTTAATTTTATTTAGTTTGTTTCAGTTTTATTAGAACTTACCATAGATATCACAAAGGAGAACTTTGCGCTACTTTATGATGTCTGTTCAGTATTCATGACTAAGCCTATAATTTCAATGTTGATGATTTTGATTTCTCCTACCACAGACAAATGAGACAATAGGTACTTTCATTTGCGAACATATAAATTATTTAAACCAAAACTTCTCAATCAGATTACTAGCTGAACTGAACATCATTCTCAAGTCATTTATTGATCACCAACATAAACACAGAGAAAGAGATTACAGGATTAATTGACAATACCCTCCCCCCGTCCAATTAAGTCTCTCAATATTCGCGAGTTTTTGATTTTTGGGAGTTCACATTTCACAATAATAAATGAGACCATTTTCAATTGATTTTTTGGGATTGATGTAATCTCAAGTCTATATGACATATTAGAAAAGAGAACGGCCCACACTCGACAACAAAATGTATTGAAACACAAAATTTTTGTTGCAAGTGCAAAAATGAAAATTTTTTCCTTTACTTTTTTGTACCATGTTATATATATCTTATATAATAGCCATGTTAATAGCATATGTATAATAGCATGTTATCTTATAGCCAGGATTTCATCAAATTTACAGTTCCAGACACACATACTTGATAGACATACTAAAAAACTATTCCATTCTACTGTATTATTGTTAGGTTCAAGTGCTAATTCAAACCATCACATCAATCAGTCAATTTGTCCAACCTGAGCCATACAGAAAACGACTCGCTTGTGCCACCTTGTCCATAAAGAATAAAGGTAAAGTCTATGACACTAGACCATAACTCCTTTTATTTGAAAGATTCTATTTTACAAATCAACTAATCGAGGATTGGACAAGGACAAATAAACAATTTGTCATTTCTACATAATTTTATTTTACTAGAAATTAAATTAATTCAAAAAACAAATAGATAATACAAAACTTCACAAAATGTTCTAACTCTAAGACACAACATCTTTGAAATGTACCATTAATATTCATTATAGTATGTAAATAAACAAAGCTATATTTTATTTTCAATTCAATACTACATAATCAAAATGAATATTCATTAGGCTCTACCATTCATAACATTAACTAAAGAAAATATTATATTACATTACAAAGTTTACCCTCAAGTATTTATTGGCTTTGTTCACTTTTAATCCGAAGAATCATATTTTATTTCATGGGCCACCGAAAAAGGGGCAGGTTGGAGTCATACGTAAACGATAAAAAAGGCCGATTTTCCAGCGTGTCGTGGTTTCTTAAATAAAGAACAAATACTTTTGCATTGAAAACTGGAAGGAATTGCACGTACAGTAACAGTATCAAGGCAATAAAGTGGTTACCATTACTACAACGTAATATTGCCTCAATATTGGATTAAGTGTGTTATCACAAACTTACACTAATTAAATAGTAATTCACTACTATGTAGTGGGTACTTGATGAATATAGTTACATCAAAAGTGGTTACTCGATTTAAACCGTTATAAAAAGAAAGAACAAACTTTTTTTGAGTCTTTGTTCCCAGTTTCGTGTTATTTGCTATGTATACATTATTATATATAAATTTGCAAGATCATTCAACTGCGTTCGCCAGTTTTCAGACCATCGGCGCTAAAATTAAAAATGTCTTCGCTATTACTCACATTTTGTCAATTTTATTCACCTATCTTAACAATAATGATAAATGGGCATGAGTTTTTGATAATTATTTATGACTTTAACTTACGATGTAATAAATAGTTTACGTGTAATGATAAATTGGTGAGAGTAACAACCACCAACATGTGGTAGTGAGTATTGTTCCTAGACACTTGTTTAAGGCATTCTAACAATGTGCACTATATAATTGACAAACAAAGTATAATGAGAAATAATTTCTTTGCATAACAAACTGAACAGACATGAAACATGATTTCTAGAAATATTATTTAGTAAATCACGAGTACGATATTTTATGCTGCACTCCAATGTCTTACAAAATAATAAAATGTTTTCTTTTAAAGTATGTCCAGTAAATTAAGTCCATGTGCACAACTCGCGATATGTTCTCGAAAAACACTCAACACTCTAGACATTACGATCGCACCCCATACGTCAGTTCCAGCTCTTCTCGCTGACGAAGTCTTCATCCTCTGACGATTCTTCATCCATAGGAGTCACAACCTCGTTGGGTTCGTCTTGTGAGTAATCGCCCCGTTTTCGTTTCTTACTGCGGCGCTTGAGTTCCAGTGCAAGTAAGTCTGCTTTCGTGCGTTCTTTGCGGAATTCATAGACTAGAGGATATATGTGCTCAATGGCTGCCTGGACGTCAGCCACACTAGGAGCTGGAATAATAAATGACAAGATTCAAGTTAAATTACGGTGTACCGTACTCACTTTTGAGTCCAAGTGACATGGTTTTCAATCACACTGTCTTGTAACTTGATTGAGCATAACGATTTATTTTGAGTTAGTTTTAGTAGGTCTACTTTAAATTATTTAAAAATTACTTAGGACTACATCTTAGGCCTAACATTACAAGATATCAAGTCTCTCCGTATGAAAAGTTTAAACGTAATTTCCCTACTAGACAGCAGCACCCAGAGGTATGACGACAGGGTTTCAGTGGTTTATATCTTACTAATCTATTGAACAGCTGTGTAAAGTTGAGCTGACTCAAATTTTTTATTATTTCTACTCTATTTACCAAGGTACTCTAATTGGAAAAGCACCCTCTGCCACAGCAACATTCCTACGTACATCAAGACCAACTTACCTGTCACAGTTACACTTCCAGTAGAGAAGATCTTTAAGGTGGCTTTGGGTGATTTAAGTTTGTAAGTCACACCCGGATGAAGTTCGGGCTCATAGCTAAAAACAAAACACGGAACTATAAATACTATATAAGCCTACACAACATATGTTGGGGTATGTCTGCTCAGCACTGTCTCTCTCAGTTTCAAAAATATGTGAGTCCCTACACTACAGAGAGGTTTTTCTGTATTATTAATGCTTGCTATTTTGAAATTCAATTTCCACTAAACTGCTCATTGTAAATATTCTGAAATAATGGTACATAGTTCAAGTGCAGAAAAGGGAGCTTGTTTCTCAATTATAATTTCTATACAAGTATATGCATTTTAATTGAACTGGTAAATGCCTGAAAACGAAAAACTACGTCAGATCTAGTCTATAAGATCTAGTGGAGCTTCTCATTACAGTTAGTCTCAGTTGCTGAACAATATTGAAAATGCATCATTGCTTACATCTAATTTCAGAAAGTTAACTTGTAACAAGCACTTACTCAGCTTCTTTAAATCTTTCTGAAAAAGCTGTTATTTTTATAGCAAACGGCATTGAACATGTTCCGAGTACATTCACAACTCTAAAATGAGAAAATCTTGCTTTGAATCCAAGTTTCTGTAAGCATCTTGCAAAACGGCGTGCAGCTATTTTTGACTGTTCTTCACTGGTGGCTCCGGTACATGTGATTTTCCCTGACGACCACATTGATGCCGTTGTATACGGCTTTCTTAGTTTCATGGTAATCATCTGTGGATAACATTAATCATATTTATAGTACATCCAAGTTGATTAGGTGAGAGTAACGAAGACTATCATTTTACATACAGAAAGTAATCGGGCTTCGTTTAATTATGTTTTTTATTTGTCACTTTGTGCGCGGTAACAGGACAGGTAAAGTAACCAATCAACTTGAAACGTCTTCTGAACAAAAGTGTCATACCACAATAGGCTGGGATTGTTTTTGAGCAAAATCGGTTGGACGGATGTTTTGGAGAATCCCCATTATAGACCTGTAGCACTGGGTAGAATTTTCAATTTTCCAATGTCACCCATTTGAAATGAAATTTTCACTGAATGCTGGTATTGTTCCAACACATATTTCTACGTAGTGTAAAGAAATTTGGAATGATCGTTCATGAGAAAATTTATTGTATTTTATTGTATTGTATATTGTTATTTATTGTATTGTATTTTCATTGTATTGGAAAAAAGACTACCTAATATTGATATTGAAGTTGGTCAATTCAATTCCACAGGATGTAACAAAATGCATAAAGGGTTGCGTTAGTTTGCCGGTTTGATAAAAAAACGTATCGTTTTCACTTCATATCCCACCCATGTTGAAAATATGTACCAATTTACCGGCCAAATTTTTAGAATTCCCGATCGTGAGTAATCTAGTACTGATAAAAGGAACTAACTTTGTTCACAAATAGGCCTACACACAAAATGACGATTACGTTTGGTCATTTGTCTGAAACAGTCTCTTATGAAGTAAAACGGAGATAGTGCTAGTTTAAATTGTCCATTATTTAAATTGTGAAGTATTTATAATAATGCAAGTAGCCCCAACTTATATCCAGACTATTTATATACGTAATCGAAATCGTGTGAGAAGTCTGCATGCCCCAAACAAATAAGTACAGTAGGCCCTATTCATATTTTATTTAATTGTATTATCATTAAAATATCCTTTTTCATAAGCCTACAGCATTTGTTTACTACCCTGCATCTTAGATGCCAATCTTTGACGTATATAGATGGCATGACATCCAGTTTCTACAAAACAACACTAGGTAGAACAGCGATCGTTAGTTCTGAGGAAAGTAATCGGAAATGGAACGTATTTTAGAGTGGAGTGAAGTCACCATAAAAAAGCGGCAAACCAACACAACCCGCAATGCATTTTGGGTTACAGGTTGCTATAATAATATAATTTAATATGGATGAATAAATAAGAAAGGCTTATAACCATTTGGAAATCAAGGTGTGTAAATAACTTTCGAGTACATTCTATACAAATATCTCGCTCATCTTACAATGCATACACTGTGTATTCCTCGTTGGCACGCACTATGGAAGTTTAGTTTAGAGATGAGCGTAAAGGGTCTATCAACATGAATAAATGAAAAAAAAGATCAATATTGCCAAAATAATTCTACATGGCTTTCTATGGCTTAATATTAAACTAGCCAAACGCAACATAAACGTTGTAAGATGAGCGAGATATCTGAATAAGGTTTAAAAGTCGTTAAAGTAGTTCTACCCTTGCTACTTTATCGAATCTGGTATTCTACACACCTTAACGTATATACAAAATCCTTCATTGTTGGAATCTAGAAAGCAGTGAATCTCACTCAATTCTGTCATCATTTTTATGATATATTTGATGAATAAAACTAGTTATTTTAATCATTTTCTTAAAAATGGCCAGTCCGAATTGCATACAAAATCGTGATAATGTGTATCATTCATGTATACACATTCAGAGAAAATTTCATCTCATTTGGAAAGATTTTATTTTTCAGATTTTCTTGCTCAGCCTAATCTTATGAGGTTTTTAGAAATTTTGAGATGATATTTCTCTAAATCGGTCCAACCGATTCATTCCAAAAACTATACAGTTCTAAGTTGGATAAGTTTGTGTGTACAAAAAAAGTTTCATCTCAATCAGTCAACCCCTGCGACTTGTGCAGTGCCCACAAACAAACAAACAAACAAACAAACAAACAAAAACACACAGACAAAGCCCTATAAGAGTGGGATTGAATCTTCGCTTACGCTCATCTAACAAAGAATCATTCTAAATACTCTAGACTCCAATTTATAAGATAACAAAAATTAGTTACTTTACAGATGAATTAAAAGGGATTGCTCTGATACATCAAAAAAATCTTACACCGAAAAAATCTTACACCGAAAAATTTGTACACCGAAAAAATTTTACACCGGAAAAATCGTATGCCGAAAAAATCTTATACTGGAAAAATCGTAAACCGAAAAATTCGTACACCAAAAAAATCTTACACCGAAAAGAACGATCTTTTCATACTTGATAGTATATTATACTGGTGTAAGTGTCCCCCACCATTTTAAAACAATACAGTAGCTCCACCCTGAATCGTCCTTCTACTCGGATTGCGCCTCCGAGTACAGTCACTCTGTAAAATAACATTTTCGGTGTACGATTTTTTCGGTGTAAGATTTTTTCGGTGTACGATTTTTTCGGTGTATCAGAGGCTATTCGAATTAAAATACAATAAGTATGTCAATAATACATATATACATTGAGATATCGAAATAACTTGCATGTGAAGAGAACTATGAGCAAAGAAGAAGACAACCGTGTCTTGTGAAGGGTATTAGAATTTTTAATAGGATCCCTAATTAAATCAGAAAACATTTATAAGAGTATCACTAGTTTCAGAAGAGACTATTGCAAAATCATTAAAGAAGGTAAATTAGTCCCTAAGGCTTATGAGGTAATTAAATATTGGGAACAAGCTGATTAATAAAGATTTCAGATTATGGGCTTATTCAATATCTGGGCCTATAGAATTTCATCGAAAAGTAAATATAGGGCCTATACATACATTTATATTCTCATTTATATAAATTAATTCATTCTGTGTTGATAAGTTTGATATGTTAATAAGTAATAACTGTGTATCATCTTTTATCTATTATTAATCACAATTACTTTGTTCAATTCAATAATATTAATAATTTCATATAATTATTTTCCTACTACCGGTACTGTGATCAATTTATAATGATGGTGAGTATTCTCTGAATTATTACTGGATGAAATTATATAGCCTATCATCTTATATTATGAAACTGTATGTGTACCTGTACGCACTAAATATTGCAAAATCAATAATAAACAACTACAACACCTTTTATAATTCTCTGGAAAATTTCAATTTTTCTGAAGAAATAAATTCACATTCATCTTTTCTGCTGCGCTAATCTTGAAGTTTTCTCGACTAATTTTGATCAGCAGTGGCTGAATGATTTCAATTAAGGGGACAAGCCACTGAAAATCACGATTTTTTTGATTTTTTTTCGTATTATTTTTATTCACACTCTATTAAAGAAGCTCAAAAAGTTTTGTCCCATTCGAAGACTTCTGTCGCACTATCAAATGTGAAGATGTCATATTTCAAGCCAGTGTAGTAAAATGAATATCAACAATTTGTATTGCCTGTAAGTCCTTTCAGTATTTTCATACGCATGCGATATTGGAAATCGCTACTCCTATTTAGTGGTGATACTTGAAGAACTGATTTTTTTTAATGTGAATCCAATGTGATATTATTGATAATAAATGGGAAGCACATTTTCAATTTAGGCCTTAGTTTCCTTCAAATAAATTTTTAAATTGAATTATTTTGTCCAAAACTGAGAAGAAAAATATTTGCAAAGTTCCAGTTATAAACAAAATAATTCCGGGATAAATTAAAAAATGTGCTCCCCATTTATTTTTCATACATTTGTGCAGAATAATATGAAAAAATAATGACTTCAAAAATATGAAAAGTGTGGGAGGAGTAGTATTTAAAAAAAAAATCAAATTTTTAATTGGAAAAATTAAAAACAAGAAAAATTGCCAACATTTCAAAAAAAAATTTGATACATATTTCGTTTTGAGCAAAAAGACATCATGTGCGAAAATTTCATCACCTTTGAACCCTTATCCAGGAAGATAGAAATTTCAGTGGCTTGTCCCCTTAGAACATGGTCTTGAGGTACACTGTATTCTCCAACTCGACTTACATCCAAAAGGCTCTACCTCAAACAATAATGATCAACTAAACAAGTGAACTACTCTTACCCCATTTTCTCTACGATATTCAACATTGCATCCGCTCAACGCAATTTGCCGAAGATTGAGATGACATCGCACGCTAAAACTGCAGACTACATTATTTATGACAATGTCTACTTCTGGAACATCACCAGTGTCCGCCATCATTTCGTCTGGTTCAATGCATGGCTCGGTACTCGTAGGTTCTTCCGAGTGTGGAGGTAATTTATCGACATCAGCGTGATTCAGATTTCCATGAGGTAATGGCTTCATGCCGTTTTTCTGAACTGCTGTGGCCATCATATTACAATTCTTCTGAGGACATAGAATATATTACTTTTAAGCTCTGGGTGCCTAGTCTAGAACCATAAATAAATATTATGAACTAGTATCATGTAATAATATAAAATTACTAAATATTCCCTTTCATATCGTATACTCATAAAACAGACTACTTGTACGTCTCGAGTTTAAAACAGCAACGGAATTTTTTATGGTGTATCAAGCTGGCTAGTTAGTCAGTTAATATGTATTTTAAATTGTATATTTCAATAGAAGTGCCAAAGTTCTTACCTAATTAATATCTAAATGTAGGCCTAGGGGTACATGTTAAAATGTAGCGAATATTGGGATTCAAAATCTAACGTTGTTGATGTGGTTATATTGCACCGGAATGTAATGAAAAACATGAGTGAATAAAATGAGAAATAATACTGTACTAATAAGTTGACAGTGGATATAAAAAATTCTGGGTAATTTTTGGAAATGTTCAATAGAAACAATTGTAGTATCAGAAAAATGTTCACATGCCATGATAAAAGGTCCAAGAAGATCAATGTTGCTGACATTTCTTTACTTATTTTTTTCACCCTATTTTGTGTCATTTGAATGTTTCTCCCTTGTTCATACAATTTTGCCATGCATTTTAACCCAAAATGGCAGTTTGTTTCAAGACAAATTTTTTATGGTGTATCAAGCTGGCTAGTTAGTCAGTTAATATGTATTTTAAATTGTATATTTCAATAGAAGTGCCAAAGTTCTTACCTAATTAATATCTAAATGTAGGCCTAGGGGTACATGTTAAAATGTAGCGAATATTGGGATTCAAAATCTAACGTTGTTGATGTGGTTATATTGCACCGGAATGTAATGAAAAACATGAGTGAATAAAATGAGAAATAATACTGTACTAATAAGTTGACAGAGGATATAAAAAATTCTGGGTAATTTTTGGAAATGTTCAATAGAAACAATTGTAGTATCAGAAAAATGTTCACATGCCATGATAAAAGGTCCAAGAAGATCAATGTTGCTGACATTTCTTTACTTATTTTTTTCACCCTATTTTGTGTCATTTGAATGTTTCTCCCTTGTTCATACAATTTTGCCATGCATTTTAACCCAAAATGGCAGTTTGTTTCAAGACTTGGTCTAATAGTACATTTGCGGATAGTACACATGCAGAACTCTGGACATGAAATTACTGGTAGGCCCTACCCAATTTGTGTAGGCCTATTGTAACCAACAACCACAATGGAAATTTGGGATTAAGCTTTGATTTCTCAATTTTTTGGGCATCAATATTAGCTTACTATCTATAGGGCATAAGCAAAATATTGAAATAATATGTTCTTTGCAAAATCTACAAAACTGATTGTTAGTACCCAAGTATCTAGGGAAAAACTGATTACAACACTCACTGACATTTGCTTTTGTATAATTAATATTATATTAAAAAACATTACCCACGCCTAAAGGTTTTGAGAAATTTTCGTTAAAAATATATTTCATACTACGCACACTTATGCATAGTAGAAGCCGCCCTACATTCATCTGAAAATGATACCAGTTGATAATTAGAAATGATATGCCTACATGATATGATGCATGCCAAATTAATTTTATCTTTAGGGCCTATACTCAACTTATATAATAAATTGTATCCGCAAGCATACCAAAAAGGCATGTTATAAATACAGATTTCACAATTTTCAAACGTAGACCTGAAATCGTTACAACTTGATTTCAATCAAGGGGGGAACTTGATGACGTAAATTATTATTGATATATTGATAAACGTAAATTGATTAACGTGCCACGCCAATTTTTTTGTTTTTCTTTACGATTTTGCATTTTTTAAAAAAAAATTTCAGTATACAAGCTCCATTCTGCCTGCCGGCGGTATACGCGAGGTTTATACACCAACCTGACCTACCTAACCTAAATCACTGTCCACCTTTGTCACCTTTATCAGATCACTTGGCATCAAATTCAAGTGAGTAAAAAACATATTGAAACAAACAAAATGCAAAATGTCCAAACTATACACCATAGTAAACAAGATCTATCAGAAAACACTAAAAACGCAAACATCGAACAAAAATTGGCCACATGGTAAGTTGATCAGTAAAATTACCCTTGATTTTTATAAAGTTAGCTAAATTACAGATCTCGCTGCAACTTCAAAGAGCATCAAAAACACTGCGGTTCATGTTTGCAGGAGAAAGATCACATTTAAAACGGCATATGTTTTAAATACACTTTCCCAGTTATTTTTCAATTTTATCATCATTTTTTCAATATTGGATATCTCAGGCATGTAGGCCTACATTCTTTAGTCGTAATGTCGACCACTACCACACGATGTACAATATTGCATTCATGATAAAACATGTGAATAACATAAGTGTAATATTCACATTTTTTTTCATCATTCTCAAAACTCTAGGCCTATCCTGAAAGATGAACTGAAAAAACAAAAAACGTACAGCACATACTGTGACATGACAGTGAACGATCTAACAATATAACGTATATTTGGAAAAAATCACATATTATTCCAATTGTTACATAAAAACGTTACAAAATCTTGCCCAAATATAATATATCGAAAATGCTTATATTGTGGAGGAAAGATCATAGACAATGATGATACTGTTCAATTTCAAGCAAGCGTAATAAATAAGCATAAATGTACAGTAGAGTTGGATTGAAATGAGGCTCGCGCGTAGTTATGTATACCGGTAGGTCTACCAACGTTCCGCCACAGCAAGCACCGAGCAGCAAGCATATTGGTCCATGTCACGACTGAATAATGTAATTACATTCATCAGTTATTTTCATTATAAAAAAATTAAATTCAATCGGGAAAATTTAATCAAAAAAATGAGATTTCCCCCCCAAAAATGTCAAAAAATTAGATCTTTCAATCTGCAAACAAAACAGTGTTTCGATACCCATTAAGGATTCAAAAATGTTGATAGATGAAATTGCATTCAGGACTACAGGGTCTACACCATTGGATACCAGTACACAAAGTATAGGGCCTACAATTTAAAGAATAGGGCTATTAGGCCTGATACGTCTGTGACTAGCGTAACAATAAGCCTATAGGCCTACTTGGGCCTATATGACATGAATCACTTTTTTAGTCACAGTTCCTAATGAATGCTTGCAGTTACCGTACATAAAACGATTTTTAGTATGAAATTAAAATTAAAATGAAAACTACAGTACTGTACCAACAGTTGAATGCTAATTTTTTCATAGACCATACGTGGAGTGTGTAGGCATATGAACATTGTCTTTTTATTACTACGTATAATAACAGTACAGTATATTATCTTCATCATGCATTTTTATGTAGCTTAGGATGACCACTCTGAGTGACCGCAAACATACCCTTGGATCTTGGATTATAGCTACACCGTGGCTATTGATATGATGCCTAGACCCAATGACTTGATGTAGGCCAACAATTTGATATTTTATCAAATGTTCGTATGTAAAATTCATGTCCATTTGGTGAATCATTACGTTTATCACAGTTGAGAAACGGTTTAATTGAATCGATTCAGTCTGTAATACGGTACCCTGTTCACACTCTTATCACTACCGGTAACTGTTGTTAAGCCAACAGCTGGGACCTAGGTGCAAAGCATAATGGGTGACACTGTTCTAAGTAAGTTAAGGTGTTCACACTGATATCGATGAAAGAGTTGTTAGTGACGTCATGCACTGCCACCTTCTGGTTCGATTTACTATCAATTTTTATATTGTGTTTTTGGATTTACAGATTTTCTGTTGATATCTCGCACTGTCTCTGAACAAGGTCATTTATATTATTCATATGGTGTGAATAATATAGGTGGCCTTACTTTGAACCAACACTGTGACAATTTGAATGATGTTGTTCTTTGAGGAGGCAGTGTATTTTGATCTCTGTTAGAGCTAACTGTGTTTACAGAACGAAGTTAGGGCTTGATGTCCGTTAGTGCTGACTGCGTTCCGGTCACATTACGTTGCTAACATCAATCAGTGGCTTACCAGCAGGTGGTGATCATAGTGTGAATGGAGTATAACGGTTTAAACATGGCAATTTTAGGCAAAAATGATCTAGTTCCAAAGTGGTTTAGGGAGCGATTAGGTAGGGCCTACTGTAAAATTTGACTGTCACAATTGATAACTGAAATGGGCAGATTGGCCCAAACAATTTGGAGGGCGTGCCTACACCTCTATATCAAGGCATTGTTTAGGCCTATACAAATATATGGACATTGCTTTTCGATTTCCAAACTGTTTCGACTAAAACGATTCAGAGAATCATGATAACCGTGAAATATTTCAACTGTTTCAGGCTTTAGGGTTCTTTCAATTTGGCTCAAGAGTTTCCACGTTTTGTGATTAACATTGTAATTATTATAGGCCCAAGACCTACGGCTCTATGTTTATGATTAATCTCAGCTTGCAATCACCAGATAGGCCTAGGCTCTATCTGTTGAGGCAATTTTAAAGCCAACGCTAGAACTACCAGCTCAGTGCTAATGGTAGGCCTACTGAGAAAAGTTATAAAACACGAGTATTAATGTTTATAGCTTGAATTGCAAATTACAGATTGGCTAGGGCTTACCTAATTGGCAATGATGTAATACCGTGAAGATAGGTAGCCAATATCAGGTAAGTAGGCCTAGCCCTACATTCTATAGTCAACTGATTTCCATATTGGTATAAGCCTAGGCCTACTTATGTCTTCACAAACTGACCGCATAGGGCTTGGGATAGGGCCTAGGTGATGATTGCCGAGAGGTGTTGACTAAGTTGGGTCAACGAATAATGCATAGGCCTAGATTAGTTTCTATATGCAAGCAAATAAACCATAGGCAAGCTCTCAGATTATTGTTAACCACAATGAGGATTTGTTAGCTGAAAGAATTGTGATGGGACCAAAATGGTCTAGGCCTATCCTATGTGTAAGGTTAGCTGACTAGGCCTACTAAGACTAGGCCTAGGCCTACAATGCCTTGGTCCAGCACTAGGGGCTATCCTAGCGTCAGACCACCATCTAATATTTCTCATAACATATTAATTGCAATGCCCAAACATAATATCAAATGTGAATTGAAGTACTCCAGCCGACATCAACGAACGGAAGTGTCTAATAAAGCATTGTAAATGCCTTACTAGAGGCCTAAGTCAGGCCTATGACCCTACCCCAAACTGAATGGAGAAGTTCGTATGAACTCTCCTCAAATTGAGTGCAATATGATATTTATTTACCTTAAAATTTGATTGAAGAACAAAATTTATGATACACGATAGGTCACAGGTTGTATATTTCCAGAAAAACCAAATAAATATGAACCATTCTGCCTCTCATTGTCTCATAGTTCCATGTACAGCCATTTTTGCACTTGATGGTGCAGTGTGCCTACTGCGAGTCTAGTCTAACTCTGACCAGAGCCATTTGGATGTAGACAGTTGAATGGTTGAACCGCAATACAGAGCAGCCAACTCACACAAACAAAACTCTTCATCGCCACCCACCAAGCACCCACTACAGGAAACTATTTTATCGACGCACGGGTCACCGACCAACCAAAGATTGTTAGTTCAAACGAGTAAGTTATATTGTATATGTAATTATATTGTATATACTTTCGTACAAAACGTATTTGTACATTAATTTTTTTTTAATAACATCAAAACTTGATACAAAATCATTGTTCCCCAATTAAGGCTATGTATGAAAGATGGGATCGTTATATGTGAATCGGATTATATTTTATTTTATATATAAACAATATTAGATTTATGGAAGTTTTGTTTCAGTTATTGTCTATTGACCCAACACTTGATAAAATTATTGGAAATTAATTAAGAGAAAATCAAGGAAAAAAACGACAATTTAGTTCTTTTTATAATAACAATGAAAATGAAAACTAAAAAAACAAAGACATTGAAATTGTAGGCCTACTCATCACTGAAAGTCAAAAGCGATATCTAAAAGACCAAATTTTTGATGAGCGTAGCGAAGTCTCCATCCCACTCTTATAGGGCTTTGTCTGTGTGTTTTTTTTTCTTTTTTTTTTCTTTTTTTTTTTGTTTGTAAGCACTCCACAGGTCGCAAGGGCTGACTGATCGACATGAAACTTTTTTTGTACACGCAAACTCATCCAACTTAGAACTGTATAGTTTTTGGGATGAATCGGTAGGACCGATTTTGAGAATCATCATCTCAAAGTTTCTAAAAACCCCATAAGATTTGGCTGGGCGGAAAATGTTGAAAAATAAAATCTCTCCAAATGGTATGAAATTCTCTCTAAATGTGTATACATGGATTTTACACATTATTACGATTTTTTAAGCAATTCTGATCAGTCGTTTTAAATAAAAAAAATAAAATGACTGATAATATTCATAAAATATATCATAAAAATTGTGACAGAATTGAGTTGTCGAGATTCACTGCTTTCTAGATTCAAGAGTTGACCAACAATGAAGTATTTTTTATATGCGTCAAGGTGTGTAGAATACCAGAGTCAATGAAGTGGCAAGAGTAGAACTACTTTAACGACTTTTATAGCTTATTCAGATATCAAGGTGTGTAGAATACCAGAGTCGATAAAGTAGCAAGGGTGGAACTACTTCAACGACTTTTATACCTTAATGGGATATCTCGCTCATCTTACAACGCATATTTCGCGTTTGACTAGTAACCTACACAAACATGCATCTAGTCAAGCGATAACTTGACAGAAGCCAAATCCCGAGCGAAGCCAGCTAGCTACACGCTACACTGTATACACGGAAAGCTTCCAGACAGTTTTGAGCATACTGTATCTCCAAAACCGACGAACTTGGATTACTCAAATTTGTTGTAAGGGATGAGGCGCCATACACGACACGGTATATCAAAGTTGAGCGATATCGGACCGAACGTTTGGAAGTTATAGCACTGTGAAAAGCGAACTTTTTCCGTTTTCTTCTCCTTCTCCTCCTCCTTCCCTTGCCAACCTACGAAATCAGCTACAGGCCAAACGAACTGTCCGATTTGACTGATTGTTTCAGGGAATATGTAGACTCATACAGAAATGTGCCTTTTTTATGTTTAAACCGGAAATCAATTTTTGAAACCGAAAGTATTGTCATTTTAAACTCTTTTTCAAGGTTTTATAATTTAAAAAAATCATTTTCCAACAGATTTCGATCAAATTTCGATGATATGTTTGTATAAATAATCAAAAATGATTGTGAGAGATTAGTCAATTTTCTATTTTCTGAGTGAGATATGAACTCCCCAGAATTGCAGTTTTTTTGCATCATCGAATCTCTTGTCGATGCTTATTTTTGTCGCTCCAATGAACCATTGAACATATTTCTCAATTAACATGGTGAGTAAAAATATAAAATAGGCCTATGCAGTATTAGAGTAGTAGTAATTTGTTTATCAGCAAGGATATGCTATCAGCTATTTACAGACATGTTGATACAATTTTATAATATGGTAATGAAAAAACGAATGATGAAAATAAAATGAAATAAAAAAAATATAATACAACAATAGGCCTAAAATTAATACAGCAATGATAGTTTCAATAACCTTTTACAAAATAGGATACAAATTATAAGCATATGATACTACCTTGATAATTAGGACTACTTTTTTTTTAATAACATCAAAACTAATAATAATAATAGGGTTAAAATGTATGCTTGTTTTTGGATATAATACATGTTTTTGATAACTTCATTCCGTAGGGACACGACGGATACACCATGTTACTTAGTTATATTTGCTCCCCTACGAGATATTCTCACTGGGAGCTCAAATACTCATATGAATTATGTATACAAAGTGTGATTTAATGTGTAATAAAAAATAAAAAATAAAATAAAAACATGATACAAGATCATTGCTGTTCCCCAATTAAGGTTATGAATGAAAGGTAGGATCGTTTGGACGGGGCACCATAAGGCCAGGGCGATCTCACCACCCAATCTCAATTATTTAAAACTAAGGAACTTCAACACCAGGACTGCGCTGTCTGTAACCATAATTTTTCGCCGCAGATAGAAGTCTGTCAGTTTCCAAAAGTCCGGAAGACATCATAAGTTAAAACCGTTTCTGTGATACATATCCTGACATTACCAGGATTGGTATTGAAAATAAAAAAAAAAAACACGCAAAAATGAACAATAATAATTACCGACTATTTCACCATGTATAGTTTATTTACTGATTAACGAGATCCCAAAAGCTCTTTTCATGTGATTTTGAGATTAATACATTACCTTTGATCAATTCAATATGTATTCATATTCAGTTCAATTGAATTCAATTCAATATGTAGATGCATTTCTTGCATCTCTCATTCTACTAGGGATTCTATTAAAAATCCTCATTACTTTGTGAAAGATTAAATTTTCTGCAGTGTATGAATATTTCCTTTTCATAAGTTACATATATTCCTACTGTTTCTTAAATTACACTCATCATTCAACTGTGCATTATATACAATCTTGTTACAGCTAGAGGTAGCTAGGAAGTAGACCCTTTGTGGTTTTATAAATCAATGTTCAAATTCGCTGTTTCAAATTCAACCATGATAGTGCTTTACACATCTGTTTTATTGGTGTATTTCTCATTGTAATTCTCATGACTTTATTTTGTAGTTTTTGTGAAGTTGAAATTTTGTTTTTATCAAGTAGGAATAGAATTGAGCTACAATAATCTATGTGTGGCGCAAAACGGCAATAAAGTTCTCTGGTATAACATAACCCTAGAGGCCAGGGCCTACACATCTAATCATTCTTCGAAAAAGTCACTCACACTCTCCTGGCGATTTTTGATATGACATAGGCTAATCTGCATGTTTTTTAAATCATAATTTATCGTTTATAATAACTTCCAAGATATTTTACTTCACCAACTATCTCTATGTTAACTTCCTCTATATTAATTTCAACCTGAGTAATTCTATATCTTTGAATTTATTTCCGTTTCTATTTGAGCATGTAACCATTTGGCTTTACTTTTCTTCGTATTTAATTTGATTCGAATTCAACTGTACCGTGGAATTTATGATGCTACAATAAAATCAAGTTCAACTATCATTTCGTGGGATTTTTGCAGTCAACTTGATTTAAAAATCTTCTCAAAGTGAAGCGTCAAAATCCACGCATTAAAAAATATACAGACCTTATCTATATTTAAGTAGATGGGTACTTCAATTTTGGTCCAAATCCTTTTACACTACACACACCTTTCACATTACACTACAGATAATCAGAGCATCCATCTGCATATAGATTAACAGTAGGTCTACTTACTATATTGGAGAACATTTCCAATATCAGTGATATATAAGATAAATAAGAGTGGTCATGGTCCTAATATTGATCCCTGTGGAACTTCTAAATGATTAAAAGATGAATTTGAGAAATAGTTTCTGAATTTTACTACTTGTGTTCTAAGCTCTAGATACGATTTAAACCATTCGAGAACTTTGCCTTTAAGGCAATACCATATTTTTTTAAAGTTGAGTAGCAAATATCTCTATATCTAAGAATAGGTATATTGCTAGTGTTATTTCTTGGTCATCATATTACATTTGAACTTGTTAATAACTACTTGTATTGCCGTTTCACATATCATCTTATTTTATATTCATGAGACCAGCTTGTTCTTCAACAAGAATATTATAGTATCTGTGTTATCTGATATGCAGGTATTCAATTGTTTTTTTCAACAGCTGTTTCTAAAATCTTTTCATATATATGTAACGTATTTATAGATCTGTAGTTTTCACCTTCTACTGTGTCAATAATTTTTGGTTCAGGCACAACTAATTACTCTCTTCAATTTTCTGGTATCATTCCTAATTCTAATGATTTCTTCACAGTTACGGTTAAAAATATATTTACAATATTATCACTTAAATTCAAGATTTTAACTGTAATACCATCTTCTCAAGTAGATCCAATTTTTAGTTCCATTAAAAATAGCACGTGTATCATGTTTTCATAGTATCACCACGATGTAGTGATACCAACCCATTTCATCACAATATATAAAGAAGGTGACCCAACTCCCATACTGATAACATGGAAGGCAATTTGCGGTTTCTTGCGGTCAGTTCAGAGCCAGATGTTCCGATTGCCTGTCACGATTTAGCGGATTCCCTTGTGAACTAGATGTAGATAAGGGTGTCTACGGTGCCGGTGGCATGGTTGAACCATAGAGAAGTAAACTGTTTACTTCTCCATGGTTGAACCATGGAGTTGTAGTAACGATACAACTCCATGGTTGAACTAACAAAATTTAAAATTCTCGTAATCTACTAGGCCGTGCATAGCATTGTTGTTTTAAATAGTTCGATATAAAAGCGATAGTTGCGCTACAGGCAATCGGGACACTGGGCTCAGATTCTGACCCCGGAAATATTTCACTTCCAAGACCCGTGTTGGGTCACCTCCTCTATATATTATGATAAAATAGGTTGGTTAGAAGAAAAGTTGGGAGCAAACAAATTGAAGTTGTGATTACTAAGCAAACGCGTTATGTGTTGTCGCGTTGATGGATGAGCTGGAACATATTGACTTATCTTTGGATTGATTATTATATATATATATATATATATATATATATATATATATATATATATATATATATATATATATATATATATATATATCTATATATATATATATATATATATATATATATATATATATATATATATATATATATATATATATATATATATATATATATGTATATTTATATATATATATATATATATATATATATATATATATATATATATATATATATATATATATATATATATATATATATATATACACCTTATACACTATATACACCTAACCATTACTTCACTGCCATCTTATTTTTCATTATTGATTTCTATGATAATAAAGAAGGCTCTGTTTTAATCGTTTACAGTTAAGAGGTGACACCTGTGGCTTGGATTTAATTGGTATCTTAATAGCTTTGAGTGATTCACAAAAATTACATTATATATTTTTTTACATCAAAACGGCTGATTCGATTTGAGTGAAAGTTCGGAATAATGTGTATCATTATTATATTAAAATGCCCTGAGAATTTGAGATGTCTCGAATGAAAATTATTTCACGAATATTTTCCTCTCGGTTATTCTAATAGAATTTTTAAAAACTTTAAAATAAGTTTTCTCAAAAATAGTTTTACCGATTGCGCCTCAAAACTATACAGTATCGAATTAGATAATGACACTTGTGTATGCCAAGTTTCAACTTATTTTGAATTTTCGTTTGATCTGTGAAGCGCGAACAAAAAAAAAAAAAAAAAAAACGGGCACTTTTTTTTCGGGTATGGCGAAATTGAGTCTTCGCTTCGCTCATCCAATTATTAGCTTTATTTATTATCATACACATGAGAACATCATAATAAATTGTTGAGGTGAGGTACAAGTCCGATCTTCCACCTAACCATACTATAAACTAAGAAGTTAACATTTTATAAAACAGAATAACGAATAAGTAATTATTCAAAATGTCACATGAGGCATCTGGCACATGTTGTCGACATTTGTTACAATTTACAACAATGTGTGATCACTTGAAAAACGCATAATTATTGATTTATCTGAGTCGACAAACCATGGAGTTGTATTGTTACAATACAACTCCATGGACAAACCTTGGATGAGATTGAAATCAATTGTTAAAATTCTTCCTTAAAATATGGTAATCCAGAAGGCTTGGTCCATGTTCCATGTGACTGTTGATTATTAAAATGGCTGCTGGCTGATTGTTATGTCAATACGCCTTTTGGCTATAGCTTTTGATTTTGTGTTTCAATAGTAAAACTACTTTACTTGTAGGCCATAGGAGTGCAACTTGAACTAAAAGTAGAAACCAAAATATATTAATAATGTTTCACTTAGCTACTTTTTTACTTTTCATAATATATTCATGGTTATTTATAATGGAGCCTGTTGACACGAGTCGTTATAGGCCTGTCAAAACAGGGCACCTTGGGCCAAGTCCTCACACAATGAATGGTGAGTGAGAAGTTATCCAGTCTATCCAGTCATCCATATAGGCCTACATACTATCATTTATTCTGTATTTATAGACCATCTCAAGAGTTACATCACTCATATTTGCAAGAGACATAAAACAATCAACAATATTGCCACTTGCTTGTATTCAACAATTTTTTTTTTAATTTTCCTAGTTTTCTGCATTGCTCTGGAGAATATGATTGCTAGTACTGCTACCTAAAAACCACTACAAATTCAATGCCTAAACATAGGCCTACATATGAAAGTTTAGGATATGAAAGTTTAGGTTTAGACTGTGTTTATTCAAGATATGCTTTTACAACAATGTAGACAATGTATATATTTATATTAGTGAAACAAAAATTTACTCGGAGCATCATGGTTGATGAAAATATATTTTTTTTAAATGTGTTTTGTCAATCACTTGGAATATTTTTTTCAGAAGGTTTTGATGGAGGTGCCAGGTTTTGATTTGTTCCTCATCTTGTATTCTCTAGATTGGACTGAACAATGCAGATACAATGACACACTGTCAACTTTTCTCACATTTGGTATGGGACAGTCGGACACGTCTGTTATAATCATAGCCAACAGTAAGACGAAGCCAAATTGTATAATTAATTTTCTCACCGCTGCAGTTGGCTCTGAACCGATAGTTTATATGATTTTAGTCATAGAATTCCCCGATAAGCCAAAACATATGAAAAAAGTATGTGTGGACAATGTAATACTGGTGCGTATGCCATGTCTCAATGGAAACTTTTCTTCATACGTAGGCTACAAATATTATATAAAGAACAAACCCTACTGTACTTATTAGATAAATATAGTTCTCAATAACCTTGAAAACATAAAATGTGAAATGTTTTTGCTTTTGAAAAAAAGCAAAATACTTCAAAGAAAAAACTTCCAAATTTTCTTGGCTTCCCAATATGGTAGACAATTTGGAAAGTTTAGATAATATTATCTAAGATAATATTATATATTATATTATTGATATATATATATATATATATGTATATATATATATATATATATATATATATATATATATATATATATATATATATATATATATATATATATATATATATATATATATATATATATATATATATATTCATTTATATATATTATATAGGCCTGTATAATATAATTGAATATAATAACAATAATACAATGAAAATCAATAAAACAAAAACAAATTTGGTCCACTATGTACAAGTAAGTCTTGATTATCACGTTTTCATATATACAGACATAGGTGCCAATTAAAAAACAATGATTCAAAATGAATCACTGAAGTATTTTTTTGGCATTCGTCAGGTGAGCGACGCAGAAACTGAAAACGAGACTTTTGCTGTTTGTGACGCCGTGAACGATGATCCAAAGAAGTACGCTACCTACTTTATTAGCGAGGATGATAACATCACAGTTGAAATCTACAGCATGAAAACATTTGACACCGTCAAATTAACGGCCACGACTGGTAGATGTAAGTATTGTTTTTGAATTTTTTCATTACTCACGCGATTTATGAAATCACTCAAATGGTTTAGGCCCAGTGGTGTATTTGGGTCAGGGCGGGCCGGGGCGGCGTCCTGGTACTTTAGTTTTGGGGCAGGGCGCGCCCCGGTACTTTTTTCTTGAAAACCATATTTGAAGACATATAAAGCCAACTTTAAGCTAATAATGCTTATATTGCCTCGCTTTTGTTCATCAAACTAAATGGACCACCTCTAGTCAAGTTCGATCCTACACTTTATGTAAAGATTTGGCTCCTTAGTCATCGATTAGCTGGCGATACACAATCGCAACATGTAGACCATGATGCACCCGCGGAGGATGAAGCTGCGAGAGATTCTCTTTGGCGATTATTTTGGATGCAAACGTGAATTACATTATTTTAATTTTATATTTGAATTAGAATCTTCTAAAACTGACCTTGTGACATGTTACGGCTCACAAGTCCCCTACCCCCCTCCTGCCCGCCGAGTTGGGATGATTTTTTTTTCAGTTATCACCGACTTGATACTTTTTTTTTTTTACGAATTCACCACTGTTTAGGCCTACTCATTTCAAATTCGTACTATATTTATTTGTTTTATTATTAATGTGAAGTCAATCTTGGCATGAAATTTTTAAAACTGAAAATAGTTGGAAAAAATTGAAAAATGTTGGGATGAAGAAAAAAACTTGGTGGAAAAGTTGAGAAAAATTTGGAAAAGAAGTTGAAAAAGTTGAAAGAAAGGTTCAAAAGTTTGGATTTCTTTAATTAACACATGAAGAAAATATATAAAAACAAATAAAACCAATATCTAAAACAGAAACGAATCATGACAACAAAGTGAAATTAAACCTGTGGCTGTTTTGGTAGTTGTATGTGGCTATTTTCCAGTATTAGCGGACAAGCATGATGTTTGCGACAATACATCTGAGATCATCTGCTCGAAAGACGACAGGTTCGACGAGAACATCAACTTGTGCATCACGCAGGAGGTTATGTGTGACACGCACAACAATTGTGCAGACCCAAACGATTTTGATGAAGATGCAAGAATATGCAATGGTAAAAAGCAACACTAGTTTAATATTCGATTAGTCATCTTAATTTTTGAAGATCATTCAGACTTATAACCGGGTATATTTTAATTATTAAATTAGTTCTATAACAGAATACTCGTTCAAAACCGGCACCTCCACCAGAAGTTATACAAAATTTTCTCCGAGACAACAAGATGTATATGTTCTGTTGATTTGTTTGATTTATTGTTTTGCACCAGCCTGAAAAGAAAAGTGAAAAAACTCTCTCTGAGTCTTTTTCTTAGATATGTTAGTAACATTATTCTTGGTTTTGCACTAGAAACACGATGTACTGATACCAAACTATTTCATCATAATGTATACATATATTTTTTTTTATATCAGTTTTTGCGATGCACTGTAATGATGACTAAGATCTATTGGCATCAGATGAATGATTAATGAGATGATGGGATGATGAGATGAAGGTTTTTATGGGTAATGGGAAGGATAGTGGGAAGGAGTGGTCTTGGCCTGTATTGTGGGAACCATCCCAGCATTAGCCTAGACTACAGAAGGAAACTACGATAAACCCCTGTAAAGATGGATGGTAGCGGGGATCGAACCGGATCCGATATGTTCACTGCCTCTCAGGTCACACGAAGCAAGTGCGTTAATCACTACGCTGCGTGTGCCAGTATATCATAATATAAAAGAGGTACTCCAACTCCCATACTAATAACATGGAAGGCATTTGTGGTTTCTTGCGGTCAGTTCAGAGCCAAAGGTACGGATTACCTGTCACGATTTAGCGGATTCCCTTGTGAACTAGATGTAGATAAGAGTGGCTACGGTATTCGTGGCATTGTTGACCTTACAAAATCTATAATTTTCGTAAAAAACGTATGCAACTGCTAACATTATAATTCTACTGAGCTGTGTATAGCATTGATGAGCATTGTTGTTTTTCATTGTTCGATTTAAAAGCGATAGTTACGCTACAGGCAATCAGGACCCTGGACTCGGAAACTGACCCTGGAAATATTTCACTTACGAAACCTGAGTTGGGTCACCTTCGTTATATTATGATGAAATAGGTTGGTATCATCACATCGTACTAGAAATGCATCTAGTGTGATACTTGCGTTTCAATTGTTTTCAGTAAATCAATACAGCAGGCTGTGGATCGTGGTAGTAGTGTCACTAATCATGCTTATAGTCATCATCTTCTTTTTGGTACGCTTGCTACGCAGCAGCGTGCCAAGAATCGGGAACACGTTTTTTGTATTTAATGAAGACGAAGATAATAAACTGAACCTCTCAACAATATACACGTCACCGGTCGTTGAGCAGCATCAGAAATCCATTGTCAGTCACATGAGTCGTTCGAGTAGTTATCGCTTTCGAGCAGCCTACGTCTCAGCCAACGCCGATCGTGGTGAACGTCGTCAATCATGGGCTCAAGATCAACTACTCAAAACCTATATCAGACCAAACGCAGACGAAATTGAAATACACACAGAACAACCGGCTATACCATTGAGATGCTTATTGAAACCTGCGAGTAGGGAAGTAAATTATGACGTAGCTCAATCGAAACCTCAGACGCTCACTCAAATACTAGATTACAAAGAATATCCCAACATAGAAGTTTCCTCTAAAATTACTTCTCCGAATGAATCAAAAAATTCAGAACCATCGGAAATATCGTGTAATTTACAAGAAACTGAATTACCATACGATTCAAGATCATTTGCTTCTCTAGGAAACCCATACAATGCATCTCGAGTAGACTTCCCCCATCCATCACCTTATATCAAACAAGGTGGTGTGTGGATGATAGAAAAAACATCTCCAATTGTAAGCCAGCCTCATGCAGTAGAGCTCGTTGAAGCGCCATCAGAACACGGACGCTGTTTAGATAAGATTGATAGCACAGATAAGGAGATTGTAGATGCATTAAGAGAGCACCATAAAGAGAGGCACAAGAGAAAAAAAAATCAACATCCCTTCGCTAAGATCCACTCCTCGAGGTCAGTTACTCACCGTGTACTTGTCCACAAACGTCAAGATCCTAAAGTTGACGAAGATCTGGATCTTGTGCCCGATAATCTGGTCTATGATCCCCATACAGGAAAACATCACATACGAATAAGTAAATTAATAGTAGACATGTCAGACACCACACTTGTTCACCACGAGCCTCTACTGGAGACGTCTTCTATAGTCTCCAAGTCTATAATGAAGAAACCTCATGAACACTATGAACTAGAAGAATATCACAGCCCTGATAGTGAAAATTTGACACCTCGGCCAGTAATCGCTGTGAGTAGGAAGTCTGATAGGCTTACATTTTCAAAGGGTCATTCTCGTACTTCATCCCCTAGTTCATCACATGACATCTCTCATGCCAACAGTGCGGAAGGCAGCTACAACACAACAAGCACATTTCTTAGCGAGAGTATCAAAGAGGAATCGTTAGATGAAGAACCACCTAGATTTTTCAATGCTTCGTCGTCCACGCACATCATGCACCTTAAATTATCCCATAATCGAAAACTATTCGAAGAAACGCTACGTCCATCCGAAGAAACGCCATGTCCATCTGAAAAAACATCGCATCAATATATGGATTCACATCGACCGCCACGTAGGAAGATAACATACAATCCCGTCATTGACTCGTACGATAATGAAGTAAAAAAATTCCAAGTTCGGTCAGATAGTAGTAAAATGCCACCGAGGTCCATCTTATCGAGCCGTATAACCCACAACAAACTGGAAGAGGAATACTACAAGGCGGGTACATCTGGCATTGACGGGTTGGTGATGGAAGTGCGTAAAAAGAAGCGGAGAATCGCAGATGTGAACTCGTCCACGCATATCATACATCCGAGAAAGAATAAAATCGAAAAGAAAGGCGAGCGTAGCACGAAACGACGACCATCAAATTCTTCCGATGCGTCTAATGATCCGACAATTCCCTAGAGAGCTGAACATACCGATACATGGAGTAAGAATTATAAAAGCTACTTTTACATACTTCACAATGAGAAACCATGATGCGAGTCTGCACCATCCAAGTTTGAATTTGAAGTTAGAAGACACTGCTATTCATGTTCTTGTTGGAATAATCATTAAATTTATTATAAATTGAAACTTGAGTGATGCTGCTTTGCTGCAACAATGAAAATAACACTTGTCATCAGTATAGCTATTTACAGACAAGCTTGGAGCAAACAGATTCTGTATTGATTATTATGATACCGTAGTGTTGAAAAACTTGAAATAATTACCTTGTAGGCCTAATAGTATTCAAAGCTTGGAAATAAAATTATTGATGATATGATGTAAAACGTAAGCAAATATAAACTCTGTGAACTTTTATTGGATGAGCGAAGCGGAGACTCATTTTCTTCATACCCGAAAAAAAAGTAATTTTTTTTTTTGCGCTCTACAAGTCAAACGAAAATTCAAAACTGGTTGAAAGTCACTGTTGAAAGTCACTTGGCATACACAAGTGTCCTCATCTAACTCAATACTGTATAGTTTTGAGGCGCAATCGGTTGAACCTTTTCTGAGAAAACTCATTTCAAAATTTCAAAAAATTCCATAAGAATAACCCAGAGGAAAAAAATTTGTCAAAAATATTTCCTTTGAGAGAAATAATTCTCAGGAAATGTCAGTATGATGATTATACACCTTATTCCAAACTTCCAGTCAAATCAGATCAGCTGTTTTGATATAAAAAAATATATATTCTAATTCTTTCAAATCACTCGTAGCTAATAAGAAACCAATTAAATCCAAGCAACTTTTATTATCATAGAAATTGATTAGGAAATAGGATGGCAGTCACGTAATTGTTTGTATCTCAAGGTGGATATATATATATATATATATATATATATATATATATATATATATATATATATATATATATATATATATATATATATATATATATATATATATATATATATATATATATATATATATATATATATATATATATATATATATATATATATATATATATATATATATATATATATATATATATATATATATATATATATATATATATATATATATATATATATATATATATATATATATATATTAATAACTAATCTAGAGATAAGTTGATATGTGCTAGCCAAGATGTATTGAGGGTTGCGTTTGCCCATTGGAGATGGTGTCTTCACTTCCTATCCCTCCCATGTTAAAAATATGTTCCGATCCACGGTCCACGTTTAAAGTACTATTTATTGACCGTGCGTAGATAAGTGGTGATGGACTAACGATATGTTCAAGGCCGGCTCGCTGTCATCAAGTTTGCCAGCCTATCAGCCGTTTCTACAAAAACATACCAGATAGAGCAGCGATCCACATTACACAGAAAAGTCCTCACGTTATGGTACGTGTTTTCAAGATAAGTGAAGGTACCAACTCCCGGCCGCAAACAAACGCAACCCTCAATGCATCTTGGTTCTAGCTCATTCATCAACGCGACAACACATAATGCATTTGTCTACTAGTGATAAGAAAATCATTTGAGTGATTGAAGGTTTGAAATGTAAAAAACTTTCCTGCGTATGTCACTAAATATTTCTGTATAATCTCTTGATAGTATTCCATATTTCAAATAATCAATAAACAGGTAATCATTTTTGTATAATGCTATACATTTATTAATCTAAACATCAGTTATGCATAATATCTACTTATCATCATCATCTGATTTCCTGTCGTTCTCATCGGAAGAACTTGTTACATGCATACTAGATGGCGCTTGCTTGAGCATTAGCCTGTCAATCATTGCATGTCTTAAAACTATTTGCCATCGTAGAGTCGCACCGGATTTGGCTGTCAACGAAGAAGATGCTACATCTATTGTTGTACCATTAATATCTTGAATTGAGCCAATTGGTAGATTGTCTGTCATCCCATCTGATTGGCGTTCACCTATTTTTTTATCACTTGAAGTTTTCTCTGTTTCGTTATCTATCATTCGGGATTTATTGGGATTTATTCCTTCGGTGTTTTCAAAGTCTACAATAGCTGCGATATTTTCAGAGGATGAGGAACTATCAGAGAGTCGAACATCTAGATCTTCAACAATGACTCTAGTTTTAGTTGAATGAACATCTAACTCGACCTGTGCAGTATCGTCTATACTATTTTGTGTAGACACATCACTAGGTATTGGTGCTGGACATGAAGCTTTGTGTGAACATACTTTTTTGAAGTGACTCTTATTTTTTAACATCGGTCGAAGTACCTCGACAGTAATTCTACTGTCGTTGTTGGTGATTCCTCTATTTTCATTAGAAGTTCGAACGTTGAAGAGACTGTTCTCAAATATGATGTTTTTGGCGTGAAAACAGTGCGTATTTTCATCTGTGACATTATGGCTTGGTTGGGACTCATCGGGAATGATGGCATAAAATGAACTTGAAGACGGTGACAGAACTGTTTGCACTGTTTGGTATCTTTCTTTTGGTGCCAAAGTGTGCCGATGCTGCTTATAATCTTTAACGTTTGGCGCACATTTTGATTTCATATCTGACCGATGCTCGGATACAGGAATAGTTTCTAGAGTTTCATTATTTTCATCTGAATTAGGCTTAATTTTCATCTTTTTGTTTTTCAACATTGAGTGAGTTTTTGAGTGAAAAGGAGGAGATGAATCAACTAAAGCTGTTCTATGGAATCCCATCTCATTCTTTTGTTGTGCTCTTGCCATTTGAGGTTGTGGGTTTTTGAGAATTTGAGAATCACCATGTAGTATTCTGGTTTCCATTATGTCATTGTTGATTAAAACTGGAATTATATCAGAGTCATTAGTAACTGGATCCCTGAAACGATCCTCGAAGGACGTACCGGCTGTATTATCTATTTTATTGTCATCGAAATCTGGATAAGCTGAAGGTAACTGTCTCTGATGTAAGCTTTCTGTCATATAAGAGTGAATAGGAAAAGGTGAACTCAAATTTGGTGGGTTTTTACTCGAGGGTTTTGAAGATCGACTTGTTTTTACTTTGTTACTTTTTTCGTGAGGTGATGGAGACTTGTCGTCACTCTCTTCTTGTTCTTCATCACGTTTTTTTGCGTCTACAGCTCGGTCCTCATTCTCAATTTCATTGACTTGAGATAATCCAGTCTTCGGACGGGACGAGGTGGGAATCATATCGTAATAGGAAACAGATTCATGCGGCAGATCAACTTCGTGAGAGGTGGTCGTCCATGTGGTCTTAGATTTAGCTTTGCTAAATGTGGAAGATGCATCATACAACAATACAATGGGTATATTTATGTCCTGTGGCTCTGCTGGAAGTTTCATATCCTCGACTTCCTCATCGGGAAGTGAAACTCTTTCAAAACCTAAATTACTTCTTAAACAGATCTGTGGTTTTTGTGAGACAATTGGCAACTTGCTTGGTATAGTTGATGTATCGTTGTTAAAGTCACCAGTTCTATTTGACCAAGATAAAGTTTTACTAATTGAAAGTGACTTTTGGTACGGGATTTCTGAATAATAGTACGATGATACAGAGAGTTCAGATAATTTCGAATTGTGAAGTGATTGAACACTTTTCTCGTCTTTCGAATTACTACTTGATGGAGCTTTATTTTTAGACTTCACTTCGTTGGAAAGTTTATTAACAGGTTGCATTTTTACTGTCCCTGGAGTTTTATAAAAACACAATTTTTCAACTATTACTCCGTATTCAGGATCGTCTACGTAACTGTTAGTTAGAGAATACTCGTTGTCATCGCCTTCTCTTCTTCCACATGGACATAATCCTGACATATACCGTAAACAATGGTCAAATAAAGTGGGCGGATAAACACTTTCTGGAGTCAAATATGTAAGGCGTGGTGCTCTTGGTGACTTCCTCTCTTCTACTGTTGACAACCTCTTCTGTAAAAATACAGACCTATCTCTGTAGCTGGAGGAGTCGTCTCCTGATCTTGATGAATTTGATTGGAGAGATGATGCTCTTGCATATTTTGAAGGGGGGTCTGCTTCGTTGTACTTTGTTTTTATTATATTTACTATTGCCATAATTAGAACAACAAGTAATCCCAAAGCGGTCATGGCGACTGCCAACGGGGACATTTTAATCGAGAGATTTGTCCTAGAACATTACAAAGCGGGAGATAAGATGGTAATTAAATATCTTTTTGTCCATTTGGAAAATGGTTCAACCTTCAAGTGGTCACTCGATAACGTATGTAGCCAAGAAATTTCTTTCTTGGATTTTAGCTAAAAAGAGGGAAGAAAAATTATGGTCCTTTTCAGTGCCTTCAAGCTGATCCATGTAGTTTACATGTTTGCAACTAAAAAGTATAAAAAAAAAATCAGTAAGGCTGTAGCATTCTCGTGAAAAAAATGGATCTCTAAATCCCTCAAGCGGCCAATCCTGATAAATTGCAAAAAAAAGTCTCAGGCCAAGAAAAAAACGTTGAAGAATACGCACTCTAGAATATTTTTGCCCGTTAGGAGCAATGTAAGCACACATTCTCAAAATATTTTTCTGGTAAAGTGTTGATTGAAGTAAGTATAAAATAGTACATGGTCCTCCTTTGTAGAAATAAAATGAAATAGAAGTAATTGAGGAAATTAGTTGAAAATACAACAGTTTAAAGTGACAGATACCATACCCCTCGCAACTCTTCAAGTCTTTATGGTGCACCCCCTGGGGGTTGAAGTGTTTTTTTTCTAGTTGCCATACAATTGCAATATTTGAGATTGATTTGATTTTCAGGACTGATTGGAATATTCAATATATCCAATAAATTTGATATCGAAATGATGATCGCCATCAAATTAAAAGTTCGTTTATAGCTAGAATAAGTAACACGTAAAATAAGCAATTGGGAAAATAGTGGGAAAGTGAATGAAATAAATAATAGGGTCTTTGCTCACAGTTTTTCATTACTGTCAGTAATAGTGTATGCTGACTGCTGAGTAAGCCTATATGTGTATAGGTAGATGGTAAAAGCTCAACGTTCTCATAATGTAATATTATATTCACCAGTGTAACCAGTACTTTGTTATACAGCTGTAATATGAATACCGGATCGTCAATTACTTTCTCATTGGAAACACGGCTAGGTCATACGAAGAACGAATAAGCAGGTGATTATGAAACTATGATACATATGATGATAGGTGAAAGGACGTTTAAAAAAAACATGCCTATTGCAGGACTCGAACCCACACCCAACGGTGATTTCAGTTTCTGAAGCGGTGCCTCAGATGACCGAGCTACCGAGGGTGGCTAGGACATTAATTCAATGGCAAATCCTATAGGATTAGGTAAAAGTACCCGTAATATACCGATAGACCTAAGTAGAATCATTGAATTGGTAGAATCAATAGCTTAGGGCCTATACTAGTATTCATTGAAAATCAATCTTTCTTACAGTACGTAGGCCTACCGGTAATTTACAAAAAATATTGATGAACATTGCGTAACTCTTCTTAACGTACAAAAATAAGAATTTGTTCAGAACATTAAAATCAATTGGCCTACATTGGTATTAAATTAATCATCATTGGCTGTCAGCCCAAAAACTTTGAAGTAAAGATTTTACATTTGTTCTGTGTTTGTCAGTTATTAATTATTACCATACATGCATTCTATAATTATTTGAAAAATAGTCAGCTTGTCCAGCCTATTTTAGGAGAAGTACCCGTATACTATCATTTTTACCAATGGTATGTTGATTATTATCAATTAAATAATTATCTGAGGTGTTTTTCCTTTATGTAAGCAGTTCCTTGGGTATAATGACCTAGAGGTCTGATCTTAAATTATGATATTGAAGAATAGTGTGCTTACCTTCATTTGAATAAACAGAAGAAAAGTTGCGGACGAGTTTTCAATACAAGAAGTAAAACGAACACAAATAATACCAACACGAATTGGTTAAGAAAATTGTTTGAACCAAGTTTACTTTCCCACTCAGTCTGCTTCATATTTACAAATACGTAATCAAATAGCTAATAAATGTAATTTTTGATGAATCAGAATTAACCAAATTCAACAAATGGAAATTTGTTTATAATAGTGAATTCATTATAAATGAAGAAGGCTGTGTATCAATGCTACTTGAATCACTTTTCTATGCTTGAATGGCTTGAATAATGCTTGAATCAAATAAAGAGTTTGGTTGACATCACAGCCTATTGTAATACATAATATTGCAGACAACTGCAGTCAGTGGTTTCGAGATGCATCATGTTCCAGAAAGCTATGGTGCATTTGCTTTGGTGGACAAAGTCACATAAAAGTCTTACAAAGTCTTACATAAATACTACTTGATCTATGACAAAAGGCAATAAGTATTTTTTGATGTATTGTTTTTTGTTGTTCATATTTAAAATGTAAAATGATAGCTTAATTATAGGTCTACAGCAGCACAAGTATTTGGAGTGTATTTAAAAGGTATCACTGAGCGTTAGGTAAGTTTGTATCTCCCACATTTTCATTGAAAGTAATAATCGAGTATTTTAATTTTTGCGGCAAAGTGGAGCTTCTCTTACACATAACTGCTACATCTTATCATAATTACTATTATAGGTGAAAAACTTATTATACCGGTACCGGTACGGTTTACGTAAACTACAAGTGACCAAAAGGGTGATCTCGGCTGTGCCGTAGACAATAATTCATCATTTGAATTAATTTAAATTGCAAAATATTTGTTTTGCATCATTTGTGTTAAATTACACTTCAACGCCCTAGTGTGGACGCCTTGTAGTGTGTCGTCCAAACAATCCTACTTTTCATTCGTAGTCCTAATTGGGAAACAAGATTCTATATCAAATTGATGAAAAAAAAAATCTCAGGTATTTTTCACAGGTCGTCCGTCATCACTGCAGCCATGTTCTCTCTTGCATTTGAAGAGATTATTGTTTTTAGCAATCACTAACCAACATTGAGAGTGTTTTAGTTTTGCTATTTTTGTGTAATGAATGGATTTTGATCAAACAAATTTGAACGAATGAATGAATATTGTCTTTATTTTGTATGTGATAACTGATAATGATGCAGTTCAAAAGGTTTGCAGTTCAAAACTTCAAACGCTTTCTGATGATAATCTACTTATGAATCTACTAATATCTATAATATTATGATGCAATGTTACTTTTTATTGGCTAAATTCTACATTTTATTGGTTCCTGATGATATATTGGTTTATCTAAGAACTATAGGCATACATGACTGTAGCAATGTCAAATGGAATGGGAAAATGGCCGGTGCATGTAATGATTTTAGAACTGTTAGCTGTCTCTGTCTGATAGTTGAATGAGAAAGGGTGTGCATGTTAAGCTGCTCGGAAACAATCTATATGGACTGGAAAAAACTTGCTTGGAGCGTTGAAACATTGTTCATAGTAGGTACTCAGTATGGAATTTTGTGGTTCCAAATGGCTAGTCGACTAGCCATTTGGAACCTCAAACTTTATTTAGAGTTCATTCCTGATGGCATGGCCAATCAAAGACATTGAGATAGCATGGCCAATCAAAGACATAGATAGAAACTGGTTTTCTTAAATGTTTCCAACGATGTTGAAGCACGGAAATTATGTGTGAAAAGTAAAAAGTAAAAAGCTACTTTTAACACAGTTACAGTTTTGGTCAAAAAGAACTTATGATGATATGTGAATTCATTTCCAAATTTCTCAACATGAAAAAGTAACAAAAATAGTAAATTGATGTAGAAGAAAGTTCTTTTTTTAAAAAAAAAGAACCAGTTCATTTTCAGGTTTCTGAAACAGAAACGCGATCCTTTTGTTGCGCTCCTACTCAACTGTATAAACAACCAACCTGACATAAAACTGGAATTGATTTTAGTCGAGACCAAAATCTGTGTATACCAAAAATCTGTATCTACCAAAATGGTTTGATCGAGAAGAACAGGTAAAAATGTGTAATGGTTCCGTGTGTTCCAGATTACTTTAACATGGCTGTTTTCATCATCGTATTTATCACGATAGGTCTGCTTCCTGGCCTGATATTTGCCTTGATATGTATGACAAGAAATAGACGTAGTAATTCACGATCTCTGTCACCTCAAGAGAGACTCGAGAAGTTTTACAACCAGTCTACGAGACATTCTGTACCCGCAACTGTATGCAACACAAAACCGCCACTTCTACATGGAGATGACGATGACAACGTCTCAAGGAGTACAATCAATGATGCTTGGTCATCTTCCACTGACACGAAATCTACATACATGAGAGGAGGAGGATGCTTAGAATGGTTAGCATGCTTTCAGTGTGGAAAAAATAATAAGTCTTCAGATGAAGATGACACTATTCTAGATATAGTGGTTACTGGATCAGGAGAAGTGAACACTGGGAGCATAACTAAGGGTGAGATACTTGAGGAACATAATGAAATTAATACAAAGAAATCAAATGAATACAATAAGGAATCTGATTCTTCATCACCCAAGTTATTAAAACTGAATAATCAGAGACCTAAGAAGCTGAGAACGTCCTTCAATAAAGAGATTCAAGCAGATTCTGTTGATCTCTTTGTTCAATCGAATAAGATAGAATCGAATAGTCCTATGGAGGCAGTCTATGAAGTACCAGAGGAAATCAAGGTTTCTTCCCGAGATATTGTTCGAGACAAGAAACACATTACTAACACTCATACAACATCATATTCTGATCTGATTGCTCATCATGTAGATAACTTATGCAAATTGAAAAATGTAGATTCAAATGAGAACAACTTAGATTTGAATGGAATATCATCCATCGTAGAAATGCAAGATAATTTTCTATCAACTATCTCAAGTAATGAAACTAACAATAAAATATCTGAGAATTCATTGCATCTTTCTAAGGAGAAGAATTATTATATGTCTATAGATACCCAAGTACGACATGATTCTCATTGTGTGTACACACTCTACGATTCTTTAGGGCAAGAAAATAAAAGCTCGATAATTAATGGTAAATTCCGACATCCGTCTGACACAATTGAAAGGCAATCAACAAAAAGTCCAGGTGTTTCTTTTCCAATTAGCGTCAATTCCAGAGTGCACAAGAGAGGATTCAGGCGGCTGACTTCATACACACTGAGTGGGGAAAAAAACACCACACAACTACCAGAAATATCATCAGATAAACGAATGTTTTTCAACTGTGCTCCGTTGAAATCACTTGGACCGTATGAGATGGAGAAAGATGAAGGAAAATTTATTTCTGAGCAAGGTATTTCAAATGACTTGACAGGCATTGTCTCCAAAGAGAGAGAAGAACATGGTAATGCAAGACATCATTTTCTCACCAAGCAAAGTCGTTATTCTGGAGACCAGTCTAGAAGTGAGGAGAACGACAAAGAGGTAATGCAGTCGGTCCAACAATTATCTGAAAACAGATATGCCGCTAACAACCCAATAGTTGCAACTGTTTTGACCACTCAACATGCGCATATAAGTGAAGATGAGTCGAGGGTAGCAAATGCAACTTCATATTATGCAATAATACCTAATAGGACTGAATATCGCCCCAAAAACGAAGAGATGAGACAGCATCGACCTAATTTAATAAAAGAATTACCACGTCATACAACCATTATGACATCTTTATCACAGCAAGGTAGACAACTTGGAGGCCATTCAGTTTATCAAAATAGTACACTACAATCTGGTATAGAAAATGAAACAAAAGAACCAGTTGAAGAATCTAAAACTATATCTAATGTGTATCAATCTGTAATAAGTGATTCAAGAAATGAGCCGAATAATTCTATCACTAAAAACTCAAAAGAATCGAAATTTGTTTCTTCAACATCATTCTTTGCTTTTACTCATAAAAACAAGAGTAAAAATTTACCATACAAACTTTGTGTAAGTTCTTCACCGATGAAAAGATCGGAGCAAATATGTACTGAAACTATTCACAACCCTCAAGTTTCAACAAAGCTCAGGCAGAACGAGGATAGGAAAATACAACAAATGCAGCCATCTATTCCATATAATAAAATTAACACTAGATTCCATACACAACCTCTTCAGAATCAGACAACAAACACTTCTTCAGATCCAAACCAGAATCAACTTCTCAGTTTCACAACTGTTGCATCATCTTCGTTCTGTAACTCAAATGCGATCTATAAACAAGGGAATAATCACCTCAATATTAGGAAACCTGATGAAATTAATAGACGGAACCCCATTGTATCCACAATGTTGAACGAGGACAACCAGCTCAAGGAACAAAGGAAAGGTTCAACATTTGAGGAATCAACTTGCCTTAACGAAAGGGGTAAGATACAACCTCATCAGCGAAATGTTGATGATGTTCGACTAATAACAGAGTTTGAACAAGTTGTTGCTCGTGATGCGTACAAAAGAGATGATGATATAATCAAGATGGAACCCAGTCAAACTTTCCACCCGCAAAATACATACGCTCAAAACAAAACCATTCAATCCGAACCTACTGAAAACGCACTCACTCAAAGTCTAAACCTTCTGAATTCATCCACTATAAATGTGCATTGCAATCATCAAGGAGAAGTACGTGGTTTACCCAATACATCTTACTATGCTGCAACTCTTAAAAACCAAGGCCAGTATTATCCTTTCGTAAATGTGAGAAATGACAGCGAACAAATGAGATCGCTGAATGATCACGTTATAAAAAAACAATCTTTTTGTGTTTTCTCTTCTCAAAATACGTCTTCTCAAAGTGCACCTACTCCTAACAAAAGTGCGCCTATTTATAATGCACCACCATACAGTGATAATAATAAGGCTAACAATTCTCCATTGATTCAAAGACAACATGGAGTAGGTGTACCCGTTACTTCTTATTACGCAATACTTCCAAACAACCATGGTAAGTCTTATCTTCATGAAAATAGAGAAACAGGAGACAATATACAAAATCCACCAAGATCTCAGAATCCGCTTTCTTTACGAATTCCTGCCATTCCAAATGCTCCCGCACAAATTTCACCAACTTCGAACAAAAGTATTTACACTCAGCAACCTATTCAAAGCCGACTTATTCAAACTTCTCCTCAATTTATCAAACAAAGACCAGGGGTGGCAAGGAGCTCACCACTTACGTCATACCATGCAATTTCTCAAAACAATCAAGCTATATCCTCTTCGTATCCACACAACAAAATTAACAAGTCTAAAAATCCACCTGGCAAACAATTGAGCTTGGAGAAACCTAAGGTTGACCAAAATAGTATTTGTTCATTTGCACCTGCTCAAAATTTGCATACAAGTACTCAAAATGCATCTACTAATATTACGACTACTCAATATGTGCCATTTACAGAAAGACAACAAAAACAAGAAGGAGGTTTGCCAACTTCGTCGTACTATGCTATAGTCCCCAAAGATCAAGGTCAATCGTATCCTTACGCAAACGTAAGAATATCGGAAAATGCAAGTAAACAAATTAACACTCAATCTACTGATACAGCAAAAAATGATCTATTTTCAGTTGCACAGGCTCAAAATACTCCTACTCATAGTTTGTCATCCATTCGCAATGTAGATGACAAGTCACATAATGAACCTATTAATGAAAACAGGCAAGTTCTTAACTCAATAAATCAAAGACTTGTCAAACAGGCAGGAGATAATAAAAGACTGAATGACTATTCACCACAACCAAGAAAAAGTCCAATACTTTCATCTTTGCTCAAGCTAGGTGGTCCATCAGTTGAAGGACAAATTGGATCAACGTCTGCTCTAACTTCTCGTTATGCATTTGCTTCTACAAATAATACAGAAGAGCAAAACACTGTCGTACCTAATAAACCAAATAATATAAGTAAAATTACAATTAATCAAAGACAGGTTTTACCACAGGGTAATCAGCAATCAACCATGTTGAACCATCAACCAATGGTAAATACCAATAATGATTCATTTGCGACTTCAAATATTGAAAATGGTTTGAAGAACTGGGAATTATTACATTCAAATAACTTTGGTGAAGAAGAAGTAAAGACAGCAATTCCAAATGAGTATCAGAATATGGATGGGTTTGAACAAGATCTAATTACTGCCCAAAATCACTCGAATGTAGTTGAATTGATGTCGGCTCATATTCAACAAAAGCCTGATAAACAACAAGCATTACAAGACCAAGATGACAGAAAAAATCCAAATAAATACAGATACGACCCTACACAAGATACAGTGAGAAGAGGGTCCTCTATTATTTCGTCAACAGATAAAAGTGAAAAAACTTCAGCACTGTCAAGAGCTCCACGTATGAAAACGATCTGGAAAAGTGATGACAACGATACGGCTTCTCGTTTCCCTTTTACTTCCTACTATGCATTCGTCCCTAGAAATCAAGGTGAATTTTACCCCCACGAGAACATGAAATTCGAAAATGATTCGTCAGGGAGAGAATCTTTTGTGAAACAAAACCAATTGACTCATTCTATGATAAGACAAAAAGCCGAAAGAGATAATGAAATACCAGACTCGGGACAGATACGAAAAGACACTACACAAGTGCAGACATCACAGCACGTACAGAATATGAAAGATAAGAGAGAGCATATACCCACACAGAATAATTATGCAATAAGAAGTCATAATTCACAGAGGATGAAACAGCTGGAAGAATTAAATTCGAGCTATGAAGCTATGCTTCCCGTTCATTGTCAAACTCGCCTACAAAACAATTGCAGACAGAATGACATACATCCAGAACAGCTTATTACAGTGAATGAGAACCTGAAACTGAAGGCAGAAGGATCTTCTCTCCTAAACCCATGTGCTGAGAGGAAAAATGACATTAAATCACCGAATAAATTACCTGTTGAATCCCCTACAGGAACTATTTTAAGGGAGACATTAAGAGAATGTAAAACACCTCTAGTAAGTTGGGATGTTGTAAACAAGAAAGACACAATGAAAGTGCCCAAACCATACTCAATGCATATTCCTGGTGATTCAGGACCTTCCGAACACGCTCAGTGGAATAACGGGTATGATGATATAATGGCACGAAAAGCAATTTCGTCTCCTTCACTTCTTTCCAGAGGTAAAGTAGGGGATATGCAACGTGGAGATATGCGGATGGAGAAAAGAGTATCTAAATTCTTCAATAATTATCAATTTATTCCTGAAATTCCAAGAATACAAACGGTAATGTACGAACAAGTGCAACAAGTGAGGAATGTAGTTCCACAACCAAGGGAAAATATACACGTATTACCTGAACAGAATACTAATCTCATTCCACTCCTAATTAATCGACCTACTCGGAGTGTACAGGAACCCAACAATTCATCAAACTTTACCCACTATGATTTGCAGAACAGAGAGAATCTTGGCGAGTCAAATTCCTTCCCATCAACTTCGTTCTACGGTTTCATTCCAAGGAATCAAGGCCAGTATCCTGCCAGAGAAGGAATATTTGCACACCCAGGATATCCAGCTAAAGGTCCTGATTATATTCCTTACAATGTTAACAATCCAATTACTATGCGTACCTGTATTAAAGCGGAGGAATCAGACGATGAATCAGATTCAACATCAGAAAGCTCTGACGAAAGTTACGAGCAAACAGAACGGAAACCTGTATATTCTGTGCCAAAACCGGTGCCACCAGTATATTGGAAACATATCAATCAAAAGAGACAAGAAGAAAATGCAGATAAACAAAGAGCAGAAAAACAAAGGGTTCACGACATTCTAAATCAGTTTTCATCCATTCACATTTCACATAATATGAAAGATCCTATACCAAAAGATCCCGAGACTATGCCTGGTTTTAAAACCAGTACAAGTAGAAGACAGTTAGCAGAAAGTCTATCATACTATGGATCTTCGCAGTACAGAATGTTGCCAAGTAGAACACAGATAAAACCAGCACCAAGACCACCAGAAAAGAGAAAATCTCACTCATTCTTCAATAGACATTCAAGAACTTATTCTGTTCTAATAGCCGATAACAACCAAGGGGTATCAAGCGGTGTCGAAGGTAAGGAATCAGATGTCTCAGTTGAGATGAAATCAGACAATCTGGAAAGAAGTGTAATGCCAGATCCAGAACGCACTGCAAACACAGAGGAACTGGATGGAAAATATGAAGGAACACTTGAGGAAAAAAACTCTTCATTACAGTCACAGCTTAATAACAAATACAGTTTTGATTCAAAATCTTCGAGACATTCTGGCAAAACTCGGAATGATTCCAATGTTCACATGCTAAGAGATAATTTAACTCACATATCCAGCACAATTAGTGGAAGAAAATCTAACCAAATATTTGATAGATCATCTTTTGTTCCCATGCAGTCATCACCATCAATAAAAGTGAAATGTGGACAAAAACTTAACAGTATACCCACCGGATCTGACTCTCCATTATCACTTAATGAAGAAAAAGTTTTGTCTATTCACTCCCCAAATTCCTTGCCCAAAATCAATCACTTGTCCAGAGAAATAAATTCATCGTTGTCAACGATAGTCTACCAACAAGGGAACGGTGTTATCCGCAGTGCCAAATCAATTAGTCGGCTGAATGTTACTATGGTAGAGCCTGATGAGGTAGAACCCTATGCAAGTCCACGACACAGCAAATTTGAGTTTGATAATAAGGCGAGTAATAAGCAAACAGATGGTTCTCCACAATATTCTTCTTATCAACAAGACGCTCATTCAATTATTGATGAACTTATTGATGAAGCTGTGTCGAGTAATAGTTCTCCAACTTTGAGAATACTACCTACGCCCCTCAAAGAAGATTCCAAGCAATTTGAAAATGAAACAGAAAATAGACCTTATAGTAACAAAAAGTCTGTACATTTCATCACAGAACACACAAACAATGAAACTCTACAAGCAGCTCAAAAAGGCCAACAATATGAACAGGGTGATGAGAATGTCGATAACTCACTGGCACCAGTCAATTACCAGCCTTCAGTGGTGAAAATGCACTCTCAAATATCGCCACAGTGCGTCCAAATGCCAAATAGAAATTCTGAAGTAATGAGTTGTGACATTCTAGGTGGTCCTTCTTATGAGTTTATAAACATGGCAAATTTTAAGTCAGTAACTCAACAAGTGTCATCTCGTTTATACAATGAGGATAACACGTTTCACACTTGTATTCCCGATGAAACCAATGGTAAAAACCTAGAAAGTTGTCCACAAGAGCTGAGAAGAACAACCCAAGGGGAAACTGAAGTGGTGGAACAGAATCATGGTTCTCGTAGATCTTTTGTGTATCGTAATGATAACTTGACGTCGATGCAACCCGGAAATGCTATGAATCAGTCGTTTGTATTCCGAAGGAAGATGAGTCCATCAAAGAAAACTTACGACTTCGAGGATTCTCAACTTCTAGACAGTTTAAATAAGAACAATACAGCGCACGGCCCACAACCAACACGTGAAAGAAAAATTGGAATTCAATCAAAAAAACGGGAAGAGAAAGACCCGGCTCCTCTAGGTAGTACATCGAACTCTTCAGACAGAAATAGCATAGCTTCTATCATTAAATTAACCACAGAACCACGCGAAAATGTTATATTCACAAGTGAACGAGACGTAGCTGAACGGCTCAGGGATAAAGGTGTCAAGCATATCTCAGAGGTTTATTCTCCAGATTTTTGGAAAAGACGAAAGTTAAGTCCGGAAGAACAAGAAAAGGAGCCAGATACAACTGAAACGACAGCTAACACAACAACTATGCAAGATTCGAATGAGGATACATCGAACGAGTATTCATGCCTACATGTATCCTCATCTTTAAAGATTGACGGCCTCCAAAACAGTGATAAAGAGAAATCCATAGACATAAAAGAAAAAATAAGATTTACGGGAGCAATTGAATCAAGCCTGTGTCACGGAGTTAGGCAACCCTCAAGTAGACAAGAAAGACGCAGTAGCAAGAATGTTTATTTCACTCTTCCTCACGAACCAAGTGACCAAGAGGATACGTGCTCTCTTGAACGCTTCACAAAGAACTCAAAGGTGCAGACAAGTTTTCCAGGGGTTCCTGCATTAGGGACGGATGCAACTCTGCGATGGAGTGTTGTGATCAAGCACCGGGCTAATCAGTTATTTGAAGCTCACGAGACTGAAAACGAGCACGATGATACAGAGCCTTACACAACTCCGCGCTCAAATGAATGAGTCTCTTTTGTTACAATGTGGCTGACTTTTTTTGTTCATTGTTCGATACTGTACAACGATCAATTTCTCAGAAAACGAATTTTAATCGGTTTCTTATTCTAACACTTTTCAACTTATAATGCACACTGTGATGTTATTAATAGTTTGTTTCATAATGAAAATATATTTTTGTAACCTTTCAATCAGTGGGCATGATTAAATTACATCACACTTGAAGTAATAAAAATATTTTTCTGTTCATGCTCCACACACCAAATGAATCAATAAATTGTGATTGAAGTTGGCAAGCACATGTGTCTTGGAACCGTAACCTATTTGCAATTTTTCTTCTCTTCTCTAGTTGTGTTATTGTCTTGACGTTCTATTATAATATTGCATAGCAACTGCTATACAGTATTGGAAAAATAGGGCCTACATTCCACATCATATTTCTATCAACTCATCAATCTTAAAATAGTCGGTAAATACTAAATGGTGAGATGATTTCTTTCTTCTTCCTTTTTTCTTTCTTCATTTCCAGGCAGAGAGCCTATCTCATAAAGTCTGTGCTTGTTCAACCCTAAAAAATCTTGGAACACTTTGAAAATAATCTCAGGTGACATCATTCTTCGGTCTTCAAGTATGGGCAGAGAGCCCATCGTATAAAGACTGTACTTGTTCAGAACGTGTTACTCAATGTTTTACTAGCAGTCATTTATATCATCACGTTTAGTACTCTACCCTCAAATAGAAGGATCCCAAAGTTTGATTAAAAGGATTCATTTATTGAAGTCTAGTATCTAAAAGAATGAAAATATTATACAGAAAAAATTGAGAATCAAAAACCAAGACTGCTGGGCCCTTATTTTATAACTCTAAAACAATATGAAAGCATCCGGTCCTTGTCTTGTTCTGATAATTCCGTACACTTCAACACTGTGTATAATATGCGGCCTGACACTCTCATTGCTTTAATTTTGTTTGCAGTTATAGAATAAGGCCCCTGGTAATCACATGGAAAAAATACAGAATGATACAAAAATGAAATAAAAATATATACTATGAGAAAAAATCCAAGAAAACACTTTGGCAAATCGAATCGACCTGAAAATAACAGAAATATAACAAAATCAACGAAAGTTGAAAAAATCAAATGAATCAAGAAAAATGAATCAACACGTAGTAATTAATGTTTCCTTTCACTCAATAAATCAATTAACCTCAGAAATCAAATTGTTAATCCCTCATCAGTCATCACACTACGTATCTATTCTTAACTACCTACTCCTGTTCCTGGACACCAGTCATTCAATCATACAGATAACAAAACAAGGAATGATAAAAAAAATAAAGATGATTTAATCAATAGATCATACTTCAGAATTTGAAACAGCTTTAAAATGGATATTAGTTACATATAGATGATAAATAAAAATGAAATACAATATTTCCATGATGGAACAATCACACTACAAAATGACCCCAGCTTGTTTTTATCAAAACCACTAGCATTACATGAATATATGCAATATGATATACCGAGAAATGGTCAGTTGGACACGAGATCACTGTGCACGAATGAATCGAGGCTGGATATTCTACAAAAAATCAATCCTCTTCTGTACTGGAATCTTGCAGAAGAAGCGGACTTGGACTTACATCAGCATCAATTGTCGACTGTTCCAAATCAGTATTATGTTTACGATGCTTGATCATTATCGTCCAAAGAAGTGTTCCTTGAGCTAATTCTGTCGACTTATTCTCATCGTTCGCATGCTCAGGTTGCTCGGCATCCAGTCCACCTGGAATATCTGAGCTAACCTCCTTACTAAGGTCTAGTGCACCATCTTCATCAAAACTCTCTTGTGAACCTGATTGGTTGACAGACACACAAAAAGAAACTTTTCTCCTATCATGGGATGTTTCCTCACCTTCGTTGTCTCCCCGACACTCCGTACCTGAATGAGAGAGTTGCGGTGATTCGATTTTGTTCCCAGTTGCCGAAATATGACAAACTTGATTCTCTGGCGACTGTTGCCTCGTAGCATAAGAGGGTGATGTGGAAATGTATTCAATTGTATGCTCGCGTGGAGACAAATTGATATTGTCGTAAGAGTCAGAAGATTCTTGCTGTCCCCAATTATTCACAACGTTGTCGACAGCATCATTACTAGCTCGATCTCCAGAGTAAAGCTCAGAGATAGTGTTTTCTCTTTTACGAGAGTTTCGAGGTGAAACAGCGTCTTGCCATGCAGCACAATCTCGGGAAGGCTCGTCAGACGGTGATGAAGAAGCTGGAAGCTCTGCCTGGTCATCTACTTCATAGTTTGAGTTGGATTCCTTTTTAAACGATAATGCAGATTGGTGAAAGCCATCTTGTCTATTGTTCCATTCGCATGGAGGTGAACTAGCATGTTCATTGCAAGGTTCATGTGTTTTAATTGATTGCTTACCAACCAATTTATTTTTATTAATTGGACTGTTTAATGTTGTTTCGCGAGAATAACCTGCGGAGGCAGGGCGATAAACAGATGGATTGAATACAGATGGTGCATTCGATTGAATCATAGCAGTCATTGTAATTTGTGGAGACGGTAATGACTGGGTAGAAAATCCAGTAGGTGAAGCATCTACGGTATCAAGTATAACATTAGAACCTTGGGAAATGATCGACTCCATTTGTACGGTACTCGGTGAGAATTGGCTATAAGTATAACCCTCAGAACTCGACAGATGGATGCAGGTTATTTCGTCCGAACATCCAGAGGGTACCATTTCTATTTGTGTTCCAAATTGTCGAGATGAAGACGTGATGCCTGTGCTTTGATCGTCCATCACGTTAGAGCTTACAGGAGACATGACGAAATCAGAGGATGGCTGAGTTATGAATGCTAATGATGGTTCAGTTTTCACATCGATGCCAGCTCTGTTTGAGCTATTGGATTCTAAAGGCAACATTCCAAACATTGACGAGTCTTGCGTTAAATTAGTATAGTACATGAAGTCATGCTCCTTGGGATTACTTAAAAAAGATTGCTCTGCATTTGGTGGTGTTTGTTGCTCGGTAGATTCGTCTGATAAATAATGTGGAACACCACCGCATGACTCATCAAATGGCTCCACACGCATTCCGTATGAACTGGCATTTTTTCTGGGTGTTATGTATTCCACGGACTCTTGCTGTATCTTGAATTCAATGTTATTGCCAAGTTTTGCACATCCCATTTCATTTGAGAAAACAGATTCTCGTATGTCAACAGGTTTATTCCGTCTTGCATCCCACGTGGTGCGAAAGCAATGGTCGTCCTGATTGTTATAGTGATTTGTAATTTGAATTTCTTGATCTCCGGATTTGTCAAACAGCTTTGCATGCCCATGATCTGGTCCAGACTGAGCTTGTTGAGAACTAGGTCTTCTTTTTGGGTTGGGAATATATACCTTCCCTTGTTCATCACTGTCAGCAGAACGAGGACGTTTTGGCGAGTTATCAAGAGAGTGTTTTTTTGTTGAATACTGGCATGAGCCGAATTGAGAAATGTGGTCCGCTAGATTAGATCGTCCGGTATTCATCAAGCGATAGCCACCAGGAAAAGTGTTGGGGTCTTTAGGGATAGGATCGTTCACATTATGCTCTATGAGCACAGATGAAAATTGATCCCAAAACGTAGTTACCTTTTCTTCACCACGTGCATTGGGTTGGTCCATATTTAAACAGCTCATTTCAAAGTCTTGGAGATGGTGCGTGAATGACATACGTGGCAGACCCTCTAGTGGTTTCTCATCAAGATTGCTAGCAGTGTTTACAGTAGTCTCCCTGAGAATAGGATGTATAGCTGTAGATGAGCAGGAATTGAACTTATAACTAGTTTCTTCTTTTTGATCAGATTGTTGACCTGGTTCACAGTTGCTCGAGACCTGGTTCAACGATGACCCCGAGACAGATATTTTTTCACCAAATTGGTATACCTCATTACTAAGACTGGGTAACCATGATAAAGTAGAGTGCACTGGTAATTGCATTGTCATTTGACCTCCAATCTTATCACTGGATTGAAAGGCAGGGTCTATATTGCTCCCATTTTCTTGGGTAGAAGTTGTTGTCAGTTGGGTCTTGCTTTTTTTATGGGAATTTGATGTTAACTTTTTGAAGGAAGGCCCAGCTGTTGAGACGTAGTAGGTGGCAAACCGTTGTTGACTTCTGGATTGAGTCTTACCTTGTTGTTGTTGTTGTAGTACTCGTTTCCTTATTGAACCTTTGCTTAATTTTTTCTGAGGGGTACTTCTATTTGGGACCACATCATAATATGATAATTCATCTTGACTTTTTTTCTGACCTGATCTATTTCTGAATAATTTTGGCATATCTTCAGCAGAGCATTTAGGTCCTGGAAGATGAGCCAAGTGCCTACGTGGTTGGGAATATTTCACGTTGTCTTGCCAACTTATGCCTGCTGGAAGGTCATAGCCGCTCGTAGGGATATTCTCTCCAGGCGAGCCGTATATATCATAACTGTGTTCCGTATATTCATCAAGATTCTGGAAGTCAGACCCTGCTGTTCCAGCTACAACATCATACCGATTACAGGAACTCGATAAAGGTGCGTCCATTCTCTCGTCACGTCTAGGAGATGAAGTATGCCGATCTACGAATGATTCAGTTCGTTCAGAGGTAACATTAACCACATCGTCAGGCCTCTTTTCGGACCCCAATAGGGTCACATAAGAAGGCCTGTCAGATCCTCCACGAGCATAGTCATCCTGTTTTGTCATCTGCAAATGTTCTAGCATCGTATACTCAGTTGGTTGTACATTGTCCACATAATTTGAAGTTGCAGCATATTTGAAGTCATAATTATCACCGTCTGGGATAATGCTTTCACTTATCATATTGTCATATTCAATTGTTTGTAGATTGCTGGAATACCCAAGATTTAAATTAGAAGGTAAGGAAGGAACAAGAGCGAAATAAGACGCAGATGTTCTACTCGCAAGATTCAACGGAATGTTTGATACTTCATCTCTCCTACCTGGTTGGGCAGTATAGCGAGAAATCATTTCTTTTTGAGATCGCTTTGATTTAGGACGAGAAGATTCGGTTTGACTCATATTGCCATAATATTGAGGTGGTTCATTATTCCTCTCAGGATGAACAGAAGGTACAGGATCGATCCTCACTTTCGGTTGATATAACGGTGCCTGCTGATATTTGCACTCCGTTGCTGATGTAGGTATTTCCTGTACACGCTGATATGTCCTAACACTTGCTTCCTGCACAGGAACATTTTTGGGGTATGACGGCGAAACAGATGCTTGGTCTGCACGATTACTGTCTTGACGTTTCGGCACCATAGCAAAATATGACGGGTACAACGAAGAGGTGTGCTTGTTTTGTCCAGTAGGGTGAACAGATGAACTGTCTTTTCCCCAATAGTCCTCATAGCCTCCAATGTCTTGTTTATAAAGAAAAGTCTCCTGAGCAGTTGGCAAAAATCCGAAACGCACAGGCCTGTCGTCCAAGTCTTCTGGCAAGGCTGTGATTGAGAGTGGAACTTTGAACACGCACAGCTTCTCAACTACAATCTCGTACTCGTCGTCAGCAATGTCCAGAGAAGCGATTGTACTCAAGCTACCTCGCTCGACATCACGGGCGAACGGGCAACAGTTCATGCACGTCTCGGATATCCTCTTGGGCCGCCGGTCGTTGAAGACTGACGAACCTTTGAGCGAGCTCCGTATACTGCTGTAGTCTCCACGCGACACACCAGATTGTCCTAGGGTGACAGGACCTTGATCATATAGTGCTGAGGAGTTGACTGATCGAATGGAAGGTTTACTTTTCATCATGGAAGAAGCAGTCATGACCAGTACAGCTAGGAGTCCTACGATGCCCAACACGATGCCCCATGAGGAGACCACCCATGCAGTTTCTATTAAATTAAAAATGTAGAGTATTGATTAGGCCTACTCAACTCGTAACTTGAAAATCTGTAATCATCATGTCTAAATATTCCTAACTTAATTGTATTGGTTATGTGTTCAAAGTATTTTATATTTATAAGTGTGCCAAACATCATATCACATAAATTATTCAAGAAATGAATTGACCTTAAAAATGCAATTATTCAAGTAGCAGCTGCTTACTTTTCACAATTTCAGTAACTTTTTTTTATGAATTGATAATTCTACCAATTATTTACAAACCTTGGCCAGTATTTAAGGAGTTCACATGCTGGACGCTTATTGAGGAAATAATTGCAACAAGAATAAAAAACATCAAAACATTCATTGTGATTTGTCGTGAGTTAGGTTACTCATTAAAATATTGTAACATCAAGCATTGCAAGTTCACCATTCAGACAAAAATGAAGAAAAATCTAAAAGTTCAGAACAAGCAGTGAATAACTAAAATAATATAACAAAATCTGTTCTCACTGTCATGCATATAGAGCTCTCAAAGAGAGGCAACAAGATTTTTATCAAGAAAATTACTATTTATTTGACCAACAATAAACAATAAATGAGCAAAGCCAATTAGATAACATAATATGTACCTGCAATCAGTCTTCTGCATGCCTCAGAATTCAAGGTATTCCAATGTCTTAGCAAGGTCTTAGCAATCACAGTTGCTTCCAAAATGATTATCAAAATAATTCTGGTGGCTTTCACGGCCAGCAGTGACGAGTGGTTTGAAAGTGCTTCGTGTACCTTCATCTGATAATCGTTACTTGATGGTAATTAACTAATTATCAAGCTAAATTCAATACAGCATATTAACTGGTAGCCCAATGGTTGGGTAATTTCATTTGCATGCTAGTTCACTCTCGACACGCTTCTAGATTATTTATTCTGCAGAAAAAAGCAATACACTATTCAGCAAGTCAGTTCCAATCCGTGTGGTGATGATTATTATAAGGACTCTTGTGCTGATATCTTTAGAAGATATTATATTTCAGTAGCAAACAAGGATAGGCTTATTCATGGTTATTTTACAAGAGGATATGACAATATACATAAAAAACCCTAAACCATAAAAACCCTAGCTAGATGCAGGCTCAATTTTTTTCAACAATTTACCAAATAACATTAAAAAAGACAATGGCATTAGAATCCAAATCAACATTGAAGTATCTCATTGTGAAATGTATTTATAATGTTAATGATTTCGTTCAATTTCAATTTTATTTATATATTCTTTATATTACAAGAATTATTAATTAATTATTAAGAATTATTTTCTCTCATTTGTAATTATATTTATATGACTGAAGTGATTGGTATGCTCCAATGATTTCACATTATTTTATGTATTGTGAAGAATTTTCATTCAATTGTGTTAATATTGTGAAATATCGTAAAAACATATAGTGTTTCTATGATTGGAACGTTGACTTGTCCAATACCATACTTGTATATTCAAGTTTTCTGGACCAATAAAGATATTATTATTATTATTATTATTACCATTATTATAATAATAAGTCAAAGTCAAGTCAAACTTTGAGAAGTCAAAATTCTCGACTTTGCGGGTCTATAGAATTTCAACATACCTATTGGTTCGAAAATAAAAAAAATCTTTAAAAAAATTTCTTATATTCAAAGCAGTAATATTATCTATGTCAGTAAACAATCATCAGAATATGACATACAAGGTTAATCAATGCATCTGAATCTAAATATGATTGTGATTCAAAAAGTGTTTATTTGGGCAACATGCATTGATAATAGAACTTATGTACATCTAGAGAACAAATTAACGCTCTCCCGAGGCTAAACAAATGTTATGGAGGGATGCAGGAATTCAGTGTTGCTTAATTCACAATCTTGTTACACACTTCATAAATATGAAATATAATTTATAGTGACAATATGGATACGAAAAATCAAAACGCAGACGTATATTATTCCAATTGAAAAAAAAAAACTCGAAGCCCACCTGCAGCATTTCATTTTTAGCTTATACAGTGAAACCTCTATGCATCGTTCCTGGATCCATCGTTTTCCTGCATACATCATTCATTTTTTCTAACCCCACTCTCATATAATCAATGTTACATTTTCCTGGATGGATCGTTTTCCTGCATGAATGATTTTATTCACCTGGTCCCTTGAAAAACGATGCATAGAGGTTTCACTGAAGTAGCATTTTTCATCAGGTACTTTTACACCTGAATTGGTTAGACAATATTGTGCTAGTTTGGGAATTTCAACTAGGCCTAGTTCACATGGCTAGTGGTAATTTTATTAAATCTATCCCCTATGTATAACAGTACTCTATTTAAAAATGTTTTTATTCATTCGAGACATTTAATGAACAGTAGACAAGTAATTAAACATAATGATAATCACATAATGATGAAACTGCCGGATTTATAAATAATATGTTCACATACTGGCATTTTCCACCAAGTACAGAATACTTTACACCTCGTAGGTGCACAACGCTGGATTGATTGTAGATGACATAAACAATCTAGTATGATGTGAGATTGAGTATTTTCATGATTTTCATAGGCCTCCTCGAAGTGCCAACACTAAATGCAGCACCGAGCCTCCCTGAACCTTGTAGTCCTGAGCAGTCTTCTCATCATTCCTATGAATTATAACAATATATTAATAAATATAAAATTAATATAAAATTATAATAAATATATATTAAAATAGATTATACTAATGATTAATGAACAATTATTAAAATTGTCTGTATATATGTATGCCTACATATATAACGCTTCTCCTCGGCAATGGCTTGAGGGGATCGGTCTGGGGCAAACATTGAATCTTAGTGGGAATTAGGAATTGCATAGACACGAATCCTGCAAATTACGGAAAAAAAGTCGAAATATAACCTAATAGTAACAATGTGAGTGCATAAGCACTCAGAGCAATGAGGTAATCTGAGAAGTTGTTTATGATTTAGAGTTGGGTTGAAATGTAAGCGCACTGACAGCCTACACAAGTTGAGTAATGATTTGTAGTTTGTTGTTTGATGATTTTATTGTTTATTGCACGTCATAAACCTCTCAACACCATAGAGCTGGCAGAAGCTGCTAGTGATGATGAAGAAGGACAAGGAAATGAGGAAAGGAGAAATGAACTAATCAATCACTAATCAGCAATCAGTGTGATCGAAGATAATGAAACAAACGGAAATGTATTAGTATAAGTTATGACCCACCCATAGCATGGGGCGACTGCTAATTATAGATATTTTGGAAGAAAATGAGAGATAGAGCATTGGTACAAATGTACAAAGAGCGGCAAGACTGGCAAAAATGGTGTCAGTGAAATGATGCTGATCAAAATTATTTAGGACTTTCAGAATTATATTTTAAAAGGTGCCGTGCTATCACAGTAGGCCTACTGAAAAACACCATGGAATTGTTGAGTTGTTGAAAGAGCCAATTGAGATTTTTATTTTGAAAATTAGCTCTGGAAAAGTTCTACCAGTAACAAAATTGTACCGGCATTGTATTTTATTTGTATTCAACTTCATTTGGTTTCAAGGTTAAAAATTTCAGATGAAGTTTGATTTAACAACAAGTTAACCTCTTTAGTGAATTTCTTGTTAGAACATTTTTCACCGGTAAGTTTTATTTTTTGATCTCATTCATATATTTTGAATTGTTTCTTTAGTAGCCCAAGTTTTTCACTTTAGTAAGTTTTTTCAGTCTGGTCCCCTGAAAAACATACTAAAGAGGTTCTACTGTGAAATGATTTGTAAGCAATAGAAAATACAAAGGACTATGATAATTATTGATTATTAAAGAAACGGTCGAGGTGCGATGCTTACATTTGCTTGCCAGAGAAGATAAGGCGTTGTTGTTGTGGAGGGATTCCCTCTTTCTCTTCAACTCTCTCTTTAATTCTTTCAACCTTGTCTGTTGGTTCAATATCGATCTCGATCTATGAAAAAAGTCAAACCAAATTAATACAATGATGCATCAAAAACAAAGAGATGAAGGTTGAATATAGGGGATATTTTTCTTTCAACAAACAATTATTCGAAACCCAATATACGAAGTTAATTCTCACAATCATTTGTGGAAAAGCTGATTGATGATAAGGAGCTATAACAAATCGGACCGCTTCAATCTTCGAATAATCAAGAAGTTAAATGCCAAGAATACGATTCCTCTTCAACATAGCACTGCCATAACAGGCACTTAGGATAGCAACTTTGATTTGAAAGGGGGATGTTTAATTTCAAAAGGTATTTGCTACCTACAGCAGATCGTCAGCCGGGGATGCGATAATTTTTAGGCCCTTTAATTCTTCTTTAGTCCACTTACAACCATATTCAGAGTAAATTATTGTTTACTCAAAGCAACATATTTTACCTGTATTTGGCCACTAATAACATAGATGAAGTGCTTAAATAGACGAGCGAAGCAAAGAATCAATTTCACCGTAATCGAAAAGAATTTTTTTTTTTGCGCCCCACCTGTAGGTCAAACGAAAGTAGGCCTACAAATGCAGTTGAAACTTGGCGTACACAAGTGTCATAATCTAATTCGATACTGTTTAGTTTTGAGGCGCAATTGGTTCCACCACTTCTGAGAAAACCCATTTCAAAGTTTTGAAAAAACTAAAAATAACCAAGAGAAGAAAATTTCGAAAAAATATTTCCTTGGAATAAATTCAAATTTCCACAGAATTTCTAGATGAGCGTAACAATGGTTTTCACTTCATCTACCGTCAAAAATTGGGCTTCTTTTTTTATGTTTTTTTTGTAATTTTGTGCGCGGCATTCAGGTCAGGAAAATAAACAATCAACTTGAAACTTTTTCTACATATTGATGTCATACCAGAATAGGTTGGGTTGTTCTTAAAAAAAATCGGTTTAACGGTAGGAAAAAAAAATCGGAGAGTTTGAAAAATCCCCATGGGAATAGCCAGGAGGAAAAATACTTGAAAAACAAGAATTCTTCAAAAGCTCTCAAATTTTCAACGAATACTACTGGTATTATACACATTTTGAGAGATTTTTGCAACAATCGGATGAGAAATAACGAAGAAAACGCATTCAAAACGCATTTTCACATCAATCAGAGCTGTAATTTTTGAGATATCAATATGATTGTGTTTGCATTTTGTTAATAATTGAAAAACAGAGTTTACCGCATTTACAGAATTTTGAACCAAAAATTTGTAATTTTTAAAATTCGTCAAATGGAAAATTAAAAAATTTCGTGTTGGGAAAAACCTAGATAGGCCCTACATATTTTTGGATACCTAAAAAAAATATAAAATGTGAAATATATCAAAAGTGTGAGCTAGGAAATTAATGGCGTTTATGTGAATATGAGTTGGGCGGGCTAGTCTACGGGTTGCGCCTAGCACATGATGCATGTAACAGCATGTTAAACTCGAGTCTGAAGCGAGCGAACAACGAGCCTGTGTAGAGCGCCTGCGGCCTCTCAAGGGAAACAAATTAAATCAGTTAATCGGCAATAAGTGTCACCAATTAATTTGAAGCGATTAAAATGAGTGATGAATGAACACGAAGGCTGTGACATGATTGATTCTGGTTGGGTTTTCAAATGTTTGATGTGATCCAAGGTCTATAAATTTAGATTGAGCTGACAAATTATTTTCCATTCTAGATTTCTATACTTCTAAGCTCATCTTACAACGTAAATCCTGAGTTTTCCTAGTTATAATGTAATAATGATGAACACATTATTCCCAAGTTTCACATAAATCGGATAACCCATTTGAATGAATACAAAATGAATAATGTAATTTTCTACATCAATCAAAGCTACTATGCAAACGCAGCATATGCGTTGTAAGATGAGGTATAATTCATAAAGTATAATCGAGAACTCTACACACCTTGACTCCTAAAATATATACTCCATTTGTCAACCACAATGTACTAATACCAACCTATATTATCATAATTTAAAGCAGGTGCTCCAACTCGGGTCTTGAAAGTGAAATATTTCTGGGGTCAGTTCCCGAGTCCAGGGTTCCGATTGCCTGTAGCGTAACCATTGCTTTCATATCGAACTAGATATAAAACAACAATGCTATACACGGCTCAATAGAATTTTAATGTGAGTGCATTGTTTTTTTACGAAAATGATAGATTTTGTAAGTTCAACAATATTACCGGTACCGTGGCCACTCGAATCTACATCTAGTTCACATGGGAATCCGCTAAATCGCGTCAGGCAATCGGGACCTTTGGCTCTGAACTGACCGCAAGAAACCACAAATAGGCCTACCGTCCATGCTATAAGTATGTGAGTTCTTATATATGTGAGTTCTTTATAATTATTATGATAAAATAGGTCAACTGGTGGCACTACATCGTGTGTCAACTATCAAATCTAGAGAGCCGTGAATCTCAGCAATGGTTAGACTACTATTATTTCTATTTATTTGTTGAATAAAAAAACACTTATTAAATTATGTTCTCCATAACGGCTGGTTCAAATTGAATACAAAATGATAATAATGTGTATCATTATATGACTATTGTGTTCAAATACAGATATTTTTTTTCTCAAATCTTCCTGCCCAGCAAAATTTTATGGAGTGTTTAGAAACTTTGAGACGATATTTCTCAGAAACGGTCCAGGTCTAACTGATATAAACTAAAAACTATACAGTTCCAAGTTGGATAAGTTTTTATACAGAAAAAGTTTCATGTTGATCAGTCAAACCGTGCGACCTGTACATTCCTTAAAACAAAGCCCCCCCCACCAAAAAAAAACCCCACACACACAAGGTTTGTTCGATTTGTCTGCACCAGGGGCAGTTGGTGTAGGCTTGGTGTATGCTCAGTGCACTATGGAAATTACGTCATGCCAGTTTGGTGTAGCACCAAGCAGCTATATTACACCCCAAATCGAACACGTCCGGATTCGTTCCGCGGCATTTGAGTTGAGCATTTGAGACATGATCGTAGCTTTTCTATATTATTATGAACATGGGCTACAAATAACCTATAGAAATAACTCACAGTCAGAAAAAAAAGCTTAATGCCGTCCTGGACAACTGGATTGTTGTTGGTGATTAATATTTTCATGATTTAATTTCGTTGCGGGACCCTCCATGTTGAAAAATGCGCCAAAACAATCTGCACTACACCAACACACCACCTCCAGAGCTGGTGCGCTAAAAAGCTGCCCCAAGTTACACCAGCGCCAAATCGAACACGCACGGTGCTGCACCAGAGTCGGCAAAGTAGTCTGCACCAGACAAATCGAACATGCTGGTGCAGTGGTGTAGCTTGGTGCAGACAAATCGAACAGACCTACAGACAAAGCTCCATAAGAGTAGGGAGGAAGTGTTTGCATTTGGTCATATTATTAAGAAACACATTAAAAATGATCTAGCTGTCGACGCGCCTCTAAACCCTAACATTCATTCAACACATTAATTAAAAATGTATATGAGCAAAACGTTTGACCAATTAAATTTTAGAACAATCAAAACGTGTAATGAATAAAACAGGAAGGGAGGGACATAATTGTTTTGAACTCAATGTGCATAGTTTGCCATTACATTAAATATGCATATCGCTCATCCAACAACCCACATGTTGCGTTTTTCTAGAAATGAACAATTTATGTAGGCCTAGCTATTTCCATGGTGTATTAGTATTACAGAATTAACGAAATCTTTGCAGACAAATTAAAATAAAAGGCCAAATGATTGGCTTCTACAAGTGTTTGGTCAAAGATGTGGGAGATGCACGCTTATGTCAAGGACGGTGTATGCCTATGTACGTTGCATATTAAAATGGCCAAATAATTTTTTCTTCGGATCTTTCACTAAATAAATAATACATGGGCCTACATTTTATCCCAACAAGATAGTGACAGATTGTAGGTATAAAACGTAGGCCTACACTTTATTTTTTAAACTCATGATTGATATCATTATCAGCACAGGTAGCTCAGTGCTAATGCGCTTGCTCCATATGACTGGGAGGTCAAAGTGGATCGGGCCTCGGTTCTATCCTCACCACCGTCCATATTTATAGAGGTTAGGTGCTGAGCAAATGCCAAGATATACAACTGTGTTCCAAAATATAGGCCACGACCATATCATTCCCAATAATCAAGAAATCTTTATTTCATCATCCCATCAATCAATCATCCAACGTCAACAGATCTTGGTTATCTTGGGTCATTAAACACAGTGTCATTAAACACAATATGAATGAATTATAAATATAATTTTCAATACATTTTGTTACAAACAATATGAAAGGAATTATTTGAATTTTTTTTTTCATGAAATTATAGAATTTATAGGGCCTATTTATGAAAAGAATTGAAGGAGAATAATTGAAAAAGTATTAACAGTAGTAATAAGTACCGGTAGCCTAAACTAGAGATAATAGCAAATCTGTTCAGATTGGAATAGGCCTATAAATTGTATAGGGGCCTACCAGTACTGGTATCTAAAGTCCATGTCTAGGAGAGGTGAGCCAGATGGCAGAGGTTTTTTCTCCGCCTAAGTACCCCCGCTATTCGTTTCAATGGAGTGAGAGCAGAGCTACGATCTCTTCGCCAAGGTTTGGACCTCTCACCTCAACGATGCGAGTAGTGGGGGACCGGGGAAAAAAGCTGTTACATCAGACTCATTTCATCTTGACATGGACTTTAGAAGAGTGAAATAAAGAAGTATAAAAATACATAGTTTAGATTCAAGTGAATGTGAGAGGGTCAAGATGTACACCGAGTAAGAGGGAAGAGGGGGGATAAACTTCTGCAAGGACCATCATTTCCCCTGTCCATGTCCCTGTCATTTTCCATTTCCCTGTCTGTCTGTTCTCCCCTGTCCCTCTCTTCTTAAAAGCATCTGAGCTCAAAATATTTGTTATCAAATATATCAACAATATTTAGGAAATCTGAACTAGGACACAAATTCCAAACAAACATAATGAAATTTCAAAAGTTTTCGTGATACAGTAACAGTGAGGAACTGTGTCCTAGCTGATGAATGGTTGTGTTACTGTCTGAAATCTCGTCTAATTCAATACTGGTTAGAAGAAGTGATTCCAACAGAACCCGATTCATCGCAGATCATATTCGAGACTTACGGTAGGCCTAATAATCTTTAGCTTGGAAAAAGAGCATTCACAATTCACTTGAATGCATGTTGCATACCATAATTAGGAGTACCGTATTTGTAGGTAAATTTAGAGGAAAAAAATTGATTGATGCATTTTTAAGAAATACATTGATGCACGAATAGTCATTCTGTGACAGTAGACAATTTAGGACAAAATATAAGATACATTAGATACAGCATGGGCCAACTCGCACGCACGTAATCTCAAATGTGCACGCCTATGAAAAGCCATTATGAATTCACAGTTATGACGTCTATATCACAGAACGCAACATTTTTCATTTTTTTCAATAACCGAATTTGTAGACTAATATCCTATACATTTTCTGCTTGTGTTCAAGTGTTCAACATGGGACCAGAATTTTCTTGGCCAAGGTTGCGATCGCAACCTAGCACCTCCAGCCAGTCCGCGCCCCTTTGATTTCATGAAACCGTTTCACAGAGCTGTGATAAACGTAGGCCATCAATGTACATTCACAATCACCTGACCAAGAATAGGAATGTCGAGAAATAACCAAGAATGAGAATGTCGAGGAATAACCAAGAATAATCCCTCCAATTTTATTTAAATGGGTAGGATTAGGCCTATATTTTGTATGCAAGTTGTTTTTAAAGGTTAGGATGGCATTCGCATCACCCGCCTAGCGATGCCGTAGCTAGAGACCCGGTAGGCCTAAGAGTGCTTACCTCCTTTCCAGTCAATGTCTACTCGGACGGTCATGAAAGAAATAAAACGAGGCAATTAGTATTCGCCATTTCAATTATAATTACATAATGTAAATCATAGGTGCATACTTACTTTCACTTTAATCAGCATATTGGGATAGATTTCTACACAACGACCAAAATATATGTTGACAGCTAGGCTGTGTCACGATCCACGGCATAAGATGCACGTACTGACTGACGGTAGTAGTAATTGCGACCTTGGTTTAATTAAAGTGTACTTTGCAAATATTCTATATTTTATCTATGATAGTCGTAGGTTTTATGTACTTAATCATAGTGGTCCTCGCTATTCCTGATACTATCATTATTATTATTATCATTATTATTAAACTGTACTTCAAAGTTCAAACCATTATAATATGTTTTTTATTTCGTCATAATGAGACCACGCCTTTGTATTCCACACTATCTTGACACGGTGCAGATAACATCTTCCAGATAACCTCAGAGTCAGGAACAGCTGTACAGCTGTCATAACTTTGCATCAGTTTGCCCATTATTTAGTAAAAGTAAATAGACGTAGACTTCAGTCCAGATAAAAGCTGATAAGGTGTTTTATTAGGTGGTTGTTATCTTCTGCTTCATTCTAGGTAATGAAGGTATATTCGTGGCAAGTGAAGAAAATAAGAATCCAATTTTTATTCATTGTTAGGTTAGGTTTCTTAGTAATTGACAGGTAGGCCTCTAGGCCTAGTTAGGGGGCCTAATCTTGTGGCTACGTTTCCTGTGCGTCTGTCAAAGTCTTGACTCGTGGCCAGTATTTCAAGGCATATTTCCTTTCTCGCCCATACTTTTCCAGTGTTCTTAAACACTAGTTAGGGACAAGCCTAGGTCTAGGGCCTAGGCCATTTAGGCCTACCATCATTAACAGTACCTACAAAATCAATGCTAGATCTACCATGTTACCATGTTGGATAGATTGGCTTCTGCATTGATTTTGGTAAGTTACAAATTCAGTGGCCTGGGCTTAGTCATTGAATTTGTAGTGGTTTCAGAATCAATGGCTTAGTTTAGTACGGTACCTTACATAGGTGTTGGGCCTACTCATTGGCCTAGGCCTGGGCTCATGCCAGGCTTTGACTCCCACATAAGGTTTGGCTTCAACCAATGTATTAGGCATAGGCCTAGGCCATTGATATTCAAACTATTGAAAAAAATTCAATCAAAGATATAAAATCAAGTTTAGATCATTAATTGACAGCAAAATTGATTGACTGACAGCATGCCGTAATGTATATAGTAGGGTTTAGGCCTACCCTCTAGCCTATCATACTAGCCCCTAGCCATTGTATACTAAAAACTCAATGCCCTAGCTTACAGTGTTGAATTCAGAGATTTTGTTGCGGGGAAGCTTTTGTGTTTTCCGGGGGGGCAAGGGAAAAACGAAATACAAGTTTCTCAAAAAGTTCACTATATACCTAGTGCTTGATGTATGCCTGAATTTAAACCGAGACGCGTGGCCGAGTGGTAACACTGAACCGTCATTCGGGAGAACGGGTTTCGATTCTCGCCATAGTCGACCATCCTGACAGGGGTTTTTCGTGGTTTCCCTCTGACGTTCAGGTTGATACTGGGATGGTTCCTTAACAACAGGCCACGACCGACTCCTTCCCATCATCCAAAACACATAGCAAAATAATGTTTCATCTCATCATCCACCGACACCAATAGATCGTAGCCATCAGTATAGTGGGTCGTTAAAACCCAATAAAAAAAAAAAACAGGCGCTAAATGACTACGCTGTCGATGCGCCTTGAAACCCTAATATTCATTCAATAAAATAAATGAATAAATCAATTTAAAAAAAATGAATTCAACACTACCTAGCTACATTACCATTCGTGATTGAACTATCTAACATTTTTGTATATGATCGCTCGTATGTATGTAGGTAGATTGGTGTATAGGCGGTAAAAGCATGTTCACAATCTACAAAATAACATACATTTGAATGATTCATTGATGCAATGCAAAACATGCACTATTTTTGGCTATTTCATCCATTTCATTTCATTTCATTTCATTTTTGATCTTGATTGAACATGTAAATGTTATAAGATGAGTCTGAATGAAATACATTGTCAAGATATAAAAACCAGTGGGCATAACACGGATTGAAATATAAGTGTAAAAATATGAAATACAGTCTATCACTCAGTTAAAAATTCTCATACAGAATAAAAACACTCATTTAGGTATTATTTCATTTCAGTCTTAAACGATGACCCACTTTAAGTTTAAGTTATGGTGGTAAGGCATTAACCATCATGATACCAGCATATATAGGTCCTTTAGTTTCTAGTTTTATGATTGATGAAGATACAGGACTTGAGCTTATAATGCTGATCAATGCCTTAAATTGTAACTTGTATTAGTGGGTAGGTACCTAATTAGTGTAAAAACTAGTGCAGGACTAGGAGTGATAACTCTTTACGCCTACTATAATTATTCATAGAATTATTGATTGAGTATTCCGGATGATTTTGATGTTAATTGCAATGAAATTATAGCACTTTTTTGTATATTTCAGTATGACCAACCTCTACAAACAAAATTAATTTCAAAGAGTTTTCAAATAAAACTTCAATGTTGGTAATTGTGAATAATTTATCGTAGATGCTGTAGATAGGGGAAACAACAATGCAAACCAAAAGTCGATATATCTGTGGTTGCTGGACTACAGTTGGCCTAGTAATAAATGATACGGTGACTTAATGATGGTGGTACCGTAGCCTAAAAAAAAAAAAAATGGTCAGGTTGAATATTCTATTTCTATTTTTCAGGTTTATACATCTCCAGTCTGTAAGGATGACTTTAAAATTCACAGAAAGTTTTTAAGGCTTATCCACTTAGTGCGCAGATAGTATAATGGATTATATTCTTGAGGAAATTGCAGATGTATCTGTTTCAAAAGTAGTAAAATGGGTGTGCGCCAGCATCATGATATTCGGTGGCGTTGTACCGTACATACCACAATATCGAGATATCAAACAGGCGGAAGATGCTGATGGATTTTCTCTATTTGTTTGCCTTGCGCTATTAATTGCCAACACATTGAGAATATTGTTCTGGTAAGAATGAATGATGCAATTTATTTTCTTTGAATTTTGTTGTGAAACAGTGTCTTGAAACAATGTTTTTCGTTTAAAGGTTTGGCAAACGGTATGAAATACCACTACTCATTCAAAGTGTCATCATGGATATGACAATGTTGGTGATGGTTCATCTTTGTGTGAGAATAAAAAGCAAAAATCAAATAGTTCGAACAAGAGAACGAGTTTTCACAGGTATTTTTTGTTTAATTATTTAGTTGTTTCTGCAAGTTGGGTAACTTGTGTGTCATTCATATTTAAAACTTATCCTTGAAGTGCAATTTACCAAGTGCCTGGGGAAGCATTATATCTCAACTTATCTATCTAAACGATGTTTTGGAAAGTTCGTCGTCCCACAGTTATTAATAATTCAGTACCGTACTCGAACAGACATACAAGTGTAGAAATAATGATGACCACCAAATCTAAATTTTAATAACAGTTGTTTATTTGTCTGTATGTCCCTATATACACAAGTTTCTATGACAACGATGTAGGCTCTCGGAAGATGCATATATTGCTATTGTTTCTCATTTATATGTCGTGTGGCCAACATTTGTGGGCCCACTTGTACACTTCTTTTAACAAGACTTTGGCTTAGTGTGAAATAGCACTTTAAAATTCATCAGTATTAGAACAGTGATAGAACAGACTCCCACTTGACTCACTAAAGACCTTCTGAAGAAAACACGTTACCAGTAGGTTTTATTATATTTTCAGTTTTTTACTTCTATCACTGAACATATAAGTGGGTACAACCAAATAATATTAAACTATTCGTGTTCACATCTCATTCTCTCGGTAACTAGGGCCACATATTCAATGTTTTCTTTCTCACATTACGTATTCCCAGCGTTACAGTAATTGGTATACATACAGACAGTGTTGGGGAAGTCACTTTCAAAAGTACCTTCTAGGTAATGGCATTAACTTCATTATATAGGTAACTCTAACGTTTTACACGTTACTTTCAGAAGGATCGTTTATTTCAATTTGAAAGTTACTTTGACGCTACTTTGATGCCATCAACAAAAAAGTGCTTATGTATTTGATGTGTTTTTATTTTATTTTGAACCAGATTGATAGAACCAATATTTTTTAAAGAATATGATATTGTTTGCTCAACGACAGCGAGGTTATCAGGGGGTACGAGTGATCAGGTGACAGTGAAAAGTGAAGTGATAGCATTAAGTTTGTAGTGTTGACAATACAAACTGCAAACTACACTACAAACTGAATGTTGATGGTGAGTGAAAAGACCTTCACAAAACATCATGGCTCATTCTGGACTCGAACCCATGCTCAATGTAAATGACTTCAGTTTATAAAGAGACCTGTGCCTTAGTTGGGTGAGCTACGGAGAGCGACGTTTTAAACAATAATGCGCTAAATAAACATCAACAATTCAAATTATTTTGGCATAACATTATTGTGCGGTTTGGTTTTGCTCAAATGACGAGTTTTTAATAAATACATTCAATATTTTTAATAATATGATTTCCAGCTTTTTGCTGACTAACTTTCAAAAGTAAAATATGTAGGCCTACTTTTTTGAATAACTTTTGTAACTTTTGTTAATTTCAGTTTTCGGTAACTTTAACGTTCAAAACTTTATTATTTTATCCGAGTAACTTGGCTTTTAGAAAGTTACTTTAAAAAAGTAACTTCCCCATCACTGCATATAGGCCTAGATAGTAAAGTTTCTCATCATTGAATAGTTTCTAGGATACAGTGATTTTCAAGTTTGCATTGAAGGTAACTTTCCACGAACACGTTGTTTTGTGATATCACAGATTTACAGTTGTTGACGATTTTGCTGTCTCTGATTGGCTAGAATGCAAATGTGTTGAACGTTGAACGTTATCGCATCACAGAACACGTTCGTGGAAAGCCACTGTTAATATACCATAAGCTTTTTGTACGTGTTTGGGCAATCACTGTTTTGTACTGTGTGTTCTCTAATGCTTAGGAGGTACTTTATTCTGCTGATTGTGTACGTATTTTAATTTTTATGTGTATGTATATATATATATATATATATATATATATATATATATATATATATATATATATATATATATATATATATATATATATATATATATATATATATATATATATATATATATATACTATATAAGCCTATATATTTTGTTGTTGATGACATTGATTTATACTTCTTTATTCTGTTTTTTTCTGCTTGCTGATTTTCCCATAAGTAGTTAGATCTGTAGAAGTACGGTATGCTTTATGGTTCCTTACTTTCAGTCTTCAATCTTATTGCACAATACATTTACTTGGGACGTATGATAAGCTGTAACGACACCCTTTCCAATTGAGTGTAATGCATGTTCCACTTTCTTATTATTTTTGGGGTCTTACGTCCAAAATCCCTATCAGGCATCCAGAACCACAAAAGTCCTAGCATTATCGAAGTGTCTATTTCCACATCCCAAGAACGTACTATTCCCGCGACCCAAGAACATGCTATTCCCTAAATCGTTGTTTGGGTAGTAGGAATAGCCAACCCGCTCGACCACGTCTATTCCTATGAACATGCTCACGAAACGGGTTTAGGGAATAGTCGACCCGCGGGGGTTAGCTATTTCCAGGAACAAACTCCTGGTAGCATCATTTGATCGCCCAGAGAGAGCTCTGTACTTGGAAATGCGATATTCGTAGGCCTAGTTAAAAAGATTAAAATAAAATTGATAACTCCCATTAATTATGCTAGTCTGTGGAAAATACCTCATTATCAATAATTATACTTAATTGTGTTTAATTGCCGGTATCAGTCTCATTTAAGTATGAAGTATTGTTATGCATCGTAATAAAGATTGTTTATGTTGTAAAACAATATTGTATATGAAATAACTACATAAATTGCCACAGGTTCTGTAGCTTGGCAGTTAGTATGCTGTTCTGTTCTCAGGGCTGAGGGTTCAATCTGCACTTGAGAATATAAATCAAAATGGAGAAATGATGTAAATATGGAGTGCCTATACTCATACCTATAACTGCTATCCGGTATAACTGTTGACTATAGGTTAGGTTGATTACGTTAGGTAGGTCAGGTTAGGCTTGTAAGATTAATTAGACCTAGATTAGGTATTTAGGTAATGCGCAACAAGAACAACAACACCTACGTGTTGAACTTACTCAAGAGTTGAATGGTGTCTTGCACTCTTGAGTATTGTGTTATGGAAAATGTTATTTAAAAAAAAAATAGTCCGATGAAACGAAATTATTCATATTACTATTCGCTTTCTTCCGTCTAGACAATGCCTTACACCTCTGACCCTCTTCCGTTTTGAAACCAGGTTGTTTATCTTGTTTTGACTTCACGCTAGTTAGTGACATCCCACTGCCAGAGTCCTCTGTATATGATCAAATGGACTAAGTGCGTCTGGAGAGTAAGTCTGTTTGTGGGTATAGGTGTGGCCTATCTGGTTAGCTATTGTCACGATCTGAACGATGGTTCGTGGGAATAGAGATTACGTTTCATGTCGGCATGAACGCTTCATGAGAATAATGTATGCTAGTGCTATCGGCACGAAAGTTTCATGGGAATAGAATTAGTTGATTTTGCAATAGTAGCCCTGCCTGCACGAACGTTTTGTAGGATCAGTATTTGTTGCTATTGATGATTGGCACAAACGGTTGTTGAGAATAAAATGTGTTGACCTAGCCGGCATGAACGGGTTGTGGGAATAGGGCCGTCCTAGCATTATTGCACTCGAACCTAAATGGTTGTACTCACAACTCACAATTTTGTAAAGCAGTCTGATTTTGTAGTATAATGTACAGCTAGGCAACATAGACATATTCAATCATTTCATATTTTGGTAATATGTTGATATTTAGGGCCAGGCTTTGTTCTGTAGGCCTAGTCTTTTTCAGACCTCTCGTTTATATGGAACCAAATCTTTTGTCAGCATATCTCACTATGAAGTAAGACTATTTAAAAACACACATGCACTGTTATTTGTTTGATTACACACCTTTGATGTATCTTTAAATAGAGTACAAATCTTATCTTGATGACCTTTGTTTTGTCATCTTCATACCAGGAAATATGCTACCGTATGTATAAAAACACTTGGTCTATTATATATTGTAAAATATATGTACTAACTAACTTCTCCTGTTAGTTAGTAGTAAATTAACTTCTTCTTTAGGGTACGGTATTGTAAATAATCATGAGAAAACATCTCAGTTAGCAGAGTTGCCCAAGCCATTATAAATGATTAATGTCATCTTGTGTCTGTCATGACAGTAATTGGTATCAAGAATGGAGCGTTTGGAGGGTTAAAGGCACCTCGCAAGAGTCCTAAGCATCCGTCCAACCACACGTTCAGTGGTATGTGGTGTACTTCGGTCTATACCCACTGTGTCATGAGTTGATGACTTGAACTAACTCAAGCCATTAACTCTGCCATCAAATATTATTAATAGTCTTCAGTCTTTTATGTGAATAGATAGATAATTTTACATCAGTTCCTTATTTTAATAATTCTATTTTAGAGGTTTTTATTTTCTTTTATTCATATAATTGAGAGTGATATCAAAAATATCTAGTTTCCGAACAGTGTTGCAGATATAAGTTGAGTGGAAAGTCTTGAATTCATCTGATGGTATGTCAGTTTAAAATGAAATTAACATGAAAACAACAAAACCTCAACTGATTCAAATCCATCGCTTAATTTTCTTTCACATGCCTAAATACCTTCTCTTTACTTATAACCAACTTCTAATTGTTTTGGTGTCTATTTTATTTTAGTGGGTATTTTATTCTTTTGTTCTATCCTAATTCATAGTTTGCTGTGACTGTTTGAATATAATTACAGATTTGGGATTTTTATTGCAAGTTTAATTAAGCCTATTATGTGTGTTGGTCACTTTTAAGTTTTAAGCATGCTGCAGAATGACATTGTATTTGTACTTGTACTGTCGTTTCAATTTCCATCTTAGTCTGCAATATTCTTCAGAATCTGATTGCAAAGATTTTCTCTAACTTGAGGTGTTGAATATGTTCATTCTTCTTTAAATCTTCACTTCACGCATTAATTTAATCCCCTCAATTTTTAATGTGAATTTGTATCTTTTTCAGATTTTGACTGGCAATTCTTTTGGGCATGGACAGATTTCATGTCGTACGTAGATTTCATGCTCATATTCACTGTACTCAGCTCACTTCTTATGTTTTTATTTATTGATTACATACTGTTTGTCGAAGTAATTGGCTTCCTAGCATTGTTTACAGAAGCACTATTAGGTGCACCGCAGCTGGTGCGGAATTACAAGAATAAATCAACTGAAGGAATGAGGTGAGATGTGCTTGTTGATTTAATAAATTACCAAAAATATGATATAGCTTGTATGAATTTCCAATTGGCATACTGGAAAAGTTGGTGTTTTCTATCCTCATCACAGTATAGAGAACCCATTTCAGTAAAACCTCTTTAGTAAGTTTCTCACTAGTACATTTGTCACCTTAGTAAATTATATTTTCTAATCCCATCCAAATGCTCCTACATGTTGAATAGTTTCTTTAGTAAGTTTTTCACTTTGGTAAGTTTTTTTTGTCTGGTCCCCTAAAAAACGTATTAAAGAGGTTCCACTGTAGCGTCACTTCGATACATCATACACAATAGAACTACTTGCCTCAATTGTGAAATGTTCTTGACTATCTAAGAACCTAAATTGCACAATGGAAGAATTGTATTTTCCTCGAATCGTTCCTCGATTCATCCCGATTTATATTGGTTCAAAGTATCATTTGCGTAGCATCGCCATCAGGCAAGCAGACGATCTTAATATTTGTTCCCTTCGTATTTGTGCTTGTGTTAATTGGATTCAGTTTCAATATCAATTTATTGTTATTTCAGTATGAAAATGGTAATAATGTGGTCAGTTGGTGACACCTTCAAAACGTGCTATTTCCTTGCCAAAGAAGCACCAATTCAGTTTTGGATGTGCGGTGCTCTTCAAGTATGCATCGACGTTTTCATCTTGAGCCAGGTGTACTGGTATAGGAAGAATGTCGGTCTCCGTAGTAAAAAGCAAGACAGCACTGCTGACTGATATACATCAAGCCATATCAGCGAAGTTACATAGGGTCCATCATTAGATAAAATGAAATTACTAACGTATCTTAAATCCGTTTACCAAAGAATAAAAAATACCATGAATATATTTACAACAACATTTTTGAAACAAATCTTATCACTATAGAAAAAATAACATCTATTTTAAAGTTTTAATACACTGGGACCCATATGGATTCACACATTCCAATGCCATACGTTGCCTCTAAATAGTAAATACAAACAATAGGTTCATTAACATTCAAGAAATTAAGTCATAACAACCTAGTCACAATAAAGTATATTATATTTATGGTAACATGGTTCGTTTTGGACTTGTGCCTTTATAGAGTTGTATCGAGAGAAGAGATTGAAACCCCAACGCCTATATCATAACAGTGGTCTGCCTTTAATCATTGGCCATTGCCATGCCGACTTCTTTTGACTTATCTAACTGGATAGAAGTGTTTTTAAAACCATCATTGAGCAGTTATTGCTGTAAATTATAACTTGTAATTATTGTACATTAATTTATATATTATGTTACGGAGCTGTATGAGAAAATTAGATATAAGTACTGTACATAGCTTCTCTTGTAACATTAGCTATTATTCTATTGGTTGACATTTTTAACCAAGCCCCATTTTTAATGTTAAATCTGTATACAGCAATATAAAATGGCTGTGAAAATAGCTTCTTAAAATCAATTAATAAATAATTTATTTATTTATTATTTACGTATGACTAAGTACGCTTTACCCTAATATATTATTGTTTTGTTTATCTATAGATGTTACAACTTGTTTCATAGTTGAAAATAATTTAATTTGTAAACCATCTTCTAAATTATGTGTACTGCATGCAATGATTGTTTAATATGCTAGACTGCAAACTACTAATATGTTTGATAGTTGTAGTAAATCATCTGTGGTATAATAAAATAGTGTTCATTAATTATTATAATATTGAACTATACAAAGTTACGAACCTAACAAGTAGGCTAATGTTGAATGTACTAAACAGATAATCTGAAATGCTAATAACATAATTATTTGTCTACTAAACCATTACAATAAGTAATACAATAAGTATTAGTAATTCTAATATCATCCATTATAATAGTTATATCGGAATAAATAGACTTGTCCATTATGGGTTTATAATAATTGCTATTTTTATTTCAAATTTACTCCAAGTTCCTGTATCAACAACAATAGTTGATGTCCTAATACTTCTATTCAGCTTGTGAAATCTCAAAGTAATAAGCCAAAATGTGTTTTTAGTGATTTATATCAGTGGTCAAAATGGTTAAAATTTCAAAATCAGTAGCTTTCACAACTGCTGTATCCATCTCCTTTTACCCCAAGTATTATCAAACCTTATCATATAATCTTCCAAAAAAAAATTTCACTTGCATCATGGTTGTGACTATAGACTTTCCTGGTCTCAATCATTTACAAAACATCAGTTGTGCGCAAATCTTGCCAAGTCGAAGATAGAAATTCAAGAATATATTTGAGATTCAAAACACTGTTACAAATATTGTTAAATTATTGTTACAAATAATCTATAACCAGGCAAACACTAAGTACAAATTTTTACGTTGGATAAATGCCATATATATATATATATATATATATATATATATATATATATATATATATATATATATATATGAAAATTAATTCTTTTTGGATGAGCGAAGCAAATACTAAATTTCACCATACTCGGAAAAAAGTAATTTTTTTATTGTTCGTGCTCCACAGATCAAACGAAAATTTAAAATCAGTTGTAATTTGGCTTACACAAGTGTCCTTATCTAATTTGATACTGTATACTTTTGAGGTGCAATCGGTGGAACCACTTCTGAGAAAACTCATTTCAAAGATTTCAAAAATCTCAAGAATAACCCAGAGGAAAACATTTGTCAAAAATATTTCCTTCGAGAGAATTCTAATTCTCAGGGAATTTAAATATAATAATGATACACATTCTGAACTTTCAATCAAATCAGATCAGCCGTTTTGATGTGAAAAAATATTAATCCAATTTTTTTAAATCACTCAAAGCTATTAAGAAACTAATTGAATCCAAGCAACAGGTGTCACCAATTAATTGGAAACGATTAAAGCAAAGTCTTCTTTATTATCATAGAAATTAATCAGGAGATAGGATGGCAGTGACAATTGTTTGGATCTCAAGGTGATAACCAATCCAAAGATACGCTGCCATGTTCCAGCTCATCCATCAATGGGGCAACAAATAATGCATTTCCTAGTAAAAGGTATCTTAGTTGTTTGAAAAAATATATATCATATATACGTATATATATATATATATATATATATATATATACCGGTATATATATATATATATATATATACCGGTATATATATATATATATATATATATATATATATTTATATATATATATATATATATATATATATATATATGTATATATATATATATATATATATATATATATATATATATATATATATATATATATATATATATATATATCTATATATATGTATATATATATATATATATATATATATATATATATATATATATATATATATATATATATATATATATATATATATATATATATATATATATATAGGCCTATATATGAATATAATATATACGCAATATTTATTATTCACATAAATATAATTAATTGATTGGTTCGTATCACAAGAATATCACGAACCTCATTATTTCTTAATATCCTTGCATACGATTCACACAAAATTTCGAAACATTTCATGGCCAAGAGGTAAAAATGTAAGTATCTTACAAATACGGTGAAACACCTCATCTATAACTAATCATAATATCAATAATGGTAATTGTTTTTGAATCATGCTTGTATTCAATGCATGAAATAAAATGATGATGATGGTCTCGATGGTGATATTTATAATGATAGTAAATTGATGGTGATAATATATTCTACGTCAAACGAGATTTTTTCCCCCAGAAAGTATGGTAGGCTGAAGTGCTCATTAATTGTAAACAAATTCATCCAGTGTGGCGAAAGCATTTTCTAATAAAACCACAATTCCGCATGAGTAAATTCGTGTATCACACTTCAGGATGTTATCAGGAATATTGTTACAAAACTTTGCACTCTTGATAGCAAGTCAATTTCATTATATTACGTCTCGGTCTTGCTTGAGCTATATCTTTTGTGGCACCTCTCGGGTCATGATTGTATGTCCTTGCTTTGCTGAAACCAGTTGTTATTTTAAAATAAAAAAATGGTGCAAGTGACAAAATGTAAATTCCGCATAGAATCATAATTTTTGTAAGCTTCCCTACACGTGTCGAATTGATTAAAGGCGAGCATTCAGCATTGATCCTCTTTTGAAGTGTAAATTATTTTTGTGCATCTAGAACTACCACCCCAGAATGTCATTCCATATTGCAGAAGAGTTTGAACTGGACAAGCTAATAATAATAATGATAATGATATATATATATATATATATATATATATATATATATATATATATATATATATATATATATATATATATATATATATATAAATATATATATATTTATTTTTTTATTTTTTATTCACACATTTTGATTACAAATTATAAAACTAGGAACTCTGCTCCTAAATATCCTACAAAGCCTCTAATGAGACTTGTCTGTATAGGCAAGTATTAACATACTACAGTGAACATGATACAACTACATGTGTCATTGTACCACACCACATATTACACAAATTTAAACATACTAAACATATTTCCCATAGTTGAAATTGTAACGTAACACTGAAATGAAGAATAAAAAGGTTCATTCTGAACAAACAATTTGAAATCCTTTACTAGTTTCATATTTTTAAATGAAAACAATCCATTGATTACTTCAAAATATATAAATACAATAAACTCAATTCGAGAAAATTCGGAGTTTCTGAGAAAAAGAAAAATATAATCACCTGACCACAAGCCAAGTTCGTAGTACTCTATTTACTTCTTGATAGGTATAGATAAACTAGTAATATTCGGTGGCAACTGATTAAATATAGATGGTATAAACTAAACTTAACATTCTTCTATCATATTTATTGATGAAGGGTGGCACTACGTCGTATATGTTGTTCTCTACTGAAGGCGGGTGTTTGCACTATGTACAAATTTTATTTTATGATCACTATTTAAATAATATCTGATTAGAAATCTAACATAAATTGGTCTTTTAGGGGTAGAAGGTCACACATTTTAAAATAATAATAATAATAACTCTTTATTTAGCAAGGTTAAACGGGAAGTTCAAAGTACAAAAACAAAGAACAATAAACAGGACAGTTAGACAGTGGACAAAGTAGCAGAGTATTTAAATCAAAGTCAATGAAAAAAGTGTTTGTGTATTGTATTTAAGTACTTTTCAAAACCAAGTGCTGAAATGTGGTGATCTCATCTCGGATAGAAGTCAATATTGTGTTGCCCAACAATTTGGCATAATCGACTCCATCCACTGTCTAAAATATCAATAATGTGATTATATGATATAAAACTCATTGTTGACAGAATACTTTGTTGTTTTTATCTTTATTTTTACCTCTTTATCAAACCTTTCTTGTTGACAAAAACAAAAATGGTCATTTTGAAAGCTTTTAAATTTTCTAAACTTCATTTAAAATTATAGTAGTTTATTGTCATGTGATTCAAACAGTAGGCCTATACTCTGTACATGATGGGACAGTAATAAGAATAAGTACAAGATAGATAAAAGGTATTTCCAGACATGTAAGTTGATAATATGTAGAAAACGTTATCATAGAGACATAACAATGTTGGAAATTTTCAAATTTGAGAGAGAAATCCGTTTATATTCAGCAGCTGAGTGACCACAGGGATCCAGCGTGCTACTCAATAAAATACAATAGTAGAAAAAATAACTTGGAATTAATACATAGAAAATTGAAATAATTCAACGAATTTAACAATCGAGTATAAAAAGAAATGAAATAAAGATGACGATTTAAATTATAGATACAATTAAACCAACTCATATGCCTATTATAAAGATGATTATGAACAATTGATTATGAGTTTCTCAAAATAGAAATGATGATCCTGTCCAAAAGTGAAGATGAAATGGTGAAACGGGAATTTTTTGAGAAAGTCAGTGAAGAATGATGAATAACATTCCAGTGGCTCTCCTCGACATCATATCTTCTTGATAGATCGGAAATACAATGTAAGTAGTGGCTTCTCTTTTCGCATACTAAAGTAATTACTAAAGTAGGCTAATATTAAATGGAATCTTGATTTTAATTACATAGGGCTGTGAGGGCTGTTTGAATATTTAATTAATTAATTTAATTAATTTTTAATGTTTGAATATTCAGCTGTAGAATAAGAGTATTGGTAAGTAGTAGGCCCATATATATATATATATATATATATATATATATATATATATATATATATATATATATATATATATATATATATATATATATATATATATATATATATATATATGTAGTAAGTAGTATAGCATATTAGTAAGAGAGTATTACATTATTCGGTATAATTTATTCAATATATTCTAATAAGAGCCTCCAGTATTTTCCTCTTATCCTGCTATAGGCTATATCTGGCTGACGAGTTTTTGGGCTCTTCTCAACTTAACCGTGACAATGATCTTGCTGAGACAGTCATTGTCCAAATGATGTACAATTACTTATCCAACTCGTAACTAAAGGAGCCTGCAATTGTCTCGCATCCTGACCGTAATATTGAACTTGAAATATCAAAGTCAGATTGGATCAAGTTAATATGAACCGAAATTGATTGTAAATAATGACTTAAACTTGACACTGACATTAATATCAACCTTGTGATTATATTATCTCTAATTAGATCCCCATCATTTTCATCTGACGGATATCATTTAAAATAGAAAGTGGTGCAAATTACATTGTTGAACTGTTTCACTACGTCACCGAGTTTCAATTACGATTAGAATCACGCTATAACTATACGTCATAGTATTAAAGATTCAAGACGTATCACGCTACGGTTGATGTTACGTGATTAATAGCTATTAGCTGTGACGTAATACTTGTGTGACGTACAATTCTCCCAGTCTCGGGCTTTTAAAGACGGATGAATAAAACAATACTAGAGTCTTTTGAGTCTCGACTATTATAAAGACGGTGTTCTATTGTTAGGTGTTTTTCAGAAATCTAGGTCAAAGCAATTAAAACTGTGTGCTTGGTATATATTATCATTTTTATAAAAGTTAGAAATACTTTTCATCTGTGTGATATACCTTCGATTTCAACAAAAAATGGATTGCTCCCCCCAGTATAAAAAATTGACAATATTTATCTGGGTTATTAATCTTAATGTTGTATATTACTAGGAAAACGCGGGATTTGCATTGTGAGATGAGCTTAGAAGTATGTAAATCTAGAGTGAAAAATATTTCGTCAGCTCAATCCACATATACGGACCTTGAATTACTTCAAACGTTCAAAAACCTTACCTGCAACTTGTTGATACTTATAGTGCTGCAAACTGTCGCATTTAGCAAAACCCATTGATCCAAATATTCAATAAAATGTACACTTTTATGGCGTTTTCTCCGTTATTTCTCATCCGATTGTTGCAAAAATCTCTGAAAAGGTGTATAAATAGTTCATATTCGGTGAAAATGTGAGAGCTTTTGAAGAATTCTTGTTTTTGAAGTACTTTTCCTCTGGGTTTTTATTCTCATGAGGATTTTTCAAACTTTACGATTTTTTTCTGGAAAAACGTTCTGACCGGTTTTTCTGAAAAACAATTCCAGTTTACTCTGGTATAACAGAAATCTGTAGAAAAAGTTTCAAGACGATAGGTATTTTTTCCTGACCTGTATACCGCGTACAAAATTCCCCCCAAAAAGTAAAAACCAAGCCCATTTTTTTTCGACATGTGAAATGGAATCTTCGCTACGCTTACTAAATATACTACCGCTATTATGCACAGGAATATCCAAAGAGGGATAGAATGATAATATCTATGTTATATTAGTTAGTACACATATTTAATACCCTATCAATATTAGTGATTGTAACCCACTAATGGACTGAAGGAGCAGAATGAATAAACACGAGGAAAACGCGTTATATGTTTCCGCGTTGATGTTATTGACTATACGTATTGTAATCAACTTCTATAATGATAAAGAAGGCCTTGTTTTAATCGTTTGTGATTAATTGGCGACTTGCTTGGATTTCATTGGTATTTGAGTACGGTATATAATGATTATAATCTAAAAACATCACATTATATTTTTGTTACATCAAAACGACCGATCCGATTTGAGTGAAAGTTCGGAATAATGTGTATCATTAATTATTATATTGAAATTCCGTGAGAATTTGAATTCTCTCCGAAGAAATATTTTTTACGAATTTTTTCCTCTGGGTTATTCTTATGGGATTTTTAAAAACTTCAAAATTAGTTTTCTCATAAGTGGTGCAACCGATTGCGCCTCAGAACTATACAGTATCGGATTAAATGAGGACACGTGTGTGGTTAGTTTCAACTGAATTTGCGTTCACGTTTGACCTGTGGAGCGCGAACAACAACAAAAAAACGTACTTTTTTCTAGTATTGTGAAATTGAGTCTTCGCTTCGCTCATCCAACGAGTTTGTTTTTGAGAAAATGAAAACATAACATAACCTGTATAGATTTCATTAACTACAGTACTCAATAATTTAACTATCGATTGATTCAATCATTCAACTATTGTGATTATGTGTTGAATTGTAGTTGAATTATTAGAAAATGATTGAATAGGTTATTATTTGAATATATATATATTTTCTTTCATTATTTAAATCACTTATTTAACGTAATCAATTCAAAATTTACATTGACTGTGAGCACATAGGTATCAGGTTAGTCATTGGAAGAAACAAAATTCAAGCGTGTGTAACACTAGAAGGATTTAATATAGTTCTAGGTGTAACATTGAAATGTCTCAGGGAAATAGTTAAAATATCATCTGTAACAAACTTGAGATTCTGTTGGAGATTCGGAAAGGCAATTTTTCATAATTTAATAAAATTTCATTGCACCTATCTAGATGAATCACTTTTGAAAACATTAAAACACTCAAGTTTCAACGATATCGATGATTAGATTCAACTTGATCCTACCTCTTCAACATACATTTACTACTCCATGCAATCCTGAATCCAACCATATAAATCAACTTGAGACATAAATTGATATCTACGAAACTGCTTATATAGAAAAAAATCATAATACACATTTGAATCAGTGAAACGAAAGTTTCGCGCTACCGGGCAGCACGGGGGGGAAAGGGGGTTGTTTTGATGTTAGGCGAGTAGGAGTAAAACCAAGGTATGAGTCCCGGATCACAGCATTGTAGGGGGTGTATAATATGAGAAACATCGCATTGATCGCGCTGCCGCCTGTCACACTTCTCTCTCTCACTCTCTGTCGCATGTAGAGGCGCCGCTCTCTCTCTCTCTCTGTCTCTCTTTCTCTCTCTCTCTTTCTCTCTCGCTCTCTCGCTTGTCGCGGTAGAGGAGCCTGCCCAGCATATTATCTTGTGCGCAACAACCAACGAACCATCACACTCCTGGACGCGGCCGACACAACTCTGTCAGTGAGCAAGGAGACGGCAGCATTGTTTGACGGTCCAGTGAACAGCTGTGATAACATTGCCCCCACCACTCATTATGGCCAGGGGGGCTCAGGAATAGTTTCTCGTTCCAGGTAAGAGAAATTTGATATTAGTTTAAAAAAAATATATATCATCACGTGTCTCAGTATTTGTTTGTTTACAATATTTTAAATATTGTCGGCGTCATCATTATCTGGTTGTTTATTTCTTTTGAATTACCTTACCATGTTTATCTAATCAAGTTCTCCTCAAATGCTTTTGGAGATTCCACAGCTCAGTTGTCTTAGTTGTAGAAGTGTTTGCAATTGCGTGGATATTATGTCATGCCGCGCATGTTAGGGTGTGTTATGGGAAGAGGAGCCATGTTATTTCTAAACGTTCGTGACATCAAACACTTAAATAAATGATTTTATCTGTTAGGATGTATAATGTTAATATAGTCAATTTAGTTTCGATCAGCTTTTCAGTATCAAATGGACATTATTTGCCCGAACAAAGACTTAATAGCTGTAAACAGAATTAACCCATGTCCTATAGGCATCCATATAGTGTGTTTATTAAAAAGCTCATAAGTGTTGAGAGTTTATCACTGGTACAACATCAGAATGTTGAATTACAAATATTATCATGAACACTAACTAAATGTAGAATCAGGTAATATCAAATCGTATTTGTTTCAGCCATTTCAGTGGATTGAGTTGCTGCAGTTATTTTTTTCAGTTTAGTATTTGTTCAGTAGGCCTATAATGTTTTCAATCATGTTTTTTTATATTTCAATACCATGTCAGTATATTTTCATACTTTCTATTCTCTTTGCTAATCACAATAATTACCAATACATCTCAACTTTTACAACTCATTGACTGATAATAAGCTTATCTAATAAGCTAATAATAATAAGCTAATGAGACTGATAAGCTTTGTTTCAAGATATTCTTGTATATTTCGGTACCTCGATCAAGTATCGAAGCAATAAGCATACCATCATAATGCAGTTTAGTTGAGGTAGATTTTACATTTCATTATCTGATTGGTACCAACTTGCCATGCATAAGATAATCACAAATTGATTAAAAACTGTGATTTTACTAGATTTAGTATTTATAGAATGGTATCTATCAATAGTATTTATAGGATTTCATTAGCTTTGGTATTAGCTCTAGCTCTGTATACCTTTGGTAATCATAAAACACTAATTCCTGCATGAAATATGTTGCCAATTGATTTCAAATTAGTGCATATATACTGCGTTATCTTCTGATAGAAATAATAATGATTCTTAATTTTATTGTAATAAATGCATATCTTGACCAATGGTACATTATATTTCATTCAATCCATTCTATTTGATGATTGTTCTCATTTAGCCACGTGTCACTACGCGTATAGCAAATTTAAAGTTACGAAATATAATAGACTAGTTACTTAGGGGACAAGACAAGATCAGCTGTGTCAATGATTTCGTAAGTTTTCATTTTCAAGTCCGTCCCTCCTTCTAACTGTAATAATGATTAAGCCCTTTAACCTATATACGTTATAATACTCACTTATCACTTTATTACTTTTCTTAACACTATACCTTCATGGTTATTTTGTACACAAAAAGGGAAACTTGAAAAGCATAAATGCCTTACATTATTTACATTTCTTATCATATCAGCGTCCGCCTTTTTACATAGCCATAATATACTTCGGTCATATTAGTTCCATTTTTACTTCACCCAATTAAAATGAGTATTTTTCATATGAGTAACCCCCCCCCCTTTGAAATGATATTTATAAATTAAATATGTTCGCCTCTAATCTCCTAAGCACACATCAACAGCAAACCGAACAAGATAGTTTATTATTTGAAGGTAGAAAGTCATAGTTATTTACTTTAAATGTTTGAACTTTATCATATTTTATCTTTTGAAGTATTCTCATATAGTGACGTTTCCTGTTGTGTTTTAGTATAAATACTTTCTGATTTCTATTCTCCATTCACTTCATGTTTGTGAGTTCGCTTAATTGAGAGTTATTGTTGCTCTTTGCCGCTAATGTTATTTGTTTTCATTAAAAGCTAATTGTTCTGATGTAATCTATACACTTTAATCATTGTGTGGAATAGAGGCTATGTGTATCAACTAGTGTGTTAAGAGCACATGCCAGTCGATTTAGCAAAATATATATATTTTTTTGTGATAATTTTTGAATAGTGGGCCTATGAGATGTCGAAATTAGAATGTGAGAGAAATACAGATCTTTCTAATATCTTTAAAATGATGTGAAATAAAATCATCAAACTTGGGTTCTAACATTTTCACAGATGGAGCTGAGAAGTTTTTTTTAAATGTGTTGTTTTAATGTGATTATATGCGATGTCAGATGGATAGTTTTGACTCATACCATCTATTCCTGAATATATCTTCGTTCCTAGAGTTCATAATTTTTATATTTTTCATGCCGTTCAAAAGTTATCATCAAAGAACTGATATTTCGTCTTGTTAACTTTCATGCGCTCTTAAGCATATGTATACATAATTTTGAAAGAATGATATTTTGTGGATCAGTTATTAAAAATCATAAAAACTAAGGAGTGAACGATTAATAAAATGTATTAATAAAACATATAGGGCAATTAGTTTATAGAGGTTTATTTGAAGGAAAGTAAATGGTATTTCCATTATAATTATGTAATTGTATATTATTTACATAATATTCAAAATTTAAACATCTCTACCAAACATCTTGGTAGACCAAACATCTTTGGCTCATCTTTAGAAAATGTATCATTTGTTGCCATGAATCATTATAATACTCGATTATTTACTCACATCAGTTTAAGAATATCTTAATCCTCGTATAAAATGTATATCTATGAAATAAATATGTTCTTGGATAAAAAATGTTCTTGGATAACAATACGTGCTCATATGCTATTGCCAATATTTGCACAACAATATTTACAATGTCAAATTTGGTGTTAATTAAAAAAATTGAAAAATATTATCATTCTATACGGTTTGCTTTACATCCTTGATAATCTTAATGCATCCATTTTTAGTAGGCCTTCTATTATTACACAATTGAAATGAATGCTTCCGAAAGTTGATTGTATACAGCTGTCTTTGCCTGTTGTGAGAGGTTAAAGACGATAGATAGTAGGATAGACAGCTAGGACTAATTTTTCCTTTACGTCCTAGACAATGTCACGTGAACGACATGCAGTCGTAAAGATGCTAAAATTCTGTCTGTGTATAGTAAGTTGGAAGAACAAAGCGGGAGACATATTGCTTATAAATACACACATTCTAGTAATAGTATTCATCTTATTTGTATGGTCCTCCACGACCCCACCAAAAGCTGTCTTATATATATATGGGGGTTCGAATGAACCGTTGAAACGATGTTAGGTGAAAGGACGATTACAAATCATATATGTCTACAGCGTAACTCGAACCCGCGCTAATGTGACTTTGGATTTAAAATCAGTGTTTTGTTATAATTCATCATTATGCTAATAACTTGTAATGATTTGTAATAAGTTGTACCTATTGAACAAGAATACTTCAATAATACTTCCGTTTAGATTTGCATAAGGAAAATCAAGCCCTTGTTAGATATTTCATGACTTGTGTTATTGTCACCATTGGTTACTCCTGATATTTTTGCGAGGATCTGTGTTTAAAACAGGTTACTTGAAAAATTAGTATCCTTGGCCGTTGGAGGCTTCTTAGTGGTTTTCAAGACTTTACCAAGGACTAAAAGACACGGTATTGAATTGATCATTATAATCATATTGAAAAAAAATACATACACAAAATCAAGTGCAAAATAATTTATTTCCATTTAATTTTGATTCTCTAAATTTAACATTTCCTCATATAAACATTCATGAAACTGTAGCTGCAGTATGAGGAAATATTTTGATCTCAATTATCAGATTTAATAATATGTATATCAGATTGCTTCACACATTTATGAAACCAACTATGACGGTCTCACAAAATTGTTTTCCATTATCATTTAAAGATTATAAATCATCCGCTTAGGAATTATATTGTTTCATTATCTAGTTCCCAAAGTGTTACAAACAATCTACGATGATATCCACTATTGTTTACTAAAAGCGACGTTCACTTCACACATTTCTAGTATTCGATACAACAATGCAACTGTCCATCTAATACCGCGGTGTTTGAATAATAGGTATTTGTAGACTAAGGCCCGGTATTACCAAGCCCAGTTAGTATTTATCTGACAGTTGGTGAAAACAAATAGCATGGGTAACCATGGTGATAACAAGTTTGAACTGTCAGATAAAGGCTAACTAGACTTGGTAATACCGGGCCTTATAGGAACAATAAATATACAAAATATAATGTAGGTCATGATTTTGGAATGCATAGGATTATACTATATCAGTATTATGATAAGTTTGATTTACTTTCAGATGGGAACATATATGTCAAACTACACACACACACACACACACACACAAACACACATTGAAAAAAAACACACACACACACATTTAAAAAAAAAACACACACACACACATGCATTAGAGGATAAGAAGCCGAAAAAAGTCGAAGGCCAATTTCGTCACAAATTATAAAATGTATTCATGTTCATTTCATCTCTAAAGCTCGTTTGATGTATAACATTGATTTTGTTGAGTTTCAAACTCAAATGTCCAGGAAGATAACGTATATATATATATGTCTGTGTATAACGTGTAGTTTCTGTAGGAACTAGAAAAGTTGGGGCAAACAAACTATAACTGCATGTCCATAACTACTGAAGTTGTTATTAACGAACAGAAACGTGAGAATAATGTTGCCCACTTATTAGACCTACAACAATGTGTGACATCACTTGCAAGAATTAACTAAAAGTTTCATATTTTTTAATTCAATACAAATTGGAAACACGTCAATTTCACATTATGATATATACGAATATGTTTCAGGCCATTATTATTCATAAGAATTAAACATTTTTTAAACCATGTTAGGCTGAGAACATATGTAAAAATATGTCTGTAAAAATATGTAAAATGACTCATATTTAAAAAATAGCCGTGTTTTGATCTTTTACATTGCGCTAACAAAAACAATTAACATTAATTTAAAAATGAAATCATATTTTATAGTAGACCTACTATCAATAAAATTGAGACTTTTCCACGTTTTAAAAACCCAGTGATCAAGTTATATTATTGCAACAATAATTGTGATTGCATACTGAGTGCTGTCAATTGGTCTCTGGTATCGCACCAAGACCTATACGGACAATCGGAGTAATAGGTAGCATACAAGAGTAGGCCCTATATAGATATTCTAAGAAAAAGGATTAAGAAAGAAGAGGGAAAAAGTGTTAAACTTTTTCACCAGATCATCTTTTCTACCAGTTCTGTCTCTTGAACATTCAATATTTTGAACTAAATTGTAAAGACAGGTTTTAAACAAGGATGTAAAACCGAGAGGTAAAAGAGATACCCTGTCCCAGGAAGCAGGAAAGTTCGATAAGATAGTCTGCGGTATTTAATTGTGATAGTCTCTAAAGTCTCTCTCATTTTTCGTGAAACCTTCTAATATATTACATATTTTGATAAGACGTTATAAATGTTATAAACGTATAAATCAACTCTAGAAAAACGAGTACTTGTGTTGTATGAAGATCTCATGTTCATATTACAATTATTATTTTTGCCTTCAAGGTACCTTCTATTCAATGTACATGATGAAGGCCTATTCGATCCATTATGCGCATTGTGTGCTTATTCAGTGGCATTATTCTTTGTGTCGTTTTTCTCTCATCACGCACAGCTTCTGGAGTAGAATGGGATCAGAATAGCTATGGTAAAAGATCGTTGGACATTCACTTTGTCTCTGATTTCATATTCTTTTCGTCTGTTGTCAATTTACCAATCGATTGTTATTATCATGAGTCTATTATTGTATTGTCGGTACAAATAGCTCAGTGTTAATACGATTGCTCTATATGTGACCCGGGAAGTGAGGGCAGATTGGACCTAGATGCTATCCCCGCCACCGTTCATCTTTTCATGATATTTTTCGTGGTTTCCCTCAGTAGCCTGGGAAAATGCAGAGGTGGTTCCTAAAATCCTAAAGGTGGACCACGACCGCTTCCATCCCACTATCTTTCCCATTACCCGAAGAAACCTTAATCCTATCATCTCATCATTCATTAATCCGACATCAATAGATTTTAGTTATAAAATCGCGTGGTTAGACCCAAGAAAAACTAAAAGAAACATTATTTCATGTACTTAAATCTTGGTCGTGATGTAATTCCAAAACAATTTTGTAAGCCATTTTTAATAAAAAGTAATCCAGTTCAATTCATACAATACTGTAGGTTGTCATTGTGGATCGTTCGGAATTCGACGTGAAAGAATATTCTGAACGGTTCGGTTTATAGGAAAGATGTAATTTCGATATCGGTTATTTCGTCTATGGTTCTGTCACCAAGAATCGAACCCGCTCGAGCTAGTACGAGATTCTAAATCAGCCAAGTCATCAGCTCGCAATCAAGTAGGCTATATAATGTGTATTATTGGCCCAAATGAAATTTAAGTGGACTCAATGGTAAAGACCGGTAGGATCTAAATGGAATATATAGATTAATGAGATTCAAAAGCTTATCGTACGTTCTGTATACATCACCCAATCCTCCCTGAGGCTTCGGTTATCTCTAAGCAATATTAGCGAGCCCATGAAACAGAGTGGACATGTGGGAATGGCGGCCATTCTTATCGTATTATATCTTATTAGTTTCGTATTTCTTATTCTTTTCATTTATTTTATTCAGCTGCTCTTATTTATTCTAAAGTTATTACTTGTGCTGATACCTCAATCTCAGTAAAATGAAATACATTGAAAACACTAGTACGTAATTGAATAATAAGCCACAGCTATATCTGAAAGCCTAGATATTTTCAAAAAGTTGACTGAAACACAAATAACGACCAACTGAATTCTGAATTGAAACCAAATTGAAATGGTGAAAAAATTCTTCTTCTGAAAAATTGTTTCAAAATCTTTTTAGCTGGATTATGTACTTGCACAACCCAGCTGAATTTCAAAATTTTTTCGTTTTATCATATATAATGATAATTTTCCTTTTTTTGATATTTGTTTTGCCATTTTTTTTTATAATGATGAATTTTCGCTTTCTCGATTGAATTTACGGGATAGAACTTTGAATGAATATTTGTGTTTCACAGCGCGTCGATATATGAAGAGAAGTGACTAAAACAAAACCATACTATTGAAAATTAAAAAAAAAAGGAATCGAACCTTAATTTTTCCCAATATATGGAATTGATTATTCGCTTACTTATGCACAGATAACAACATTCTATTTTTATTTGAAAATCACGTTAAATTTCATGAGAGATGGTTTAATTTGAGACCAAAGTCGTAAGCGGTACTTGGCCACCCACGACCAACCGGACACAGTCTTATCAATGTTTCATTTGTTATGTCTTTTATACTCGTTTGGTCACGTTGCCAATTTCATTCCGATGCTATGTTTACTCGTCCGATCGAACTTATTCGTTCGAACTTTTCTAATACTACTTGCACAATGTTTAATCCAATGAAAAATGAAATCGTACGCGACCAAAACGTATAAACCAAAAAATCCCATTTATAGTTTGTTGATGAAAGCTTTTTCTGGATAATCAATTGTTATTCAACGTCTACAAAACAAATCATCCCTTGTCCGAATATAGTTTCTTCCGTGCAGCTTGGCTACCATCCTCAGCACTATATGCTACTTGTGATAATGCCTATAAACTTGAATATTACAGCAAACAATGTTCAATCTAGCTTTCTTTGATGGGTTTGAATTAACAATGACAGGTGATATTGACCTTGCGTGTTTCGAACCAAAGGCCTCCAATGAATATGTGTGTGTGTGTGTGTGTGTTGGTGTGTGTGTGTGTTGGTGTGTGTGCGTGCGTGATTCTTCATCACGTGACTGCTCGACATCGACGGTAAAGTTCTCATTCATCTCGGAAAAAAGGGAATGTGTATTTTAAATTCAATGTGATCTAAATTACTTTTATAATAATATTTATATCATTTTTTCCCTGAATAACTTGTATATACACACACACACACACACACACACATATATATATATATATATATATATATATATATATATATATATATATATATATTCATGTGTTTTTCGTAGGCTAGTAGATTTTTGATAAATTTATATGATGAATATATTCATATATAGGCTCCAGTATACAACTATACATACATTTTGTTTGTCCTAGAAGGTTTTTAGGCACGTGTATCCTCTGCCATGTAAGGCAATATGCACATTTGCATGCAAGCAAGGATCTCAATGCATATTGCATGCATGATGATTTGACGTCATCGGATTGTAGATGACACGTGGGAACAAATTGTTTATCGACTAGAAAATCAAAAGGCCGTCAGTTGAGTTTAAAAGTGATGATAAGAGCTGGCAGCCATGTTTTATTGATCGAAATTCGAAAAGTTGCTTAGTTGGAGAAAGGAAGGATGGTGTGACCCAATACATATGAAACCTCCCCACAGTGCTCTAATTATGCTTGCGTCTCGGGTAGAGCACCCCTGGGCCGATAGAAGCGCTATAGATGGCTTGACATTCGACACACGTTTGCCTAGAATGTGAGAAATAAACCACGATGTAGGATATGATTGTGTTTTCTCAAGTGTATTCAGATGTTTAGGAAAATACTATAGGCATTTTACTTTTAGCTATCTTAGACAAGAATGAACGATATGTTCTGAATGATTTGTTTGAATTAGTTATGAAATAAAATACTCACTCTATCAGAAATTTGATTTTAATATAGATTATATTAACTTGGTCATGATTGAATTTATTATATTTCTATATCACTCTTTTGTGACAGATAAAATATTATTGAATATTCATTGTCATTGTTGAAGTTCATTTCGTGAGCAAGAAAGTGACACGTATTCTTGTGGAATAGCAGCGCTGGCACCATGTAACGAAAGGAATAATGAATTATTGTCGTAATAAAATTAATTATAACAGTGATACCAAACATTCAAAAATAAATGTTGACCCATCTATAACAATCTCACCATAGAACTTTCAGCCAATCGATACACTTTGTCCAGGATATACCAAGCATCATGGAAATCGTTATTATTTTATCATATTTGCATGTACTGAAAGTACCGCAATTTTCTTTAGTACTATTGTGAATAGAATCATCAGTTGTGACGAAACATACAACATATGTTTGATTCAATATGTTTTACATGACACCCATTCGGACTATTGTTCGATCATTATATGTATGTTAGTATATAATGAGTTCACTGATTTAGTTTCATTTGTTTTATCCTCGGTTTTATCCAAGCCACAAGGATTCGATTTTCGCCATCGACAATTATTTATAAGTAGGCCTAATTATCATAACTTTTGTGCTATCCTGAATATTGCTTCTACCATTTTAATTCCAAGTTTACCTTGGCTGGGGCGTCTACCCTACCCACTGTCGGAAATCGGTTGAATCAAGGGTGGAGTACTTAGGGCCTACAGTTGAAAAAGTCACATACTATTTGAACATTCGATTTGATTGGAACACATGTTCCAGTATGTGGAATGGAAGCTTCGTTTATGCTCATTTGATGACAGGTGTAATACCGGAACGGAAATGTAAATACCGAATATAATATGAGACTAATAATTTGATGAGTACGCCATTCTCTTAATATATATATATATATATATATATATATATATATATATATATATATATATATATATATATATATATATATATATATATATAGAGAGAGAGAGATAACATACATATATATATATATATAAATATATATATATATATATATATATATATATATATATATATATATATGTATATATATATATATATATATATATATATATATATATATATATAGTGACAAAAATTGATTCAAAGAGCTCGCGTGAATTCTCTGGATTTGCTTTGTTCCAGAGAATTTCGTCACATTTTTAATGTACTGTTCAATCAAATCAACGTGAACTGTCGAGGCGTAGGTACTTTTCACCCCTGCCTTTGTTCCCTTAATCGCATCAACTGAAGAAGTATTTGAATTGACTGTATTGAATGAAATTATTTTTCTTCGGAACTACTACGTTACATGAAAGCGTCATTCATGTACTCGTTTATATCTTGTACGTTTTTCGTGTATTAATTATCTAAAGAGACTTTCTTATGAGCATCCTCATTAGTCACTTGTTGCATTTCAGTATAATTGCTTATAACTCTCTTTCAGTTATCAGTCAAGTACATCGTGAATATACATCGCGTGCTGTGTTAACCGAACTGAACTGATAAGTTGAAGGTATTCACAGTATTCATTAATTACGATAATGATGTTCAAAAGCTTCCTGAACCAGGTTTTTAAAATAGTAATTAGGTAAATTAGGTTTATCGGTGCACTCTTATGATAAATATGATCTATTGCGGCGGTGAATGATGAATAATATGGTTGAAAATAAGATGGTGGTAATTTTACCAGTTATTTTATTTAGTGTTTTGGACAGATGTACCTGTCTCAGTAACTATTTTCACTTTTATATTTGAAAATATTTCTTATTATTTCAGGATATTTTTATTTATAGTCAATCAAGAAACGCTATAAATGAACATGAAAAACATAAACTTGTCCTTTAAACCAATAAAACGTTGTGTTGATTGATTAATGAACGCATGGATGATGGAGTAATTTCATTTTTATAACTCTAATAAATGCATCATTTATAGATAATGTTTATTTAATTGAATCAAGCTGTAAATTAGCTCATGTTCAGCATTAGCTTTTACTGAGTGGTTATTGTGGTTTACTGTTTACACTACATGTACTCAAGTACAACTAGAGGAAAGTGCTAAACATTTTTTATGCGTTTTTTTACTCGATGACCGCTGTTGATAATCAAACTGTGAAAAAATAATTCCTATGGATCATTAGTGATACCATGTTACATTGATACTTGGCGTTCAGTGACATTTCATTTTATTTTGAAATTCTCTAAAGACTCTTGTCTTTGGAATTTGTTTTAAGCCTACATACTGTTATTTCAGATTATTGTTATCAAGTAGGTTCCGATCGACCGCAACATCAAAACCACTTTTTGGCCGCCACGGCCGACACCTTCCGGAAAAATCACTAATACCACACAGAAAACCCACTTGAAGTTTTAATCCAAATTTTGGTAATCATCAAAATTGTTACAAATTATTCATCAATTAAAAATTTTAATAAATACAATAACACAAATATATGAACTCGTTAATTCTTCAGACTAGTCGAACACAAACATAGATTTTTATTCACCATTTCAATATGAATGTAGCACTGATTTCACCGTTACATCTCTCATGCCATAATACATAATTCCGTCATAATCATAATCATAATATTCTGAATGAAATATTAATTACCCCTGATCATGGTTGGATCATTTGGGTGAAATTGTTGTCTCCTATCAGTGCCATATATTATTCTGATTTTCTTATATATGATTATTTTTTCTGATATTATTATTAACTGAGAACAATGTTCAGTAAATCAAAAGGAGATTAATTGAATACTGATGATGTTGTCTCGCGATGTTGTTTAAAACTCGTTAATCACAATCAATACAACAAAATACGAGAGTGCGTTAAAAAAATGAGAAATTTGTCTCTTAAAGGTGATATACATTTAATGCGTATATAGGCTGCAAAATGCATGCGTTATGGGTTTTTTAACCGACATGAAACGAACTATATCGTCTATTTTCAAGAGATTTGTTGATTTCAGCCGTCAAAATAGTCTAAAAAATTGACTGTGGCTTGAAATTTAGAATGTCATTCAAAACGTGGATTGACTCGATAAAAGCACGTGCTTTTGACAGTCTCTATCTTTAATGATTACGGCTGTCAAGCACACATGAATAATGCTAAAAAAAAACATAGTACCTGCATAATGACGTATCATGACGTAGCTTTACGATTTTATGCGAAACCGGGCCATGCACTTGTTGAAGTATAGTGTATTTCTTAAATAGTTCTTTATCATTAATTTTTTATAAAAAATTGAAGTCAACCGGATTCATTGCTTTTCACTTGCCGATCATCATTATAAACAATATAAATATTGCATGTATGCTGTCCATTTCTTGTTATTCCTTAGATTCATAGATTTAGAGATAAACAGCTGCCTATAAATATATAATACCATGGTCTATATTACAGTCAAGGCATATTAATATAAATTTTACATCTACATTAGCATATAACATCCATTCTTACGCAAGGAATGGGGTCGATTTATCGGAATATCAGTATTTTGGTGATCACCTCTGAAAGATTTGAGAAATCTAAATTCTAATTGAGGAGAAACAGTCATTTCCATACCTTCAAGATGGTAGGTCTATAAGTAAAAACTATTCAAATTAGGCCTATATCGCATAATTTTCACCGTTATTCAGCTTAAAAACAGATTTTGTAACTGTGAAAATGTTAGCATACACGATAACTTGATTTCACATTACTTTGTAGGTATTGGAGTGATCTGTATTTCTACTGTATTGGAATTTTAATATCTCATACTGTTTACAAGTTATCACCAGAAACTGATGTATTTTGCTGAATTGACTCGCAAACGTTCGTGTTACTTGACTATCAGAATATATACTTTTCACAGTACTCTAGCGAAAAGAAAATGCCACTGCATACTGCGTATCAATATAATCCCGTTAATACTTTTCATTATTCCCGTTAATACTTTTCATTATATAGTCATCAACGAGATACCTACTCGTTTCATATATTCTTTATGAGCTTATCAACAATGTTGAAACTTATATTGAGTTATACTTATAATATAAAACATATGTTATGTATCATTATAATATAGCATGAACAATTATTATATTATACTATAAATATTGAGTTATAACTTGTCACAAACTTCTCTGCATTGTTGCGTAAGTTGAATAATTTTTGTTTATTGATGAGTTCAAAAGAACGAAGATGAAAGAATTCACTGTACCGCATAAATAGTTCACAATGCTTTGTTTTGAAAGGAGGAAAACTAAGCACAACCATAGTTCAGTGAATCACAAAACGTGGTGAAAATTGTTTTAGTTCTGTTACGTCACAATACAATCTGGCACCTCCACCGCACTGTGATATATGTTCAACCGAAGTGGTGGTTGAATTCATATTACTTATCTTTAAACTCGTTACTGAAAACATGCAGAACTAACAATCAAAGAGTGACGTTAAACAATAACATATCCGGAATTTCATTGAATCATTCGATTTTATTCCATTTAAAGTTCAATGAAGGTCAATAGTCTTTCAGATTACGTTGTAAAATCAATTCAATGTTACTATAAATACATCTTTAACAAATAGAATATTGCTTTCTCAAGGCAGTGCGCCCACTGATCCTGATTGCATATACACTGTGATGATGTGATGAAGTGTCACACAGCAAACATCTCATCGCAAATAGTTATCAGAGAAAAAAAATATAATGAAAATCCAGGAGATAAATTATATCGATTTTGCTGAGATTGTATAAGGAATATTGTCACTATGGAATGTGTCTGTATAAGCTCGGTTATACAAACTGATAATTATTGATTTGAGTAAATTAGCTAAATAAATCGCTAAACCATTGTATGTATGTTATTTCCGTAATCAAACCATTAACTAATTAATACTCAGTTGTGAGTTGGTACAACCGGCTTTGAATGAATTAAAAATTGTATGTGACATTGATTTCCGTTGAAGAAATTTTTAATGCGATGTAATCACATGTAGGCCTATACGCGTTTACTATGCATACCAGATATTATGTGATAGAATTAATCACCTGTCAATTGAAATTACATTTCAACTGAACTGTCAAACTGTCAGAAACGGAACTGTGTGCAAAAGTCTTACAAAAGCTGCTTTAACGTCAGGTCTGATTCGTGCCAATTACGTCAGACGAGACAATTGAGAGATATACATTAATTATTACATTTGGTATTCAGATAAATACGTAATAAATGACGTAATAAATAAATAAATGACGTAATTATGTGCTATGTCGGGAATTTTTCATTTTCCTCCAGTTAAACTGTATTTAAATATTGAGACGAAACGATGAAACCGGAAATAGATATATCATGGGAAATGAGTTTACCATCTACGTACCTCTGATTGGGATTCTGCATTTTTATTATTTATCCAGTCAGTTCTCTAATTGCATGGTGATATGCGTCTGGTTGATGAATTAACAAATTGACAATGAAAGCCTATTAATCACTGTCGATGTATACGCCCACTTACAACAAGAATAAGGAGTAATAATCCTGCCAGATCATTGGAGTCGGCTGATAAAAACAAATTACGTTCGAACATGGCCTTCTGGATATAAGTAGATTAGGGGATGAAAGTGGGTGGGTGAGGGATCGGCAATCGTGCTCTTAATAGCTAATTGAGTCTTTCAGTCTATACTTGTTTTCACGAGAGAATTATGTGGGAATTAATAGTGGAAAGGAAGCGGTCGTGGCCTTTATAGTGGGAACCATCCCGGCATTAGCCTAGACTACAAAGGGAAACCACGAAAAACCCTTGTAAAGATGGACGGTAGCGGGGATCGAACCGGGTCCGTCATGCCCACTACCTCCCGGGTCACACGGAGCAAGTGTGTCAACCACTCAGCTACCTGTCCCGGTAATAATTATTTCTTGTCCTTGTGTTGAAACCATGAATTGAATATCATTGATCATTTTAAAAACTACGTCGGTAGTGTACCGAAGCTGGGAACAATAAATAGTTATGAGACGACCCAATTCTATTGTGGGTATGCATAGATATGCATGTATATGTGATTATATGTATATTTTGGGTAGGTATATGGGTACACTAACCTTGAGTACATATCAAGTACAAAAATGTCAATGATTCAATCATAAGGTATTAATACAAATCAATAATGGTTTGCGTTCTTGATTGAATCAAACTTATCCGATTTCAGATTATCTAAAATCTTAACGTACTCCGAGAGCGATATTTCTGAAATTACAAATCTAATTACATTTCTCTTCCCATAACTTTCGATCAACTTCAACTTGAACCATGAGACGAACTTTTCTATATATATAAATTCAATTTTTTTGAACATTTTGAAGGAGATCAGAAGCAAGCCTTGTAATTTTGCTTGCGACGCACTTCTAATATTCAGCGTTCATCCCTCTTATACGCACGTTAAACATATCTCATCTTGCTCAGAGATCTGTTGCGTCACACATATACAAAATTGAACATGCTGGACAATTACAGTGGCTAATATCGCATATCAAATGGAAAAAAGATATATACAAAAATTAAAATATACAAACGAACGATATTTCGAAGGGACACTTCGACCTCCGTCATCAACTTGGTTTAATGTTTTTTTATATGTCTGATTTTGATATTTGCCAGCGTACCTGTCCAATAAGTTGGCTTCATTACATATATTGCACAAGCATATAATTATATTAAACATCATAGAGTATATTGGACATTCAATTGGGGTCGCGCGATCATCAGAGCGTTGCACCACGGGCGTATTGGTCTAGTTGGGGTGAATAATTGAAATTAAATAACATTATCAGATCCATGTCATTGAGCAACAGCCATTAGTAACTGTTCTGTATCTATGTGTATGAACAACGCTATGTGTACAGATTGGAACTGATAATCGATTCGAAATACAATAAAATGAAATTCTAGTAGTGCATGTAATGTGAGTGGCAACTGGTGGATGTGTGGTGTGTGACTGCATCAAAATACAGAACAACGCAGCGTATTTAATAAGGTCATCGTGTAAGATGATCGAGATATATGTATATTGTAATAAAAATCTACATACTTTGGGACTTAAACCACTTTTCATACGATTTTCATGAACAATTTTGACAGTCCGTCATTTTTGTACTTACAATAACAGAAAATTAAACAACAAAAATTGGATGAGAATATTTTCTCATTCTCTTCGACATGTTCAAAACTTCAATCGTCAATTTCTCTGAATCCATCTGATTGATTAAACCAAAAAAGCAAAAACCATCTTATCCTGCTTGTCGTTCTAAATTTGACAGTAATTGTAACGCCTGGAAAAAGCCTCATGAGCTTTGCAAACTGTGCAAAGCGTACAAAAAACAAAAAAACAAATGAAAAACAAACAAACAGAGAAAGGACCGTTTTGGACAGAACGGAAATCTTCGCTATCGCTGTTATTGAAGAAGATGAAATTCACATGAAACGATTGTAGTATAGGAGGTTGATTAATATGTAAGTTTATGGACGTATAAACAATACTGATTGTTTTATTCAGCGAGTTGCTCAAGTATAATAAATGCCCATATTTTATAATCTTGTAGTTCGGGGACGACAAAAGGATAAGTTATTACATTACGCTCTGCTACGGGGGGCAGCGAGATGACAATTTTAATATTTTAAACTGAATGTAAATCAAAACGTCAAACAGTTATACAAGATTTTTGGTAAATAGGATCTACACATTGATTTTTAATAAAACTTCGTACGATCTTCCTACAATAAAAATGGGAAAAAATATCAAAATATCCATTTTTTAAATACCATTCTCTTGTCTCTTTCTCTCGTCTCTTTCCTCTTAACCTGTTATGTAATGAGTAAATAACGTTGGATAGTAATGACTTATAAAGCACACCATATTCTGTCCAATAATTAAGTCTACTGAGAAGTGAATGTGACGTGACGTCATACGTCATATCGACATCGAGAGGCGAGGCAAAAACAAATATTTTAGCTACACAATGTGTTCTGAAATATATGTTTATATAGTTTATATATTCCATCCGGATTTCATATGTTTTCAATCTCGAGTCCACCTCGTGTCAATTGTTATACTTGCGGAAAATGTACTTGAATTTTTTATTCATGGATGTATGAAATCATAAGTAAGTGCAGTGCGTAGCACATGGCTAATTGATATAACCGTCCAAATTGAAATATAATATTTTTTTTATATTACACCTTCAAGGAAATTAAGTTTTCGATTGAGTTCACACAACGGGTATTTCGACGTTTGGGCCCATACACAGATGTGAAAATATGTATCTTTTGTTGTTCTGGTTGTAGAGTACTGAATAAAACGTTGGACAAAATATTTCAATATTTTTCCCACCGCCTTGTGCATATTCCATAATATGAAATTTATTTATTTGATATGTAATATAAAACGATTGTTCTATGGATGGGATATTGACCTCAATTGACCTTATTGACCTTGGAACCTTAATTCACAAAATATATTTGATTTAAGAATCCAGTTTGATTTTTCTTCTGAATCTTTTTCAGGTTGGTATAGCCTAACCTTCATCAATCCAAAATCACCGACTCAATTAGGAAAAAAGAAAAAAATGTCTTCACGATCGAAAGAGAAGGTGGCTGCCGCTTTTCGCAAACTCTTCCGTTCCTCTCAGAAGATCGGCGAGCCTGAGGGAGCTGTCGGCGGTCAGGGGTGTTCTTCTAGCGGTGGAGGCTCACCAGCTAGACGCCTTCTCGGCCGCCATGGCTACCACCGCGACGCCGTCGTCCCCGCCGACGCCACTGATGGACTCGACAGCCCAAGTCCAGCGGCGAGAAAATCTGTAGCCGATATATTCAAACCAAAGAAAACTTCTAGTTCAAATACCGCGGTAGAAAAACCGATCGGAGCATCGGGTCCTCATAAAACAGTACGTGCCCGTCGACTAATGAAAGAGTTCAGAGAGGTACAACGTGTACAACAACAGAATCATAAAGATCCGATATTCACCGTCGAACTAGTCAATGATAATCTCTTCGAATGGCACGTTCGGCTCCATCGGATCGACTCTGAGAGCGAATTAGCGACGGATATGAGAGATATGGGCATACCTTTCATTCTCCTTCACGTCGTATTTCCCGACAATTTTCCATTTGCGCCTCCGTTTATGCGAGTTATCTCGCCACGAATTGAGAAGGGCTTCGTTATGGAGGGCGGTGCTATTTGTATGGAACTGTTGACACCAAGAGGCTGGGCGAGTGCGTACACTTTAGAAGCGGTTGTCATGCAATTCGCCGCCAGCATTGTCAAGGGACAGGTAAATTTAAATACCTAATTATTAGATGATGTTGAAAATCAGTTCACAAAATAAACTAAAGAATTGAAATGAAAGTGAATTTAGTTCCACCTTTTCATGTCTATTCATATTATATTCACGTTCTATTTTCAGTTCTTGACCTTTGCACGTTCCCGAGGTATTGTAATTGATATCATTACTGATATATTAGGATCACCGTTCTCTCGACTTTTTACGCAGGGAATACTTTTCACGTATCACGCACCATAAGAGTAATCGACTCATTTCATTCCGGATAGTCCATTAAATCCTCTGTTTTTATGTCTACTTCATCCGAAGTATAGAATCGATAGAATGACGCATAAATGCAATATTCATCTTTCTCGCTTTCTATTCATCATACATATCCACTTCGGAAAATGAGAAAAATACTTCTTTCCAGTAGTTTTGTCGCGAAATAACCTTCGTCTATAATATAACGTGAAAAATATAACGATACCACGTTCGACTGTTATGACTGCGTGGTAGTTTTATACGAGTGTTTTGTTTTTATTACAGGGACGAATAGCAAAGAAGCATAAGGGAAGTAAAGACTTTAATCGACGTTCTGCTGAAGAGTCTTTTCGAAGCCTTGTCAAGACTCACGATAAATATGGTTGGGTTACACCTCCACTCGCTGACGGATAATAATTGAATCCATGTAAGTGTAATTAAATATTAAGGTCTACTTCAATTATGCAAATCTCTCTCAAAGAAGATGGAATAAGAAGAGATGAGTATGAAATTATACTCGTTTTCACATCGTATTCGTGGTTTAAAATATACAAAATATGTTAAGATGACATATATTATTGCATTTAAAACAAATCATGTACAGGTCTACCAATTATATAGTTGTAACAACTTTGGTATTATTTTAATATCACTACACTGTCAACGATTTAATGCTTTTGAAAAATGCAGTTGCGTTTCTTATCGTGAAGATGGTTCCTAAAAAAATTATGAATACCCCAGTTACACAACAAGAACTGTGATATTTGAGTTTGTTACTTTGGTAGACAATCTTCTTCTTTCGCGGATACAAGTAGACCTATACAAACTGACATCTTTTGTGACTTCGCTTCAATACATTTATAAACCGATATATTCTCTATTGTATAAATTTGTGTGGCAAAGTAATTTATATTATAATGTAAGACTATAAGTGTATGAAAAAAATGTCTTCATTCATTCATATATAGGTATTTCTTATATCTAATATAGGCATTGAGTATTGTTATCAAGATATAGACGCAATATCATAACGTAAATGACAACAAACATTGAATAATTCAGCATGAACAGAATAATAGCTTTATTTTCGCAATGAAAAGTAGAAAATGCATGTAAAGAGAAATACATTTGACGTTCAGGCCTATTATAAAAGTAAGAAAGTCATTTGCTGTATTAAGTGAGTTTGCTTAGGTTTTCATCCTCTTTCCAAGTCTCAGTTTTTGCTCTACTATGGCCCAGTATCACGAATCGATAGTTAGTGGATTAAGTAATAATTAGCGTATTAACTTGTTAACATACTTTACGTATATTATTTTCGTTACTTGAACTAATAGTTAGCGGATTAGTAGTCCTACTCAACCAAAATTCGTAAAACTGGCTTACTTATACCTTGACTTATTTTGTCCGATGTTCTTGTATTCTGTTGGTTTATTATTATTAAATTCTAACAACATTGATTTGTCTTTCAGAACAATAAAATGAGCGTCGCCTCTTCATGACTTCAGTGTTGAACGTTTATCGTTGTCTAGTTTCATCCAATGTTAGCTTCTGAATTTGATTATGTGAATATTGATATAAAAATGCTATGATAAAAAAAATAGAAAAAAATCGTGATAACATTTTGCTGTGGAGCGTTATTGATGTTTTGAAAAATAATCAAAATATTCATAACAATGAAAAATAACAAGTGATCTCAAATCAATCTTCATAGGAACACTCAACAACAGATGTAGTATAGTAACCAAATTCACAAGTCACTAAAAAATTACTCATAGGCCTATCCACGGGTGTTTTTTTGTTGTCTAGTAACAAAACAGTTGAACACATTGGTGAAATATTGTTAATTCAGTGTCACTTTCATTGTTTACAACGTTTCTCTTCAGTTACAATGTTTGCTGTCAATAGTGGAAACGACGCCAATCTCTTCTATAGAGGCATGGACCAGAAAATGACGAGAGTTTAGTAAATCATTATCTCACGTTTGTGGCCAACGTTAATACACCCATAAAAGTATTGAATCTGAAATATGATGATTTCACTAACGCATACGATATTTGACTCTATTATTTAATAGTACAATATCCAACACAAATATCATGAATGATTACTGATAAACTACAGAAACATAAAGATAGCTGGTAAAATCAAGTAGCATTTTATAATAACAATCAGTTAACGGAGTTTAGGATGCAAGCTCAATAAAACTAAGTATAGATGTATACTGTTGAAAATGGCTGTAAAATATAAATATTTTTGATCACCTAGAAATATGATGAGTGAAAATAGTCGTTCCTCTAGGAGTAGTTCACATTATTCTTATTCTAAAGAAAATATTACTTTTTTGGAGGAAAAATATTGTAGGACTGATTAAATTAGCTGGACAGCATGTGTTTTTGACACAGTCAAATACAAATGTAAGATATTGCATGTGTAAATAGGAAATTCATATTTCGACTGTGACTTTATGAAAATTGTTTCAAAAATTAAAAATCAATTGAAAACTTATGCATTTACCACAATGAGCAGAATGCATAGCTTGAATTACATTCAATATAGATGGTTATATACAAATGTTTCGATATTCCATATATTTCTCCACTTGATTATGAGGAATTGTGTTTGTTGATAGTCATGTAAATAGTAAACTTCGAGGTGCAAAGTGCTCCATGAAGGAAGATCTAACTAGTTATTTACGTAGTCAGTATGCGATTGATAGTTTTACCAAAACTACTTTCATTGACTTTGGTTCTACGCATAACTAACTTGGAAGAACAATATTCAACAAATCGTGATAATAATATTGATGCCAAAATTGTCATGATGGTTTAAAATATATTAAAATTAAAAAATAATGATATTATGCCAACAATATTGTTTTATGCATTTTCCAATCTGAAGCTAAATAATTGAAGTTCCGCGTTCGTTAGTTAAGTTGGTGGATCGACACGCATAATCATTATTATCTTATTGATAGTGGAGATGGTCTATCTGGTCCGTCAACTTAGCTGACGGCAAGTATGTCATAGTAAATGACAAAAGGTCTTCCAAATCTGTGAACCATTATTCAAATATTCCGTTTGTCTCATTTGGTTGAACTTATAATTTTATTATCAGTAGGTAACAATTAAATAGAAAATTGATACTAAAATTTCCGATATTTTTCTCTTCTGGTGATTAATTCTTGATGCATTGTCAGAATCTTTTATAAATCTTAATGTTTCAAAATACATACACATTTACAAAGTATATATTATATATTTGGTAAATACATGATTTCACTATTAATGTAATGTAGGCTTTTAAAAGTATACATTTCATTCCAGTTCTGGACATTTCTTGCATTTTTTTGAAGCAGGCCTCGAACAAATGTTGATGGGAAAATACTGTCATGGCAAAGATAATCTATCTACATTCTAGAACAATATTATGCCATAATTCCATTAATTCCAGTAATTCCATATTATACGAACCATTTAAGTTTTAAAAAAACCTAATTGTATTATCTCTATTTATATATTTCACATTGTTAACATGTTATTCGTCTCATAACAGTGTGATTCATTATTTGTTTACCAAATATAAAGTTCACTGTTATTATCTCACCTTATATTAGTTGATGAACCAGTTGTCATCTATCACTAAAATTTTTTAAATTGACAATAGTTGATTGACTGAATTATTTATCGTGCTTATGATTGAAATGTAAGCGAATTATCGCATGTTTTTTGTTGTAATATTTTAGTAGAAGGGAAGGACCGTCCTCTGAAGTCATGCCGGTATAATATTAAACAGTACGGTAGTTTAAAAAAATGTTCATCACTCAACTATAGCTTAGATCTGCCCCATTCATATCGTGTTACAATTGTGATGTATTTACGTGTAGCCTAATATATATTGTGTATAAAAATATTGTATTTCCAAAGAATATTGCTCGTTATTAAATTATTATCAAAATAAATTCATTGATTGACATATAACAATACACTATTGTGAAAATTGCTTTCTCTTGGTAGGTTTCAATTTACCCGAACTGATCCTTCAACACATGTTATATGTCTATCCACAGCTACACTTCATCGACAAAAATTGCTCACCCGACTCGACGAACATGATTATTAGGTATCCAAAATCTATTATCAGAACATATTTTTACTAGAACAAGAAGACGACGAACAAAATAGAAGAGTTGTGTAAGTATATAATATTCTGTTGAATTATTTTGTTCAATTTTTCACAAGATTTTCATTCACGATGAAAACAAAGTATAAATAAGATACAATAGAAATTAAAAATCAATTTCAAGTTTCTCCACAATTCTTATATCTTGACCTCACATTTATTTATTCATCTAAATATTTATTTTCATTTTCGACCAAGTGGATTACAATATGAAATAAAACATTTTTTGAGTGAATCATCACATTCTATCGAATGATGGATGAATACTCAGAAAACAGAGTGAATCGAAGCTGAGAGGAAACGTCAGATTGAAATTGAAAATATAAAATCATCTCTTAGTCAAGTTCTAAATACAGTTCCACACTTTAAAATAAGGGTTTAAATTCCCCCATGGATGAAAAAATCCTGGCCAGACAAAGGAGCGGAACTTGGTTACATCAAGACGTGCCATGCAGAGTCAAAATAAGTGCTTTACATCGCTTGATCCTTATTAGACTAGACGCGCACATAGTTCGCTTCGGAAGTTGCGTTTGCTTTGCGTTAGCTTTATTCTAGCTGGTTGGGTGGATAAAATTCGCGGTTCGTCGCGTCTATTGACGTCAGAGCACGTTATCAAGAGCCCCGTCGCGTCGTATCGCGTCTTATTGCGTATACATGGAACGTAAGTGCTGAAAAAATGCTATAGGGCACCGTGGTGAATAATACATGTGTGTGCGTATAGTACTATCAGGGTTGAAGTTTTGGTAATATTTGATCGAAAATCTCTATATGGAATTAACTAGACTGACTATATACATACAGCTTACTATATATTATTCACTATATTAAATTCAATCATAAATGTTGAGGTGTCCCCTCTCTTCAAAAAGAAAAAAGTTCACTTTAGGGTACTTTCACAGATATAAATGATCATAAAACTTGAGCCGTGCAAGATACGAAATTAACAAATACATCATCTTTATGGAGACAATAATACTTATAGGTCAAATTTTATAAGTACCAAGGTGTAAAAATTACTCGTACGTTACACTAATTACAAATTCCTGCCTTAATTTCAAATTACTTCATGGTCACATATAGCTCACTCAGTTTGAAATTGCTTTTGATAACGGAAGAAGATACGTTAGGGCGGAAGTTACGTTATATTTTAATGTCTCTAAAATGTCTTGATTCCAGTATCTTCAAGTCAGTCAGTCTTTGATCTCTCTGAAGAAAATTTTTGAAGGACTGTGAAGGGAAATCAAGTTCTAAAGTTGAACAGCTAAAATAATAAACTCTGAAAGCAAAGTTTGCAAGCTAAATCAATACCAATGATGTTGACGTTGGACAAATGTGATCGATTATGTTTACTCCAATTTTAAAACTTCACCGAGTGATTGTGCAGATCGTGTTGTAGATAGTCTGTGAACAGTTCAACTCGCAAAACAAATTAACAATACATGATGTGATGTAAATTATGGGAACTCTTGATGTTTTGCATTGACGGTAAAACACGATAACGAATGTCTTCTATTTGTCGAATCCCCAGGAGTATAGGCATAACATGCTACCGTTATGTAAAACGGGTTAGTCTAAGTTTCAGTTCAAGAACGACCTTGGAATGTTGAGTCAAGATACAAAAATATATTTTTTGTTCATTGGATTTGTATGGAGGTGGTGTTTTCAAAGAATATGTTTAGATAATTGCTTTTTTTTACATAGTGTAAAATGAGAAATACTATTTCTGACTAATAAATATACTTCAGTTGAACTGGTTCGATCCTTCACCATGACGTAGATTGGTACAAAAAAAACCCAGTAATAATCAGTATCGTTTTTTCAATGTTCCAAAAAATCTGTTGGAAATGCTCCACGTACACGGATCTACAGAAATAATTGTAAAACTTGAAACTTGTACCTTAGGTCATCTTAATTCTACTCACAATTTCAGATGTCAGATCTTTCTAATTTTTGTATGTCTCACCGTTCTATTAATATCAATGTCTTAGCTTGCCAGAAATTTTGACGAAATTTACCGAATTTCAAATAAATTTGCTGGATGAACGAAGCGAAGACTCAATTTCACCATACCCGAAAAAAAGTATTTTTTTTTGTTCGCGCTACACAGGTCAAACGAAAATTCAGAATCAGTTGCAACTTGGCATACACAAGTGTCCTCATCTAACTCGATTCTGAATAGTTTTGAGGCGCAATCGGTGGAACTACTTCTGAGAAAACTAATTTCAAAATTTTCAGAAATCACGTGAGAATAACCCAAAGGAAAAAATCCGTCAAAAATATTCCCTTAGAAAGGATTCAAATTCTCAGGGAATTTGAATATAACTAGGAAAACGCGGGATGCGCGTTGTGAGATGAGCTTAGAAGTATGGCAATCTAGAATGAAAAATAACTTGTCAGCTCAATTTACATCTACAAACCTTGACATACTTCAAACGTTCAAAAACCTCACCTGCAACTTGTTGATATTTATAGTAACCTGCAACCTGTCGCATAAACACTTTGCAAAACCAATTGATCCAAATATTCAATAAAATGTACACGTTTATTGCGTTTTATTCATTATTTCTCATTCGATTGTTGTAAAAATCTCTGAAAAGGTGTATACTAGTATTTTTCATATTCTGTGAGAATTTGAGAGCTTTTGAAAATTCTTGTTTTTCAAGTATTTTTCCCCGGGTTATTCTTATGAGGATTTTCCAAACTTTCCGATTATTTTCCGGAAAAACCTTCCCATCGATTCCTCTGAATGACAATCCCAACCTATTCTGGTATGACACCAACGTTCAGAAAAAGTTTCAAGTTGATTGATTCATTTCTCTGACCTGTATGCCGCGTACATAATTACAAAAAAAAAAACATACATAAAAACGAAGCCCATTTTTTTCAGGGTGTACAATGGAAAGCTTCGCTACGCTCATCTAATAATTATACACCTCATTCCGAACTTTCAGTCCAATCAGGTCAGTCGTTTTGATATTAAAAAATACATAATCCTATTTTTTTAAATTACTCAAAGCTATTAAGAAACCAATTAAATCCAAGCAACAGGTGTCACCAATTATTGGAAACGATTAAAACAAAGTCTACTTTATTATCATAGAAATAGATCAGGAAATAGGATGGCAGTGACTTGATTGTTTGGATCTCAAGGTGTATATATATATATATATATATATATATATATATATATATATATATATATATATATATATATATATGTATATATATATATATATATATATATATATATATATATATATATATATGTATATATATATATATATATATATATATATATATATATATGTATATATATATATATATATATATATATATATATATATATATATATATATATATATATAAATATATATATATATATATATATATATATATATATATATTTATATATATATATATATATATATATATAATATATATATATATATATATATATATATATATATATATATATATATATATATATATATATATATATATATATATATATATATATATATATATATATATATATATATATATATATATATATGATTACCAATCCAAAGATATAAGTTGATATGTTCTAGCTTATCCATCAACACGGAAACACAGCGCGTTCGCCTAGTAGAAATAAAACGGCAGAACTTATCAATGTACATAACATCCCCTAACCCAATAACATCCAATAGCATGCCCAATAGTTTGAAGGTGGGGTTTCAAATTCTTACAATATTTTTGTCGAAAAGCTACATTTATCTAGCGTTTCTAATGGATGTACCTAAAAATCCAGCCACGATTAATCTGATATTATTTTTCTTCGAGTCAATTTTGACTTTTCAATTCACTTCCTCGGTGCATAAATGGTTGGATATTTTTTTCTGTCAGAATCAGTGTTCCTAATTTTCAGACTTCATAGTCTTTTTGAAAATGAAGAGTTCCTAGCAAGTTTACCTAATTTTGTATGATTTCCAGAATAATAACTCAATGTGAGAACAGGAAGTCAGGAACGTTGCACTTCAAGATTATTATTCCAATTGCTTATGTAATAAAATAAAGTCATTATTCTGGCTACAAGCTCTCTCAAACTATTTTCATCTGCTGGAAGAAATATTTGTAAGAAGAAAGGATGAAAATATCATAGTGAATATGAATCATCAAAAAAACAAACAGGAACCATATATATATATATATATATATATATATATATATATATATATATATATATATATATATATATATATATATATATATATATATATATATATGAGAATATATATGTTTCCATGCCTTTTCGAATGTTTAGTTCTACTTCATACGATTTATTTTCAATTACAGGTACTAGAATTTTTTATTCATCAGAAAACGCAGCATATGCGTTGTAAGATAAGCAAGATATTCATATGGAATTTGGTATGTATTTGGTTGAGTAAAGCGAAGAGTCAATTCTACCGTACTTGAAGATACAATTTTCTAGCATTTCACAGGTCAAACGAAAGCATGAATTCTTTTCAAACTTGACGAGATTACATAGTTTTGGGGCGCAATCGGTTGAATCACTTTTGAGTGAAACTTTATAGAAATGTTCAAAAACCTTGTAAGAATAACCCAGAAGAGAAAAAATGTGAAGAATACCTCCCTTAAACGAATTGAAATTTCAACTGAATGTCAACATAACAATGATACACGTTATTCCAAAATTTAATATCATTAGGATCAGTTATCTTGAATTAAACAAGAAACTATTGATCAAATGAATTTTCGAAATCAATTAGAGACGCATTAAGAAGATCAAATGGCCAACTGAACCGTTGAACGATTAAAAAATAAGCAAAAAGCGGATCAGGAAGACCCATGATTTTCAAAATCAAGGTGTGATTTCTATTATACTAAGCTCAAATCATCTTCAAATATGCTGCGTTTTCCTATCTGTAAACTCTACACACACCTTGTTTTGCAACTATCAATTCTTGTAACTGCCTATTATACTGCCAGCTTGTAGATCATCCATAACAAACTTGAAACTTCATTTCTCCTTTTGGCACCATCCATAATATATTATTTCCTGAGAACTATTGAATTAAATTTCTCCAAATTTGGGAAAAAACATTTATTAAAAGTTTGCATAGAAGTATTAGAAGTGATATAATTAATGAGTATAGAACAAATATTATTATTCAACTTCAATGTCAATTCTAGCATAGCTTTAGCCCAGCTTATGACGAATCTTATATTTTTACAATGTATCAATCAAATAGAGAATGAATAAATAAATGAATGAATAAATAATTCACATTCTGGAAATATTTAATTTTGATTGGATAAAATTGAGAAAATGAAAATTTCACCCAATGATTTTCTTATGGGAATTGGAAATCATTTGAAAATACAATTTTGAACCGATTCTGCTGAAAAACAATCGACATTGATATCCAGAAATAGTTCAAGCTGATAAACTCATCAGTCTGATCTGCTAGGCTATGCCGTGCACAAAAGAGATGCAAGAATATCAAAGAACGAAGCACGATTTCTTCTCGAAAGTGGAATGGAAGTCATTGCTACGCTCAACCTAACGATTTTTAAGAGTGAAAAAACGCTTTAATTTCAGTCTAGTAACAATTTTTTCACAAATTCCTTTATTTTAGGTTACTCACGCAAGACTGGTAATGAAGAACTAGGATCAACCTACCATTAAAATATGAATTAATATGTCAACATACTGTATAGTCGTCGACTCACAACCTATTGTCATCCAAAAGAATATGTAACTGAGATTTTTTTATTCTTAATACCCTCCTCTTTGCTCTTTGTGTCTTGTTATCCTTACATATGCCGTCGACCCCGGGAATTGTGAAACTTAATCCCAATCTGCAATACGAGAATCAGTCAGTCACTCCTGTCTGCTCCTCAAACCCTGTTCCTCAACCTCATCGAGTTACTTGTCTAGGTTCAGTATTCCACAGACAAACACTAAATGACGTACGAGATTTGAAAACCTTAGACTATGAGTTTATTCTTCATCTAAGAGAACATATTTTTAATTAAGCTTAGATGAGTCCCCGGAGGTTACGTACATTTTCAATCTACAAGAAAAAACGTAGGAAAGGGTAGAGCCCACTGCATTACGTGATCTCATATACTTTATTGTGGACATTATACCAATATGAACAATTCTACAATTGGAAAGTGCAAACTTATGAATAACACACACACACACACACACACACACACACACACACACACACACACACACACACACACACACACACACACACACACACATATATATATATATATATATATATATATATATATATATATATATATATATATATATATGTATATATATATATATATATATATATATATATATATATATATATATTTATATATACATATATATATATATATATATATATATATATATATATTTATATATATATATATATATATATATATATATATATATATATATATATATATATATATATATGTGTGTGTGTGTGCATATGTGTGTGTGTGTATTTCTTATATATATATATATATATATATATATAAATATATATATATATATATATATATATATATATTTCAATAATGACACATTTTGGGTATATTCATGGATATCTTCTTTAATAAGTGACCGACGTTTCGCCCAGATTTGTCTGGGCATCATCATGGTCAAATTACCATATTCAAGAGAATAAAATAAAACTTGATTAAAATTTTGTTCTCTTGAATATTGTAATTTGACCTTGATGATGCCCAGATAAATCTGGGCGAAACGTCGGTCACTTATTAAAGAAGATATCCATGAATATACCCAAAATGTGTCATTATTCAATTATATGCATCATGGAAAAGAAAGTTGAAAAAAAAAAAAAAATATATATATATATATATATATATATATATATATATATATATATATATATATATATTGAAAATATATATAGACATGAAATGTAATTGAGTTAATACAGCGAGTGCATTCAGTGTACCTTTCCATAATCATTTATTTTTAGATGAGTTTTTAGATTTTAATTTTTAGATTTTTAGATTAGAAAAAATTGCTCTTCTTCAAATTCTTAATGGAAATACGCAGAATCACAATACACAAATGTAAACAAAAGAAATATTAATGAAGTGTTCTACATCGAAATTTCAGTATATCATCATACAATGGTATATAATGTTGATAAAATTGTAAAAATAAAAAATAAAAAATGAAATTGAGAAAATAGTCTTCACTAAAATCTAAATTCGAACTAAATTTGAACACAAGAATCACACATAGACTATTGTTATCAAAAATATTCAGTTAAATCGGTCAAGCCATTTAAAAAAAAAAATATATATTTCTTCTCTATATCAAATCACCATATAGAATAATTAATGGGTTTGCACAATATCTATACTATTTGAAGTCTTACAGGAGTTACGTTTCTTTTCTTCATACAATACTCATGATCATCCTACAATACATTTCCTAGTTCAAAATATTATTCCGAATTCAAAGTATAGAACGAATGCAGTAAAGTCTCGCACTTTGTTGTAGGCTTCAACTGTTTGTTTGTACTGTTTCAACTGTTTTTAAACACAAAAAATTGAATGATGCAATGGTATTACGCACTACATCTACGTGAATATATCATCGTAGCAACAAATATTCCCGAAGCGGAAATACTTCTGATTTATATCTAATTAGGCCATTGCTAGTGAATTCTCCTTCAGTGACACAAATACAAGATCTGTTCATGAGAACTTTCATTAAGAAACCATTTATTATTCAATCTATAGCAACATTGCTGGGAGGAACATTCGTTACTAAGAAGTAGTTATCCTGAAGATATAAAAATACAGACCGCAACTACGCAGTAAAAGTATGGTAGGCCTATAGGTTCAACATTATTTTATGCGAAATAAAGTGATATAATGATAAACTAAAACAGCTTCTATTCTATTTTATCTTCTTCGATTTTTTCTTCAGTATAATGGAAATGAATTACTGAACTTACACATTTTTTATTGACATTCAATGAAGTGAAATGACGGACACTTCAAAGATGAAATATATGAAGCCCTCAAAGCGTTCAATAAATAAACGGTAGGTGTCTATACAATTTTTGAGTGATAAAACTTATATCACTTCTGAACTATTTGAATAGCCATTAGAACAATATTTTTACATACGGAATATGCTAGATACGGGATAATAAACGTGATAAAAAAACGTGTCAAAACGTATTCCCGATGAAGCCTTGAATATGTTGACTACTTTTCCATGAAATTATGTACCGACTAGATTATTAAGTTAATTTCCGAGGCTTCACTCATATATTTTGTGAATATTATTATTTTTATATTTATTATTTTTTCAGCATTTAGATTGCATGTAATTTAAATCGATGATAAATGATACATTTAAACTTGAACTTGAAATCGAGACGCAGTTTTCAATCATCAACATGAAATGTAAATATGTCATAAAATAGTGACCTGGTTTGACTAGCATAAATTTCTGATTTTACTGTGGGGGAGACTGATTTTCAGTTTAAGATTCCACGTCCATGAAGTTGACCCTATTATGCCTAATACAATATTATAATAATAATAATATCACATGAAATAGTCATTGAAATAAGGATCAACAAAAAAGATTTTATATCCTTGAATATTATATTATATTTGAATAATATTTGATTTTATATTTTGATATTCTTGAAATTTAATTTGAAGATTTTTGAATTTCTTCATGTTAGAGTTTCAATTTAATTCAATTTTGAATGAATGAATGGTTGAATGGTTTGTTTATAATTTTTACCGAAATACAAAATATATTCTCTCTCGATCAACGGCACCCACCCATCTCCCTCACATCGTAACTAATACTTCATAGGTGTACAAATTTCGCGGTTTCTTCTGGCATATCAAGTTTGAAAGAACTCGCGTATCTGTTGGTGTAAGATGTCAATGAATGAATGAAGCTGTATACGAGGAATCACAGACTTGCATCATGGTTTGGCGAACATACCCGTAACGCGTAACCCGTAACGCGTTAAACGTAGCGTCTATACAACGTATTTAAGACGAGTAACATGTAAACGTAATCGCCAGTCGACTAAGTTGTTGCATACAAACAAGAGGCTGAGAAAACTGACCCTTGTAGCGTCGAGTCTTAGAACCGGAGCCGCATCGCCATCTGATTGATTGCCAAAAGACGTGAGTACAATTTAATTATAACTTTATAAAAACAAACAGAATTTCATATAACTAAATAATTACAGTAAAGGGCCTGATGTAGATTTTTGGTGGGTAATACCATCAAAGTAGTACCAGCATAAATGTAGTGTTGATTTATTGAGTGTAAATTCAGATTTCTATTTTTCCCAATAACTTATACATTATATAGAGCATTTGTGCAAAATTATATCTTGTAATAGAGATAAAAGTCGAGTTAGAGGTCGTTTTATATACCTCCGTATACTTTTTCTAATATTTCAATATTGTAATATAATATTATATATAGATTATATTCTCAATATTATATATTATTCTATATTTGATAATTTTATCATTATCGTTATTTTTTTAATTATTCATGACCATTTAGGAAAATTTAAGTCTCAAGATATTTTGAATTTATATTATTTATTATTCACGTATATTATCATATGTATACATTATCATCATAACATTCGATCTACAGCAAGATATTAATTTACACAAGTTATTTTGGTGACTATTATTTAAAACAGATAATTATAAGTGATTTTGTACATCCATAAACATCCATTAAGAGTTGAATTTAATTTCGAACAGTCAAGTGGTTTTATTGGATGGAGGTGCCGTACGAAGTAGGCCTACATAATCTATATAAACACGTTCTATAAGCAACCCGGGAGTATAAATTAGAGTCGACAGAATTTGGTAAATGATTTAACGAGCTAAAAGTACAAGCAATTACATTGGTGGCTAATGCTCATAGCTGAAACGGAATAGCATTTATATATATATAATAATATAGTTTATAGAAAAACTCCACTGTTTAGCATATTGACAACGCTCTGTGATGAGTTATAGCTCCGTTATAAATGAGTTAATAAAAGCCAACTTTCATAGGACCGACAATCTCTCTTGCTTATGCAGTTTGTTGAGGTTTGGTTATGAGTAGAGAACTCATATTTGTTATAAGTCTATATTATATATATATTTAGTTGAAATGTTGTTGCAACAATCTAGAACTTTCATTGAATGCTGGTGCATGATGCTGGTGCATCTTATCACCCCATTTTGATTATTTAAAACTAATGAACTTTAACACAAGGACTGGTTATTTTTACAATTAAGTGTAAAACATTTCGATAATTAAATTAGAGGGAGGTATTCACTAAGTTCTCCTAATCAATGAATGTGCATTAATAATATAGTGAGACTTCAGACATAATCGATTCGCTCACATTACCTGAACGAACATATGACCGTGGCCTTTGCCAGTTTTTTTCTGACGTCTACGATGACCTGAACTGGGAGATAGCAACATCATCTAAAATTAGCTTGGTATAAAACCATTACTTATTACATACGAACGATGTCTACCAAGTTTGCACATGGATGTTGAGACTTGAGAGACTTTTGAGACTAGAATACTTGTTGAGTTTTACCACTGAGACTTGACGTGTCTGCTGTATCTAATATGCTTGGAGCCCGCGTTACATACACGTACATAATTCATCATACTGTCATGTAGTGAAAACCTATCATTTGTATTGGTGTGTCAATGTGTAGTGTAAGAAGTTATAACAAAATTATAAACAAGTTTATTGATACAATATTCATCTTTTGAAATGTTATTTTATACTATAATACATATATTTTCTGTTATTGATATTTCTACCATAAAATATTTTATAAACGACAATTTTCGGCAGTTTTAATAAAAATTTCAGTAACCCGATCATATATAAGTCTATTTACTACGATATCGGATATAAATGAAACGATTTTCTCTCTGACTGAATCATTAAATCGACTTAAAAATCAGTAATTCATTTATAATGTCACAATTGACAAATTAATTGATTGATAACTATCACAATTTTTCTCTGACATGTCATCTCACTAACCTTGGCAGTTCTAGTCATGTTTTGGCACCTGTTGCTTATTGATAACATGCAAATGTACAAGTGCATTCAAATGAGTAATAATTAATTTGCAGATTTCTGCAATATTTCATCATGGAAACTTGTTTTGATTTGCATCACCGAAGATAATTGATTAATGAGTAAGAAAAACGCATGTTATTCCTTGATTTTACTGAGCATATATTTGTCAATTCATTAATGATTTCATCTATGTTTCGCAAAGTGACTACTTCATTTTTATTAATGATGAAATATCTTGACATGCATAAAGAAAGAGATGTCCGTTGGTGAACTTTATAAGCAGTTTAATTTTCAATAACGTTATTTTGACCAATGTAAATTGATAAATTCAATATTTCAAGTGTAGCTTTTTATGATAGCCGATATAAAATACATTGTTTTTGGAAACGCTCCCAACCGATACATCCCACATTTGAAAAAAAAAACATCATTAAAAGCCTTTGATCAATAGCTGATTAACGATAGATGGATATCAAGGACACTAGACTACCAACGATAGAGTAGTATGGGAATATACATTGCCATGTTTAGTTGGTTATCCATGCTGTATTTGATTTGAGTTTTGACTAACCCTAAAGTGATACACAACTACGTTTTGAATCGCCAACAACTTGATTAAGAGCGAATGGAAGTTGACCAAAATTAGTCTTTCGGTTGAAATTTTCTAACTCTATTAGATACCAAAATTTTATTACTGAAGAAACACAATATCTTTTGAATACACTCAAGAAAGTATTTGTGAGAAACAAAAATCAGTACCGTATACCGTATCAGTACAGTATCAGTACAGTACACTTATACCGTATAATATTCACACTTATACACTTAAAATAAACAACACTGTTCATCTGTTTATTTGTACAAATCTAGATTATAATTAATTGCAACGTATATATAATATTGGAGCTATAAAGGAAATCTGTGTTTGTGTGGTTTTGGAATATGGATATCTCATAGCTTTCAAAATTTATCACAAAAAACTAATATTTTGCAAAGTCGACTTCATAGGATATATTTATGTGATCGTGCTTCCACATTATTTCTCCCTTCAAATACCAAATACTTTTCTGCATACTTGCATACTTATTCTTTTGCAGAAGTGGATTGATCTGCATTTAGTTGACGAGTGTCAACAGTTTCAGCAGTGTCAGCATCAACAATGTCGGTGCCAGGTCCTCGTAACAGTGGGGATAATCGTAACTATGATCGCAGTTTAATGACAAGATTTGCTGCAGATTATGACCGACGACGTCAGCAGGAGAATCCTTCAGGACAACCGTCTAGTGAGTTTAACGACATTGCTTTATATAGAATTAACGAGGCAATTGATCGTTATGGTGACGCTGACTATACCCTCATTTCTTATAAATACATTATATACTCGGTAATTTCTCCATAAATATAATTATCTATAGGTAGCAATAGCATCGAGTTTATCTTTTACTTCAGTATTATACATATAGTGATTGTGAATGAAATTGTGTTGAAGATGAGTGAAGATTATAAGTTTCAGAAAGGGCAATTAAATGATGCGAGTTGAATATACAAGGGAAGAGGTTATAATTCAGTCAAGTTAGTTAGTTTCATACTCTAGCCTTTAATCCTCCGAAAGTCACAAAATATATTAAAAAAGTTTTCTATTGCATACAAGAATGTTATTCATTATACTTGAAATGATCTCACTTTGCCTAAAAGTATAGAAGTATTTACACCACGTACTTGGTATTTTCAAGGTGGTTTTTCTCATTCTCTCAGAATTTTGTTTGCTAACTATCCTATGAAGTCATAATTATAAGAAAAGATGAAATAAACGTTCTCGACGTCTCCATGCCAAGTGTTACTTAAAATTGTCAGTCTCGAAGAATCTAGGCAACATTTAATAACAATAATTAGGAATATTGTGGTTGTCAAATGAAATAAAAACCTACATATAATAAATGTATGTTTATGTATTTCTCGAAATTTAATTGTCTCCAATATTGAAAGCACATGGGAGTCGATTTAACGGAGTATTAATTTTTTTGGTGATAGCTTTTGAACGGTATAATGTATAAAAATCATAATACGGGGAAAATACACTTATTATTACCTTGAAGACTTATAGTATACGGAAAAACTATTCACTTATATCACATAATTTTCACAGCTATAGAGTTAAAAATACTCAGTTTTTCACCTGTGAAAATATTCATCGAAATATAATCCGATTATTTATTATCGAGATTTCACTCGATTTTCGTTGCAATCAAATACTTTTCATAAAATATTACTGTTGAAATGAATAGTATTATTCGACGAAATAAATTTGACTCGAATTATCTATATTTTCTCTCCGGCTTCAGATTCACATCACGGAACGAACCCGTTGAAGGTGGAAGTGACAGAGTTTTATCCTCGAGATAATTCAAAGCAACATCACACCGATCAGTTCGAGTTGGTCGTTGATAATCCTCCGACGCCAATCCTTCGTCGGGGATCTCCGTTCTTCTTCGCCGTCAGGTTCGACAGACATTGCGATCTTAACGCCGATGTCGTCAGACTGGAGTTTGGGTTTGGTAAGTTGGTATTGGATAATTAAACCCATCAATAAAACTGTCTGTGAATGTGTGGTTTGATTCACGATGCGTTTATGGTATGATACATCCTAGTGTTACAGGTAAAAACAGGTACAAAAAGGCACTAATATATTCAATACGTATCGTATTAACAACGTTTCTCTGCTCATGTTTTATAAAACTAGGAATATACGACTTATGCGTTGAATGATGTGCGCGATATTTATATGAGGTACTCAAACCCTACCTCAATTTTGAAATTATCAGGTTCAATCACTGCCTATATGATTTACAGTCAACCCGATATTCAAAATATATATTGTCTTTTCTTTCCAATATAATGCATTTATTTTCCACCAAAAAATTTATCAAATTTCTCCAGACTTTGTAGAAACAAGCCTATGTATTGAAACAATATTAACTTTCTTCGAAAATATCATTCCAATTGGATAGAATAGAAAAATAGAAAACTTCCCACAAAACTGTGTATTCATTATTAGTGTTATTATTTTCTATGCTGTTTCAGGCTTTGTGGTTATTTTATGAGCGTAAAACTACAAAACTATTCAAATGAATGAAAACCAAATCTTCAAATGAGTCTTTCTACTTTCAACTCAAATCATTTCAATATTCAGTTAGATGAATAAACACGTCTTATTCTCTTTTATATTGATTTCATATTGATTGCGTTATTCGGACTAATAAAGGTTGTCATCTGTGCAACTCATAGAATTATAATATATAATTTCCAAAAAACGTTTCCAAACGATTTTGATCGTAAACAGGGATCTATTCCAATGATATAAAGTCAATGTCCAAAAAAATTTCAAGTTGATAAGTAGCTTGGTCGGACCTGTATGCCGGGTATACACATGATGAAAAAAAACATAGAAACGACCGCCGTTTTTTCTAATATAAGTTGAAATGGAAGCCTTTTCTAGTCACCTAATACGCCATGCACTTTGGCCGTTATGGTATAGACGAATATTGTGATGAATATTGTGCATTTATAGTTGGTTATAGTTTATCTTTTACTTCAGTATTATACGTATAGTGATTAGGATATAGTTATTACGTATAGCAGCGAGAGATGGCGAATAATTTCGAATATTTTTACTTGTTTTGTTTCATTTTGTTCAAGTTGTTTTATTCGTTCATATAAATAAATATACACACATATATATATATATGTATATATATATATATATATATATATATATATATATATATATATATATATATATATATATATATATATATATATATATATATATATAAATATATACACACACACATATATATATATATATATATATATATATATATATATATATAAATATGTATATATATATATATATATATATATATATATATATATATATATATATATATATATATATATATATGATAGTATATGATTATGTATTGCGAGTTGACTGTATTCAATTTCAAATACATAGGTCATGGAGCAGATAAGGTATACAAATGAAATAGAAGTGATATTTTTGATAATTGAATGAAGGCGATGGTAGAATCAATCTTTGAACTAATCGGAATGTCATATTTATAGAAGCTAGTAATTATCATTAGTCTTATGTCAATGAAAATTGTAACAAGTTTCATATCAATCTAAACGCGTGTCCAAATAATCGACCAGAATGAATTTATTAATAAAAAAAAAATGTGACATCAAAAAGTGAAATTCCATCTCGTGACTTTCTTCGTTATTGATTTACGATAGCACTTATTACTTGATTCCATCATCCTATATGTATCCAATTCCAAGTTATGCATTATTTACAATACGTGGAAACGGTAAAAGTCAAGTGCCCACAGCCACTATCATGCTGTTTTTATTATCTATTTTTCTAACATAATCACTTAGCCACACAATATACCGGCAGTTCGCTAGCAACCCCTCCTTATAAGGTTGTGCACTGAAGAATAAGACTACGCGTGTAAACTTGATGACCAAACCTTATGCATACAACACAATACATAACATGAAGAAATATTAATTTAACCACATGCAATTGTATTAATTATTTGTCGTAAGTATGGCGATGATGAAAAGAATGCATCTCAGAGATTACGCTGTAGTTCGTGTCAAAGGGTCAACATTCAAATCAATTACTGTCAGATTTTATCATATACTTATATCCACGAAGAAAGAAGAGCATTTGCCAACACAACAAACACAAATATCATCGTTATATTTGTATGGATGTTTTATTTTAAGGCTCAATGATTTCCCAGGATGAGATTTACGATTGGACAAAGACACATCTTTAAAAACTACAATCATTGAAGTTGTAACGATTACCGAATTGTATAATAATTATTTGTAGGGTAGACGATCTTATTCTTCAGTGGATTCGAGTATAATGATTGAAAGATATGCATTCAAACGGGTTCGCATCACAGTGACTTCAAAAAGTTCCAAATGTAATATAGCAGAGCGTAGACCTTTCGTTTGGTGAATATAGTCACGGACCCTGAGAATATAACTGTCAGAATTACAATTATTTTGTGAAATGATATAAAGAAAATGATGATCATTGCTTAAACCATAAACAACTACATCGCCGAGTATGAAAAAATATATATACTGTTGTTATTTAGAAGTATACAAACGTTCAATATTCATTTGTTTGTTCTGATAATGCCTAGAGTTGTCTGACTAATGGAGCACCGTCCTTGTAGAGCCTGAAATAATATTGTCCTTCAAGGCATTGAATGAAGGATATTCATTTATGGTGAATGATCACATAATTAAGTGAGTGGTTATTTTGTACAAACATCTCAATCATTGCAACTAGACTGAGGTAATTTACTATAAACCACATACTATCCAACCGGTATTATAGTGATTTCATTTTTCAAGATTCTTTTCAAAA
>OZ023328.1:28015999-28100999 GCA_964007535.1 Brachyptera risi
TTTTCCTCTGGGTTATTCTAATGGGTTTTTTGAAAACTTTAAAATGAGTTTTCTAAGAAATGGTTCAACCGATTGCGCCTTAAAACTATAAAGTATCGAATTAGATAATGAAACTTGTGTATGCCAAGTTTCAACTGATTTTGAATTTTCGTTTGACCTGTGGAGCGCGAAAAGAACAAAAAAAGTCACTTTTTTTTGGGTATGGGGAAATTGAGTCTCCGCTTCGCTCATCCAAAAAATGAATATATTGAAGAAATAGCGTGAAGCCGAAGATGATAATGTACGACATAATATGAATTTAGATAAACGAAGTGAACTATCATTATTTCCTGTATATGCAGACGATGCTGTCTACCTGGACAACGAGTCCTTACGCCAGGAATATGTGTTGAACGACAGTGGCAAGGTATGGACAGGATCATATCGTCAGCCAAAAGGACGCCGATGGATCTTCGGCCAGTTTGACGACGTCGTCCTCCCCGCCGTCGTTTATTTGATGGAAAGATCAAAGTTGTCACATTCCGACCGTGGCAATCCCGTACAAATGGTGCGAGCCATCTCGGCAGTGGTAAGATTTCACTTTGTTTCACATCCAATATAGTTTCATCGTAACTTTGTTATTGGTGACATAAAACGTTTCGTTTATTTATATATATTTCAGCGTTTGTCACTTCATTTCATCAGTGTGGTATATCTTTTTCGTTTCCACCATGGTAAATACTTTGATCATATCATGATAATCAATTAGAATACTGAGGTATAATATATCTTATTTTGGAAATGCTCCGAATTTGTAGATAGTGCCAACCTCTTTATTGATGTTTCAAAATTTTAATCGAGTTGGATGAAAAGTTCAGATAGGAACGGAAGAAGAAATAAAAGAATAGTAGAATACTGATGAAATGTTAATGCACGAATGTATAAAGTTGCTACATTCATATGATGGAATAGAATTAGATGGAATAATTTAGCTTCATAGCATTTGTTCAATGTTGTTTTATTTCCGTTATATGATAGTGAATATACTAACTTTCAAACTATTTCAATTGTTGAAAGTTACTGAACAAATTTTTGTTTCCGTTTCAACAGAATACTACCGGACTACTGTCGTACATTGTTTGAAAATGAAGTGAGCAATTCAATTTTAATGCAGGTGGAGGAACCGAGTATGAGATTCATCAATATATTATTTTCAATTCATCGCGACCACTGACTGTTACAATAACCTCCGTAGCATCGGAAGGATAATATTTCTGTTGAAAATTATAAATGACACACATTTTGATCTGCATTAACTTTCATCACTTTGTCTTGAATTTTGTGTAGTGTTTTATTTGTTTCACTGACATCATTCTCATTGTCTATTTAAAGTCAATTTTCTATGTGTCTTTTTTTATCACTTTTCCATCTTTATTTGAATGAATAATATACATCATATGCCCAAGAATATGGCGTTATTCATTGAGTGTGATTCTGTCTATATTTTACTCAGATCAATTCTCCAAACGACGATGGAGGTCTGTTAGTTGGAAAGTGGATGGGCGATTACAAAGACGGAGTCGCTCCTTATGCTTGGACCGGAAGTGTCGCCATATTGGAAAAGTTCTTGCAAGATGGTGGACGCTCAGTCCAGTATGGACAATGTTGGGTTTTTTCTGCAGTCACGGTTACCGGTAAGTATGTGGCTTACTGAAGAAAATTATGAAATGTTTTTTTCCCGGGTACTTGTTGAAAGTCAACTTGACCATACATTTTTTTCAATCGATATCAAAGTTTCCTCATACGATCAAGATTCATAATTAGGTTTACTCAGTTTTCTTGAGAAAATTTGCATCCCTCTCGAGTCATTAAGACATATGACTGTTTTAAGAACTTGACATATTTTTCAACGCTCTAGGAATATAATTAAACTACTTATCCTAATATGAAAAATGTATGAATCAATCGTGAATTTATCGTGAAATATATCGTGAATTTAATTCAGGGTTGAATTTGAACTCGAATCCAATTTTTGATTAAGATTGGCTTTAGAATATTTCCAATACAATTTATGTATGTTGTTTCAATTTCTTCCGAGCTCATTCACAAGTGGAGGTGCCGTGTATGCTACACGTAACATACAACATGGATATGTCATGTTTGGTCACACACACACACATAATTATATATATATATACACACACACACACACACACATAATTATATATATATATACACACACACACACACACACACACACACACATATATATATATATATATATATATATATATATATATATATATATATATATATATATATATATATATATATATATATATATATATATATATATATATATATATATATATATTTGTACTTATATAAAAAGTCAATATTTTAGTGATTAGTCTCCATGTTTTCTCAAAATAATTGATAATATATGGGATTTTTTCATTGTATCGATTCATTTTCATCATACATGTGTGTTTTAGCCACATTGTAACATCGAAATTGGATTTACGACACTATTGTCCTATAAATTATTTATGATTTAAATGGAGTCATTATCAAAGATGGTAATCGTTGTCAACCACATACATATGTGGAAATGCATTGCAGTGGATCGTGTGAGTGCGTGTTGACCTTGCTTTTACGGGTGTCCGAAGTTGCGAACTACTTTTACCGACGCTCGACGTTGTGAGTCACTTTTACCGACGTCCGGCGTCGTAAGTCACTTTTACCGACTTCCGTCATCGAGTTGAGTAGATTGTACTCTAGCTGACAAGAGTCAACACTTGCTATACTTGTCAGAAACATGGTCGACAGCAAGTGTTTTTATCGACAGGTTTCCTGATTGATATTCAAATTAATACTCGTATACACTCTACATATAATTTATATTATCAACTTTATATCGATTGTTCTCAGTATTGACCTTGTTCTATTATCGTACTCAAAGAATCGATGAGAACATTTTTCTGATATATATATAGAAGTTCAATCTCATGATGTACTCGACTTTTGAATATCTTCATTCATATTGGATTCAAAAACGTAACGTGAGTCTGTAATGATAACTAAAATATATTCGCGTCAGTGAATGATTTTGCGACATGATGCGATGATGAGGTGAGAGGTTATTCCATTATATGTTTTGAATATAGAGAAAGAAGCGGTTGTGATCTTTTATTGAGTAATCATCTCAGTATTAACTTTGAGGACTGAAGGAAAATACGGAAAACGTAAGACCCTCAAGGTAATCGAACCACAATCTCTTGAATAAAGGCTTCGTACGCTTGTGACGTACCACGTCTTAGTGTCGGCTATAGGCTAGTACAAGAATAAAAACAAATCATGATATTCACTGATGGCGTTCGTCACCTCGGTGTTTGATTCAAATGATGGAAATTTACTGAGAAGATGAATACATGTTCCAATTTATTGACATGGATATTTTATTAATTGATATACTGATTTCATAGTTGAAAATTATATGTTATTGATGTTATTATAGTTTTATAAAATTTTAAATGATCACAATTGAAGAAAAGGAATAAATTCTAAGTGAATATAGAGTAATTTATGTATATATATATATATATATATATATATATATATATATATATATATATATATATATATATATATATATAAATGTATATATCTATATCTATCTATCCATATATATTTATATATATATATATATATATTTTTTTTTTCGAAAAGTAATTGAAAAGTATTCATCTGACTATTCTCTTACGTAATTTTCAAAGTGTAGTCAATATCACACATTTGACAGTTTTACATTAAAATTTCACACACTTTCTTACATTTCACGTCATTCACATTCCCCAAAATGTGATTTTCCCAGTGTTTCACCACCATTGTCAGTAATTTCTCACTTTATCTCCAGATTTTGATTCAAATTTTGAAAATTGAGTACAAAAATATAGTAATTGGATATGCGTAGCGAAGCCATTACACATTCCGAGAAAAATTGGGAAAGTTTTGTGTTTGTTTTTTGTTTTTGTTTCCTTTGTAATTTTTCACGCGGCATACAGATCAGGAAGAAAGACTCCGTCACTTTTTCTGCATATTGGAGTCACACCAGAATAGGCTGGGATTGTTTTTTCAGAAAAACACCGTAAAAGAATAACCCGGAGGAACAATACTTGAAAAACAGGACTCTTCAAAAGCTCTAACATTTCTATCAAATATGAAAAAAACTAACATTCACATATATATATATATATATTTCATATATATATATATATATATATATATATATATATATATATATATATATATATATATATATATATATATATATATATATATATATATATATATATATATATATATATATATATATATTCCAATCACATTGAAACTTGATGCAGTAATAATAAATCCTTTTTATCATCGAATAGTGTGTCGTGCTTTGGGAATTCCCTGTCGCTCCGTGACGAACTTCGTGTCGGCTCACGATACCGACAATTCTCTCACCGTGGACAAGTTCTTCACGCGGGAAGGAGAGGAGATCCAGGGTGGTCCAGACGGGACTTGTAACGACTCCTACTGGAACTTCCACGTGTGGAATGATGTCTGGATGTCAAGGCCGGACCTACCGGAAGGATATGGAGGATGGCAGGCTATTGACGCCACGCCGCAAGAAACGAGTGGAAGTAGGTTATAACTTATTCATACCAAAGGGATTGATGTTATTTTTTATTTATTGATTATTGTTTGCATAGTGACCCCACCACAGGTAGGTTATTTGGGAGAATGATGATGAATGATGGATGAATGATGTTTATGATATCGTATGTCTGTAGTGAAACTGGAGCACACGCCCAACTTGACTTTAGTTTCTCAATTAGTGCTTTAGCTGAATGATCCATGATTACCGTTTTTTTTTAATGTTGCTTGACGACTTCACTAACTGGTAGATTATATGGAGAGTTGAGAATTATATGAGGTATATGAGCAGTTTTTATGAAACAATTAATCAATTAGGTGATAATAATTAAAAGAACGAATCCACCCCTTTATAGAACTCACATTTCTGAAGCAGTGTTTGCTTGACTGAGTCACGGGAAGCGACTGAAGAATAGTTCTGAAAAATATTGATTTAAAACTTGAAAAATTAAAAACACTGGTAAGCAATTCAAATTTCTTCATTTTGACTTTCTTTTCTTGAACTAACTTTTTTTTACTAAAATCATATTCAGTGTATATATGAGAAGAAAAGCGTCATGGCATTACTCATCTTCAAGTTGTTTCAGTTTTTCTGCTTCTTGGGATTTCACAAATCTTCACGAACTTGTTGTGCAGGGGGGTGAATGGATTTGCTCTGAATTATGGTCTAGGTCATTTCATTTCACGAATTGAGTTCTGTGTTTTTTATTTTCATGCAACGAAATTCATATCTTCTATTGAAAGTAATCTGAATTCTTAAAATATGTTTATTCAATAGGAAGGCACTTGATACTTGAAAAACAATAGAAAGATCGGAAGCGTTGTTAGGTTCATTATATTTAATTATCCAAGATATTTGACCGATATCTTATGTAAATACTTGTGAACTTGATCCTATATTTACCATGTACTAAAATAGCCATGCAGGAGTCACTGTTTAGATAATCATCATAACTCAGTGTTGGTCGTTGATTAGTTGACAAGTTAAGTTATTAAGACAAATATGAGGTAAAGTTGATGAGATTTCAAAATATCAAACGCTAATACAGAATTGTGATTAAATACACACGTACTAATTAACAAGTACGTACTGTACGTAATTAATACGCGTAATTACAGGTGCTATATGTAATTTAATGTCTAGGACTACGTAAAAGATCAAGCTCGTCCTGAACGACTGCCCGCTCCCTCTTTTAATACACTCTTGAATTAAAAGGAACAACAACATGTTATTATCCTTAGTACAGAAGTTGATAAAGCAGTTCCATCTTCCGTACATGCTACTTTATCGACTAAATCATCACTCAGAATTCAGTGATTCAAGTTAATCAGTTGAAAGTATCTAGATGAAATGATTCAACTTGCAAAACTACGTCGAAGTCAAGACCAAGCGCTTATGCTAACGATAAGTATGAGTATAATGCTTAGCTTAATAAAGTGTAATGCACTGACCTAGTTCACTATTATTGTGAAGAGGGAAGTGGTGTTTGTTGTATATGTTTTGAATGGGTAAACAACTCATGTGATGAGTTGTGGGTTTGTTTTGAGCATCATGACTTTTTGATATAAGAATGACATCACTCAATATTTTGATTCATTACCTTTCCATATGAGAACACTTTTTATAGAACAATCTCAATGAAGTCATATTTCTCAATCACACATTTTTCCTGTAGGTTTACATTTTTCAGGAGAAATTGCTTTTGAATACGAAATACATTATTTAATCAAGATAGAATATTCATGACGATTATTAAAACCCATTAAAATATTTTTTTCAAATTCGGAGATAAGTTACACATTTTTTTTTCAGTATTTTGATTACAATGATTCTTAATCAAGTTTTGATGTTTAAAAAAAAATATATATTTTATTCACGGTGATGGAACGGGATCTTTTCTTCAATATTTGATTGTAATTTTATGCATTATTCACATTGCTCGTGAATCTGTCTCTTTAATTTACCCATTTGTGTGTGCTTGTGTATTGTGTTTGAGTTTGTGTCAATATAACAGGATCATGGTACAGAATTTCTGTTTGAATGCACTTTGAAGTGAAATGGTATAACATCATCATTTAGAGAAGTGTCTCATAAAATACTATTGATGCATAATGAACATTTGCATCAGGTTTTATGCTGTATATCTATATTATACAATTTGATATCCATTAGCATTTTTCACTATTATTATCTGTACCTTATTACGAATAGTAAGATCGCATTGTCCGTTATTGATCATTTATAGGCCCATATGTAAAACAACCTTTTCTCTCAGAGAATTATTAGCAGTCTATGTTCGTCATAGAATTATATCAATTCTGACTTGAGTTCTTAGCTGATGTCATATTTTCCTAGTGATAAGTCTTGTTTGTTCAAACTTTCGAGTAAATTAGGTATGCATTTGGGCGCTGTGATTCCACGACGTATTATATTGTTAGATGAAGTCAGGTAAAGTTTTCTGTTTGTTTCGAGGTCTTTACCAATGTGGTCCGGCGTCGGTTGAAGCTGTTCGACGCGGCGACGTCGGTTTTTCTTACGACACGCCGTTTGTTTTTGCCGAGGTCAACGCGGACATGTGTCACTTCAGGGAGGATGACAAGTCGGACTGGGGCTTCTCGCAGATGCACATTGATAAATATCAGTATGATACTATTTATAATAATTATTCAATTCATTCGTTCATTCATTTATTAATTAATTAATTTATTTATTTATTCACTTATTCGTTCATATAGTTTGAATTTATGTTCCAAATCCGACCAATTATCATAATATTGGATTCAAAACCACTATAAGTACTTCAATGTAAATGATACATTCATTAATATTGCAAAATCAATCAGTTTTTGGTAATCGGCTTTTGTGTTATTCGTGAACCTAGAATAAACAAACACTGACCCACTATATATTACTCACGATTGGGAAATTGTCGCACAAGTGTTTAATACAGGTGATTAAAATCTGGAAGATTAATGTGAATTTTCATTTTTTCATGAGAAAACAAGATTTTTTTTTGTAAAAACTGTTTAAATATACAATATGTATACAGATTATTTTGTGATTGAGGTATTTGAATGCTTAAATAAATATTTTCAGAAGGGTTTTGTTACAGATACTTGCAAGTGAGTTGAAAATAAAATCTGTAATATGTATATACTAGTTCATTAAAAACCTTTAGAAGTGTATTGAAGCATTATGAAACTTTTCATGAAAGCTGCTCAAAATCTGTCAAATGTTTTTAGTGTCGGTAAAAGAATCATCACCAAGCGGGCTGACCGAGACGACGATACCGGCGACACCGATCTTGAAGATATTACCCATCTCTACAAGAACCCTGAAGGTTCCGACGCTGACCACCGTGCTGCGCAGAACGCGGTGCGCGGTGCCTCACGATCGCAGATTCACAACAACAATAACAGTAACAGTATCGCCCCGGCGCCCGGCGTCGCTCAGAAACCTAATGATGACGTCTTCTTCGACTTGGTTGAAATTGATAATATTCCATTCGGTCAGAGCTTCAGTCTTACCGTTCATATTCACGTAAGAAATTGATTGTGAAATTACATTACTCATATCAGAATAAAAATTATTATATACAGAATGAAAGACAATTAGTTCTTTCAGATAGAAATGAGTGAGATTAAAGAAGAGAATATTGTGAATAAATTATAAGAATTCTGTTTTCAGATCTGCATCAAAAGTCTGTGGTAGTGCCATTTTCATTATGTTGATATACATTTCGAAATTTCATCTTCCACCGATGCTACTCTTAGTTACTCGTATTGTAATCAGGCCAATACGATGCCAGATATTTTTCGGATTTCAATTTTACGGGGCATTAAAACAAAAATAAACGTTTCTCATGAAGACTTTTGTCTCCGTTTAATTGAATACTTTTATTTTAAGAAAACAGCTTGATTTGAGTTATTGTTGTAATTCCAGAACAAGTCGGACAAGCCGCGTACTATTTCTGCCGTGGTAGCAGCCAGCAGCGTGCAGTACACTGGTTCCACGGCGTATCGGCTGAAGAAGTCTCAAGGAGAGTTCGTTGTCCAGCCCAAAGAGCGTGAGTACAATCGGGCTTATGTGAAAACGATATCATATCCAATTATTTACATAAATTCAAGCCGTGAAATGACCATGTGAATGAAGACTCAAATTTGATTATTTATACCGATTGGAATATGTATTAGAAGTCAATTTCAATGCTAACTGAATAAAATTAATGCAAACGTGAATGCTAAACCGTCATTACAAATGATAACAATTTCATTTTTGGTGGAGGTGCCGAGTTTATTGTTCCTTTCTTACTATCCAGTACATAACCATGAGAGGAGATGCCGAGTGCAAGTGTTTATCTCAAAATTTAAGTACGCTTACTATTTCAAAACAGAAAAGACCACATTCTTGTGAGTTTAAATTTGATGAATTTCCAAGAGAGATTGAATACAGAGATCTGTTACTCAGTACATGTGTAAGTTATATACAAAGTTGTTACATTATTTTACAAGACCGTTTATATAAATACACATTGAATTAAAAATGCTATATACTTAGACTATACACACAATCATCATGCCAGATGACTTAGATATACATTTTCTGTTGCTACTGAATTTTTATAAGTTCGAGAAAAAGGAAACGCAATACTTATTAGATATAAGATTGTAGATTGCAAGATGGTATTTCTAAATTGTTTGTTTAGCGAGCCAACTAATGGCATCCAGAATATTTCTTGGGTGTAATGAGAAGTTCAGAATAAAACGGATTAAAATAATTGGAACATCGAAGCTAACTCAGATTTACCGTACCTGAAAAACACGAAGAGTTTTCTTCTGTTTTCTCTCCTTTTTGAGCTCCACATGTCAAACTGAAGAATACACTCCGACATACATTTGTCATTATCTAACTATATACTCTTTAGTTTTGAGCCGAAATCGGTCTTTTTGAGCCGAACCACTTTTGAGAAAAATAATTTCGAAGTTTTGAAAACCCCATCGGAGGGGAATATCTCTCTCTCTCTATATATATATATATATATATATATATATATATATATATCTATATATATATATATATATATATATATATATATATATATATATATATGCATATATATATATATATATATATATATATATATATATATATATATATATATATATATATATATATATATATATATATATATGTGATAATTAAACTTCTTGGATACGATCCAATTATTTTATATATATATATATATATATATATATATATATATATATATATATATATATATATATATATATATATATATATATATGTATACATATATATATATATATATATATATATATATATATATATGTATATATATATATATAATATATATATATATATATATATATATATATATATATATATATATATATATATATATATATATATATATATATATATATACATATATATCTATATATGAATTGATTCAAATAATTCAAATGGAAATCATAAATTCAAATCTCCATGGAATTACATCACACGAATGATGCACATTATTGCGGAGTTCAGATAAATCAGATGAGCTCCTTCAATGATGAAAATTGATGTGTAGTCTTTTGATAGATCAATAATTTGAAAAGCTCTATTAGGAAGACTATTGAGAGATGCTCAATAGATTGAACCAATTGTTCATGAAATGATTGAAATCATCAATAGGTGAATCAGTTAGGCAATGAGTTAATAGATTCAAAATTGAGCACTATCCATTCCAAAATATTTCATGTGAAATCACGCTGATCCTACAACGCATCTTCCTGCGTTTTCTGCGTTTTCTCAGTTATGTGAAAATTGTGAGTTTTCATAGGAACTTATAATACTAATATCACATCTTTTCTCCTAACAGGCGAATCACTCCAGATAAAAGTGAAGCCAAATGAGTATATTGGAAAGCTGGTGGATCAAAGTCTTGTCAAGATTTACGCATTCGCTTCAGTCAAAGAAACGAATCAGACGTGGAGTGAAGAAGACGACTTCCCATTACTCAAACCAAAACTACAAGTGCAGGTACACACGAGTTTCACAATGTTCTGATATATAAGTTGACCTCACGTGAATCAAAAATAGCAAAATCAGTACGACAACTTCCAATTGGTCTTACAAAAATACTTCATCTTCGGGGTGACTTGAGCTGGAACTTTATTGGGACGCTGTAATAAATACTATTCCACAGACGCTTAGCCATTCGGCAAAATTACGAAAGGGATTACGTATAAAACCAGTGTAAGAGGGTAGGGGGACAGGGATGCTCATTGCTAACCAGGAAGATTATATAATCATGATCATGATCGTATATATCGGAGTTTCACGCTGGTTTAATTACACAAACTACTGTGGTCTGGACTTTGGTTGTGTATAAGACATATTACACGAGCAACACATCCATTGTACGAGTGACACGACATCATTTTAGTACTTGTTTTGATCGATAATTGAAAATACAAATCAAGATCATTGAATAATAGGATATTCAACTATAATCACAAAATATATCATATATTGTAAAAACTCGTGTTCTCTTTGGCTTATATGCCAATCTACCGCTTCCGCCTCCATTTGGCCACTGGTTATTCCTTTTGTGAGTGTCGACAATATTGGTGTATAACATAGTTAGCAGTGTGAAATATTTCTCAAAATTATGTTAACAATTCGTAGGTCCCGATTTACTAATACTAAATTAGTGAATTTTTAAACGATAATCAGTGGATTAACTTGTTTGTACCTTTGGATACCAATGTTCTTCAACTAGCAATTAACTTTCTCAATTATTCAGATTTTTCGTGAAACGAGGTCTTTTATAGGTGATAAATGTTTCATTTGTTCGAGTAACCATACATTTCCCAATCGCGTTTAGATGAGATAACAAATTTTAAAACTATTTTGATTTAATTATATTTGAGAAAGTTCAATCAACCACGCTATTGAAGACGATCAGCCTCGAGTAATGCAATACTATTCAAACGTTCATATAACATGAAATTGATTCGATTCTAATTAGTCTTAAAAGTTACAATTATCCCTCTAATATGATAATAGAGTATTGTATTGTTTTTTGTTCTTAGATTCGCGGCAATCCTTACGTCGGCCAGGAATGTCAAGCAGACTTCTCATTCCAGAATCCTCTAACAGTAGCGTTGACTGACTGCGCCTTCAACGTTGAAGGTCCTGGACTGCAACGTCCGAAACTTATCCCGTTCAGAGACGTGAAACCGGGAGAGCTTGTCACATTCACCGAACATTTCCGTCCGAAGAAGAGTGGTGAGAGAAAGATTGTCGCCACTTTCAACTCTGACCAGCTGACAGACGTGTCTGGCTCGAGTTCGGTTTACGTTCAGGGCTGAAAACTATCAATTATGTTTTCATACCTAATTACACCTATTATAAAACGCACATGAATCGTAAGGTTCATATACTTTTGACGCATTTAAATTACATTTTCTGCTTGGAAATTTAGAATTTGTATGAATTTATGATGGTGATAATATACTTGAATCCACGAAAGAAGAACATTGCCTACCACATGAATAATTGTAAAATCTTCTATAAAAACATGACCCTACTACAACTTTAAGGAACTTTCTGTTCGAAAGATTTATTTGTTTTTTTTATTTCACAGTCCGTCCTGAAAAGTCGAAATAAATACCCTCAATATACTATGCGTGCACAAATGTAACTGGACTATGTGTGTTTTGTTTTGGTAGACGATCTTCTTCTTCTTTCGTGAATACCAGTACTTTTTTAGATTGTGATTTTCGATGGTGAATATGCTCCAAATATGAGTGATATCAAAAGTTTATGTAGCCTAGTCCGTTGTTTGAAACTTAAAATGTTGAACTAGTCTTTATTTGAGTAGATAGTTAGCAGGAGATGGGTGAGGGTTACTTGACTTTAACGTGCACCTAAATAGTATTGTTATTGATTTTATGCGGTGATTTATTAGATTTATTTCTAATGATACAATTAATAATTTTTTGGTAGTTCAAGACTTCAGCTTTAATTTAACTTGTTACATATGAATACAACTAGAAATAAGAGATACATCTTTTAAGAGATCAAGTTGAAATGCAGCTTCATATTGAATAAGATTAAATTTTCTGTTAACGTTTACTCTTCTTACTATGGATATTGAGTATAAATATTATATATACCTTTACATGATATAACAATAAGTTCTCGTTTCAGATATACAAAAAGTCCTCAGATCATACAAGTTTCATTTATATTACTCGTCTATCATTATGTCATCTTTATAACATTTATTAGTGGATTGACTTTTAACCCTCTGTATGTAACTGATAATACCATATCTTGTTCATGTAATTTAATAGAACCTTTTTAATTTCACATAATAATATGCACTGAATGGGTTATTTTCAAATGGATATTAAATGTCTGCATTTTGTGCAATTCTATAAATTTAAAATTGTGATTATACTTTGTTAACCTTTTAAACTATTCCATGATGAAAAAGTATTTCCTACCATTCCAAGAATCCATGAATCAAATGTAATAACGCTCGTGTTTGTCCCATTGGGCGTCTATGATAAAATGTCTATAACACTTCCATTCAATTAGACACCACAATTTCCCGTGATTGTTTCATTGACGCTCTGACTTCACTCACTTATCTGCTTTCGTGACGTCACTAATTTTACTTCGTCACTGATAACAGATGTCATTGACTGACATGAAGGCGGTGACGTTTCATTTGATGGTGATTAATGCAAACAACCCAGATATTTTGATGCAAAGTGCAGGATGAATCTATCATTACGGTCAATCGTCGAAAGAAGTTGGTCCCTTGAGTTCAGAGCGAGCAGGCTTTTGAGTTGAACTATCAGTCTATCACTAGATGGTTCAGTACATTTCATACAAGCATTTATTTGATCAAATAGAAATGTAATCAGAAATCTGAATTTGTTTGATATTGTTTGTTTGTTTGATTTGTTGAATTTGTTATATTTCTATGTTTCAGTTAGTAACACAAAGAAACAATAATAGATTATATATTCCTTAAAATAAGGTCGTGAGAGGTAATGGCGTGAAGGCTTACTTTTTCAATATAGTAAGCAGATGATTATAATGAAATATTATAGGAGTTTCAAATCCCATTTCATAAAACTATATATTGTAGCTATTGATCAGGAGATTGGAAGATTCTCTCGGTTCTCTATAGTCGTGAAAATGTGTTAAAGTTATTCGCATATTGGATTAGGCCATTACCTACAGTTTCTTACATTATAAAGTTCAAATTCAGAGTTTGGTTATTTCAACCATGGAAAGTATATTAATTTGAACAAATTTCTCCACCCAAAAATAATTCCCATATTTATATCCCCACCGTTTTACAGTCAGAATTCATTTGTATCATAGCCAGTGATATTTCAAATATTTTGAAATTCTTCATGTTGATAACAGAACATATCATATTTCAAATTGTGTAGTGATTAAACCAAACGTGAAAAAACGTTTTCTTTCCGTCTGATGCTTGTTAAATCTTTTGCAATATATTTTAATATTTGTTATAAAATGGTATAATATATCATATTGTTGACTATCTTAGTCAGGTAGAAAAAGGACTTCCACTTTTGGCTCAAGCTTTACACCAAGAAGATACATTGACATTTTTATTCAAATTCAAGTTGTGTAGCTAGAACAAATAAAGAATTGCTTTTGTTTTGGTTTGACTCATCCACCTATTCAATACCTTATGAAACGTGAGATTATTCTCGAAGTGTTCTAGTATTCAATTTAAATGAATCGAAAATCGAAAAAATACAGGTTATTGACACTAGGAGATAATACTATCATTCATCAGCAAGGTAAATTCTTATCATTATCTTATGAATAATAGAATGTGTCATTCGACACATTTGGTGATGGTCAAGTATAGTATGTCAAGTATAATAATAGAGCCAGCTGTCAACGTTGGTCACTTATATAATTATCAATATTCAACGCAATTGTCATTCATCATCATATCGTTTCCAACCAACTGTTGGTTAATTGTAGTAAGTCCATAATTACCGAAAGTGTGAACACTTACCACTTGGACTCCACTTGGAATCACAATTTTTTCGAAAAGTTATAATTACATATTATAAAAATTCACTTTGTTAATAATTAGATGAGCGTAGCGAAGATTACATTTCACATGCCGAAAAAAAATGAGCTTGGTTTTTTTTTTTTTTTTAATCTTGTACACGGCATACAAGTCAGGAAAAAATACCTATCAACTTGAAAATTTTTCTACATATTTCTGACATACCAAAATAGGCGGATGGGATTGTTATTCAGAAAAATCGGTCTGTAGGTTTTCCCGGAAAAAGTTCGGAAAGTTTAGAAAATCTCCATAAGAATGACCCGGATGGAAAATACTTGAATATGAAAATTATTCAAAAGCCTCAACATTTTCACTGAATATGAAAAACATCATCATGCATATTTTCAGTGACTTTTGCAACCAACGAATGACAAATAACAGAGAAAACGCAATAAAAGTGTACATTTTATTGTATATTTGGATCAATTAGTTTTGCAAAGTGTATATGCGACAGGTTGCAGCACTATAAATATCAACAAGTTGCAGGTAAGGTTTTTGAACGTTCGTAGTAATCCAAGGTCCGTATATGTGGATTAGGCTGACAGAATATTTTTCATTCTAGATTTCCATACTTCTGAGCTCATCTCACAACGCGCATCCCGCGTTTTCCTAGTATGCAACAACTGCACGCTGTACAAACGTGACGAATTTGACCATACAGTACAGATAAACTGAACCGAGTGCAGGTGCTAGCGCACCGAACCGCTATTCAGGAGTTTTATTTCGATTCCCGTCGTGGTCAACCATGCTGATGGAGGTATGTCTTGGTTTCCATCTGTCGCTAAAGCAAATACTGTGATGTTTTTTCACCACTTTCCCACGGCCGCTCCCTTACCACTGACCACTGTTCAAAACACTCAATTGACTATACTTTCATCTCATTCATCACTATTTTTTAACGACACGAATAGATTTCATCTCTGAACAAAGTGCGTATTTAATCCAATATCAATACATATATATATAAATAAATACTACACATATAAGAGTTTTCTAAATATTTCGTCGTTTTTTCATCAATCACCGGACTTTTTCAAATGATTATGCTTTCTTGAAGAGTAACACATTTTTGTTATACTCACGGGAGAATTGGGGAATTTCTTGAACATGTATTATTTCATAACAATCACTACTATGTTGATATGAGAGTTTTTTGAGGAGTGTGAGGAAGTGGATGTGGTTGGTCTGTTACTCGATTCATTTCATTCATATTATTTCATGAAAGTTCAGGATCGTTTGAATAGGGCACCACAAAGGCGATCTTACTACCTTATACTTATTATATATTTCCTATATTTATTTTCTTTTTTTTTTATTGGGTTTTAACGACGCACTGTAATGATTACTAAGATCTATTGGCGTATTTATTTTCTATTACTGGAATTCACGGTATATCAATATCGCAAAATATTAAGTTCGAAGAACACATTCGTATTATTGTCAGTATGACTGTTCAACTCTATGTACCAGTATTTCATCAGAGGATTTGAAATATTATTGACATGCGATTATCTTTAATTAGGTCATCACCATGCGTCCTCTTTTCGATTTTGCTTGAAATGCACTTGTGCAAGATTATAATTATACACTCATTGTGCATTTCATTGAATTTTGATATTGCACTTCATGACATTCGATGTCAGAATAATGCATGTGGGTTTTCATTAGCGACTTACTTGGTGATAATCTGGTGAGCTGACTCAGGCAACCTCGTATTTCTTCTTAGAATATTTTACATGCACTCTTGTAATACTTGGTGAACATCTATAGGTTTAATCTATACTCGTGCACTAAGTGGGTAAAACAATGACTGTTTATTATTATTTACGTAATTTATTGTCCTAGGTTAGTGTACGGAATGATGATTTGTTTTACTCTAGGAATTGAGACGTTCGAGTTTGTCGCTCATGAAAGAATACTAGAAAAAAGTTCAAGTTCATATGAGGAATTGGTTGAGAAATGTATGTGTTGAAAGCTTAAAAAGTACTAACTGATGGGTTTTCATTTCCTTACTTCAGAATCAGATGACCAATTTATTACATTGATTGCTTTAACAACAAAACTAGTGCAGTCGATTCCAAAAACTCAGAGCCTGCTAAATCCGAGTCTCCCCCTCCCCGTCTTTTCACCCTCTCCATCATCCGAAACAACCCTACTATCTTCACTTCTTCCAACCAAATCCCTACATTTTTCCTTTTAAAAACTAACATTCAACTTATGTATAATGATATTAACGAGGAAAAGACGGAGAAGAGGAAATTATCGGGAAGGACGATCAAGAAAAAAAGATTCTGCATTAATAGAAAGACGAATCGTCGGAAAATATCTGCTCCTTATCTTGGTTTACGGAACACCCTCGACCCAATATAAATATGATATAAATTTGTATAGTGTTGACAGGTTACAGAAAATGATGATACTAAAATCGTCTTTATATTTGTTTTTTTGTTCTCTGGGATCTACTCATTGAAATTGCAACCTCAAATTTGTTTTTAAAAATATATATAATTATATTTTCGCTATAAAACTACAAACTCAGAACCTGGTACTAATTAATTGATTTTAATGGCATATAGGACATACATTTTTTTAATCTCCTTGTTTGGAATTGAAAAATCTCAATCAGTCAATTAAGTTCATCTAAATCTTGAAGAGTTTTCCAGAGTTTTAGATAAGAGGTAATACTCAAAATATACTTTAAAAAATCGATCAAAGAGACCGCTCTGGCGGAACACGTTAATTATGAATATCTTGGGAGAGTCAACTTCTATTATTTCAAGTCAGATAACCGCTATACCTAAATAGATGTTGCCATACCCGATTCATGTACCCCACCTAAGCTTAAAGCAACAATGGTATTTCATTTTTCATAAACACATTATTATACTAAGCATATTTGGATAACGTCCAAGTGTTCCATGCCCATTCCGGCGCCCACATACTTTCAAGGCCGTCTCCAAGGTCTCCCAACTAAGATGTGTACTTGACTTCCTCACGCATATCATCAGAATAATCCCTAGAATTAAATTACTGGAGCGAAACATGGCTCTCGTGTCTCCATAAACGTAAAAGCGATGCGTGCAATTATTCTCTATTTCAAGGCTTTGAAACCTTCGCATATGAATCTTTTTATGAGAAAGATTATACTTGGAATTGTCTATTTTATAATATCTTGAGGGTGTTTGTAGGCCTAACTTATGCATCACGAATCCACAACCGAGATTTTAGTACCTTAGGTATATTGCAATTCACGAAAGTTGATGGTGAGGTCTGCCATATTGGTTGTGCGGGCGTTGTTATTATTGTTGTGGTGCAAAACATGATATAAAATATAATGATAATCAACCCAAGTCAACTAACCTAACCACTCTGTCCCAGCCAAACATAGCCTAAACTAATTCAATATAACCTCAAACTAATTTTTAATCTAACCTAAAACTAATTTTATCTAACCCCAAATTTAGAGTTATGGAGTAAAAAAATCAGTAATTGATGTACAAACTCACTTAAAAAAAATTGACAATAATATATCAAATATGTACAGTACGGTACTTATTTATATCCACGAAGAAAGAAAGTCGTTCACCAACGTCACGAACACAAATATCAGTTATTTAAGTAGAATGTGTGGTATTTTTATGGTATATTATATTATATTTCATGATGAGCTTTACGATTAGAAATGCACCTGGATTTTTCAAAAACAATTAATCCCTCAAGTTGCAGAGACTAGAGAGATTATGTAATTATCGAAGTTCTTACAATAGTTTGACTTGTTATACGACCTTTTTTCGTAGATGTAAGCAAACAATAGGCCAGACATTGTCATCATAACTGTTATTTGTTTTCTTACATGCAATTAACTCCAAAATAGCTAACAAATCTCACGCTCATCTTTATTCAAACAAGTAATGTGTGTTAAGTCACCGGTGTTTGTAGACAACCACTAATATAGTTTTGACTGTTATCTTAAAAAGACCGATAAGAACTACTTTGTTCCACGAGTAGGCCTATTGGACGTCTCGATCAGCCGTCTTTCCAATTCGTTATCGCCAACAATCAGTAATGTGAACCCGCCAACACAAAAATAATGAACCATAGGTAAGTTGAACGAAGAGCACATTATTATATTTGTAGTCACGAAAGATTAAATCTCGAAACATCCGCGCGGTAATGTTGTGCGATAGGAAAAACAGTCGATTGGAACATCAAACTCTCGTGGTTACAACTATACAAGAATCATAAATAGTATGAACATTACTTGCTGATTTGAATATAATTTAACCCGAAGGAAAATAATTGCTTCTTACATGCGAGACATATAACAATATTGAAATAATTATTGTTATTATCAGTTTGTTAAAGATTCTTACATTTAATATACTACCTACCATAAATTTAAAAAAATATCCTTAAGTAAGCATTTCTAATTGTGCAAGTCAATGTGAAAACAGAAAAGGCGATACTACATCCTACACGTCCGTGGAGGAAGGAGGTGTCTTGCTGCTCCGAAGTACGTGACGTATACTTCTCGATTGTAAAACTCTGCTGGACAAAATTAGATCGCTGTTCTCAACAATAATTGTAAAGTATAAACCTGTTAGTAGTAGTTTATTCGACGTGCAACTGCAGTGTCAGGAGCCGAGTAGGTATTAATCATGTATAATTCGTTTAGGAGAAGACTTCGACCGACGGCGCTACCGAAACCGAGAGGGATGATGTCGAGACGTCGGACCCGTTGGGGAGGATTCTGGAGGATCGATGGTGAGTATTCAAATTAATTCTAGTTTATTAACTTAAAAAATATTTTTTAAGTAGATGTCCACTATTATGAATGAAATTATTCGCTAAAAAGGATTTGAATGAAAAATAGTTAATTATAAGGATATGACGTTACATAGGCCTACAATCAGTGTACAATCGAAGATTTCATTACAATAAATTGAACTCGGAAAAAGTGTGCAACCCCGACGAAGGAATAACCTCATATAAGAGAAAATGGGATTTGGGGTGGATTTGAAAATGTTGATAAAATTAGTTTGAATTTATGTTTGAATATTTTCTTACTTTATTTCATGTGAACTTATCAAATACTTCTCTCAGGCACATGTTGCGGTTATTTATTCAGCCTGCACACATTGTGATGCGAATGTGATTGTGTACATGATGGCGGTGGTGTTTTTTTTTATTTTGGGCTGATATTAAGGAAGCGTGTGGCAATGGGATGCAAGAATATGATGAGCGTCTTAGTAATATCAGAAATGTAAGAAGTGTGGGTTGTTTTGAAATTAACTATATATATATATATATATATATATATATATATATATATATATATATCAACTATATATATATTGAATGGATCAGAAGGAAGAGATAGCTGACAATAGTTTAGTAGAAGAGTTTAAACCGTATTATCAATGTATTTCGACACGTATTACCTGTTATTGGTAATGTTGTATTTTGTGATTGTGTGTTGTTATGTGTATGATTCATTAAAATAATATTTTTATTTTTAAAGCACAAAAAAAAGCTTCCAAGCTATTTAATAAATTGAATGATGATAATGATTATTATTCGGAATAAGTAATATCAACTTGTTTTATTCATTTTTCAATCATTTTGATAGTCATTTTGATCTTACGACATGCTTGAATTCAATTTCCATTATTGACAACACGACAGCAGACCACTCATCATTTCATCCGATGACTAAATGAGATTTGAAAGTTTTATCAAAATATATCTATAAATATTCACATTTATTTTGAAATTCATTTCCATTTTCATTATCACATTTTACATTTGTTTGGCCTCTATTTTTTATATATATTGGGTTTGACGACACATTGTAATGATAACTAAGATCCATTAACGTTGGATGAATGAATAATGAGATGATGTGATGATAAGATGAAGGTTTCTTGGGTAATGGGAAGGACATTGGGAAGGAAGCGGTTGTGGCCTACATATATATATATTTTTTTAATAACATCGAAACTTGATACAAAATCATTGTTCCCCAATTAAGGCTATGGATGAAAAGTAGGATCGTTTGGACGGGGCACCACAAGGGCGATCTTACCACCCCATTTTAATTATTTAAAACGAATGAACTTCAACACCAGGAGTGCGCTGTCGGTGACAATAATTTTCCGTCGTAGATAAAAGTCTTTCAGTTTCCGAAAGTCCGGAACATATTATAAATAAAAACTGTTCCTGTGATATATATCCGGACATTACCAGCATTGGTATTAAGAGTAAATAGAACACACCAATGTTGATATCTTCCACTTTGAAATAATGTATCTCGAGCAATGATCACTTCTTTCCATTAACAGCAGATGTAAAGTTTATCATGGTACAAAATAGAGACAAAAAATGAGTGATAGGCCTAAACTGTTATAATCGGGCCCATCACTCTACTACTAATTCCTATATTGTAGGAACCATCCTAGCATTAAAGCATAGAGTACAGAGGAAACCACGAAAAACCTCTGTAAGGGTGGACGTTGGCGGGAATCGAACCGATATCCCCTCTTTTACCGGATCACATGAAGCGAGAGCGTTAACCACTGCACACCATGGGCCGGTCATTTGTTTTACTTTTTTTTTTTTTTTAATAACATCGAAACTTGATACAAAATCATTGTTCCCCAATTAAGGATGTGGATGAAAGATAGGATCGTTTGGACGGGGCACCACAAGGGCGATCTTACCACCCCATATTGTTTTACTTGTGAGGTTTTCAAGTTTTCGTATTTCCGACATACTGCTGACTTATCACGTTTTCTAAAAACGTTATTCTGTATTAATAGCATATTTACCGAGTGTGAATCATATTAACACAAACTCAAACAACTCAACAAGGTGTGAATGAATAATCTGTGATGACAGTTAATTATCATATTACCTATTCAAAATCAATTCTCGACTCTAACTGTTTGTAGAACGCGGAATGTGACTTTAAAGTACTTCTAGTATCACCTAGTTTACTGTACAACCGTATAAAGTTCTTACATATTGGCTTTGAGAAGCAGTATTGCCATAATATGGAATATACTACCATTTGAAGCTTCACCGTATAGCGGACATTGTACATTTTCATGGAAATTATGCGATCTTGAACAGAATTATTAAAAAAATCTCATGTTTTCATACTAATATTTCTTCTTCACCTCAACAAATATTCAGGGGCATCTAAAGAATTGAAATTTGATAAAAACTTGACCACATCAAACAGAAACTATTGGCTACAGACTTACAGGTCATATTTCAGAAGAGAAAATTAAGAAGATACTCAAATATATATATTTTTTATTTTAACAGCAGCCTTTCAATATGAAGTCAACTTTGAGAAGATGATGTGATTTGCTTTTAAATTGGAATTTGCCATTCAAAGAGAATAAGTATTCTAGTTTTACCACAATGATCTATTTGAAAATTTCCCGATTCCAAAAAAAAATCTCGTAATAACATATACAGAAGTCTTCATATATAAACTTGAAAATATAACATTCTGTTGTAGGAAATATAAACAGAAACAGCACAACAATACTACATTTTTATTTCCAATTATGTTGAGCTTGATTCTAGTTTGATTTGTTAGCACTTCACAATCAATGAACAGCTGTTTTCAACCTCAATTCTGTGAAAGTTTTGATGATTCTTCAGAGTTGTTTTCAAGAAAACGGAAGAAAGAAGTTTTAAAAGTTCTACTTGGGCTTATCAGCTCTGTATGAGCACAAGTTCGGAAAATTGAAATCAGTCAAATTAAAAAATAAATTCCAATTCTATAACTCTAAAACAAAATTAAAGCGACCTACTTCGTTTTGTTTAGATGATTCAGGTGGTTTTAGATCATATGGGGTCATATAGGACACTTTCAAATCTCTTTCATTTCGTTTGTAGTTATGGAATAAGGGGGCCCGTCGTTTAATATATACTCATTGTTTATTTATAATCGAGTCTTTTGCGGCTTATGAAATAAGCGGAAGAGTTAGTGAGTTCAAATGTTCAATTATAAATTATGTAAGTATAACCACATGATTACTCAACTTAGAATATGAGTAATTGATAGTTGAATCTTAATTCATCGTAAATCATGATGGTTGATCATGAGGATCTTTCATGACACAATCGCTTCAAATTTAGAGTATATATATTTATAACTATTCCCAATGATTCTGAGAAGTTCATTTCTCCATAGTTATATGTATGTTACAATTATTAATACACTTATATATAAAAGTATTACTGAAGTATTCATTTATAATCGACCACAAAATTACAACTGAAAAATGTATTGATATAGTGAATATTTGGATGTTAATAATTATCAACTTAAATCACATGTGGTATGCAGGATAATAATGTAGTATGTCGAATTTCAACAAACTAGAAAAATGCAACACATCCATTGTGAGATGAGCGATATACCTCATCTTACATACGATATGACCTGTGCATATGAAATATAATATAAATCTAAACACACACTTCGATTGAATGTTAAAGATTGAAGGTTGAATATTGTTGAATATTGTTTGCATGACCCCACTAACAGCTAGATTATACGGGGATACGAATGAGCAGGTGATAATGAAACTATGATGTGATGATGAGTGAAAGGACGTTTACAAAAACTCATACCTTATGCGGGACTCGAACCCACGCTCAACGGTGACATGCAGTTTTTGAAGCGTTGCCTCAGCTGACCGAGCTATCGAGGGTGGCACACACCCTAGAAACACATAACGTGTTTTCCTAGTAAAATATACTACATCCGTCAACTATAGAATCTAGAAAGCCGTGGTCTCGGAAATGGTCCTGTTATTATTTCGATCCATTTGTTGAATACAAAACATTGATTGAATTATTTACTTACAAACGGTTGGTTCAAATTGCCCACAAATTGAGATAATGTGTATCAATATATGTTCATATTCAGAGGAAATTTTAATTTTCGTGGAGAGGGTTTATTTTAAAAAAAATTCTCACCAAGTCCAATCTTAATGATTTTTCAGAAACTTTTGAAGTTGCAATTTCTTTTCTTGTATTGTTTTCCAATATAAATATATACAAGTTCACAAAAGTTCACAAAGCCTGATACAGGCTTGTCTGTGGTTTTGAATAAACAAAATACAATGTTGGATATGACATGACATGAGAAATGACATTTCTAGGTTGAATAAGTTTACGTGTACAGAAAAAGTATCGGTCAAACCGTACGACCTGTGCAGTGCTTACACATAAATATATATATATATATATATATATATATATATATATATATATATATATATATATATATATATATATATATATATATATATATATATATATATATATATATATATATATATACACACACATAAAAAACACAGACAATGCTCCATAAGAGAGGAGTGGATGTCTTCGCTATCGCTCATCCAATTAGTTGCTTTTTAATCGAACGGATTTCAAATTTATCAGTCCAAAAATCCCCATACCTAATTTCCGGTCATCGGTATCAAATGGGGATGCACGAAATAAAAATTCCTACGGATATCCGGTAAAATGCATGATCAATTATCATTTTCAGTAATAGCTCGAGCGAATGATTCATCGGGCTAGCCAATAAATGAATGAAAAACAATTGCAAGAGATTACAGCATGCTAATATTATAACATTCTTGTGGTAAACTCGTCCGCCAGGCGGCTCTACCATCGTGTGGACGTATTTGAGGAGGAGGTGTGGTACAGCTGACGACCTCCGACAACTACCAGTGAAAGGCCAACCTGCCTTCAGTCGACAGCATCTCCAATCCAACATTGGATAATCACAGCTTTATAGGGCTATCTAGGTTAACACACATTAAAGCGCGTGGTACAACCTAGGCACGTCAGTGTTGTGACAGAAATACTAGTGGCCTTTACGAGGCATTTCAAAGAAACGCGTTATAAATCAAGTATTAGTATATATATTTCTTTAGTCAATATCGAACAGATTGAAAATGGGAAACTGTTGTTCAACTTTTCGGGCTGTTTTCAAGCCGAACGATGCTTCGAATTCATATGCTATGAAGCCTCGGAGGGCTGATTCGTGCAGAGGAAAACCCGATTGTCTGCCGAAACCTCCGACTAGTGAAGAAGCTACCATTGGTAAGTTAATGTTACGTTATGGTCACATGAGAAACGCTTCGACGCCGCTTCGACGCCGAAGCCGATATAAATGCTGGCGTCGATTTTGAAGAATGTAATGATTCGAATTTCTTTACATTCATATTATTCATTTGTGGAATTCGATTTCTAGCTCCGGTATCTATAGTTGACTATTTTCGACGTCCAACAAAACAACATCAAATCACAGAAATGATTTGTCTCGAAAATGTGCATGCTTGTTACCTTGTCGTGAGGTCAAATTTGATGCTGTAGTATTTGGTATAAGAAACAAAATGGAATTATAAAAATATGGTGAATATATGGTAAGCGGCACCGATCTGTTCTAGGGTTGTGTCATTTTAACTTCCATAGGTTTTTAGAAGTTATTCATGATGGTTAGAGTTTGTGTAAGGTTTGTCTGGAATGGACATCAAGATTGTGATCTCAAGGTTCAAACCTTATCCTATACAACCCTAACGATCACCTGATAAAACCCTCAAACAGATCAGCGCAGCTCACTCATTTGATAAAGTGTCACAGATTGATAAAACAATATTACAGTATCAACAGAATCAATCGAACAACAAATTTAGATATACTGTGTGGATTAACGAAATATATTGTAATTGGTTCCTGAATCATCATGCATAATTGATTCATCATTAAAGTATAACAGATATTCATAGAGGTTAGGGTCAATTGACCTTCATCTTCTTACATTTCACATCTACCATCAAGTGTACGCGTGGTTCTTTAAAGAGATTCAATTTCAACAAAGAATAATCTCCTATACTCGATTTAACCGGTGATAAGACACTCGTTGCAACTCGGTGTACTCGTTCGCAGTTTTCAAATGTTTTCGAATATTAATAAAGAATAGTTATATTCGTGGAAAGAACAGGTTTTTTCCTTATTGACATCGAACTTGAATGACACAGAATTATTGTTCACAAGAACAAACACAAATCCCCCAAAAACTTACTAGTGGGGCTATCGTTATATGAAATTCAATTTTATTTCCATCGATAAATTCATTTCAAGTTTAGAATAAGTCAATTGATAACAAGCGTTACTGTAACAGCATGATTGAAATAGACTTGCAGCTAAAATTTGCGTTAGGATTTTACTAATATGAATTATTTTTATCTTTGTGAACATTAAAAAATAATATTATGCGCAAAATTATGACAGCTGTCAAAGTGCCACTGACATGTGCTATCACCTAATTGATGTGACACCTAGGAGGAAAAAATACATTTATAGGGTTATTGGTGTTTCTAGAGTATGTTTACTTTTTCAAAAGAATTTGTGACAAAAATTAAAATCATTGTTGGTAAAAAATTATTATGATTATAACTTCAATTAAATGTATATGATCCAAAACTGTCTTCTCAATAATCGATTTGAAGAAAACGATAGCGAATACGTGAACGGAAATCAATTGATATTCAAAATTATGAAGACAAAGTAGTCACCGAATTATTGAAAAATATCCCGTAATAGACAAGCCATGAAATGGATTAGGTAAGTGTGTTGAAAACTAGATCCGGATAGAAATTCCTTCATAATACCTAGCAGCGTTTACAACAAAAATTGATTATTGACTGCTTCATCTCTCACGAATTTTCTCCATTTATATAACTTGATACACACTTATAATTACTACTTCAAGGGATATAGTGTTTGAATTTCTTCATATTCATATTATTCATTTGTTAAAAGAAAAAGTAAATTCACAAAAATAACAGTGTAAATTTGCTGTGATAATATTCTTCAAACGTGCAACAGTTCCATCTGGAGCCATGACGTCAACTCTTGGAAGAGAATAATTTTAAATTCTCAGTCTACAACACTTGAATGCAAATTTACTCTCTAAATAGCACCTTGTCTATTTGATTGAGCTCGTATAATGATTGAAATGAAATCAAATAAATAAGCATGCGCTAAAAATTCCAATCGAGAAACGATACTTTTGCATTTCGTTTTATGTTTGTTGTTATATAAATAGACATGCATAAGAGTATAAGAAAATGTTGTTACACAATCACCTTATGCGAGGACAGCATTAACTAGAAGAATGACATTAATTCCTTCATTCAGCGTATTCAGCGTAATGTTGTTAATTGCGATTAGGACAACTCTGCAGATATTTGTAGTCAATCCAGGAAATATATTTTACAATGTAGGAACGATGTTCTTCATCAAAATGTAATTCTATTATTTACAACTACGACCGTGAGAGAAAGCAAAACAGTATTGTAAGTGAGAGATTTTTCTGAACGAGACGTTTTATAACATTATGAACAAATGATTGAGTTTTTCAAACGCAAAAATATTTCAATCAGTTTATTAATAATTTATATTCGTCAAGTAGAAAATAACAAAGAAGGGGATAGCGATAAGTCTATATTTCATCTTATCCTGAACAATTCGCATTTACTATTTCCATTTGCGTTTAACAAATTATTTATATTTTGAGATCAAATTACTAACTTAATAACATATGTGAACAGTTGTTGAAATAATAATGATAATTGAAAAAATAATAGCGGAATAATTTGATAATGATGATATTTTGAAATTCCAAGAAGCACTATCGAGTTTTCAAAATAATGAGGAAAATCTTGTTGATAAATGAAATATCGATTTCAAATTATCATTTTTCATTTATAAAAATCAAAGACCCATGTTTTGTGTACACACCATCCCATATCGAGCGCTAATAGCTTCTTTTCAGTCAACTTCCATTTTCTCATCACAACAATTCTGCGTATTCGGAATAAATTCCAAATATTTTTAAATTTCAGTACGAATGCATGTTATTCAAAAGTTGATGCTAGTATTTCCATTAGTGACGTCATTACCATACCCGTCTGACCAATTACAAGTGAATTCTTGTTACTTTCTCTCATGTGGATCCTTGGTTGATGTGTTTCGTTCATTCTAACACAAGCCGTAACTATGACTACCATGACGTAAGACGTAAAACTGGATCTGTGAACAACAATTAGCTTTATAACCTAGACTAAGATGTATTTCTACTTATATGCATGAAAAAATGAGTCGAGTGAATAAATCAAGCGAATAAGTGAGGCAAGGTTATAATCACATGTTAACCACATGGAATTTAACACCAATTGCCATCAAGCTAAGTATTACATCCATGATTTAATACCAGACTCGAGTGCTAGTGATGAGTATATATTGTAAATTGTGACTCATTCGAAATAAAAGAAATACAGAAACATGCAATTTTATCAATCTTACAATAATGTGCAGAAAATTTCTTATCGAAATTTCATCAATCGATTTTAGTTCACAAATATAATATTTTATTTTAGAATGAATTTGTTTTTTCACACTAGAAATTAATCGTAATAAAATAAAATCTTTTGCCGTCGTAACTCGCTGTCAAATTCACTTACTTGCAGTAGAATAGGATATTCCAACAAATCAATGGAACCACGCTGCAAACTAGAGTGATGAGAACCCTCATCTTAGACAGATTTACAGGGTGCAGTTTCGCTACATATATCTCAAGAACTACATACACTACAGACTCGCGGTAAAATGCAATGAATAAGTGATACCCTGAAAATTGGATATGCTTAATCGAAAATTGAAGAATAATTTTATTATGGAGCGATAATTGAATCAAAATGTGCCTAATTTGATGATTTTCATTGCTTAATTCCCGGTTATTAAATAATTGTAGAAATAAATTATAAACGTACATCTTCAAGTTCAACTTTGCTTATCAATATTATAAATCTTGATTCGCCTGTAATCTAACAGTTTTCCCAATTTCCTTGGTCAAAATGTGTAATGTAACTAGATTTTGTCAAAATTAAAAAATGAACAACTCGTCCATCTAACGGTGGTTACTGGAACTCTTTCTATATTATCCCCTTACCACTTTTCAACCCACAACCAAACTTTTCAACGCACACCAAACTTGGGTCGAGCATTTCGAAGATAAATATTCTCAGCTAAGATGCGGGCTCTTAAATGATGGACATAACATATGGTTCTACAGTGCTAGAAATAGAAGCAATAGTTTGAAGTGAAGACAACGATATGTTAAGGTGACGATACGGCCTAATGACACATGTGTCTAGCTGACGTTTGACTGCATGCCTCGTGTTACGTGGATGAGATGTGAAATGGAAACAGACAGCGGAATGAACATCACTCACTCACCCAATCACACCAACAATGCGAAATGCAGATGGTGAACTTGTCCAAAAAAAAAATACATTTCTGATCGATTGTCTCTCCTATACCACACCACTGCATGGCTTATTATCTCATCTTTCCTGTATACATTTATTTATTTGTCATACAAAATCCACCTTACAAAAGTAAAAGGTAAATTACACAAGTTCACAGGTATAGCAACGGAGAGGGAATAGTTGTCTGAGAACCAATTTGTTTATCAGTAATTTTAGATTTTTGAAAATAGCACTAAAGCTCCATAATTGCTCAAGAATCACATTTCTAGTTTTCTGCTCGAAATTATAGATGAATTGGATCGATGGGCTATTTTTTTATAAAAATTTTATAGGAACTGACAACCAAATTTAGAAAACATATTCATTACTTGAATAACTGAGAATTTGCCAATCGAAACTTGAAAAAAAATATTTAATCAAAATAGCCGTATTACAAATTTGAATAGTATGCAATATTATAGCTGCAAGTAGGTTGTTAGACGGTGAAATTTGAAAAATAAACGTACTGGAATGAAAAAAAATGAAGATCAAGTCAACTTCGGTTCAGTGACAAGTACTTGACGAGTACAGTGTACTTGTAACGATTGTTGAGCAACTTACAGAAAATGTTATCACCCAATCCCTGGTTCAAATCAATTATCAACAAAAACTATAAAATACAGATTATCGGCAATACGAAAAAACAATATCAAGGTATTCTAATTAAGTTTTTTTCCTTCAAGATTTTGTATTTTTCTACATGTGGCCAAATATGAAATTTGGTTAGAATAGTTCTTCAAACAATGTATACTATACAATTTGTAGCACGCTTGACGAATTTAATAGTGGATAATAAATTATGGTAGAACAGTGGCATATAGTGTCATGAAATTTCATTTGGAATTAGCATTCATCAATCAGGCTTAAATCATAGAATAGAGAGTTCAGATCTTCCTTCAAAAAATTAAAGATTTGTTCAAGTTTTTTGTTTTTGAGGAATCGACATATTGACTCGTTCATCTATTACGTTTTTTTTTTATTATTTTATTATAATATCAATTACTTTTCTTCATGTTGGTAATTCACATTTTCCCAACGACTCTACGAACAGCTAAGTTAATTGGGAGTACCAATGTGCGGGTGAAAGGTGAAATATGTTTATCAAAATGCCTTATGCGGGATTCGAACTCACACCCGAATTGATTTCAATTTCCAAGACAATGTCTTTACTCACTGAGCCAGACGGGTGACCATTACTATTGTTCATCTTATCAGTGACAAAATATGCATTCTTGCTTTCTATATTTAGACAACTTGATAAGAACATTCGATAAGAACACGAAGTTAAAAATATGCGCCAATCTTAAAAAATCGAAGAATAATTTTTAACGTCAAGAAGGCCTATTATTGGATCAATTTCAATAACTTTTGACAGGTTCGTATCACCAATCAAATCACTACACGGATATCGGATGAATAATTTCATAAACAATAACGAAGTGACAAGTCAGAAGGCGTGGTGAAACTCAACAATGAGTCAACACTTATTTTCAGCATACCTATTGTTACTTGAATGTACAACATTAGCTACATGCCGAATTATTTTTATCAATAACAATCTTAATATGTACAATGTTTTGTTTCATCAACGCCCACCATTTGGTTGTCTTTTGCATGATATGCAGTTATTTTTACCAAAAAACAACTACAAATTATCATAATTGAAATGGATAAAATCCAAATTAGGTTAACATATTGTTTTTTTCCCTACTGTGCTTCGATGGTAATTGATTTCAGTTATCACTGAACCCAATAAATATGTTTAAAATGTGAGTAAAATTACTCTTGTTGACTATTGACAACATTCTATCAGAACTATTTATTTTATTTTGAATCTGGAACGTTTTCTTCGCTTGCAATATTTTTACCGTTACTGAATCACAAACAAGCATTTTTAATAATTCATCTTTGACGTTCAACTGTCGTTTTCCTTATTTTACATTGAACGAAAAAACTATAGTAATGAACAAATTTTCAAGGACTTTTCACATTAGGACATATTACCATACTTTCTACTTCTCATTCCTCGTACAAAAACAAAAACATCTAGATAATCTAATTCTGTAACATTTTGTAACATCGCGCTTCCCTTTAATCCTTGATCTTAAAGATCTATAAAACATTGAATTATTGGGCGAATTTATAACAATGTCATAAAAGTTTAGTATGATTGCCAATAACGGAACCTCTTGAGGGCAGAACGTAAATTACAAACGTGTAAAGTTTTCTGAAACTGTTGTCTTAGAACCGTCTTAAATGTGTCTTGAAATAATACAAGGAGACAAAGCATTCCGCAGCAAGGTTGTGACGTCTCAGTGTAGGATGCTGTTTGTGGTGCAGGTAAATGAGGAGGAGTTCAACACATGGACTCACCAAGGGCAGCCATCAATAGTCATAAAATCTGTTCTTATAATTACCTCATCACTAGTTCGTGTGAAAATTTCGAGTCATTTCGAGGTGCAGTTTTACCGGTATGACATTTTGTCCGAGAAACGGAAACGATGTATATCTTTTTTATTCAATAGTGTGGAAAATTGTATGGTGAAGCAATGAAAGATTTTGCTGAAGATTTCCTCCGAAACTTTCCTCCGAGTTTTTTGTGCAATCTTAGTGATGCAAATAAAATCAGGAGGATACTGTTTATAGTTATTATGAGGGCTAGAATCACATTTGATAATTATATTATAGTCCTTCACCGTAAAATATTAATGAAATATTATTTGTGAAACAATGCTGTCAATTATTAATTTTTCAAATAATGTTGCGGATTATTATTTTGAGAAATGACTTGTTTATTGCCATAGTTACTAAAAAAACGCAGGGTATAGCCCACTTTTAAGGAAGATAAATGAGACAATCCATCGAAAATTAAAACTACGACTTTATTTCCTCATTGCAATTCTCGTCATAATTGCTACCAAATCATAAATGTCAACAAATTCGGGAAGCTTGTGAATTTTATTCATTGTGTTATTGCATAGTTTTTCGATATGGTAATTTTTGTGGTTATTGGTACAATTTTATGAATACATAGTTACATTTCTGATTCTTATAAGTGGACGAAATTTTTTTTATCATGTTAAACTACAAACATATTAAAATAGAGTAGTTTAAACAAAATTGATGTTCTTCACTGCGTTTCTATATAATTATAAAAAACATCGATACCAAACCACGACGAATATCATCTACAAGTTTGAAATCATCAAACTGAAAATCAGCTCAACTATATCATATATCGTCCCTGATACTCGAATGAAGAACAACAATGAAGAAGTTTGTCTATAAACATCCGTGAACGGATTAGACATGCATCAACATTATCCAGTAGAGTGCATTCGGCTTGCATAATACCGACACTGCAACACCTTGAAAGTTCAAGACAATGTTTGTTAGTTGAGGTCTGGTGTGAGAGTATGTGGAAGTCACCGAATGATTGTAATAATAATGGAAAAAAGCCAATGAAGCAAAGTCGTTTCTTTACGTTTCATAGAATATTTTTCTCCTTTTGCATATTTTTCGCATATTTTTAGTATTTAAGATACTTTTTTACACCCGCCAATCGTATAGATCTGTACTCTGACAGAGATTTTATTATTTGTGTTGTCACCATCATTTGATCGATCTGCAATTGCGTTGTACGATGAACCGTTGAAACGTTTGAGAATAACCGCGAGATTTCAATCGAGAAATTCAAGATTCAAATTACACAATTCTTCACACCGAAAAAGTGTGTAACTATTATATTATAGCGTTATACGATATTTCTATAGATATTTGAATGACAAATATATATATATATATATATATATATATATATATATATATATATATATATATATATATATATATATATATATATATATATATATCAATACGCATTGAGGGTTGCGTTTGCCAGTTTCCCGGCCGCAAACAAACCCTCTATTCATCTTGATATATATATATATATATATATATATATATATATATATATATATATATATATATATATATATATATATATATATATATATATATATTTCACATCAATTGGTTAAACCATCATGATGTAATAATAAAATGTGACAAGTTCACACCTCTCTTGCTCATCAACGTAAGACGTATTCCTGGCAATATACTCATGACAATTTGCTGTTATCTGATGTGCGTGTTTCTTTGTGAAACTCAGTAGCTGTTTTGTCTTTAACGTGAATGTAGCGTCCGACGAAGATTAGGCAAAATGCAAGCCGGTATTCTTGACCTCATATTTTGAAGGTTTTATTATAACCTTGGTAGTGGCCAATCAACTCGGCGAGTCGCCATTATGCAATGAAATGTAACACATTTCTTATAACTTTCATTTGTAGTCGTTTTTTACTCGATATAAATACAGGAAAACACTTTATTGAGAAATAATTTTTCAAAGGTTGTTTTAGAACATATTGTGAAGAAGAAAGAAAACGTCATTAGGCGCAAAACAATCATCATAGAGAATAGGATAGATATGCACTGAAAAACTCTCAGAATACCCATCCAATAATGCACTAAAAATGGTCAAAATAAAATCTATAATTTTTTGTGTATTTACTACAAAGCTAAAATATTTGTTGAAGTTGATAAAAATAAAAAAAAAATATGTGTCTTTAAAAATATGTGTTTTGTTGTCTCCATGTATAGGTTCATTTACGAGCATGTGATAAACCTCCACATATCTCATAGAAAATAAATATTTGCTCAAATTTGATTTTTATATTTTTTTCGCATCAAATAAGTCATTAGAATATTCAGTAGAAAAAAAATCGCACTTATCAGGCTACAACGCACACATGTGCTATAATATATACATTTTTTAACAATTATGCATGTTGCGAGTGATTTCAGGAAAAAAATGTACAAAAAAATGCCAAATAGGCATAGCAAATTTGAGTTCGTATTTTCAGAATTCTGGAGTCATGCACGGAGTAGATATTAAACGCTGGTCGTGCTGTTTATCAAATTTCAAATATGCTGATGCATAACTATCTTGTCTACAGTTGAAATGATGAAAGAGATTTGATAATGCTATTTTTTTCTGAATAAGGGATAAATTCTTCAGTCTCATCCCTATGGAACAAATACGACGGTAACGTTTTTTCAACTTTTAATAGTGGGAAGATCAACTAAGGTCTCACTTCATATAGCTACCATCTCAAAGGTGATCAACACAATCATAATTATTCAGCGTAACTGAATGTTTTTCTTGAAATAGCTCGAAGCAGTAGATCACCTTCACAGACACATCAAGTACGCCATTTAACTTGATTGTATAACAATACCACAGCGAAAAACTTGTCAGAATTATTCAAATTGCCAGTGGCATCCATGACTGAAATAGTGGGGACAATAATTATACTGTACGATTCAAAAATTATAGGTTTCATCAGAGGTGTGGTTATAGTTTGATGATGGAACATAATAGGAGATTCGATATTTGAAAATTCGATATATTGAAACATTCAATATTTGAATATCGATATATTGTATTGCCATTTGAAATATAATTGAAAGAAAAACAATGTAGAGGAAATGAGGATTTGTCAAGATCATTCTTTAATCACCCAAACTAGAACATAAAAGTTTTTGTTGAAGAAACGTTTGATTTATTTTCACTCACATAAAAATGATGATAAGAAAACAGAACATTCTTCCCCACCGTACAACTGAACATTTAAGGATATTTCCATATGATGAAGAAGAGTATTTTATATGCTTACTTCTTGTGATATCACACATTGTTGACAACAATGTCGAACGACATTGTATCGAACGCTTTGCTCACAATGTCATAATTTTAATTTTAATGCTTCCATCTATTCTTTGTTGCTATGGTATGACTATGACAAATATGTCTTCTCCCTATACATAATTACGTTTACGAAGATCTGAATGAGTTATCTCAATGCATTTTTGAATTTATTCTCATGTATGTTCAAATAAAACAAAATCAGAATTTTTAATTCTGGCTTGCTTCATACATGTAATCATGTTTTCATAAAACCGTATATAAATACAAATACAAAATATTCATCAATAGGCCAATCTATATTATGAACTGTCATTGCCGCGTAGTTTTTTATTCCTTGTCGGGATAACTAAACGAATCAAATTCAGAGCTTCTTACTTCATATTAACAACGATGTAATATACACCATTACAACAACACTATTACACAATATGTAGTCTAAGCGATATAAGTAACTAAAACATACATATAGGTTGCATACAGTTTATATTACAGTGCATGTATAATATCACATTGCACGTGTAAATGCATTTTCTCACGAAATGAGTATAACTCACGTGATAGAAGAAAAGCCTTTCATATTAAAAATATTCGTAATTGATATGAACATATTTGATACATTCACATGACGAGTGGCCGAGTGGTTAATACACTGAACAGTTATTCAATGGACCGAGGTTCGATACCTGCCATGGTTGATAATCCTGCAGGACAGTTTTTTTGTGGTTTTCCTCTGTCGTTAAAGTCAATACTGGGTTAACGACAGGCCACGACCGACTGCTCTCTACTATCCAAAAACACCTGATAAAACACCTTTCATCTTATCCCACCATCTCATATATCGCTTAGCGATAAGTATAAGTATAGTACGTCGTTGAACCCAATATGAATAATAAAAGATAACAATATGCATTTACAAAATGATATTCAAATAGCACTCGATGATTTTAATAGCACAAACTAATAAATGAATGAATTATGGAAACTACTAAATGAAGACGGTGAAAAAGAATATTCCAAACGGTGTGATATCCAAATTTTAAAGAACAGTCGGTATAACGTACACAGTTTTCACAGAAGGTCTACAGGTTTATGGTTTATTTTGGTAGAATACAAAATTCATATTTTTTAAATTGGTTGATTGTTGGAATATATATTCAAACATATATGTTCAATATCAAATACAGATTGGTTCTATTGAAAGCTTTCAAATTCGCACTTACACCGAGCATTACCACATTCAAATTTCCATCACATTCATTCACATCATCATTTTCACTCACATTTCATTATTCAAGACAGTAATTCCAATACAGCTATAGTGTTTTCTTAAAATAAATATTTCACGTCGTTTATTGAAACTAGAATGTTTTTCACGTCACAGCTCAGTCTCAATGAGTAGAAATAACAGAATTAGTCACCATAAGGTGAATATTCAACCCCATAAAAACGAAATGCAAAGAACGAGATGCAAGTTACGGTGTTACAAAGCTAAAATGCGTTATAGATACAATGACTGACCTTGGGCTGGACCACAGCATCCTCTGCTACAGGTAACCTTGGTGTATGGATTTACAAACATCGCAGCTCACTTTGCTGTACAAGTCGACAAGAAGTCACGTTTTCTATTATCCGATTAACTATTGGTTAAAAATGATCACAGATTTTGTTTTATATCCAGAAAAAATATATATTTCTTAAAACACATATTTAAGGAATACAAGTTGAGATTTGGGAATTTGGTCTGAAAATGACACGCAGATTGAGCTTGAGGCTTAAATGGAAAAATCTATACTTTTATCTATGAAGGATGAAGGTTACGAGCGACCGTCCCTCTATCTCACACCACTAGCGTTCGGGTGATTCTCACATTATTCTCACATTCTCCTTGGATACAAGTATACCTATTCTTTATTCACGTTTCATTTTCACAAGGATGATTATATTCTGTATCTAATTTTATCCAAACACAAATTAAGATATACATGCAACGGTTCAGCTTTTACATTCCAACAAAAAATGGATTCATCGCACATAAAAAAGTCGATTAATATCTCAGAGCTTTAAAAAAAATGTTACAAAAATGTCGGAATTATCATATAATTGCATCTAAGGAATCATGCACACATGAATACATGCAAGCTATCACTCAATCCACACTATTCAATACAAATCTGAATTATCAGTAGCTCCAACATACAAAAAAATGAATTATTACAAAATATCTGGCGTACAATAATAAGAAACTGGTTCCACCTCTTCATCGGAATTATACATTTACTTGTGCGACATTCACACCGATTTAAACCAGTTTGTTCAATTTAAAAGTCTGAGAAAATGTTAGTTTTAAAGATTGTCAAGTTTAAATAGAAAAGGTGTAGCAGAGGAACATTTGGAGATTGCACCACATAATACTGAAGATGTATCTATTCTATGGTGATAATGACCTTTCCTAAACTCTATGACACAATAGATCTTTGGTTAGTCATATCAGGGTTATATATGAGGATTAACCGGATTATATATTTTCGGCAGCTTACTTTGATAAAATACTTGTTGAATGGAGGTACGTGTCTTTGAATCTTGAGGGTGGACACAATTTTGAAGCTTTTCATAACAAATTCAGATTACTTTCTTTGCACATTGTTCGATTTGACACACGAGGACTTGGTTATATAATATATTGACATAATCTTTGAAGTTGGAGCGCTTTGAATGCAGGTGGAAATTTATGTATAGAGCCGTGAGAAGTGTTTTGATTATTATTTTCATGGTTCAACACCTTATGTATGGGGAATAGAAATTCTTTATTCACGTGAATTCAGTTTGATCAAAGAATATTTCTTGGAGGTCGGCTTCTGTGTGGTTTATGGTGGTTTATATCTATATTCATAAGTATTTTTGGTTACTGATTTCGATTGGCTGTTTCTTGTGATCGTTATCATTAGCGATCGTAAGTTTCGAACCTGTCAACCGAATGACATCATAACTTCACACCGAAATCTTTCATTGCTTATAATATAAATTAAGACGAGAAAAATAAATAAATTACCATTAATAGATGAAGCAAACACGTAGAACGAAAACGATAAGTCTAGTGATAAAATCAGGAACTCTCAGAATAATTATACATAATTAATTGGAGGTCCATAGGAATAACTGGGTATCTGACTCTTTGCCATACCTTCTGAATGTAAAACTGGCATGCAATGAAAGTTTTGAAGAGGTGAAAAAGCGTGCGTATAAGAAAATATAAATATGATTATAAACCTCATAATTAAATTAAAATCCTTTGATACATTAAATTTGCATCAATTGAAAATTAAACTCTCACGTCTCAGGATGCTGATCTTTTCACTTCGCTGAATCTATTTTGTGTGGAAATATTTTAATAGCATGCTGAAAGGAAGGGGTCTTTTACGAGACCCAATTTAGCAAAATATATAATAAATTATCTAAAAATAGACTATTACTTTATTCGTTGCCGTGCTTAGTCACATGTGTGGTTGAGAATGACTATATGCTCTTGATGAAGGTCTCGTTCAATATCTCGCCTGGATGCCTCTAAAAATACTTCATATAAGTTAGAAATAATCGAATCCTTCCATTAGAGAAACTACTTTATGTTATTCTTAAAAGTCGTATTACATACACACATACATACCTACATACATCATATCATAGAGAAACTAATGAATTAGTGAAGTATCAGTGAGATACCATCGTTGATATTTTCCAAACGATTCTCAATGATGAAGATGATATATGATGATGATATAATTTATTCCATCAACTTTTTACTACGGTATCCACATCTTTTTCATATCGATCTTTTTATTATATCACACTTACGAATAGAAATTAATTGAAAAGAGTTTTTGCGATTCATGAGTTATTTTTATCATTGTTAATGATATAATCTGACACATCTCCAAAAAACATAGTATATATTCATTAAGATACGTAATCCTCTCGACGTTTTCTATTTGGAGGCTAAACAATTTAGAAAATCAAAGATAAAATGTAAAACAACGTCATACAATGTCTGTAACACATAAAATCTATAATATACTCCGTTTTCGTTGAAAATTGGAAACGCGCATGGTTTGAAAGGTCAGTCTTTTATGTCATAGGTTATGTACCTTGTTAGCACAGTCTGTCAAGCTTCACATAATGTCAGACGAAAATCAGGAAAGCACATTAACAAGTTCAACAGTAGCACATTTTGTAGAAAATAGAAACTATCCAGATGAGAGATATTTCAAACGTATTGAAATTCATCCGTCAGAGACAAGAAGCCCCCTTTTCCCCATTCCCCCATCAGACTCTCATTCTGCCCATCAAACGGGATTTTAAAAGCGTTTCACTAGAAATGGATCGGATGTCTTCTCTCTAGACGCGTCTAGTGCAAGGAAACGTGCGTCATCGTTAAGTGACGCTGACAGCTTTCACGTGTTGAATCAGATGTTTGCCAGGAGCAAGGATGTTGAACGTCCGAATGTAGAATAATATCATAATTATTAGGGATGTTGAGGTTAATTTTCTCAACAAGTTCAGTGGCAGAAAGACAAGGGTGGTTCTGTATTCTGAAATCTATCCAGATCAAACTAATTACGAAGTAGCTTCAACTTTGACATATCCATCTGATCCGTGAAAAACAGTTTTATTTTTATCTTTCCATTATTATTATTTTTTATTTTCACATGAATGTCTCATTCTATTTTCAATCCTAATGTCAAGATCTTCTCAGCACCAATTATTATTCGTTCAATCAGTAATATTCCTACATTTTTGGTGTTATAGCTTAGTGACAATTTACACTGTATGACATTTGTTAGGGCTAGAGTTATATATTTTTTCCTATTATCATTTTTTTTCTATTCATATTATTTTTTCATATAACATTTTCGTATTATATTATATTAAAATTATGATAATCATTATATCGTTCATGTGTTGTACTAGTGATAGTCTCCTCATGTCTGTATTTTCATGATATTTGTTCTGATATTAAAAAAAAAAAAGATTTGTCTTAATAATACCAACAAGCTATGAGGTGAGAATTTTTTCTCCTTTGAACAAAGAACTTTTCTGCTGAAAATAAGAAAAGTACAGAAAGAAAAATACAAGTACAGTTGCGGTCACATCAAGTAGTCGAACAAATGCATCCTGAAAAAAATATATACTGATATCATTCGCACTGAAGCTCGAAAAAAATGTTCATAAAGCACTCCTTTGTCTTTGAATAAATTCACGGTTAAATGTGCGAAGATATTATTCAAATTCGAATTTACATTTCCGAATTCCAAATTTTATGTGACCACAAGTGTACTATATACCTATAGCGAACTGACATGTTGAAAGAATACAAAAAAAATCTGCCTACAAGACCATATTGTACACATGTGGTACATGTACAAAAACCAATGTGTAAGAACTGAACTTCTTGTAATCCGTTCCTCGTTAAATATCCCTGTTGGTAAAATGTAAATGGTTAAAAAGATTCACACATTTTTCTTCAAAGCTGTCATAAAACTGTTAAGTGACTATAAAAAACGCCTGTCACAAATAAAAGGAAATATTAAATCATAACTCTTGGTATTCTGACCTCCCAAATGGGCAGAATACCTTTGGGGATATATAACAAGATGAGTAAGCATGTATTGTAAATCTTTCAGCCCGATAAATATCTCCATCAATGCAAAGCTTGAATTCCTGCAATGATAATAGTAAGTCTTGAAAACGGCACCCTAAGGAGTTGATCGCGATGGAAACATGTGACAGGAAACGAAATCCCTTTGAACTCCCAACTACTCAAGTCAGTCAGATATCAAGTCAGACTAAACGATTTTCTACCCAACGTTACGATTGTAAAAGTTATTTGTAGTGAACTGAAAAAGCAAATGGATTTTTACTCTCTCATAATATCCGTCATTGCTCGGTATTTTAAATAATAAATAATCAACATCTATAAAATTTGAGACGGATTTTTTCTAAATATAAAATATTGATTCATTTGAATATACAGTAATGACAGAATGGATAAATTTGAATGTAATTATTATAATTGATATATAATGCGAATAAAGTAATAAAATAACTCGAGAAGGTATTAACTCTTCTCTGCCTACAATACGCATTGACTGAGCTTTATGGTTAATTGCAATTAATGCTTTATAGAAGTATTACAGTCATCATCTACCACCACTTTCACTGTTCGGGAAATAAAATGCATTACTAGTTGTATTATCTCTAAAATACAGCAAACATATGTAATATTATTTCAAATAGAACACTCTAATAGTTTTATTTATTTAATGTTTTTTCACTCTAATTGTTGTTTCGAGTGAAACAACACGGCAAGCATTAATACAAATCATATAGCGAGTATAAATAAATAGCATTACATTGATCACACTCAAAAGTGCGTACTGAGTACACAATATCTCATCATTTTGAACTGAACATTATTGTGACTGAAAAGTCATTTAATCTGGAACGCAATAATTGCACAGTAATATAATTGAATTCAAAGTTTGATTATTATTTCACGATGACGATAACAACATGTTCTTTATTTTCTATAAATAGAAATTGCATCCAATGCCAACAATGTTAACTACTGGAAGTATTGTTAACTTTGATCATACTACTAGAAGTTATTGAATGTAATTATTTTTCAATCAATATAGGACTATGTAACGTAATTATTAGTGATTATTCATTTAATATCATTCACAAATTGGTTCAAATTCAAAATTCATTATTGTTTGAAATTTGATTTCAAATTCATTTTAATACTCCACTGCTCCTCATTTCGTTCTTTCCTGTGTGAATGGTTTTCCTCAGTTTTTGGTTAAAAACGATTGAAGAAATTCTGGAATGAATGCTGATCAATAGATAATTCATGGAGATCACCGCTCGGTCCTGAATATTTGAATCAAGAATTACTTTTACCTTGTCTCTATTCTAAAAGTTCTTACATGATTATGCTATTTTTCCCCGCAGAACACGAGGGTGGAAAACTGGAGGTGCTCACCGTCAAGAAGGTTGATCTCTGCTTGGAAGTGAATGGACCACAGCATCACACGAATCAATTTGATCTAATGACCCGCGAGAAAGATCCACGTCTTATTGTGCGCAGAGGTCAACATTTCATCATACATATCAGCGTCAGTCGTGCATATAATCCAGACAAGGATGCCATCTCATTCATATTCACCGTCGCCGGTAATTACGTCATATTAATATATAATGGGAATAGAAACTAGTTCAAACACGAGGGTATAGGCCTAATGTTAATTTTACTAGGAGCTCTGCTTGCAAGAAACACGCCATTTGATGGAATGGAATGTGTAAAATGCTTATGAATCCACAAGCATACATCGGTACACGATTCATTCCATCAACTGAACATGTACCGCGTTTCACGAAAAAAAATTGAATCAGATGTGTTGACTATAAGCCAATTATTGAGGTACAAAACTGGTAACTGAGAGTAAGAACAAAATAATCCGATAATATCTTAATCCATTAATTACTGTTTTGTAAAACTGGTCCTCAGTTTCTTGTAACAATTCAATTTAAGGATTCAAATATCTTCCAATAGTATATCATTGAGTTGATATGTTATTGGCATGACCAATTAAGAAAACTCCGATATGACATTTGGTGGAGGTGCCACTTTCAGTGTAAGGGCCTCTTGACCTATATATTCCCATAAGCCATAACAATCAAATGTTTTCAATTATGACTAACCAGATTATAACCATATTACTTTGAAGCATATTACCGAAAAATTTACTCAATTATTTATTAATCCTGTCCATCTTATAGTTGTTTCAAAAAATACTGAATCACCATAAGTAATTATGTCAAAGTTCCATATAATTTTTTCTCACTTTTTTCCTGAACCGTCATTAATGCTCACCATGTTGTGATGTTAGATGACGAGAAGCCCAGCTACGGACACGGCACATTGATCGGCGTCCCCCTATTAGCCAAGGGAGCTGAATCCGGTGCTGCGTGGAACGCCGTCTTCGAGTCTTCCGAAGACAATGTCGTCAAGGTTCTGATCACCGCCGCTGCTGACGCTGTCGTCGGCCAATGGAAGATGGATATTGATACGAAGCTTGCTGGTGATGGCGCTATCAGCTATAGCCATAAGGAACCGTTTTACATCTTGTACAACGCGTGGTGCAAACGTAAGGATATTCTACTTTTTCCCTCTCTTTTAACCGTGTTATCACTATAAAAGTGGTTTTTCTAATTTTTTGGTGTGTGTAGTCCATTCTATATAGGTCAAACGGTTCATAATGAAATGAGCTTTGTGGAATGTATCTATCTAGGCCAATTATATTTATCATGTTCAATGATAATTACGCATGTAAATATAAATTATGTACAGTAGTTGTATACAATCATATCTCACAATATATTTGATCCGATTTTGGAATATTATTCATAAGAAATAAAATTGATAACATCGAAGAAAATAATTCTATTCAGAATTAATTGAACACATATTGATTTATTGATGGGTTTATTTATTGATATTCATATCTGCAATAGGAAAAATATAAAACAAATTATAGAAAGAATCGTAATCTTCAATAATCTTAGTGTACAGTCAACTATAAAGTTCAATCTATAAAGATTGAACTATAAGTTCAATCAACATCACGCTTTCCACATTCGGACATTGATCAAGAAGTTCTATTCACGTGTTTTCATGTACTAATTCGCTGTATAATCTGTTCCAGAGGATCAAGTCTACATGTCCGGCGAAGAGAAGCGCAAAGAGTACGTCCTGGCCGATACTGGACTGATCTGGCGTGGAACGTACAATCGCCTTCAGCCGTCGATATGGAAGTACGCACAGTTCGAGAAAGACGTGCTCGACTGTTGTCTCTACTTGGTGTCGCATGTCGGTAAAGTAGCACTGCACAGTCGTGGTGATCCGATCAAAACTTCACGAGCCATGTCGGCGGCGGTAAGAACAAATTATTACTAGTTTATCAATAACTTTATCTTGATTAATTAATTTGTATTTGTATTCAATCAAGTGTCATGATTAGCGGCGAGATGTTACTGAAGAATTAAACGAATATAAAATGTCATGCACATAAAAGTAGCCATTTATATTGAATAAATATAAATATAAATACATATTATAAATATAAATATCATCATATAAAATGAATGAATAATAAATGAAATGATGACGAATATTATCAATATAATAATTTTCCTACACTATGTTCATTGGTTGTGTTCATTTTTTATATTTTTCTCTGATTTAAATAATTCGATTTCACTTTGAACCACACATCATTTTGTATTTATTTCATAGTTTTCGTTTTTTCATACAATAATATCAGTGATAATATTATAACTTGTAACATAAACATATACTCTGCTCGATGTTAATGGTGTATTAGTCTATTAATGAATCAATTTTTTGATAAACCAACCTAAGTAATATACCAACTTCCTAAAGATTCAATGGACCCAATCATTCAGTGATTTGTTCATTCGTTTCTCTAATATTTTATTATATTTCATATTAATTGTTCAAAATAAATAATGCGCATTTGTCAATGGATACTTAGATAGATCACTTAGATAATTCAACAACTTCTCGGATCTTGAACATGTTTCTATTTCTGTATGGTGGTGTGTGTATATATATATATATATTTATATATATATATATATACATATATATATATATATATATATATATATATATATATATATATATATATATATATATATATATATATATATATATATATATATATATACATATATATGTAATATACAAAAATAATATGTATCATGAATATAATTATATATGAATATTTCATGAATTGCTGGATAATGGACCGAATTGGTTTCTGCAGTGAAAGAAGCACAAGCGTTGACTGTCGACAGTTGAAAAAACATTCTCACCGATCGGAAATTAAAGCAAGTTTCTTGAGATTGTTTCTATTTGAATTATACTAACTATAGCGGCACATTACATGTTCCAGGTGAACTCCCCAGACGACAACGGCGTTGTCATGGGCAACTGGACCGACGACTTCGGAGGAGGCACGGCGCCAACCAAATGGATCGGTTCGATGAAAATTCTACAACAGTTCTATAAGAACAAGAAGCCTGTGAAATATGGACAATGTTGGACGTTTGCCGGCGTTCTCACAACAAGTATGTGACGTCGACATTATCACGTTGATATTTATAGCTTTTGTAGATTAAACGAATAGTTATCCGTATGGTTTCAACAAAGTAATTTAAATTCAATTTTAATTCAATTAAAGTTCAAAAGATGTTTGCTGAATATATATATATATATATATATATATATATATATATATATATATATATATATATATATATATATATATATATATATATATACATATATATATATATATATATATATATATATATATATATATATATATATATATATATATATATATATATATATATATGGGCCTACCTGTTCTTTATTGCATAATCAACGTGTTGATCATTTTTTCATTTTATCATGAGTTTGGAAACATAATTTGGAATGAAGTGAATATTGAAATGAAATGAAACCAATCATCAAATATTAATACACATACTTTTCTCACCTGAAATATGAATAATATATTATATGAATTGACTTGCCAGTTTTAAACAAATTCAATTTATGAGATAAATTTATAATTCAATAATTCACTAATAGAATCTTCGTCAGAAATAATTTTTTCAAACTTTCTCTTACACATTTCAGCTCTTTCAAAGATTTATATAATTAAAAGTTATGAGAACTTCAAAAAGAAAAGTTTCAAATGAAAGTTACTCAAGTAGACCTACCGATGAGTGATTGTTTAATATTCTTGTTCCACAGTCTGCCGAGCACTCGGTATTCCCTGTCGTACAGTCACAACATTCTCGTCCGCTCACGACACCCAGAACAGTCTTACAGTCGACTACTTTGTCGATCACGAGGGCGAGGTCATGGAGGAACTCAATAGTGATTCTATTTGGTGAGATTTATATGAATATTTAATAACTGGATTATTTTACGAAAAGAATTTCAATTATGAAATAGAAAACGGTTCGTTCAGACATATTATGAATCGAAATAAAAAATATTTGCTCGTACAATTTTGGTGGAGGTGCCGGGTCAATGTACCATTATTTGGCTTAGACTTTGTTTGAGTCGAGGTTGGATCAAACTTTTCAGATTGTTGCATGTTCAAATAAGGATGTTCAAACAAAGTACCACTTCAATATAGTCCTACATAAAATGCATTTTTTTTTAATAACATTCTTCGGTCGTTGAGATTTTCCACCACAGTTTTTTTTTGCAGATTCTGAAATTATAACGAAAAATACAAAGATCCATCAATACTATTTGAATTCAGTAAGAAACTTTTTCAACTTGATTTATCTCTAGTTGACTAATTTCTACATTGAAAAATGAATTGAGGTAGGCCTATATTGAGTTATAATAAAAGTTGGAAAGTAATAATAATGGAATAGTTGGGTTTCTTGCGTACTGACCATCTTAATGTAGCATCTTTGATGGATCCCTAAATAATTCAATAAACCGATACCTAACCATATCAACCTTCCGTTTGGCTTAGTTAGTCAAGGCATTGCTTTCGAATCTGAAATGAAGTCGGGTGTAGGTTAGGTTCCCGCGGCATTGTGAAATCATCGTTCATAATCTCATCGCGTCTCAAAATTACCTAGCTATTGATGGGGTCGCTCAGCAAATGATTAGAATCATCCAATCATATCTGAACAAATAACCTAATCATATTCCTATTTGTTATCCAGGAATTTCCACGTCTGGAACGAGGTATGGATGGAGCGACCAGACCTCCTCCCTAATGTTGAGTACGGCGGATGGCAAGCTATCGACGCCACCCCTCAAGAGCTGAGTGATGACATGTATCGTTGTGGTCCAGCCTCTGTGGAAGCTGTCAAACAGGGTGAGGTACTGCGGTCGTTCGACAACGCATTCGTATTCGCCGAGGTGAACGCTGACAAAGTGTTTTGGCGTTACGCTGGACCGACGCAGCCACTGAAATTGCTGCGTAAAGATATGTTGGGGTGAGTGCTATGAGTTGTATATTTTCGAAGTTTTATATTCATCTCGATTAAAATGAAAAGAGGAATTGACGATCAATAATTAAATAGCAATTAGTTTATGTTGATCTAACTCGGAGTGGTATGAAGTGCACGTGAGTGTTGGTGTAGGGAACTATGATTTTTTTTCATCACTTTTGAATAAAAATGATATTGGAATTTCAATACTATAAAAAGTTATTCCAATACATTCAAATTGTGAGTACAATACAATATCATCATATATTTTTGCAGGCATTATTTTTAGCTAAAAAACATTATTCTCATATGACCCACGTGTGGAAATGATCAATGTAAAATGAAGAAGGCTGATAATTTTAATGCACATCATTTTAATAGTTGAGAAAAAAATCAAAGTTCAAAGTTATCACAAAATTATTTTTGATCAGTTATCAAAAACTGATATTTTGCCAACTCGTTTCTCGTGCTCTTTGAAGTGTTCCAAGCCAAGTGGTCTATATTATATTCTGATATTTCGTCATGGATCTCACTCGGGTTAAATTTAAAACATACATTCTCTCACTCAACACTAATATAGCTTCGAGTGATTAATACAATCAAAGCCTTGTATACGTTAGATGACATGAAATAATAATTATTATTATTTCTCATATCAAACTTTATGAATGTTCTGCTGGGGCGTTCAATTTGTTTATTTATTATCACACATGTTACATGTATGTTCTAGAATTGGCCAGATGATCAGCACAAAGGCTGTTGGTAAATGGACCCGCGAGGACATCACTAGTAACTACAAATACCCGGAGAGTAAGTAACCGCATTTATCTCGCCCTGTTACCTCACGACTGGTACCAGACGTATGATGAGGATAACCATGCTGTATGGTATGTTATTTCTAAGCACGGCTATCTTGATCATCGTTTGGTTGGACGTTTAAAAAAAAACATGTCTTATGCGGAACTCCAACCCACACCCGAAGGTATAAGCTACTGATGGTGGCGGGACTATTTTTTCAACTTCATAAGCCAAGGAAAATTGTTGATTTCCAAATATATTAGCAAACGTAGAATATGCGTTATTGGATGAGTAACATATTTATATGAAAACAACATACTTTTATTTTGAATACATTTTTTGAAAACTTTTTGAACATGCTCGCCATTGTAGTACTTACATCATTTCAAAACTAGATTTTTTCGGATGGAAATATTTTTCAATATAGGCCTACATTTTTCGCCATAATAATGTTGGGTCAAACGAAAGAAATCTTTCTGATATTACTTGACATTCCCATTTGTCATCATCTTACTTGATACTGTATATAGTTGAGGCGTAATCAGTTGAGCTTTTGAGAAAAATTCTTCCAAAATTTTGAAAAACTCATTAGATTTTCTCAGAAGGGAAAATGTAGAGATTTTTTTTTCTCTGAATAAATTCAAATTTCTACGGAGTTCAAGTACATGAATTATGAACATAATCCCAAAGTTTTACAAAAATCGAATGAGACTTGTTGAACATGAAACTTATTGTGTATTTTTAATTTTTAAACCAATTGAAGCTATCAATAGAACTATTCAAGGATATCATAAGGATAGTGGGATTATATATGAATGAATCATTGAGTAATACCAATCAGGTCATAAAACGTTCGAAATAGTCTATGGATGAATCGAAAAACAGTGAGAAAAATATACAAAAAAGGTATATACACCTAATACAAAAAAATAAGTAAGAGATCCTTTTTTACCAGTCATTACTATATATGTATATTGTGGCTTTCCATTACATTCCATATCAAATCTCGCTCACCTCAAAACGCACATGCTGCGTTTTCCTAGTAATGTTGAATCATTTTTCTTTTCCTTTTTGAAAATTAAAAATTCCTGTTTAGGTCAGATAGCCTATATAGTGGGTTTATATGAAAAAAGAAAGCATATATGATGTGCTTCCATAGAAACTAGGAAAGTTAAGGTTATCAGTTACAAACTAGTAGTTAGTTAGGCACCCGAACGCGATTTTTCATGTTTTCCATTTTGTTTTCATTGTTGATAAAAAAATGCAACATCTGGTGTTTACGATAGTACCAATAACTTTGAAATTGAATCAATAGTTATTTCACAATTAATTATTCAAACTACATTTGCGTAGAAAGTAAGGTGATTTTCTCGAGTAGAAACTTTTACACTTTTCCTATTTTTTTGTTTTTACTTTTCAAACTTTTAATAAAGGATACCGAAAGTGATGAGGTTGACCCAGCATATGGTGCTGGAATTTACCAAGGTAGCCCTAATTTTAAATTTATTGCCTAATTGTTGAATTTACAAGGTCAATAATAAACTTGAATTATCTCAGAACCATAAATTTATGCATTAAATGTACTTTTTCTCAGGACTGGATGAATGAAATGGTCTCAAATTCAGTTTCACAAAAACGCAGCCTAAAACATAATTGAAAAATCACTCAGGAACATCAAAATTAATTCATTTGTATTCAAAAATATATGTTTTTTTTTTGTACTGATTTCCAAAATTTGTATATTGGACAAATTTTCGAAAAATATATTTGTTTTTGCACCGCGTTTGTTTAAATAAGTCACACATCAATTACAGCAATGAATATTATTGAGCTTCCATCGCCTGTTCTCCTAAAAAGGTACATCAAAGTTGTCCCATTTAACATGGCTAGTATAGGCGCGTCCGGGTGCCCTTAAGTTGTGATTGATAACCACAATTTTGTAGACAATATTGTTCACTAATTAAGACAATTGTGTGATATTACTCAGAATAAGCTTTATTATATAGATAACGTAGTGAAATTTTTTCTGTGTTCATGATTTCTCATTTGAAACATACAGGCTCTGAACATGTATACTATTGGTGTAGGCCTATATACTCATTGACCTAGCCCATACTATATTTGTCGATCGCGTATCAATAACCAATACATACTCAGCTAGTACATTGGTAATGATTAGAGTACATGTGGATATTTGCCAATATGGGCGTGCGTGTGTGGTGTATTCTATTTGAAGAATATGACCAATAAAGAAAAGATTAGAGCTAGAAATATAATTACGTTTTTACTGACTGTGTGGAGTCGTGCTTAGAATAACATTGAAAAACCAATAAGTGTTAAGCCATGCTCGTAGAATGTGTTTCTATTTTGGATTTGTCTGAACAACTCGAAGTTATGTTATATTTGAAAATTCGTAGAACAATAAATCATGCATTTATTATTAATATTTCCCGGTACAGTTTTGTACGATCCTTAATGTATCTGTGGAGTACAAAAATATAATTATTAATATTTGAAATCTGAACATGACTATGATTATTTCAAAGAACATTGGATAACTAATTGGACTCCAACAATTATACGAGAAACAATGTTAATTCAATTCGTTTTTTTCTGTTTATAGAAATGGATATTAAAAATGAACGTTCTATTTTCAGTAACTCTGCTCCAAGCATATTTTCATATTCAAGTATGAGCAAATCATCGGGTGTTTATTTTATGGGAGTAATAAAAGACTTGCTGCTGATATGATTTTTTCAACCTCAACTTGAATTCAATGATTGAATAACTACCGGAGTGTTATACTTGTAGGATGCCTAATTACAAAACTCGTTCAAATATATTTTCTATTCGTATTCCACAAAACAATATTTCAATTGAATACAATGTTTGTTCATCCACCTTCAACAGAGAGTGACGAGGAGCGAGCAGCGATGTTGAAAGCATTGAAACAAAGCGAACACCACTTCAGTCGTTATTATCTGAACGAGGACTTCAACGACATCCAGTTCAACTTCGAGCTACGCGACGACATCAAGATCGGTTCACCGTTCTCTGTCGTTGTCGTGATGAAGAACAGGAGTCGAACCAAGGACCATACAGTCACTGCCAACCTGCGTGTGGACGCTGTCACGTACACAGGGCATGTCAAGGATCCCGTCAAGAAGGAGAAGTTTGAGAAGACTATTAAGGCGGGAACAGGTAAGGACTAAGTCATAATTATTATTATTATCATTTAATTGAATTATTATCATTTTTGAAATGTTGAACATTTTGAAGCACCCACTGATAAATTTTCAAAATATATATTCAATTGTTGCTGTGTTGATGCATAATTGTTCCAAGTATGTTAGTTCAATATAGGTCTATGGAAAAAATACCTATATATACATATATATATATATATATATATATATATATATATATATATATATATATATATATATATATATATATATATATATACATATATATATATATATTTATATATATATATATATATATATATATATATATATATATATATATATATATATATATATATATATATATATATATATATATATATATATATATTTAAATATAACAAAAACACGGCTCTTCCACTAATATCTTGTATAATTTTTTCAAATTGTTTTGTTTTTGAAAAACTTTTGAGAAAATGATTTATATCATTTCAAGCCATTAGCCACTCCTATACCAACTTCTTTATAATAAGCTCCACATGTGCGTTCATCTCATTCAACGGAAACTGGACAGAAAACTAATGTAAATTTCACGCATTTGCAATTCCACGCATTTCCTATATGCAACTAGGAAATTTCGTCGAGGTAAGGCCGTCAGTTTTTTCACTAGAATTAAACTGCATCAGATCCTATAAAGTCCATGATATGTATGTAAGGTGATTATGATATAAGATGATTTATGATTAGGCACATGACACTTGAACTACGTGGCAGACCACCAGAATCCAAGGTATAGAACAATTTGGAAGAACATATTTGAATGGAAATTGTTCTATCCGAAATTATCCGAAATTTAAAAAATTCAGAGATGATTTCTGAAAAATTCTGAAAAAAATATCAGTGGGAGAGCAAAGAATATGAAAATAATTTCAAAATATCAATTGCATCCAGGGATTTTGGTCTATGTGATTTTGTGCAGTTTCAGTTCTGATCAATTCAACTGTTTTCGGAAAGAATGGATTTTCACATTTCAACATTTTTATACTTCATCTCATCTCACAACGCTATTGAAAGTATGTCACATGACAGATCTGTAATTATATTTGTTATTATTTGTTATTATCCAGTTGAGGAGATCCGACTTGACGTTTCGTACGATGAATACGCTAGCCGTATGTGTGACCAGTGTGCCTTCAATATTGCTTGTTTGGCGAACGTACACGAAACAAACTTCGAGTACTTTGCCCAAGACGACTTCAGGGTCAGAAAACCAGACATCAAGATCAAGGTACCCACATTGAAACTGTGGCATACATTTCAATCTATTTGTTTTATTTGCGAAGTGGTCGGTTCGCCCCTCAAACAATTGTTTTTCAGACAGATTACTCTCTGTAGGCTTTTTTCAAGTGATTTCTCACATTGTTGTCATGATTGGACAACAACATCTCCAAAACTGAGATATCCAATCACAACTTCAATATTAGTTTGTTTACCCCTCCCACAACTTTTCTAGTTACTGTGGTAGCCTGTCAAATACGTAATTCAATTTTCCCATTCTACGATCAAGCTTGGATCTGGAAGGCATTTCACTTAATCATTAGTTGCAATCATTGTTGCAATTTGTAACAATGAAAGTTATATTACAGTCATCTAGGTTCAAGAACGACCTCTAGCCACTAACATCTAGTGAAATATGATTTTCCAATTTGAGAATTTTAATGTATTTTGCCTTTGAATCTAATAATTCGTTGGAACTATGATTTTGGCATAATATTTTGCCATGGATTTAGAGAACAATTTTGATGTATTTGCCATGTTCTCAAGTTATCTTGACGAACAGCAGTGGCACTTCAGTTTATCAATTCAAATTTCTGCTGCCAAAGACGATATATGAAATAGAAAGTATCACATTGAAAATTTAAATTTTCAGTTATCCACAGTTAAAAGCTGCGATAGTTGATTTCAAATGTTCCAGTATCCCCAAATCAGATTGTGATAAATGATCGTTAGAGCTGCTCTCAGCATACAGAAATAATAATACAACTTGCCAAGTGGAATTAGACAGAATAATAATTGATTATTGATTAATGTGTCTAGAACGTGTGTTTTGTGTTTAGATTGAAGGTGAAAAGGTGGAAGGTCAAGAGTTCACCGTGACCGCAACCCTAACCAACCCTCTCCCTGTCGCTTTAAGAAAAGGACAGTTTATGATCGAGGGGCCAGGGCTCACTTCACAGCTCAAGATAAAAGTACCAGAGTAAGTAGAATAATACTAATCACCTCAGTGAAAATTGTAACGTATTCCCCTTATAATATTCCCCGTATTATAACGTAATACCCTTCTTCTTATTTTCAAAATGAAAGAAATGAAGACATTGCTAAAATACCAAAAAACATGAAGGATGGAAAAAAAAAAGTTGTTGAATAAAAATAGGTAGAATCGAGGATCACTGTAGTATTGATTAACAGGATGAGCTATTAACTATGTAGTCACACCAACCCGAGGTCAGATATTTCATCAACACTTTTTCATTTCAAATGATGTTTCCAATATTGTTGAAAACTTTTGAGAAGTCTTTGTTAATAATCATCTGAAATCTAGACTTCTTTAAAGCTTGACCGATATTTTTTATTGTGACTTTTTTGAGTTAGTGCAATTTTTTTCAAATAACTGAAATCCTCTTTCAAAATAATTGGAGGTGAAAAAAAAATAACGAGAGATAATATTTTCTATATAACTTTTCTTAAAATTTAATGTAAATTCGTATAGTGTAGCGTACATATTCTTTAGTCTGTGGTAAAATACAGATGTTTCAATGATGTCTTCATTTTCTTCCAGAAATGTTGCACCTGAAGCGGATGCCGTAGCTAAGTTCACGATGACTCCAAAGACCTCAGGACGAAACACAATCGCAGTCAAATTTGAATCCAAAGAACTTGAAGATGTCGACGGATTCCTCAACTTCATGGTGGAATCAAAGAAAGAAATCACAAACGGTACTGCCAATCCAACGACGATTGCAGCTTGAAAAGAAACTATATAAAAATATTAATTTCACTAAATTTCAAGATAGCTGAACAGGAAATTGATTTGTGCTCAAATCCAAAATGTATTTTCCAAAGCAGTGATCGATTTCGTGAATAATGATCAACATTGGAATGTATTCTATTTCGTATTTTAAATCAAGATAAATTATATTGATATCATATGATGAATGATGATGATATGATTTGCGAGAGAATATTGTTTTTTGTTGAGATGAATGTATAACGTCAGAACGAAGACTGTTTAACCTCCTTTTAATTAGTATTGTAGAAAATATACTTACACTTAATATTAGAGGCATGCATTTGTTCAATGATATTCAGAAATATAATAATATTACTGTTTAGAAATCCTCATAATTTCATTAAATTAAATTAGTTGTAATCAACATGGAAAAATGTATCGTGCCATTGTTATATTGCTAGAATATAGCTGAAAAAATATAACTTCATAATTCAATGCTGAATAGACTTCAATCTGTCGGCGTTGGTAAAAGTGAATACTATTTTCTACGCTTTATACGTACAGGCTTTAACTGCTGAAATTTAGTAGAGTTAGTCATAGTAATTAGTTAGTTTTATAATTTATTTTTTGTAACGCTTTGAATATTTATTAGTTTCGTACTCATAAGGCTTTCAAGGAAAATAGTTGAATGAATGTGAAATTTTGTTTCATTACTATTTCTTTGATGAAGATTATTTGAAAAGTTTAGAAGCTCGAAAGCAAAAATGGATGTGCTATAGCCAATAAATAATAAATTACTCAAATTTTGAATCCACTATAAGAGTTTGAATTGAATGAAATGTAAATATCTTCAGATAGTTGGTATGAATGAGAATTTTAGTACTGCAGTATTATGGTGATACTAAACTTTTTTTACTGTATAACTAGGTCTATATCTTGAAAAACAATAAAGAATCATAAAATCATAAATCTGAGTTTATTGTAATTGGTTATTTCTAGATTTCGTACGTAGGTCGTCGGGTGTCATAGCTAATCCCCCATCTCAAATCTATGTATCAGACGTGTATTTATTGTTAATTGAATACGGAATTAAATAGATATGTGTTCTCTTCTATGGCTATGCTGATCATGAAAATTGATATTCCACACAATTTTGATCAACACAGTATGTTATTGGCCACCGAGTCATTCTAATTCAATAATTAAAGAGAGAAATAGAAGAGTGAAATTGGTTTTTAAAAAAATTCAGTGATTTTTCGTGTATTTGGTATGAATTGGCTGGCTTGCAACGAAAAATTGAGTACCGCTACCATAGTCGAACAAAATTATTTAAATTTGAATACCCCTGGCCGTTGAAATTCTGACATTTTTGACTTGAAACCAATATTTTGTTTTCAAATGAATTGATTTTCTGTCTTCCATATGGTCGTATTATTCATATTTTCTAAATATTTCCCATATAGAAGTCAATAGGCGGAATGCTTCATTACCTTCGTTCAATCCTGACACAATCATTTGCAGAGTTTTATCGTCAATCCGCATCTCTCGTTACTGTGTTACTTTTACTTCTCAATTATTAAGGCTTATTATTGAATTAGAATGACACGGTGGCCAATAACATACTGTGCACAAAATATGATGAAGAAAATTAATGGTGATTTCAAATGAATGTAATACATACATATCATTTCAATACCAATACATTTGACCTGTTTTTTTACAAAAACTTGCTCAAAAAGGTCAAGGTCATCAACTTCTGAATTCATGTTCACATAAATCGCAAAGCATTATTTGATGGTATTGCAAAACGATCAAAATTCGAATATATTATTCGATTCTGATTCGATTCGGTAGTTTAATTGGACGCAAACAAATATAACGTGTTCCAAAAATTGTAAAAGTGAACTAATTGGACACCCTTAGGCACCATACCCACGACTGGCCAAAGTGCAAACAGGCACATTTGAGTTCTCCGTTAGACATAACATTATAATAATGTTGAAAAGCTGGTACTCTTCTCATAACCAATCTGATATTTGGTCTATCAGGATGGAGTGAATGTATTTAGGATATTTTCAAGTTGAAATAAACCAAATTCAATTTCTCCACAATAATTTCAATTATTGAACCCAACCCAAACCCAAACTGTTTCAAACTATTATCCCAATCATCCTGTCTAGCATATATATCTAAACTCTAAAGAGAGTTTAAAGTAACATTCCATTTCAAAAATTGCGCTGCAAAAGGTTCATCTTGATTGATTTGGTACATTTTCGAAATTACACTCTTGTAGGCCTATTTCGAATATTTTTCTGGCTTTGTTGGTCCATGACCATATAGGCGTCTCAATCTTGCTCTATAAGTTCTGGTGTCGAACCCAGATTTCCTACACTTCCGATCCATACAGCTCGTCTAAATAAGGTTACAACTTTCAGGCAATCAGTAATATGAAGATTTTCATGAATTATTGACGATATTGACTGATTGACTGAAATTGACTGATTGAGCGTATGTTGCGCAGGTAGTCATCGAAATTATGTCAAATTCAGTTTTTTTGTCCTTAACTGCCCTAACCAAATCCTGACCTCATTTATGAATCAGTTAATCATAACATGTGGACGTAGTCACTAACAAAATTTCTCTAGTAAATATTATTCCGCAATACCGGGCCCAGTCAATGAATATGGTTAACAATTACTGCCGCAAATGATCTATCAACAATCAGAACTAGTACGCACTCTTTGCACGTTTGTTTGAAGTTTGTGAAGCAGATCAAGAACAAGTTCACTGTTTTGGCGATAGAGTGCCGTGTCAACCACGCAGCTAGTCCTGCCACCACGCGGTGATAATACGAAACATAATTAACCACTGGCTAATCAGTGAGTGGTAAGAAAGAACATGATGTAATCGATGCATGAAACATTCATTTAAAATTTAAATCAAACCGAAAATCATAGAGAATATTATATATATATATATATATATATATATATATATATATATATACATATATATTTATATATATATATATATATATATATATATATATATATATATATATATATATATATATATATATATATATATATATATATTTAATAACATTGAAACTTGATACACAATAATTGTTCCCCAATTAAGGCTATGGTCGGATGAAAGGTTTGGACGGGGCAACACAAGGGCGATCTTACCACCCCATTTTAATTATTTAAAACTAATGCACTTCAACACCAGGACTATGCTGTCTGTGATCATAATTTCACGCCTGAGATAAAAGTCTTTCAGTTTCCAAAAGTCCGGAACACATTATAAGTAAAAACCGTTTCTATGATATAAATCCGGACATTACCAGCATTGGTATTAAGAGTGAACAAAACACACGAATGTTGATATCTTCCACTTTTAACTAAGTCTCTTGGGCAATGATCACTTTTTTCCATTAACAGCAGATGTAAAGTTTGTCATTTAAAAAAAAATGAAAAAAAGAGTGAAAGACCTATAGTCTAAATTGTTATAATTTGACCTATCACTCTACTGATTGAAGGTCGTAGCCAATCATTACTTTCATCCAAGTACTTCAAGGACTGTGGGAAACCACGAAAAACCAAGTCAGGATGGATACAAAAGGTGTTTGTTGATCTTCTTTTTAATTCAACTTCTCTTCTTTTCTTCTTTTCTTGTGATGTTTGATTTTCTTGGAATTATTATTGGTAGTTCCAATGTAGATGGGCGTGACTTATACGAAGCAGGGTAAATTTTAGATACCTTGATTGGTTATTTCCCTATTTTCCCCTGCTTCACTGTCCACTTGATTGGTTTTTATATTTTGTGACATCACGAGGGCGGACGATCTACATCGGTCAATTAGACACGTCCAGTGATTCCAACATTATTCCCCTCTTTGCAAGAAACACCAGTGGCAGTGAAAAGTCTTATTGCTCCATAGCCATCTTGACGTTGATGACATCCTGATGATATAGAAATATATGAGAAAATAGAGAAAATATATTGAACAATGGGATTTCTCTATCCGCAATTTGAGAGAGAAGAAGTTGTGTTTTCTGATACATTTGTCACAGCTAATAACATGAAGGGAACATAATTAACAATATTATTTTAGCAAATCCATGGTTACCGGTTAACCAATCCAGTTCAACCAAGGGTTTACCAGAAGTATTTATCAGTCATTCATAAAAGTATATATTTGAAGGATATCTTTGATTGAAGCAAGCCCTACATCCACCAATTCTGGCACTTCCATCAATGTGGAAAACATAATTGCTCAAAATCATTATTAACAAACCTTAAGCTGTATCAGTGTAACATTTGTTTTAAAATATAGTTTCCACTCCAAGATAACGATTTGTGTTTCAGGAAGATAAGTAGAAATACTGAATGCAATACTGAATACTGAATATCTGAATACAGATATTACTGGATGCATTTTGTAGATAAAAGTATCATCCAACAACATTTGCATATTATTTTGAATTAGAAAGTATAGTATTTTGAGGAATATTGCGGAGAAAATATTATAATTTTCAATCACTTGGCAGTTCTAAATCATATGTGAATAGCATATTATGTTTCAAATGTATTGAAAGAAAGAAAAATGAAAAAATAAATGAAGACAAAAAAAATTAAAATGAAAGAGAATATTGAAAGAAGATTGGAATTGAAATTTTCAAAATTTTCAAATTCTCTTTCTATGCCATGATTGGCTACTGACAGTTACCGACATGGTTTGTCTATATACATTACGTTGCGGTTTCACAGACTCTAACTCTCACAGCCAGGTCTACAACAACTCTTCAATTAGCTATTATTCTCACAACATTGACCAATGCAAATCGCGATAATCTAGCCGTTGAGTCACTAAGTCCTAGCGTGACGTAATACAGCTGAGCCACCCGGACTTTAATCCGGATACCGGAACTGATTGCGCACGTGATCCCTTAATAACAGCAATTCGTCAGGATTTATCACGGGACTCCCCTTTTCCTCCCCTCTATATCTCTTCTCGAGAGATGCTTCGATTATTGCTAAATACTGGGTAGGCCCTATAGGCCTTACATCATTAGAGGACATTAGGCAAGAAATTCAAGTTAAAGTTCGGATACATTTATCATTTTCATAAATTGGCGTAAGTGAAGCTGAAAGCTGATACAAGAAGAGTTTCAAATTATCTTCGTGATGCACAAATAATCCTGGGGCCGAATTCACAGAAGGTAATAGCTTTGATCGGGATCAACTCTGACCCCGACCAAAGTTGCTACAAAAATATTAACGATCAACTTTGATACTGTCTCAAAGATAATAATGAAGGATTGATAATAATAATAGGCCTAGATTTAATTAAAAATTAAAAAATTGAGAATAACAGTTAGAAATATGGTATTATCTTTAGGTATTGTCGTAACTTTGAGCCGGATCAAAGTTATGACCTTTTGTGAATTCGGCCCCTGGTGGTAAACGTTATACTCTATTGAAGATATACACTATATTTACAGTATTTAATCATCAGAAAAGAATAACAGTATCTTTTATTAAGCTGTAGGTGTCAACAGCTAAATGAAAGATTTGAACTATTTTAAGATAATAAGGATTTTATTCTGACAAATTGATAAATGAATGAATAGATGAATGTTTGAAATTTTCACAAAATATAGGCCTATTACTTCTTTTGATGCGTATAAAACTGCGTGGTAGTGGTAACAATAATTAAATTGAATTATTGAGGAATATGTTGTTCCACAAATTGTTGATTAGTTGTAATTCCAATAGTCTTTGATTGTGAATGTTTTGTTGTATAGTAGTTTTTCTGTTTCTATTCTCGAGTACAATTTTCAATAACCATTACTTGAAAAAATTGATTTTTTGAAATGAGAATCATCGGAACCATCTTAATTTATTATTCAAAGTATAAATGTGTTGCTTGTGCAGTACAATGTGGCACGTCTGGTAAATCTCCCTTCTCTTTCCTGCACGATATCCAGTTTTTCCTTCTTTCAATCTCCACTTGGTTTCCTTGAATTACCCAAACTTGTTTTTATTACTGTGACTCCTTTATATAGTGTTATCAGTATAGGTCTAAGGGTAGAAATATTGCATTTCTGGAAATTTGTTACGGGCTGTAGACAACACTAAGTCAATTCAAAATCAACTGGGGAAAAGTCGGTCGATTTTGACCAATGACTGGGTTCGAAATAAATTTTGATCAGGTGTTCTTGAATTTTTATTTTTTCTTATTCTTATTTTCTGTGGGTTGTACGTCATGCTCTAGAGTCTTTTGGTTATTAGAAAACAATTATTCATGTATACTCTGAATTGTACCTGATATTTTGAGGCTAAGCTGTCTTAGTACCTTGGTGCGGAAAAATAAGAAAATCCACTGAAATTGAGTAAAGACTCAATTTTTGACACCGGTCATAATCCGAAGTCATTTGTTAAAAATACCAAAAATATGATTCAGAAGCAATGCATTTAGTGAGAAACAGTTTTAGAGTCAGAACCAAATTTTCCAACCCATAAACGCAATTTTCTAGGAGTCAATGATAACGCATTGAATCTTCTGGGTCACTGGAAAATAATAATTATACATGTGTAATCTGAATTCTCTCCGAATTTTAAAATACAAAATTCCGTCACACGATAGGTTTGAAAAAGGTTATAAAAATTCAATCGAGTCAGATAAAAATGTTTGGCCCACGCCATAGGCATAACTAGATAGATAAACTACCATTAACTATAGATTAACTAGTGATCAAAATCACTAGTTTGTTTCGAATGTTACTTGTGGTGTACAAAAAACACATTCAGTGAAAAAACAGATTTGATCGTTATTAATTTGCCACCCTCAAAAATGTCCCACTACCACCACCCCCAAACGGATTGGCAAACTGAAAACATCAATTTTTCTATAAAATCAGCAATTTCTTATAATACATCCTCAAACTTTCATGCATTGATCCTGAATCCTGAACACTAGTCCTGCCCTTGCAACTAGAATTTGATAGGGGTAGAATTTGGAGGGAGCTTGAGAGAATTTTCCTTGCTTCTCGGTTGTTCTAGAATGGGCATAGCATTTTCAGGCAATGTACTAAATTTCATGCTGGAAACCAAAAGCGACTCTACAATCCGGCACATGCTCCAACGTAAGAGCTAAACTCGCTCCAATGATTACAGAATAAATATTAAAATATTACTTTTACCTTGAAGGAAATACATTCTTCAACTGAACCTATAAGCTAAATATGAGGATGAAACATTCAAGCAGAACAAAACTAACCATAACCATATAACTTCTGTGTGTCCTAACCATATGCCCCGAAATCGTAACTTACACGGAAACATTACTTCATAGTTTTAATTAGTATTTAAAAAAAGGATATCAGAACATTATCACAAATATCAAGTTCGGGTCCAAAATCTAAAGCGCCACCGCAGCACCACCTCGCCGACATAATTTATTATCTATCTATGAGCCTTTATAAGCAATAAATGCAAGAGAAGTGAACAGTGTGTTGGGGCCTGTACGAGTTATTGAAGACACTAACCAGACAATATTCTATTCCATTCTGACTCACAATTAGATCATTATCCACCCTCTACAAGTCCTGGTCAAAAACCTTCTGAAAATCTTCTGTCTAAACTATGAGCTATGACATAGTATATAATATATGAATGTAATTATAGCATCGATAATATCATTATGAAGTTGAAATTACTTATACTGATTTTATTAGCTGATTATATAAAAATGTGTCATTATTATTTAACTCCATTATTTCAATTATATTGATATTGTACGTCAGATCAATTGAAGTAAACCCTCAGAATGTATCGTTGAAATGCATGATATTATTGAGGATAGAATACGTATTTCCAATATGTAAACGTATAGCACTTTTATAAGGCATCCGAATGATTGCCCACAGGAATTTTCCCTTGTCTCTTCAAATATATTTTTGAAGCCTTGCATGTATAAGCCCATCACCGGAGAGAATGTGTCAAAACTAATTAGTATTCTTTTACTTACAACCTGAGCATAACATTTTTCACACGGACCCTGCACTTGATTATTATAATATTATTAAACTGTTTTTTCACCATTCGTGATGCCTTTTCTAATATTTTACTTTATATAATTTGTATGTCTCACATATACTGTACTGTACGTACATATACTTTGTAATCTGTGTACACCCACAGACAAGCCTATTTCAGGCTTTTTGGTTGTTTTATGAGCAAAAAACACTATAATATTGTAAGAAACTATTCAAATAGATGGAGAAAACACGATTCATTCGGTTATTGCGTTATTGCAGTGACTTTCATGGCCAGCGTCGACATTCGAGTGGTTTTCCTCCTGAATGACATCTTATATTTTCGCAATTGAGTGGATAAATGTCAACTAAGCATTTTCTCTGGATTATCTGTGGTTTTTGTTTATGACTTTTTCCCTACTCCTTGTAGCTCTCCATACCGCTCCACCATACCTATAACAAGTTTACCAGCAACCTCTTCGTTCTTTATTAGTCAGAAGGATCTTCAATACTGAACTGTTCGGCTTTATTATCGGTCAGATTTAGTTTTGATTGGATTGAAGCTGTTTGCCGATTCAGTCGAAAACTCTTTCTTCTTTTCAGTCATAACTTTGTCGAATTAAAGGTCTATATTTCCTAACTTCTTGGTCATTAAATTGACTTTTTTTCTCTTTCACAGAAAACCAAATAAAATCCTCGTCGAAGCCATTGGAAAAACCCATACCTATCATAATTGTAGGCCCGTTATTTTTTGAATTTCATTCTGAAAACTTGTGAAAAAACTCAACAAATTTAGATTTGAGTTATAATAATGAAATATTTAGGAATTCAACCATCGAAATAATAATGATTATAATGATGATATCTATCGTTATTCATTATGTTATCTCACAGTTTGCCTTGACTTAATAGAAATTCAATATTTTTTTTGCGTCCTTCAATAAACATGATCTATATTATCACAATTTCAGATCGGAGAAATGGTGAACAGTTGTATATCACTTTGAATTCTCGTTACTCTGCAAAATTCGTTTGTATTACATATTGATCTGTTTGATCGTTCGAAGTAATTACTATCACTTTTGAGAAATATGAATGAAAATGTATTTTAATAATCTGGATCATGATGGTTGATTATTTTTAGATATGTATAGCCATAGAAAATGTATGGATTTTCTCTTTATATGTAAATTTCATCCCTTCATGTGGAAATGAACTCTAAACACTTCCATAAGCAACCCTCTAACCAACTGAGTAATGCATTATTGTTATCTTCAAGTTTACCTTCACAGTAGAGAATACCTGATCTTCGTTTAAAATATAAACCTATATATAATAACATAAAATTGAGTTATAAATATCGCTCATTTATTTTTCGCATAACCTTCTCCTCCGTTCATAATCTCATTTTAAAAGCTCTCAAGAAATATTCAAAACAACACTATTTCAAAACTAATTTGATTTAAGTTAGTAGTTAATTACTAGGTAAAATGCCGTACTGTCATTAACGTAACTGAACACCATTCAATTTGACATGATTAACTATTAATAAATCTTGATCTAAGACATCTGATTGGCTATAAGAATGATTTGTTACCCTAACAAATGACCGTTGGCGATTTCTATTTAGAAGATCACATCTCGACTTAAACTCTCATATACATATAGCGGCATACCGTATCATGGATCAAGACAAAGTTTGATGTATTACATTAAAGTATAGGTTGTACTTCTCACTAAGAGTTGCGGTTTATATAAATCGCATTAGTATCAACATGACGTTATTTATTGAGTCAAGTGTTTTCTCATTTGTAAAGAAATATCCGTGAGATTTCACTGATAGTGTTATTAGGTACACTAATACACTTCAGATAATCACAGGCCACGGGACATGAGTTCTTGAAAATAGGTCCCAAGTCACGTTATGCTACATGTTGATGATATCAGAATACGTATTAAGAAAGATTAGGGTGTGCAGCGTGGAATAAATCATGAGAATATATATTCTGTATATCAAAAACTATGCAATTCTAATATGGCATGTGATAAATTGCGAAATAATTCAATCAGACTCCCATACTTGAATAGTTTTGCAAAAAAAAAGTATGTGTGCCCTTTTACACATGCCACGCAACCATGTGAGTGATTTTTGGTAATTATTTAATTCTGACGACATTAATTTTATTCTTCCTAAGAGCACGGTATGACGCTGAGTAATAAGAGTGCGCGGTTGTATAACTCATAATTTAAATTGTGAATTATTATTATCTAGATAAATTTGAATCTGACGACTTACAAATTTTGGCATGGGCCATGTTGTGAAACATGGTTGGATGATTTTATGTGAAACTATAATTTTTGCTCGTATCTAACGAGTATATATATGTAAATATATATATATATATATATATATATATATATATATATATATATATATATATCAATATATATATATATATATATATATATATATATATATATATATATATATATATACATATTTATATATCTATATATATCTATATATATATATATATATATATATATATATATATATATATATATATATATATATATATATTTATATATATATGTATATATATATATATTATATATATATATATATATATATATATATATATATATATATATATATATATATATATATATATATATATATATATATCAACTTTCATCAATACTTTTGGCATCTTGTAATCAAATGGTATCAGGCCTATAAACCTATGAACAATAATAAACTAATATTAATGATAATAATAATTATAATAATGGTAATAACTGACAATCATAATTGGCTCAATGTAATATTTAATCACTGTTAAAATCATACTTGCCTGTTAAACATAGATAGGATTATCAGAGCAAAATGAATGTGATTGAATTATTGCATGTAGACTTAATTTTATTTGAGTTTCTAGATAGAAGATATGGGATTTTCCAGATATTACAAATGTCTTGACAAAAGGAGACATTATTAAAATCAACACTTTTTTTGTACAGATTCGAAAATACAGCAAGATTGACCATCATATTTTATTTGTCATGTAGCCACAAATCGACCAACATTTACGAACTGCAAAAAATTAGGAATTATTTGTCAATTTTAATGCATTTAATGAGCAACCACGTTTCGACCATGTTCATGCAGGAATGCATGGCGCTATTGACAGCAGCAACACAAGGAGTGATCTTTACCGCGTATACCATTATGCGCATACAGCCAAATCACCCAAATTAGATATCTACCTTCTTGTATCTCACACTCCGGACATTTTCGTCAAGGTACGTGTTTTCACTCCTCTCCCTCTCTCTCTCCCTCTCTCTCTCTTTCTCTCTCACTCACTCTCTCTCTCTCTCTCTCTCTCTCTCTCTCTCTCTCTTCCTCTCTCTCTCTCTCTCTCTCTCTCTCTCTCTCTCTCTCTCTCTCTCTCTCTCCTCTCCCTCTCCTCTCTCTCTCTCTCTCTCTCTCTCTCTCTCTCTCTCTCTCTCTCTCTCTCTCTCTCTCTCTCTCTCTCTCTCTCTCTCTCTCTCTCTCTCTCTCTCACTCACACACACACACACTCTTCACATATTCTTCTTTTATTCATATAGCCATTTTCTTCAAAGTACGTGTTTTCCAATCTCCCACTTTGCTCCTCTCCTCTTATTTTCTTCTCTCATAATCTCTGTCTTGAAATTGGTCTTCTATAGCTTGTCTCTTACTACGACTACTTCTTGAATTTGTGTTTTTTCTACGAGTTGGAAATAATTTGTTAGTGAGATCGACCGCGAGGAGCGTTCCTTTAGCTCCAAACTAATTCATCATACTAACGGAGGCTGAGGCCTTTAATTATCTGTGAATGCCGACATTAAGGAGAAGCCGGCCACCGTCTCATAAGATGATACATGTTTTGACCGATAGGTGGTGCACGGTCAAAGCTACAACACTGATTCAATTTAATAACAACGATCACGACTTTTGCTAGCCAGATAATATTATATTTTGATGTATGTTTGAAATGTTAATGAATTATCCCACACGATTGACACGATTCAGACGGTTGTGCGAAATTGTTATGTAGGTTACTAAAGGCCAAATATCGATCAGACATTCTGTTAATTATCAATATCAGATGGATAATTTGTATTTGTTAAAAGATAACGGTGAAATACTATTTTGATGAATGAGTCAGTGAATTTAATTCAATATTTTGAGAATCGATTCCTTCAAACACAACACAATTAACACAAACACAATTATTCAACACAATGTATCAACGATTATGATTTATTTTCAATTTGCACATTCCTCTCATTGAGTCATTGAGTGAACAAAAATATGAAAATCTGTAAATGTCGTACAATTTTTCTGAAAACGTCATACATCACACATATATGAAGGTAATTAATAATCGAAGTAGCTATTTATAAAAATTATACCATCAATAATGTGCAAAATTATGAACCGTTCAGTCCATTGTTCAACTCAATCATATAACTCTCTAAGAAGATTCACAACTCACAAGAGATATTATGCCAAGCTAACAACAAGATGTACATTCGCAATTTTTCTATTTCAATCATTTCTACTTCTGAATAATACATCAATGATCACCAAAAAATAATAGAAATGATTTTCAGTATCAAATAGTTTTATAATTAGCACCAATTACAAAAAAAAAAACGCTGTTATGATACTTGATTTATTTTACGTTTTCTGACGACAGTGAATGTATCCTGATGTATCCTTTGAAGTTTAGATTATAGTTTATGCAATATACATTCTGGATGTGAGATAGGAAAACGCACTCATGTGTGGTTTACTCATAAATAGTATTAGAGATTTCTAATATATTTTCAAGAAACTACCACCTCCTCCATACGGTATCTGTTATAGGTATCTATTATGCCGACAAAAGAGTGGTCATTGAACGTTCTTTGGCGGTCGCTGGATTCTCTCAACGATCCCTTGTCTTAAACACCTTTTTAAACATGCAGTGTCGAAATCATTACTTAGGTGTAAACTTGGAAGGTAATTACCCACGGCGTTCATAATTCATTATATCTAGTCTTGGCAGTCAACAAAATATACTGGCAGTGGTTGCTGGTAAATGAAGGCGGTAGAATGGATCGAAGTGGGAGTGGTAGAACATCAGTGTCTCGTAGCGATAAGGCCAGATTAGGTTAGTTATGATGCTGAAAGTTCATTAATACACATCCCACTGTGTGAAAGTTGATGCACTTTGGTGGGTTATTATCTCACTCTCAGCGTGTATAGACGAAGAAGAAAACAAATGTATGCTAGCCAATTAAAATTGAAGATGTTCAAATTTAAGAGAAGAGCTTAATTCAAGTTTTCGTTTGTATACGGCCTATAATATTTGTATTGTTGCAATATTTTTAAACAGAATATTGGAGATGTTAGATGAACAAGAAAAAATTGCTTATAGAATTTTATTCAATCATACCGTGAAATTTATATTGTAAATAACATATTTCTCAAAATGAATATTGAAACAAAAATGTAGTAAATACGGGCCTTTATGCAAATAGACGTAATTAATAAAAATATGTACATTCATAAGAGTTCAAAAAAATCAACTCTGGGTTTTTATTTTGTTTCTGTTCCATTTTATTCTATTTTTTTGTATCTATATTCAGGTTTGTGGTAGGTTTTCTCCTAATTTCAAACATACGGTGGGCCAAGAAAAAATACATATTTTTTTCAATCAGTACAGTTTCTTCAACAATTATTATAAGTTATGCAAATCATTGTATTTGAATATTATAGCCAATAAGGTATTCCAATATTGTATCTCAATAGAATATGTCAATCAATCACGTAACATGAATATTTTTGTTCTTTGAGATCACCCAAATCTCAAGTTTACATCTCAGACTGTACGCCGGACTGGTAAATATCAGCTACCACCGAATAATTACAGAAAAAATAATTAGTTCCCTAATCCAGTATATCACGTGACAATTAATTGGTTTCGTGCTGAAGGCATAATTCATTTATTACTGTAGGTAATAAATTAACGTAAGTGTCTAAGCGGTCGCTTCAGTATCACTTTTTCTTGCATGCAGCAATGAAAAAACAAAAGTAAGGCCTATGTCGGCGAATCGTGCTGCCTAAAAAAGATAAACAATAACGAAATAGAGTAAAAAAAGTAAATAGAGTAGGACTAGATATGTTTTCCAAATGATCTTTAATGTTGATTCAATTTAATTTTTTGAATGTAGGTCTATAATAGGCCTTATCTATTATACTGACTTGAAAAAAAATCTTTTTTTAAATGATACATCATAAACGCGATCATCATTATTGAATTATTATTGATCGATTGTTGAATTTTTTACTGAAATACCATGTTGATTTTACACTAATTCTGTAAAATCCATTCCTGTTTGGAATTTATGAACAGGCCTATAACCTATACGACACCTAAGTTTCGAATAAAACACACGCATGATCAACAATTTACCATGATGGAAAATCGAATAGTTTTGGGCCTGAAAAAGATTTAAATTCACTTGTTGAAGCCACGTGAATATAAAGACGAGTATTATTTGATCATTCAGAATTCAATAATTTGGTACTAGAATTTCATATAGAAATTCAAAAATGTATTCAGAATTCAATAATTTGGTACTATTATTTCATATAGAAATCACGTAGATTTCCATTGAGAATAAATAATCGAAACCAACCGAATCGAACCTTTTCTCTCGGGATCATGAAATTAAATAGATCAAATCTCGAGGAAGGCACATGTTATTCAATATGGAAAATGTTATAGGCCTATATACTTTAATGATACTCAATACTAATTGCATATCAAAATTACTGTTGATTAGTTATCACATTTATTATTTTATTTTCTCAACCTTCTAATGATCTTAATGAACATCACACATATTTCACTCCAAAAAGAAATGCAAGTTGGTTCTTTTGTTATAATATACAAAAGTATAAGGAACTCACCCGTTAAATAACTCTTTAGTGCAAGCTCAATGATCGTGAGTCTGTATTTCATTCCTGAGGCTAGTCTTCTTACATTCATCATCATCTATTATATATATACAATAACGAAGAAGAAATATAATGAGGTGTTATAACGATACGACCTAGGTGTTAACGTTTTATACTGAAGAGAGCCAACTTGGGTGGCGTAGGCTTGGTTAACTTATATAGTATTATATTTATATTATGTGAAGAAGATTATGGGTATTTGATCAATACTTCTTCGATGTGTAATCAGTATTTCGATGTGTTTTTATTGTAAAAATACATAAATAGTATATTGTATAAATTTTCATATTATTATGATCAATATTCTATAACAGTCATTCGAATAAAGGACTTGCAACCGTTTTTCTTAGAAAAATGCTAGTGAGATCATATTGACGAATCCTGAAAACGATATTTAATTGATAATAGTAGATTTGATCCTGTCTGAAAAAGATAAATTTCAAGATGACAAAAAATTAAAAAACACGAGAAATAATTTGGAAAAATCAAAATGGAAATTATAATGGGTAAAATATTTCAAAAGATCAAAACACCAAAATAATAATATCCAGAAAATTTCAGTTCAATCTAATAATATGGAGCACATTTGAATGTGAGGCTTACATGTATGTAAATTCTGTATGTTCAAATGTTATACGTTTGTGATGAACTTCAAACCAAGAAGGTGTAGAAAGTAACATCCTATTCTATACTATACCTGTTGAAAAACTAATATAGAGTTCAATGAAAGCTGTATGATATACATATTAAAATAACGTTTTCTATGAATGATCTAAATGCCTTTACAGGACTTGAAAGAACTACACTTTTATTGATTACAGGATGATTATAATGGCAAAACAACAGCAAGTGGAAACCTGCTCTTCACCAATTTAATAGCTCACAAAATCACAAAAATAAGAACCTATTTTGTTCTTAATTTAAACCATTAAGCTCACTTAATGGCCAGCCCATCTAGAATATCCCTTACATCCTGCAAAGTGGGATAGCCTTTTAATACACAATTCCCTGTGGCTAATACCTGTTTGCTATTACACCAATAATTCATTGCACCTCTTCTAATATGGAAGAAGTAGCCGAAAAGGCTAATTAAAATTCTGAATCTGAGTTTAGGTTTCCAGTGATAAATAACCATAGACTGAGATCTAAATCCGTGATATAGTATGTTATGATAAAGCAAAGACAACACCAGACTAACTAATGATATCACCACCCCCTGGAGGGTTGATTTGGAAATAATAATCAGGGACACATTAAACATGAGGACCCCCTTTGGCGACTACTAAGGAGAAGTTAGTCTGATCTAGTGCATTATTAATTACTATCAAGTTGTATGGACGTGGATATTATTCGGGTATTCGTTTTACTAAATATGGTTAGAAAATTACAAAAATAATAGAATCAACTTGTCTTGATATTTAGTACATAATGAAGCGAAATTAGCTCACTTTTAGAACTATTCTCTAGCTAAGCAACTGTATCGGTGAAACTTGACGCAGAATGTTCTCAATTGAGGTTCAGGATGTCAAGAGACGATATTTCGGATTATGGTGACCACAAGAGCGATCCTAGCACACCCAAAAAACAAATGATTGAGCTCACAATAAACCTCGTTCAACAAACTATGAACTGTAAACTGTTCAACTGTAAATAGTGGCCTAATCTAATAAGTTCGAGGATAATTAACAACTATTATTAATGTATTCCAATTTTTCATGTATATATTCAAATATTGAATTATCAATTATTTAATTGATTTTTTTATTAATTTATTTGTTTATCAATCTATTCATTCATCTCTTCGTTCATTATTTTATTCATCTGTTGATCCATTCATTAATTTATTCATGTATTCATGTATTCATTCATTCATTCATTCATTTATCCATTCATTTATTATTTTCATCGTATTTCATCTTCTCATTGACCATCTCTCCCTTTTCTCAAATTATTTGTTTCTTTCCTCAAAAACCTTCATTCATAGGCCCATTCCATAAATTCATTGTGAATTGTTAAATTTTTTCTGTGTTGTGATCGTCCTTCTATATTTTCTGAATTCATATAGGAAATTTGTGTTCGTGACTAAATATGAGAACTCGTCGTCAGTGTCACCTGCATGATTGAATAAGCTTATTCATCAGAATAATCTACAAATCAAAAGAAAAACTCTCTTTTTGGCAATATATCTTTGAAAGAAACCTCATAAAAAACTGATAACAGATCATCAATTCAGATTACTTTGTCACAAATACAATAAGCCTTTAATAATTTCTCATCTCTCACAAATTCCAACCATTCTTCAGGAAATATCTTCTAATAACATCATGCTGCCAATATCAATGACGCGTATCTATGGTATTGTTCTGGCGTTGTATATGCCTATCTATCAGCACAAGGATTGGCCGGTGTCATGCAGGTTTCATGGGGAGGGGGTGGGGGGATCATCATGCAGTGCACCCCCAGGGGGTGGTCCTCGACATACACGAGGCCGATTTGTCACACCCTTCATCTGACTAAAACCCAAGTCGGCCGGCCGACATATCGCTCACTATGACGGGAACTGATGTCCGACTGTTCGTCATACCGGTCATAACAAATCTGTTTCAAAAACAACCTATCATTTACTTGGTTTTATGAAGTTATGGGGTTTGGGAAAGAACAATAATATGCTGAGGTTTTAGTGTATGTATGTAGGCAACCCCTTGCTGTGTGGAGAGCAGTGAACTTTACCATAAATCTGATACGCGTATTAATTACAAAATTTTCAATAGGAATCATTCAATGTTGAACTATGACTGTTTTATTGTCAAAACTTAAATCAGAGGATCCATTTCATTTTTGTTATATACGTCATATCTTCTGTTCCTGCTTGTTATAGTTCATAAAATAAAATTAATATATAAATGTTCTCCCTTGGTCGATCTTTGAATGACCATGTGTATCCTGCCAATTTATTCCGGAAAACTAAATTGATGCAGACCATATATAATATGTTGAAATTACTCATTTTTGTAAGAATATTGAGTTTGAAGACGTAATTCACAAACATAATGGAAATTCAGAAAATATTCCACACAATTTCAATATGATTTGCATACATTTTTTAATTCGAATACAAGAATTTCCTTTCGATTATTACCATAGTTATTCAATTTGATGCGAAGAATACAAAAATGTATACAGATGAATGATTTTCTGTAACACATGTTTGGATGGATATACCACAGTTTCAATGGGACACAAGCAAAACAGCATAATATCATAAAGGTCCATGATAGTTTAAAGTTCAAATTCAACATCAAACAATTTGATTATTTCTTATCGACGATAACGGGAATTTCTACTACAGAAATAATATTTAGTTAAAATCGTGCAAGTAAATCACGAATACAATACAGATATCTAATAATATTTTACGTGAACTTGATAAAAAGATTTGAGCAATATTTTCTGTGAAGATTCACGAAGAAGATGCTTCTAACTTCACACCACGACGAGAACTTTCTTATATTAACCTCCTCTTTTCCATTGAAATGTTCCGACAACGTAGAAACATCATCATACGAATACCGTCGATTTATCTGATAAACATCGTTAAAAGAGAAATAAAAAACATAATCACGATTAGGAGAGCTTGAAATCGACATGGAACAATACTGAAGTGGGAGGTTTGAATGTTACAGTCGCATTGTTTTAGAATTATTATAGATCGCACAACAGGCCTTACAGGCCTATATATATATATATATATATATATATATATATATATATATATATATATATATATATATATATATATATATATATATATGGTGTGATTATCGTCAGCTATTAATTACAAACAGTATTCCATTGTGTTGAAAAATCACCAGCAATTATTATTTATTGACGTGATTCATGCGGCAATATTAAAACAGGGCTTGTGAATGGAGGAAGACATAAATATTGATAGCAGCATAAAATATCGAAATTTCTAAATAGCAATTAAAATGCCACTTTCTAATAGCATCTATAAGGAAAATGTATGACTACGTTTTTATCACTTTTTAGTTTTTAATAAATAAATGTGGTTTTCGTTGGTATAAAATGATGGAATGCAGCTTGAAGTCAGATATCACAGAAGATCCAGCCTTAGATCAAAGCTAGATAGTTATAATCCTAGATTCAACCCAAGTAGTAGTCTATTCAAAATGGAATCCATTGTGGGAATCAATTAACTATCACAATTGCAGAAGCAGTTTCATAAACAATTCTCTGTTTGTTATTTATTTCCGGATATTTTCCTATTTGTATCTCTTATAGTATTGTTGTTCTTATATGTATGTTGTTTGATTACAATCTCAGATCGAAATGATAATAATACTATTTCATATGTAAATATATATATATATATATATATATATATATATATATATATATATATATATATATATATATATATATATATATATATATATACATATATTCATATAATATCTATTGATATCTTTACATATTTATACATATCCATTCACTGATTGACATAAACTTTATATTCTAGACTGATGAGAAAATCTAAAACAAACTTTGAACCAGCATTTATTTTATTTATTTTATTGAATCCAAAGATTTGTGCATTGCACAAATATAGGAAGTATAAGAACTAACAACTAGATATAAAAATGAGTAGATAGAAGAATAGATTAAAAAAGACAGAATGATATATATATATATAATTGTACAATGATGGTCTAATGAGATTTTGAAGTTAGGAATTATGAATTATTATAGAAGTTAGGTTATGGCGAGTGACAAGACTCGGCACCACCACGCATGTCGACCATACATAGGCCCTATACGTCATCTGCATATATCTAACTTTCCTCTAATTCGACACCGGAAAACCACAACATCTAATTTACATCAACCTCCCGAAAACATGCCTCGACGAATTGTTTCTTATGTTGACACAGCTTGGGGAGTTTCAAAACTCGTTACGAAACAGATGACAAACGCTCTCCGTCTGTCACAAGCCCTCTGGTTTCACATTCAAAGGGTTGCAACATTTAAATTATTATAATATCTATGACAAAGCTTTCCGATTCTCGAAGAAAGGAACCGCAATCAATGAATTAAAAAAAATCTTCTATATATTTGTATATATTATATATTCGAAAAATTGTCTCAATACAACTCGGAATCCATCTGTCAATCATGTGACATGGATCAGAATGATATTATAATAATTACACAATCTCGACATACATCGCTACCGTAATTTAGCCGCATCCATTTTGCCTACAGCCTCTTCATGGCAGGTGGTCTATACAGTCAATTAGCCTATGGCTTGAATGACTTTCCCTTCCTCTCATAAATTATCTATCTATTTATCTGTGTTTGGTGATTTGACACGGTATAAGCCCTATGGAAACCGGATTGTCGCAAACTGAATGAGACAAAAGAGAATCATGGCATGGCGGCATATCTGGCTAATGTGTGGAGACCATTGTGACGGTATAATGGGTCGCGGTAGTTAGAAGGATTGGATCATCTGATTGTTGTCTGATATGATAACAATTGTGAGGAGAAGTCAATGCGATGAGCAGGCGCGTATAATCTCTCCAGATAAATTGTGAGGGTGGGTATTCGATTTGTGAAGGGGTTTGGAACGAAGCTTGGTTAATTTATTTAAATTATCATCAGCATGAAGTTCGAGTGAAATTTTATCTTGGAAAGTGCGACTTTTTTTATTAACTTCCGTTCTGATATGAATTATAATGTGATATCTCTCACCAAGTTGGGATATTGCATTGTATAAGGAAATGCATTATGACTTTAGCACAAAGGTATTATTATTATTATCATATGAATAGTTTCATATAGCTATCAAACTGTAAGTATTTCCCACGTACAATTTAATTAATTTTTTGAAAAATTTTAATGAACTTCACCTGATTATTTCTCATTTTTCTTGAGCGTTCCTATAGGCCTATGGTTAAGAATTATTTCTCCCCACTAGGAAACGTATGCTTAAAATATTTATGCTGAATCTGTATAACTATATGAAGTCACAATCACTTAAATATCACCTAACATTAATATGTCATCCACTCATTCGTTACCTGTTTTTAAAATCATCAAACCCTGCCATTAACATTTACTTATCCAAGCTAATGGGCTTGCATTTCTTATTACCTTCACGAAATTGAACACTGTCACGGTTGTCCATCTGCATAACCACTCAAACAATCAAATAACAGTCCCCCCTCTCATACATCATCTCCCATCTCACCCTCAGGACCTTAATCCTCGAAAGTCAATCAAACGTATTCGAAAGTAATGTCTCACACATCACAAAACGTCTTGTTATACTATTGTATACGTCTGTGACGACCCGGGATCGAGTCCCCGCCCCAATGACTGTCAAACTGTCACGGTCTTCAAGATGGATCGATCTTCATAACAAACGCAATGTCGGTGGTCCACACATTCCAGCAACTTCTTGACTCATGCTGCCAAGTAAGAAGGTGGTCTATACGAAATCATATATCCAATTGGTGAATAATATAGTAATAACGATTTGCAAAAGGTAGTCGATGAAAATCAATCCTGAAGTCTTGTCATACATTATTGTGTTATTGTTCGAGTCATCGGTGGAGAATTGTAGTCATTAATTTATTAGGATAAAGGTTTACAAGAGATGATCGTGGCCAAGCGGTCAGCTGTGTGATCGGTGATCTGATTGAGCGTGATCTAGTGATCATAGATAGACATGTTCTCGACTTCAGCTAGCCGACACTGAAGCTGATCGAAGTTATTGATGCGTATATTGTGGCTTTCAATACTTTAGTCTATAGTTACTACCTCACTATATCTACTATTCAACACGAAATATCATACTAGTATTATATTATTTAGTACGTATAATATAGATAGATGTGCACTTACGTGATAGCATACTACAATCTTTAGATATTCAGTCGGGAAAAATTGTGTATACTTGAATGCTATTAGAATGTCCATACACCTGTAAAAAAATGAAGTACATAATTAATGAATAGGATTAATAGGATGTGATCTAATTTTGTCGCACGTTTAACTCAAGACGGTTTCTTTGAAATCTCAGGCCAGACGGGCACGGGTTCGAGTCCTGCTATATAGAAGTGGGTTTGTGTTCAACAGTTCAACTATCATTTCGTCTTTTTTTTTAATAACATCTAAGCTTGATACAAAATCATTGTTCCCCAATTGAGGCTATGGATGGAAGATAGGATCATTACGTCTTGCATCGTTTCATTATCACCCTCTCATTCGTACCCCGATATGACCTAGCTGCCGATGGAGTCATTGAGCAACATAAGAAAACATGAACAAAAATCAAGAAATTTTCTCATCAGAAAATACTAGCGGTGGGTAAATGCTATTTTGCTATACCCAGAGTCAGTTGATATTCCAAATGAGAATGACTTACGATCTGAACAAACTTTAAAATATTTCACTTGCACTTGATATACTTGACCGGTTGACATCATTCAGTCAGAATACATTACTATAGGCATGTTGATTTTCATTATAGTATTGATTATTGATCAGTATTCGCATCACTTTGAATCATAATTAAGAATAAAATAAAATAAATAAGGCAAGAATAAAATGATTCAATATCGATTGAATATTTTTGCAATTTTGTGATATATTGGAATGAATAAGCCATCTCACATGGAGTGAACACACTATAGAAGTAAATTTCGAAAAATGCGTCATTTTTTCAATAGGAAGAAATACACGTTTATATGATGTCGTCTCAGAAGTTTTTGATATCTTTGTATACGTTTAATATTTTTCAAGTTATACCGACTGAACACTTTTGAAAAATCCAAATACGGATTACTTGCGATGTTTTTTTGACGTATTTGATAAATCCCTTATGATATTTTCAAAAACTAGAATTACATTTTTTTTCATTCGTTTCCATCTTGAATTATTCTGTTACACCGAGCTTTCTCTGTGATGATATCTCACCTTTGATCACAGATAGGCTATATTTCCAGCTGTATCATCTCAGATGTCATTAACAACTATAATGAAAACCAAAAACCATCGCACGGTAGCGACTTCTGTATCGTCGAGAAGACACATTATTAACATTCTGATATAAGCACCTTGTTTTACTAAGTGGTTATTGAAGACAATCATTATCAATGTGTCAGATGTTAGTAACTAATAATAACTTACTAATACCAATGTCAGTGTCACAAGTCTTATGTTCTAATTGAAGCAAACTGACAAGCTAACATTAGTTAGGGAGGCTGTGTATATACGTACATCACCTAACTCACGGGTAACACCTCTCTATTTCTGTATCAGGTCGTTTGTCTTTGCAGTCGAAAGATGCGATGTCAACCGAAAGTTTGACGAGACTAGATTGAGAATCTAAGAATTGTTCTAATGGCAGTTAGACTAATGAGACCGTTTGTTATCGTGGAGGATTTATTACAACAACGTGCAAGTAAATACGCAACGAGACGAAGTTATGTTTTAGCAAAGGTGGAAAAGATAGGGTAGACCACTTACAATATTGAAAGAAACTATTGAATATATTGAAACTATTGAAAGCTGAGTGTTTTGATAACCAATGTAGATTGTTGCTACACAAGTGGGTGTGGGGGAAAGGGAATCAGAATCTTTGATCTTGTTCTTGATCATCATCATTCTTTTTCTCCAATTTTTGTTCAACGTATTTGCCTCCAAACATGTGTCAACTGTGAACGTATATATATATCCAACATACGAAATATTCTTGATTTTAGCTGGATTGTATTAATTTTCAAGAATTATATCCATGAAATTGGATAATTTTCAGATACATAATTGTATTCGTTCATTTATATTGGATAATTTTTGAAAAACCAGAAAACTGCTTATATATTCATTCTGACATTTTTTTGATTTTTTTTTTTACGGTTTTTAGTTTGATTTAATTACTCATTTTCTGGTTGAAGATGGAAGCAATGAATGAATGAATTAAAAACAGAATATTCAATTTACATCAAGTCTTGTATTCAAGAGAGATGAAGGCGTGACCCTCGTTAGTTCGCACTGGTGTGGCATAGGAGCGACGGTCGATCGGAAACGTCATATCTCGTACATTAATCTCATAGGCCTTGCATGTATTTCATTTTAATTCGTCTATGCTGATTCCTTTAAATCGGATATTCATGATGTTGAGTCAAATTGATATATTGAAGATTTTTGTAGGCCTATTTCTATTCTTCAAAATACTAAAGTGAAAAATATAGTTTATATAATATTCTCTGAGTAAAAACGCAACATAATATCAATTGTACCCTCTTCAAATTCCAAGTCAAATCCTATTGTTTGGTCGTCAAAACTTTCGAAGGTGAAGACTAAGATATGAAATATTCATCTTCCATCACCATACTAACTCATATAGTTTCTTCACATTTCTACTATGAAACGTACACGCCTAATATGTTGTTTTGTGTTTGGGGATGTCTGTGTGTGCCTTCTAATGGTTGAGACAAGTGATAGCTGCTGTCAGCACATTGAATCATTTCATGATGTGCAGGAATGTCTTCGGAGAGAATTCTACTAATGGCATTCTATCAAAGTCATATCATTTATTATGTTTGTGGTTAGCTTGGTCACTCTTCTTGTATAGCTGGGTGCATATAGTGTTTCAACATGACTGACCAATGGTAACTTCATTTTTGAATATATCGTCTGAATGTAATGAGATGCAGATATTTGTGAGGTCAAGCAAAATGAAGCAAAAAGAAGTGATAGTGGCAAAACGAATGCTAAATGAAAATTATAGCATGACCACAAACTTGAATTCTTAGTAGTTATACAACTTGACTTGATTAGTCACACATTCATTTAATCACTTTTGTTACGTTACAACTTATAACAAACATGATGCAAAGAATATATACATCATTAATATATAACCACAATCGAAGTTGTGATACAAATTCGACGATATTTGAAGTAAAAAAAATGAAAAGTGCCCTAAATAGTACATAAGTTTATAAGTATATACATAACTATAGTATGAGTTTGACTAGCCAGAAAATATACATGTTCATATTTTCATCTTTGGAAGGAAACTATTCACTTTCATCCTCTACAGTTTGCTCTGGCCACAAACGACTTTTGAAAAAACGTGCATTTTTCATCACGTTTCTTTGTGAAGTGTTACGTCATATTTTACTCTTGGGAATATGGGGATATAGTATTTGGTTAAGCTACTATAGAAACTATAGAAATGTTGGGGGGCAAATAAACTATATAGAATCAAGTTGAGATTGCATGGAGAGCAAAATTTTAACTGTAGTACATTGTTTTTCACTTATGGCATCAATGTGATGTGTGTGATGACGTCACTTGAAATACGCATGTACATAGAAACTGTCGAGGGGTAAACAATTGTCAATTTTGCGTATACAACTGATTTCAGATTTCAAGGGATTTCAGGGAGATTTCATGGGATTTCAAGAAGATTTCACGGGATTTCAGAAAGATTTCATGACAAATGTTCACCATATTTCAGGAGTTAGTAACGCCTCGGAAACTGTACAGGTATACTGTATATATATGATATTGTTTTTAATGTTGTGTACTGAAGTCAATGCAGACATCATATGACTATAAATGGGACAACTATTAAACCTCTGTCACTACGACATCATCTTATAACAACAAGTTGGCGTAGACACGCACCTAATCCTAAATAATATTTAGTATCATTAATATTATTACGTCACTAGTCATGACATTTAGGCCGCTCCTGGTTGGCTGAAATCTTCTTACCACCGATGAAGCATGTATGAGACCAGAACCAAAAAACCACTCTGTTTCTCTTTTGTCGACCGAATGGAGGCATTGCTGGGCTTTACGGTCATCATGAGCATCACAATCGGTATGACATGAGCATCAGATATGGTTTGTAGAGAAGCGAAGTGGTTTTCGGTTTGAGATCCATACAAATCCTCTAAGAGAGAAGTTTGATTAGACTTCTTGATATTAAATAATAAGAACCGGATTTATCACAGTGGCGTGCCAAACAGTTGTGTAAATTGGATCTAGTATACAACAAAAAGTACATTCGATTACATGTTTACAATTACCTTGATTCACTTCATACTTGAAAGATGTACAATAATCAGCTATTCACACAATTTCATCACTCACGCTTATATTTTCAATCATAAGGGTTATTTGAAAGAAATTTACTTGTAAACCATTATTGAATTTTGATGAATGATTTCTTGTATTAAAATCATGAACAAATTACATTAAATTCGACTGTTTGAAATCTTTTAATTATAGCTTTGCTCCAGCTAAAACGATCAAAATAACAATAAAATAAACGATAGAATGAATACTCACCTAATAGCCCACGTATGTGAATTGGTGAAATTTATCAAAAAAGCACAAACATTGCAATAGTTCGAAGGTGTATGATCCATAGAGTTTTATAATAAAACCAGGCTATTGAACTACGTAAATTCAACAAAGCTCGTAATTTGCACAGTGGCGTGATGAAACATTTCTGAAACCATTAAAGAATTATATGAAAATTATCAAGGAATAAATTGAATATATCATAATAAAAATTCAGGTATTCGTGTTTTCAGATGTTTTATCTGATTATAAGACTACCAATTATGTGTACGTGTTTAATTCAGTAACTTTTTTAGTTACTGCATGGTAGAACTGTGAAATATAATGATACAGCTTACAATAAACTTATTCCATACACAACAATTATATGTGCCTTCTATACTAAATTACGCCACTGATAAAATCTAACAAATCAGCATGGCATCATACCAAAAGCGTATCACCTAACATAATTTAATTTCTCCTTACTTGGTTCCTCTGATTGTATATTTATACGCATGTTACCCATCATGCTCGGGTTTGTTGTTATCCTTCAATGTCATTGTATCAACATCATTGTCATCATCACATCTCATGCTCGTTCAATGGCCGCCTTGGTGAAACATAGTACACACATGTGCTCATTCGGTGGCCGGACGGTTGATGAAATATTGTCTGACATGTGTACCGATGTTTGATATTGAGGTATATATATATATATATATATATATATATATATATATATATATATATATATATATATATATATATATATATATATGAACGTTTTTGTCAAATCATAAAAATGTGTCGACTGATTTGACAAAATCGTTCATACATATCGTTAATGGATCGCATCCATAAAGAAATGTTGTTCAATATATATATATATACTTGTATCAAGATGCATTGAGTTGGTTTGCCGAATCGGCAAACCAACTCAACCCTCAATGCATCTTGACTTGTATTCACGAAAGAAGGTTCCCAGTAACCGTCCACCCATCTCACGCACCATTAAAGTGCGTGGGTGGTTCAAGCCTTATTCTTTCGTGGAGGCAAGTATACTCATCTGAGAATTGGTTCATATTGAGACATTGTGTCCAGCTGTGGACGATTCTTGAGAACTTATAGATGTATACTAAGATGTTTGCAAACAATACATGAAAATTTTCTATAGATCAGATTTATCGTAGGCGTGTGATGCTGAATTTGGAAATTATACAATGTCACATAAAGAACTCCAAAATATTTCATTGGTGGTCAAAGTATATGGGAAAAATCAATTTATTAAGAAACCAAACAGATAATTGACAATTTGACATATTTTAAACCCACTTGTATCATTCATGATTTGCTGTGATACGATACTTTCACAAAGTAGGCCTTTACACAAAAACACTATATATATATAAATACTTTCCTTATACTTCTATTTTCAACATAAGGTTGACAGGTTGCAAATTTGCAGCCTCTGTGGACAAATTCACATGGTAAAATACCTACATAGAACATATCAATTTTTATATCAGCTGTATTCTCCAAAAAATGTAAAAATTATGAAATGATAATAATATGAAGTAATAATAGCACAAAATAGAAATGACTGTTTAATTTGTATTAAAATCTTTTCATCTTTTCAAATGAATCGATTTTTCATCTAAGCTCATAACACAAAATAAGTTATATGCACATTTAGATAGCCCCTTAGTGCATAGAAAGACAACAAAAATGTCCATCCCACTAAATCACCTCAACATCCAGGACAATGCTATATATAAACTTATTTATAAAATGCTCGTCATCCGTACAGGCCTGAAACGAACACCTCCTATAAGAAGATCAACACACACTCCGCGTCAAGGAGTTGATAATCATTGCCGGGCGAATCATTAATCACGTGAGATGGGGGATAAGTGTCGAGTAGAGGTGAGAGGACGACGCTGTTGTCACCGGTGCTGTCCACCCTTCGCCTCTTGGGATTAGCCCAGGTTGTCAAGAAGATAGGAGACTCGATGGTACAGTGCATACAGGGCACATAGCACAGACTATATAAATATATATATATATATATATATATATATATATATATATATATATATATATATATATATATACATATAAATATATAGGCCTATACCAGTTTCTACTATTGAAGAGACTCGTCTACCAATATTGTAAACACAAATATCAACAATATGTTATATCCTAGCTGTTTCCAATTAAGGGTCCATATTTTTCAGGAAGAGATTTACAATTAGAAACATCTATACGAATATATATTTTTCAAAAGCGTCGAATTCGAAGATGCAGTGTGTTTCTATGCAATCGAAGTTTTACAAGTGTTCAGTAATCAGTTCATGCCCACTGCTACTGCCTAGATATAAATATACATAACTGGAACATATACATTTTTTCAACTTCACTCGCAAAATTTTCAGGGAACTACGGTTTATCATTTTAGTGCAAATCATTTCGAACAATTATTTCCATTGTATTTTCATTTTGATTTCTTCACCATTCGGAAGTAATTACCACGGTAATTACCCGGACCTAAGGCCCGGTATTATCAAGTCCAGTTAGCATTCATCTGACAGTTGGTGAAAATAAATAGCGTGGGAGACCATGGTGATAACAAGTTCAAACTATCAGATGAAGGCTTACTAAAATTGGTAATACCAGGTCTAAGTCGTCTATCATACACTATAATTCCAATTGCTCATCCAGTACTGACTGTACTGTTGACATATACATATGGTGATGAAATATACCAAATGTAACAAAACAACGGAAGAAATTTTGGCGATGGTATAATAATTAAAAATATGTCATTAAAAATGTTTTACAAAAGACGTAATGCCTAATTTACGTATGTTGCTGATATTTATGTATCAAATTGATTAATAATCAAATTGTTAAAAGAATCGATAAGGATTACGATTTTTCGCATATACAAATATATATACATACAAATATAAAATACCGCATCACAAATATTAAAAAATATATTTGCTCTGATAAAAGTAATGAAAATATTTATGAAATATACATTCAATTGTTTCATTGCAGGATTTAGTTGACGTAATCAATATGTTTTGCCTTTTTCCTCTATATATTTCCTCCCATACGCACCATTGATAATTGATATTGAATGCAGTCACAGTCTGTCATGCTGATAAACCTATTAATGTTGACTAACTTACATATAATTGACAAAGCAGTTGATATTGTATTGACAAAGCAGTTGATATTGTATTGAGTGTATTGACTGGCACTGAGCATTGATGATATATTGAGCTTGGGACTATAAATTACTGCATATGTATTATTATCACTAGTGTTAAAGTGTGAGTATACGATCCTGAAACGATTGACTCAAACAATTAATTTCTACTCCTGGTTGAAATTCGTATTGACGACAACAAAAATAGTAACAACAATTTTAAAAAAGGGACTTTACTGAAGAAGTACTGCGATTTATGTTCCAAGATTTCGATCTAAAGATTGTCGTTTCAGTGGGCGTAGGTGTAGGAGAAGGTGTAGTGGACACCAATTATTGAGTGGTTGACAACCATCGTCAACACATTGCAGATATTATTTGTATGTTTCTTTTCTTCTCTTCCGTTTGTTGTTTGAATGGTTGTGGTACTTCGGTTATATTTTTCACGCCCGAAGAGATAACCGAATTGTCCCGAATGAGTTTTGAGACCTCCTGTGACGATGAATGACCCAACGATATATCACCATACACCACTCAACCTTCTAACCTTTGCATGCTTCATAAGAAATGTCTGCAACCAATGGTTTGTGTATTTTCGCTCGCTGAGAGAACCGGAGGGTTCGTGGTTCTTCGTAATGGTTCGTTGTCAACGGAACGCATGAATAATAGAGAATGGTGATAATCGGCAAAGATGCATTTTTTTAATGTAAGTGAAATCACTAATAACTATGGATAAGTTACTCATAAACAAGTTACTCATTACAAGTACTAATGGCACTTTGGGATTGTTTGAAATATTGTTCGTCAATACCCACTGATTGATGAATTGCAAACATTTTAAAATTCATTTTTGAATTTTTGATAAAATTTCGTGATATTTTAACCGGTATAGTGATATGACGAGAAACATTGAATAGTATGCTTTTTGCTTAAATAAACTTGAAGCTAAAATCAATAATTTATAAAACATCATTTTCGATTTCAAGTATACATTATAATTCTCTGAAAAAAATATTGATGAAAATTAATGTATGGATCGCAATTCTTTTCTATAGTCAACTGTACGTACTCTTGAGAACATCAACAGATTTGTATATAACAACGAAATACGTATTTTCCAGCTTCATCATATCTGAACATTGATTCGATATTATATCTGCACGTTATTGCTGGAAAGCCACGAATAACTATAATTCGACCACCAGCCAGC